>OU963916.1:17280833-18507500 GCA_902850365.2 Chilo suppressalis
ATTTTGATAATTTATTTATTTTTTCAAATTAAAACTGAACTTTATTGACTGTGTCCTTTTCCAGACTTTTTATTAATTTATTGTTATTAATTATTTGCATGCAATTAAAAACTAATTTTAAACGATCCAAAGAAGGATAACTTCTCACGCGCCTACATAAGTACACGCACCCATTTTTTTTTATTTATAGATAGGTCCGACAAATGACTTCACCCCACCTGATGTTAAGTGAAGGTGAAGTCCAGACGCGAAGATAGCTGATACAGCAGTTCTACCTGCCACACCAGCCATCCTCACCCTGCCGGCCTGCATGTTGCTTCTTCACGCCTCTTTTAAAGGATCCCAGGTTGTAAGAGGGCACACGTGAGCGGGCAGAGCATTCCATTTACGGATAGTGCGACAAAGAAATGATCCACGACATTCACGTAATTTTTGTTTTTATTTCACTTAGTACCGACACAGACCAAATAAGTATACGTTTAAGTGCCTAAGCAATAGAAAAATAAAAAAAATAATTACTAGTCGCGAACCGTAATAGTTATCCAATATAGTTAATTATACGAGGCGGAAGATTACATTGCATTGGATTGGTGCGTCTGCGCAGATTTTTTTTGTCATATTTCTCTCGTAATACGGGCTGTTGGTTAGATTGTGCCAAATATCTGTTAAATTTGACAGCTCGACTTTCAACTCTATCGGTTTTGAATTGAAGTACAAATTTAATTGACCAATTTTGCCATTTTACGCAGCATTACGCGTCGTCTACTGTACGTAAGTTACATTCACTTTTAGTGACTTTCTTTTTAGTCACAGTTAAGTTTTCCTCAAGTACAGAATTAGACAGTGTGACGAAAAGAGTAATTAATTACTTATTTTATTTAATAGAATGTTGCATTGAAAAAAGTTAAGGCTTAGACTGTTCGGCCGTCAATAGATTCTCATCTCTTAATTAATATTACTTATGTTAAAAATTCATTAATTACTAGCAAACCAGTGAAGCAAATGTTCACCAAAACCTGATTTAAAAAAAAATGTATTTAATTAATTGAGAACTTCGGAGATTTTGTGTGGTTTCGTTTGAAATTCGTGATTTCTCGAAAACCGGAAGTGCTACGTTACTCAAATCCGGTTTGTAGTCTTATCAGACTATTCTTAACTTATAACTTAAACATTCTCTTTATCTATCTCTTACGGTTTGGCCGCTGAAAAAGCACTACAGGCAGACGGACGGACGGACTTGTCTAATAGATAAGAGATTCGAAATAGAGCTGCGGAAATTATCCAGAGAAAAGAAGTAAGATTTATACATCAAACGAGTCATCTGTACACTTTCTTGTATATACCCAGTAAACTTTTAGTACAAAGGGCTTAAAAGAATAAAATAAAATGCATCCTTAAAACTTTTAGTCATTACAAAAATTTTATAATAAAAAAGTTTGTCGCCAGATTTAAGTGTTTTTTTTTACAGCACACACCAATTAGCCTAGCCCCGAAGTAAGCACTGTAAGGCTTGTGTTATGGGATACTAGGGTAACGGATAGAATACATATACTGTACATATATAAGTTTATTTATATAGAAATACATATTAAACATCCATGACTGGAGTACAAATGCTCGTATTCATCACACAAACATCTGCCCCCACCGGGATTCGAACTTGGGACCTCTCGGCGAAACCCGGCGTACAAACCACTCGACCACGGAGATCTTCAAACTATATTATACTATTACTTATTTAGTTTAATCTTGATTCTAGTACAAACCATTCAACCACGGAGGTCGTCAAACTATATTATACTATTACTTGGATCTTTTATGGGTGACCCACTATAACTCAATCTAATGCGGGTGAAACCGTAGGTCACCTCTAGTCTTAGAGAATACGGAATCCTTCTTATGCGAGCACAATTCGCAAACGACCGGTTTTTTTACTTAAATTATAAAAAAAAGCAGAATATAATTTATACAAACCACAATAATATTTCCGTAAATATGCCATGGGAAATAGCTTAATGAAGACACCTAAGACCTTGAACAGTCATGGTGGCAAATAAAAATATATTATACCTTTAGTTGAATATTGTAGTTGTTTTGTTTTGTCTTGTTTGGTCGTTTGTAATAGAATCTATATATATAAAACTCAATGTGACTGACTGACTGACATAGTGATCTATCAACGCACAGCCCAAACCACTGGACGGATCGGGCTGAAATTTGGCATGCAGGTAGATGTTATGACGTAGGCATCCGCTAAGAAAGGATTTTGATCAATTCTACCCCCAAGGGGATAAAATAGGGAATGAAAATTTGGATGAAACTTTGTCAATTTTAAACCGATCGAGCTGAGACTTTGCATGCCGGTGTAAGAAGAATCATAGATGAATGTCATTGTGTATAATACAAGCCTGAGAACAAAAACTGTAGTCTACACTTCAGCTCTACACCGAAGCGAAGCGAGGGCGGGCCGCTAGTAATATTATAAAGGCGAAAGCTACTGAGTGTGTATGTTTGTTACTTCTTCACGTCTTCACGTCTAAACGGAACGATTGGGAACGGCTGGAACGATTTTAGTAAAATTTGGTATGGAGTTAGCTGACACCCTGGATTAACACATAGGCTACGTTTTACTACGGGAAAATAACCCTTATAAACCGTGGATAACACCGTAGGGCACAGCTAATAGAATATAATACTCTTTATTTGCATTAAATAGGTTTTACAAAAGGCATATGTTAAGATGACTCTACCCCACCTGATGTCAAGTGGTGATAAAGTCCAAACGCGAAGATAGCTGGTGCAGCAGTTATAAACTGGATGCGACCTGTTTATTCCTAGTAACAACACAATAACCGTATTGGGTGACAGGACGGAGGTAACTGAGTTAGCGAACAAGTAGCAAGTTGAAAGCGATGCTTCGGGCGGTCCGCGACCCACAGTGGTGCCTCAACTACAAACAAATAATGTTTCTCGACTGTTTCTTTTTTTAATAGAGGTAGGTAAATGACCATGTTAAGTGGTAATAGAGTCCAAACGCGAAGATAACTGGTACAGCAGTTATAAACTGCTACACCTGTTTGGTGTAGCCCACCTTGCCGGCCCGAAAAAATGCTTCTTCACGCCTCTCTTAAAGGACCCCAGATTATAGGAAGGAGGGAACACGTGCGCGGGTAAAGAATTCCACTTACGAATAGTACGACAAAGAAATGAGTCACCAAATTTCTTTGTTCGTGTAGGAATAGTGGCCACAGTAAGTCGGTGGCAACGTAGGCCAGCGCGCGTGGTCCTCTGAAGAAAAGGTGATGGAGGGATAAGCAATAATAGCTCCTCAGAACACTCGCTGTGGTATAGTCGGTAGAATGCGCTTAATGATGACACATCACGGCGTAATTGTAGAGACTCGAGTTTGTTAGTTACCTCTTCATCGCTAGTATAGCTAGGCTAAGCTAAGCTAAGAAACTAAAACCTATTTAGCCATATTAACAGCATGCAAAAAAATCTAACATATTAATAACATAGCAATCATATTACGGTCTTCTCATTTTATCTATCATTCATTAAATAACAATTGTTTTAACATTGTAATTTAAATTCAAAATTTATTTCAATATTAATTACAATTCCCAAAGTCTCTTCTCAAAGATAGGCCAAGGAGATGATAAAATGTTATGGTGTCATTTTGACATTTATTTCTTATTTATTATATAAGTACTCATTAAAAAAATATACTATTATCTAATACTAGCTTAAGACAAAATATAAATAAATACATATATACAAGAACAATGAACCTAAAACTAAAGACCTTAAAAAATCATCATCATCATCAACAGCCTATCCTAGTCCACTGCTGGACATAGGCCTCTCCAATTGCATGCCACTCAGATCGATTTTGGGCAACTCAAAAAATAAAATATATTAAATAAAAAACACTACTAAAAGGAGTCCCTTTATTTCGATGACTTGTTTGATTGTAATTGTAATCTATACTTATAATAAATCTGTAGAGGGGTCAATTCTGTACATGAAATATATTTTCAAAATAACTATCAGGGGGTGATTAGTGATCAATACTGATGCCAAAAATGCAATCAGTAAAATTTTTGTCTGTCTGTCTGTCTGTCTGTGTGTATGTTCCTTATAGAAACAAAAACTACTCGACGGATTTTAACGAAACTTGGTACAATTATTCTTCATACTCCTGGGCAGGTTATAGTATACTTTTCATCACGCTACAATCAATAGGAGCAGAGTAATGAAGGGAAATGTTGGGAAAACGGGAGAAATTACTCCATTTTTTAAGCTTCCGTCGCGTGCGCAGCCTTAATGGTTAAAGTTACATAGAAATTATGTATGACGGAAATATTCTACATAAAATTGTCTAAAAAATATCCCGCAACAGCATATGTCTATCTTTTATGGTTGACTTACAATAACACGTGTAACTCCTGATAGCTTAGAAGTTCGGAGCATTCTGATTATATTTGTTTACTCTTACGTTTATAATACTCTCACTCATCCCTAATTGTAATTTTGTAATATATGAAATAAGCCATCGCGCCGTCGCACGTGAATACTGAATCATGCTATAAGGATTTATTTTTGTGTAACGGATAAGACAAAATGATCGACCAAGTACCGGTAATACCACGGGGAACCCGAGCCGATGAGGTTAGGGCTTGCCTGAAAAGCTCTTATTTGTGGCGTGATATACAATCGGTGCATTTGACTATAAACATGCGAGTGAGAACTGGAGATAACCCGGATGATCGTGAATTTTCTGATATATTATTAAGGATTGGTGAAGGTACCTATCCACTGCCAAGGAAAACTTATTCTGACGCCTGAATTATGTTGTATAGTGCAATCCCAACAACATCTCATATCGTCAGTTTACGGTGACGTAACAAATTATCTATATATATAAAACTCAAAGGTGACTGACTGCCATAGTGATCTATCAACGCACAGCCCAAACCACTGGACGGATCGGGCTGAAATTTGGCATGCAGGTAGATGTTATGACGTAGGCATCCGCTGAGAAAGAATTTTGATCAATTCCACCCCCAAGAGGATAAAATAGGGAATGAAAGTTTGTATGAAATTTTAAACCGATCGGGCTGAGACTTTGCATGCAGGTATAAGAAGAATCATAGATGAATGTCATTGTGTATAATACAACCCTGAGAACAAAAACTGTAGTCTACACTTCAGCTCTACACCGAAGCGAAGCGAGGGCGGGCCACTAGTATTAAATAATTCAGATTTTTATATAATTATAAAATTATATAAAAATCTGAATAAAATAAAATAATAAATTATTTTTCATCCCACCACCTCGGAAAGTGTAATTTTGCGCTTCGAAATCTGGCTGGAAAATTCTATTTTATTCGCTTGAGCGGCAAAGTAGATTTGAATTTAGAACATCACATATAATGAGTACTCAATATAATTGTAAATTCAAAACGTCATTAAACCTATTTAATGTAACCTCTATGGTGCCAAATTTATGATTAGAACTTTTTAAATTGTGAAAAAATTTAAATTTGGAACCTTCTTGGTTTCTTTGTTTTATTTGCGTGCTTCGCGCCATTCTAGTTTTTCACGTTTTATTGCTTAATATAATTAACATAACCTAAAAACTGTACAAAAAAATCAACTAAAATGAGTGACATTAGCGACGATGAAGTTTATCTAACGCCAACTGAGTTAACTGAAACAGTTAATAATGCGCAAATGAGCCTTCTCCCTCAGCAATCACGAGAGAAGTATTTGAAACAGTACGATATATTTAACATGTGGCGACTAGCTAAAGGAGCAAAAACTTTCTCCGAAAACGTTTTGCTGGCATATTTTATAGAATTATCTGAGACCAAGAAAGCAAGCACGCTATGGAGTACGTATTCAATGCTAAAATTAACAATTAAGATGAAGAAAGACGTTCATATCGACACCTATCATAAATTAGTGGCATTTTTAAAAAGAGCCTCATCTGGTTATAAACCAAAAAAATCGAAGGTTTTCACAGCATCTGAAATTGCAAAGTTTATTAATGAAGCACCTGATTCCGTATATTTAGCGGCAAAAGTAAGTCAATACGTGTAATTTTTTGTTGTTGATAAAATTGTACATAGTACTTACAATATTTTTAATTTGATTAATTTATTTACGATTATAAATACTTCTTTTGTTACAGGTTGTTCTTATTATTGGTATAACCGGAGCATGTCGAACAAATGAACTTACACTACTTAATGTCAATAACGTATCAAAATATTCTCATAATTCTGATGAATTGCTATTAATTAATGTACTAAATACCAAGACAAAAAAAGACCGCAACTTCGTTATTCGCAAGGAATATGTAAACATTGTTCAGAAATATCAAGCTTTACGTCCTTCTAACACCCCAATTGAACGATTTTTTCTACAATATCGCAACGGAAAGTGTATCCGACAACCTATGGGTCAGAATAAAATTGGCAGTATTCCACGAGAAATAGCAACTTTTCTCGGACTTTTAGAACCCCCGTTATACACCGGTCACTGTTTTAGAAGAACCTCAGCCACACTTTTGGCCGAATCAGGGGCTGATCTTCTATCGCTTAAGCGCCATGGAGGCTGGAAGTCTAATTCGGTTGTAGAGGGATACATAGAGGATTCAATCCAAAGTAAATCAAAAATTTGTAATAGTATCGTGGAGGCCATAACGCTGAAAGAACCTCTGTCAGATTCTTGGTCTCGCCCTTCTACATCTAAAATGAGCCCCCATAAGATTGGAAACAATAGCCCTCTCTCGCCAACATTTACGCCAATAGAATCCAATGAATCGGCACAACTATTTAAAATTACTGATACGAGTAGTTTACCACAAAACAGCGCACAATTCACAAACACCAACATAACATTACCTAACAAAAATATTAAACTTAACATAAGTAACTGTAGCAACGTTACATTTAATATTTCTTAATTATTTTCTACTTCTTATTATTTTCTTCAATTTATAGATTATCTTAATGTGTTTTAATTGAAATAAAAATATTTTGTCATTATAAATTGTTTTCTTTTTCATTTTGTCATTTCCTCGCTGAGGTGGGATGAAAAGTTACGTATTGCACTCGAGTGGAAAGATTTTTCACCTTGTGCTCGTTTGTTTCCCTCGCTGACGCTCAGGATTCTAATTTAGAATCACTCGCTGCGCTCGTGATTCAACTTTAGAATCCTTCGCTTGCTCGGTCATCCAAATCGAGCACGCGGTTAAAAAGGAACTTTCCACTCTTGTATAATAAATAACTATTGATTACCTCCGTGGTCGAGTGGTTTGTACGCCGGGTTTCATGGTGTCGCCGACTCGAGAGGTCCCGGGTTCGAATCCCGGTGGGGGCAGATGTTTGTGTGATGAATACGAGCATTTGTACTCCAGTCATGGATGTTTAATATGTATTTCTATATAAATATACTTATATATGTACTGTATATGTATTCAATCCGTTACCCTAGCATTCCATAACACAAGCCTTACAGTGCTTACTTTGGGGCTAAGCTAATTGGTGTGAGTGTTGAAATTTTTTATTTTTATTTTATTTACTAGTGGCCCGCCCTCGCTTCGCTTCGGTGTAGAGCTGTAGTGTAAGCTATAGTTTTTGTTCTCAGGCTTGTGCTATAAACAATGACTTTATTTATATAATTACACGTGTTATTGTGAGTCAACCATAAAAGATAGACATATGCTGTTGCGGGATATTTTTTAGACAATTTTATGTAGAATATTTCCGTCATACATGATTTCTATGTAACTTTAACCATTAAGGCTGCACACGCGACGGAAGCTTAAAAAATGGAGTAACTTCTCCCGTTTTCCCAACATTTCCCTTCACTACTCTGCTGCTATTGATTGTAGCGTGATGAAAAGTATACTATAACCTGCCCAGGAGTATGAAGAATAATTGTACCAAGTTTCGTTAAAATCCGTCGAGTAGTTTTTGTTTCTATATGGAACATACACACAGACAGACAGACAGACAAAAATTTTACTGATTGCATTTTTGGCATCAGTATCGATCGCTAATCACCCCCTGATAGTTATTTTGAAAATATATTTCATGTACAGAATTGACCTCTCTAGAGAGATTTCTGAGATTTATTATAAGTATAGATTATAAACCTGATTATTTCATAAAAATATTGTATACCTTGTAATAAGTTCGAAATGTAGTGACACTATATAAACCTTTTCCTTACACCAATTTGCTGTACTTACCTACATTTCACAATAAAGCATTTGAATTGGTTGTTTTCGATCTCTTCCACAAAGCTTAGTGTTAGATAGATAGCTAATTATATTTTTATGAATTAAGTTATGCTTAAAATATAATGTGATAGTTTTTAGCGAGTTTCCGATATTTCGGCACTGTTGCAAGCGCCATGATCACGGAGTAAAAGTAAGCTATTCCGTGATCATGGCGCTTGCAACGGAGTAAAAGTAAGTTACTCCGTGATCATGGCGCTTGCAACAGTGCCGAAATATCGGAAACTCGCTAAAAACAAGGTACATGGTAACAATCGCGTAAATAACTTTTATTAATAAGAACACTTTGAATGGTAGTTTAATATTCAGTGCCGTCTTTGACCTATTGGAGGCCCTGGGCATATTAGGATAATGGGGCCCCTATGACTTCGATATATTCATAACTAAAACTAAATTATATTTATAGCAGTACCTCGCGGTTTTACCCTCATTTTGAGGAATTATAGAAAAACCCTCCTAAAATATAAATATTCCTTATGTAGCCATTTCCATCACCTTGACAAATAATCCATTATTTTAGAACAAATTTGATCTGCAGTGTGTGAACATGTATTAGGGGGACCAAACCATTACATTAGATTTGATAAACCACAGATCTAACTCTATCGCAAAAAAATCTAACTCTATCGCAAAAAAATCTCGAATAAATTATGATGACATTTGGTGCGTATATAGTTAATGACCTGGATTGATTTATAGGATAGTTTTTATCCCAGAAGAATAAATAAATAAATATTTCCAATACTCACATCAATAGGGAAGATGCAATATTTTTATTATTGTTTTCATTTTAAAGAATTCCATGTAGAATAAACCACAGATATATTAAAAAATTAAAACATTGTGATTTATCGGAAAAAATGCGGTTTTAAATTGACAATTTAAATTTTCGCGCGAAAACGAACCTTTGGATGCGATGACGTCACTCCTGTCTGTCACTGGTCGTAATTGTTCGTTGCTGGCTTTAAATTTTCATACTTTTGCATATCTTTTCGACTTTCGAAATATTTTTTTGAAAAATTTAAAATGTCCATCCATCAACATCATGTGATCATAACAATACCACTAATATTCCGAAAAAAAGCCGTGTTGACTCATGTTTTGTGCCAATCTACTTCAACAAAGTTCCCAAATAAATTGTTTTTGACTGGAACTTCTGACCCAAAACTGAAAAAAAGTGGTTTCAAGCTGCGAAGAGAAATGACGATTATTCTCCAAAGACCATTATTCGATGCTGAGAAGATCACTTTGACGTAAGTCGGCGAATATACTTGTTATATGCTTAATTAATCAGCTTGTACGTAAAAACGCATTAGTAACCTACCTAATACTTACAAAACCTGTCTATAACATATTTTAAATTTTACAGTTGGAGAATGACGTCGAAAATTAGATAAAGTGTGGCACAATCTTCACATTGGCAGGACTGAACCAAGCTTTGCGTTTCATTTAAAATAACTGTAACACGATAACCTTCTTTACGTACTTTATGCTCCGGAGAACTCGACCTTTAACTGTACATAATTTTCCATCTCTTTTAATTTGGACATAGCCGATTGCATTATCGCCGTAAGATTTGTAGAAGCCGCTGAATAAAATACGAAGTTTAACAACTACGATTTTTACATACCGTAGTAATTTAATCCCTTTCATTTCTACCCTTAAAAACTCTGCACTTTGGACAAAAAAGTTATAACTACACACATCAAAAGTGTCTAGGGATCAAGCATTTTTATGCGGATTTCTTGAGATTGAGATGTGGCTTTGTAATAAATTTATGATTTTATAAATTTATATGGATCCTTTTTGGTGCATTTCATAATTTGAATCAGGAACTGTGAATCAAATTCGAGTAAAAGATGAAAATCAGCTGTCAATATTTTCCCTATAAAAACATACAACGCATTGAAGACATTATTAGTGCTACTGTTTCCCTACTACTGATTAAAACCAACGTTATTATGGAGCGGCGACGTCATTTAAGCAGGGAAGAAATGCTCAGAGCCGTGGGAATGATAGAAGCTGGTTCCCGGCAACGTACTGTGGCTTTAGCTCTGAATACAAGTCAGAGTGTTATCAGTCGACTTTGGACACGATACCGAAGCACTGGTACCGTGGCTGAGCGCCATGGAGGACGGTATCGCTGCACCACACGGAGACAAGACCGATACATTCAAATCTTAACTCGAAGAGCTCCAACAATAACCGCCATGATGTTAGCCGTGAGGCTTCATCACTCTTCAGGGAACTTAATTAGCGACCAAACAGTCAGAAACCGCTTGCATGAAGTGAACCTTCATTCCCGAAGACCGCTACGGGTACCACCTATAGCAATGCACAATCGTAGGATTCGATATCAATGGGCTCTTGAACACAGAAATTGGGCAGAAGAACAATGGCGTTTCGTGTGCTTTTCTGATGAGTCTCGTTTTGGTATGAGACCGGATACAAGACGTATACGACACTGGAGAACCCCTGGACGCCAACAGCGATTAAAATCCTGCCAGGAAGTCCATCCTTATAGTGGTGGAACCATCATGGTATGGGCGGGTATTTGGATCGGCGGAAGAACTGAGTTGATTTGGATCAGAGGCAACCTCAACGCTCAAATTTATGCTGAGACGATTGTATCAGACGTCATCGTTCCTCTACAAGTGCAAATCGGTCCCTTATTTCAGTTAATGCATGATAATGCACGACCGCACACCGCAAGAGTTGTAAGACAGACTCTCGCCGCAGCTAACATCAATGTCCTGCCCTGGCCTGCTCAGTCGCCAGACTTGAACCCGATTGAGCATGCATGGGATATGCTACAGAGAAGAGCTCTGCCGAATATGGAGGGTATCCAGTCGCAAGAAGACCTTTTTTTGTTGTTGCAACGAACATGGGCGGCCATTCCACAGCTTGATTTGGATGAACTCATTTTGAGTATGCCAAACCGATGTTCTTGTGTTGTTAGTGTTCGCGGTAGAAATACGGATTATTAATTGTTTAAGTTACCCAATAAAATTTTAGAGAAAACTGTTATTTCAGTCTTTTTTTCGAACTTTTGTGTTAGTGGTTCAAATGTCAAAAATCCCTTTATTAGGAAAATGGCAAATTTCTTTATTAATGCAAAGGTGACTTGGTTTATCGTTACTGTGACAAACGAAAACACTTTATTTGATGAATCCTTAAAGAAAATTTTAATTAATATCAATCAGGAGAAAAGTTATTGCAAAAATATATGTTGATCCCTAGACACTTTTGATGTGTGTATGTCAACGCTAACTCTTGGTAAATTCCTGGAGTCTGCTTTGATAAACGCAACTTTCATTTTTATTAATTGTAAAAAAACGCAATAAATATTCATAAAATAATATTTACTTTAACAACCATAACCTCAAAGAAGTTGTCATAACAGGAGTGACGTCACTAAACGCTGATTGGTGTTTTAAAATACGTTCCGTTTCAAGTATTTTTAATTCGTAATAATTGTTAAAAAACAACATTATGTAAAATAAAAACGTTGCAGTGGCATTTCTTTTAACATTTTAATCATAAAATTTTCATAAATATTATATATGCATCTTCCCTATTAGCCTAGCCCCAAAGTAAGCACTGTAAGGCTTGTGTTATGGGATACTAGGGTAACGAATAGAATACGTACATGAGTATATTTATATAGAAATACATATTAAACATCCATGACTGGAGTACAAATGCTCGTATTCATCACACAAACATCTGCCCCCACCGGGATTCGCACCCGGGACCTCTCGAGTCTTTAATATAATGTAATGTTCTTCCACTGGGAAGTTTTCTGAACATTTATTCCATATTAAAAGTTCACTAGGTATTAGTGTACTAAAGTTCACTCTGACTATGTCTCAGGTAAATTATAGTGTGAAAAAAATGTCAAGTGCCCCAATGATATCTATCTTTTTTGTTTCAAAGCATGCCCCTCTAGCATGACCACTGAAACGGGATATGATAAAGCTTTTTATCGAGTCTCAACTGTCAAACTCCACTGTAATCTGACAGTTAATGCCGATATATCGCTTTATCATATCCCGTTTCGGTGGTCATGCTAGAGGGGCATATCTAAGTATGATAAATATCAAATCTTCAGTTTATTGCATGACTCCGAAATGGAGTGTAATGTTTTCAGGGCTCATATAAGATTGTAAGTTAAACTTCCTTAAGTGCATTTTTTATTTTGTTTCTCAATTCTGTATTACCGGTTTGCTTTTTAGTTTTATTAGTTGCTTCGTTATGTGTTATACTAGCGGCCCGCTCTCGCTTCGCTTCGGTGTAGAGCTGAAGTGTAGACTACAGTTTTTGTTCTCAGGCTTGTATTATACACAATGACACTCATCTATGATTCTTCTTATACCTGCATGCAAAATCTCAGCCCGATCGGTTTAAAATTGTCAAAGTTTCATACAAACTTTCATTCCCTATTTTATCCCCTTGGGGGTAGAATTGATCAAAATCCTTTCTTACCTGCATGCCAAATTTCAGCCCGATCCGTCCAGTGGTTTGGGCTGAACGTTGATAGATCACTATGTCAGTCAGTCACCTTTGAGTTTTGTATATATAGATTAGTATGTTTTAATTAAGACATTACTAAAATTTATAGATTTCAATAACAAAAACTTAAAATCTACTTGATATTTAAAATTTAGAGTCAAAATAAGATTAAGTTATAATAGTTGTATATTTATATTTTATGGCTAATTTCTTGATTTGTTTATATACACAGTGCCGGCGACCTAGTCTGCAAGGAAATATTAGTTTCCCATACAAACATTGAAACTCTGCTTTACTTCCTTACGGGGTGAGTTTTGAAAAATTCTTTAAAAGCGCACGCCTGCATCACCATAGTTGTATGTATGCCAAAGGACAATGGGCAAAACGCACCCAGCTCCGCCAACAATGTAATTAGTATGAATCGATAGATCTATGAAAAACTAGCCTTTTTTATTATGGCACCAAAAAAAATAACCTGGGGGTCAAAAGATATACACCTGGGTATGTTCTATATTAGGGGTTAAGGTTTCCGCACATAGTCCTTATAGACGACCTTTGTGTGTAAGTCATGGGGACCGGTTACACACGGGCATATTTAAATAGCTCCTTATAGAGAAGCTCGATGGCGCAGGTGGTTAGCGCGTTCGGTTGCGATCGTTGAAGTTAAGCAACTTCCGCAGTGGTCGGTCATTGGATGGGTGACCAAAAACATCTATCTCGAGTTCCTCCGTGCTTCGGAAGGCACGTTAAGACGTTGGTCCCGGCTGCATCTGCAGTCGTTAGCACCCGCCAATCCGCACTGGGCCCGCGTGGTGGGTCATGGCCCAATCTCCCTATTTCATCCATAGGGAAGGCCTGTGCCCCAGCAGTGGGGACATTAATAGGCTGATGATGATGATATTTAAATAGCTAAAGAAATTCATTCAATATCAATAGTACTTTCGTTTTATAATATTAGCAATAATAAGTGAGTGAATCATATCTTACTGTACAACCAGATACAAAATACTAAACAACAAAGCCTACCGACTATCCTGCTTGCTTGCTGCTTGCACTTACTGAGACTCCTCAAAACGTCTAACAGGGTATGGGGGTTGAAGGATGTGATATTGCAGTTGCCGTTGCAACTAGTCTACTCGTATGCAGTCCTATGTCTTACATTTTGTGCGCTCCCTGTTATTTCATTGATATTTAACTAACACGCTTTAGAAATAGGAACACGATTATCATCGCGTACGTCATTATAATCGTACGAGCTAATAAAAAATCTATGGATCAATTTAAATGCTCGTACTCAGCACACAAACATCTGCCCCCACCAGGATTCGAACCCGGGACCTCTCGAGCCAGCGACACCATGAAACCCGGCGTACAAACCACTCGACTCGGATATATTAATTGACGACCTCCGTGGTCGTCAATTAATATATCCGTTCTATATACTCGTCCTTGTATCTTTAAATATTATGTTCGTTATAGTTACTTTTACCTATGGAATTGTACCTATTTAACTTAAAATAACTAAAGACTCCCGGGATGGAATTTGATGCGCTTTGGCACAAATGATCATGACTATGATACCTTTCAAACAAATGTAGTTTAAGCCGTGGCGGACGTGGGTGCAGTGTCCATACAATTTTGCCCATTGTCCTTTCAGCGCTACCCATACAATGGTTTGAGCTGTGCGTTAACACATCAGTCAGTAACGATTGCCTTTTGTATAAACAGATTGCTCGGTGGGAAAGGGTACTGTTACGACCTAAGCTATTTCAGAAATACATAATGTCTCATCAAAATAGTTTGCATTCGCGCAAGCATGCTGCACCAGTTAAACTAAATTGCAATACGACCGCAACCTTGCAACTTCGTATTCCAGCAGATCTCAAATATAACTCTGACCTTAATACACGAGCTGAAATTGTGTATCACAAGAGAGTGTGCCAAAGCGATCTAGAGAACATATTTATTTCTTTATGCTTCCATCGCACTAGTCTTTGTGTTAACGCCATCTATCCTTCGAAGAGAGAAGCTGCAATCGGTCCATCGTCATCGTCCATTCATACATTCATTTCGTACCCATTCGTTACTACATTCACTCATTTTGATTTATATAGATTCACTCTCCCTCTTGAATTCGAATTCAAAAAAGACAACGTACGAACATAATTTCAAATAAGATATGTATTTTACTATGAATAATATTCTATAATCTGAATATCCGATTTTTATTGAGAAATCCACATATAGAAGACATTAAGCTATCGAACACTTTGAATAAAACCCTTTTTTAGCAAGGTGTGAAAGAAACCTATCTGGCGATAAGGTAACCTTCAAAGGGTAATTAATTACCCACATCTATACAAATATTAAGGCGTACAATAATGACAACTAGATAAAGATATAAACGGGTGCATATAACGACAACTTGATAAATATATACACGAATACAGATAAATACACAGATTGAAAACATGTAGGATACTACTACATCGAAGAATAAACACGAGTATGGACACTGTATCCCTCCTGCCCTGCAAGCGAGACACAATCCCAGTCATGGGAGGGGCAAGGGCAATCGTCGCCAGACGTCGGAGGACAACGGCCGGTACGATGGATTGGGATGTGCCCAACAGCGACAGGAACAGGAGTGACGGAAAACCGCGTGGCCACCCGGATTTGGGAGCGAATCGAGCGACTCCAACGGGCGAGCCTACCTACCTCACTGTCACTAAAACTAAGGGTCAAAGTCCATCTTTATTTTTTATTTTTTTTCTTTGTAAATAACCACAGATTACCTCTGTTACAATATATAATTTCTGCCACAGATACTGCTATGTGTTCTGTCCTATACTGATTTCTTTTCTTTTTTGTTTTGTTATTTAGTATGTACTTAATCTGTATTTTACCTTTTTCTTTTCTGTGATGTCACTGCTCTGGGTATGGCAGAATACCAGTGCAGCAGGAATTTTTCCTGCTGTGTATGCTGAGTCATATCCAGTGTTGGCATCACATAAAATACACATTTACCGTCTGTAGCTGTTTTTTGTTGTTGTTAATTTTACTTGTACGTTTTGTTTTACTTTTTGTTATATGTATTTTTGATTTTATGTGTATGTTATGTGTTGTCAGCAATAAAAACATTTTTCTTTCTTCCCTCTGTCACCGCTGACCAGGCCCATACTCTGCACTTCGCTTCACCGGCCCCAAATCCCTCCACCTTTATGGAAGAACCACATCCTGCCCCGCCGACAGTGTTCCATCCAAGTGTGCAGTAGCCGCTCGAAGAGGAGAAGAAAGAAGAGCAGCGCTGCAGCCATGCCTCAGCCCCAGCCCCCGGGGACGTATGGAATAGCGTCACCCCGGGACTGTACTGACAAATCAGTAAAGATAAAGACAAAAATACACACTTAGACATTAATCAGACCACTGCAATTACGTGAATAAATAAATATATAAAAAAGGGGTCCGAATCTTCCATAAAAAATATTATTTTATTTATTCGCTATACATAACATGTTACAATCAACAAAGTACTAACTTATTAATAATTGAGGAATCTATCAAGATTGCAACACTTAACATGCATACACAAAAAAATTCGCTATATAAAACGAAAAGGACAATATATCGACATTAACTGTTACATTGCATTAAATTAAATTCATTCAAATAAAAACAAATTTAATACTATAAATTAGATAAAATTACTTACAATTGATTTAAATATATTACATTTAATTATAAGGAATGTGATGAAAACGCCCTTAGACCCGTTCAAAAAGAATTTATTAAACGATCTAGAGACGTTTGAATGTATACTATGTTTCTCTGTCTTATACTTGCACAGAGATTTCATTTCTCAAATTCTTATAAAACTTTTGCCCAAAATTTCATATCTACTTTAAGAGTTTCTTAGGTTTTCACACACCACTCGTTAAATAAAACAACAGGGGTGATGACGGGGTACAGTAAACGAAATTCTATTTAGTCCGTCAGTTAGATGATCAAAAAATAATGGACACGTATTTTTTCTTCGGGCAATCAACCAAAAAATGACAAAGTTATAGCGCGTCAAAGTTTGGGAGTAGAGGCTCATGACGTCACTTTTGTGTGAATTTTCACTTATAAGTGTACTCAAACGTGACGTCATGCGACTTTTCAAATCAATATATCTCTGCAATGTTTATATTATGTGAAAAAAGAAAAAATACGTGTCCAATACTTTTTGAGAATCTACCTGATAAACGAAGAAAAAAAAATTAGTCATCATCCCTATTTCAAAGGTCAGATGCACTGATTTTTTTATTTGTGGTCTTACACACACCAATTGGCCTAGCCCCAAAGTAAGTACTGTAAGGCTTGTGTTGTGGGATGTTAGGGTAACGGATAGAATAGTTAAAAGATATACTATATAGAAATATATATAAACATCCATGACTAAGGTACAAATGCTCGTATTCATCATACTAACATTTGCCCCTAGCGGGAACCGGGGACCTCAAGGCGACACCATTAAACCCGGCCTATATATCACTCGGCCACGGAGGTCGTCGATTTTCATCATACAATTATTGACCAAATAATCTTAAGAAATCTTCAGCAAAAAATGTCTTCAATGCGATGTCTCCAACCTGATGTCCGGTAAAAATATTGGACGATCCAAAGGAGTTTTCCATAAGCCATTCTGATAAAAGTATATTTTCAATTTATTTCACAGTATTGCAGATGAATCAAATTAACAAAATAATTACATATACTTACAATTTTTATTTTTTAAGCATGTTCATGACCATGTCGAATTCTTTCTAGCCTTTCTTAAACTGCAAAGCAGCGAAATCTCTTTGCATTGTAGATAACCCACAATGTCAAACTATAAATTATAACTATAATGCCTATTTCTTCTTTTAAATGTTTAATACCTGTAAAGGTATTTATTTGACATTGTGGGATAGCTACCTAGCGAAGAGATGGCGCTGCCTTGCAGCTTAAGAAAGGCTTGAAAGAATTCGACATGGCCATCAGAGCCGCGGTAGCATATTAAGTCAGTGCATTCGCTCGGATAGCGAAGGGTGCGGGTTCGAGTCCCGTCTGCTGCCTGGTCCACGTGGATTTTTTCTAATAATATCTCTTATCTATTAGACAAGTCCGTCCGTCTGTCTGTGGTGTTGTTTCAGCGGCCAAACCGTAAGAGATAGATAAAGAGAATATTTAAGTTATAAGTTAAGAATAGTCTGATAAGACTACAAACCGGATTTGAGTAACGTAGCACTTCCGGTTTTCGAGAAATCAGGTTTTGGTGAACATTTGGTTCACTGGTTTGCTAGTTTTCTTTTAATTACATAAATTCAAAAATATTGTTACTAAAATTTCGAAGTTCACTTTTAAGATTATGTAAATCGTAACGTGAACATGTTAGGTCATCGTAACATATTACACGATTCGTGATTTTTTTAAGGCCACTAACTACTATTATTTTGGCGACCTCCGTGGCCGAGTAGTTTGTACGCCGGGTTTCATGGCTGTCGCCGACTCGAGAGCTCCCGGGTTCGAATATCGGTAGGGGCAGATGTTTCTGTGATGAATACGAGCATTTATACTCCAGTCATGGATGTTTAATATGTATTTATATAAATATACTTATATATGTACAGTATATGTATTCTATCCGTTACCCTAGCATCCCATAACACAAGCCTTATAGTGCTTACTTTGGGGCTAGGCTAATTGGTGTGTGTCGGAAATATTTATTTATTTATTCGACTAACCTAACCTAACCTTTTTTTTTTTTTAGCCAGGGGAAATGCCTTCGCATACCACCCTATCACGGGGAGACAGGGGGGTTATGTGGGACTTGAACCCACTAAAACCACCTGGGTGTTCCTCCTCCGCTGTGCGACGTTCTCCGGGATCATTACAATACTTCTACCGGAGAGCCGCCGCCGGATGTCCTAGCGGACCCGCCTCTCTTAGGAGAATCCAACCTCCTCCACTAGTGGGGCGCGCCGGAACACGGACGCGCTTGTCCACCACAGGGGCTCCTAGTGGACGACAGAACTTCCCCGTTACTGCCGCCCAGCCCCAACAGTGTCATTGGCTTCGGGTAATTCGCCCTCAGCCCGACTCGCTACCTCCTGGCTATCACACGGTACAGCCGTATCCATTGCCTCGCCCGTAGCTTGTGTGCTTTGGGTGGGCAGACTGCTCTTTGCCCTACCGCCTCCCTTCTTTTTGGGCTTTCTTGCTTCGGGGGCTTGGCATCCTTTGCCCCCCATCACATGATCCGCTTTTTTGCCGTCCGCCGCACATGTAACACAATGCGGCGGGTTCGTGCACTGACCTGCTTTGTGACCAGAGTTACCACATCGGTAGCAGAGGTCACTCCTATCCTGCTCATTTTCACACTGCACTCGAATATGCCCGATCTCGAGGCAACGGAAGCACCGCATAGGTCTAGACGGCAGAAGTTTGACCACTGTCGACACCCACCCTACCTTAATTTTACCCCGTTCCATGATTTTCTGGGCCGCAGAAATCGGGCACTTGACTGTTACTGTGCCCGGCCCATTACTTTTTCTCCATATTTCCCCGCACTTTACCTCCCCCGCCTGGCAGTTACCCGCTATGGCAACAGCTGCTTGCACTTCAAGTGTCGACGCCGTGTCGTCCAGGCCAGTAACACGCAGTTCTGCGACTTTGACTGGCCTGGAAATTTCAACCCATGAAGGATCCAGCAACTCCTTAAGTTTTTCTGCCATTTTGTTGGCATTTCCGCCGCTTTCAACCCCTGGGAGTTCTAGTAACCGGGCACCAGTGGCCGCCACTTTGACCGGCCGGTTTGGACAGCCAAACTCTTCGGGCTTAATTTTCCCCTTGGCGGCCGAAAGCACCTGGGCATAGGTGACGCCCTGTTCGGCAGCATCGGGCCGCAACCTTATCATGACCGCAGCCGAGCGTGGTGGCCGTAGCTTGGGTCGCTTCCTCTGTTTAGCCTCCGAGGACTTCGCAGCCGCGGTTCTGTCCGGAGCGGTCGACGGGGCTATCGTTTTTTTCTTTTTAGAACCCCGCTTTTTGACCGTTACCCACTCACCTGTATTAACAGGGGTAGGTGGTGCAGGGTTCATCACATCCATGTTGGGAGTACCAGAAGTGGTGGCACTTTTCTTTCCTTTCTTCCTCTTCTTTTGCCCCTCAGAAGTTACAGGGGCAGGGCCTGGCACAGCATATGTTGGTGCTGTGTGTGTCTCTCTCGTTAAAGGCAACGTCGGTGTCTTCGCTTGCACTTCCGGAACGGCTTCTCGCGACACAGCACGATCAGATGTGTTTGGCACCGGACGCCGACGTAGCTCAGGCAACAAGCTTTCCTCCAGTCTTTTAAATCTGTCACTCATGATGGAGAGTATGCGCTCCGACTCTTTAGAGGACAATCCCTCAGTACAGCTTTGACAAGGGGCGGAGGTATTGTTATTTTCACACTTAGTGAGGGACCCGCGTTTGGCAATACATAAGATCTAAGAAAGGGAATTCGAATAATCGTAGATTGATTAAAGACGGGAGGGTATTGACGGAAAACGAATGTGCCAATGAGTTTGCTCGGTTCTTCCGTTCTGTATATAATCTAGAGCCTCCCGTGCTAAGTGTGGAGGCGGCGAGTGCAAATTCTGAAGCAGGCGCAGCGACCGGTGCCTGGGCGCACCTGACTTGCGTGACTCCCGCGGAAGTGCAACACGCACTCGCGCGCTTGCCCCCTAAACGTTCAGCAAGGCCCGATGGCATTCCTTCGTTAATTTTTAGAGATTGCAGAGCAGTGTTAGTGGAACCATTGTTACATATATTCAACTTATGTATCAAAAATGCAAAGTGTCCTGATCGCTGGAAACTCACAAGGGTAGTACCGGTGCCAAAAGGTAGTGGAGGATCGGCGGCTAGTGATTACAGACCAGTTGCGGTTTTATGCACTCCAGCTAAAGTATTCGAGTCGACTATTCATAGTAGCCTGTATCCGAAAATAAGTGCTTTGTTGTCAGACGCACAGCACGGTTTCCGTCCTGGGCGGGGGACAACAGGGAACTTGTTGAATCTTATGGCACACATAGTACCGACAGTAGATGCCGGTCACCAAGTTGATGTTGCCTACTTTGATTTTAGGAAGGCCTTTGATACTGTTGATAATGATGTACTTCTATCAAAGTTGGCTAACGTAGGTTGCACACCGCACACGTTGTCATTTTTCGCCTCGTATCTACGAGACCGATGCCAATACGTGGATTGCAGCGGCAGGCTATCCGAACCCTATTTTACAAGATCAGGTGTAAGTCAAGGCAGTAATTTAGGACCTCTGCTATTTATTTTAATGATCAACGACTTGCCGAAAGTAGTCAAGATGTCTACACCATTGTTATTTGCTGATGACCTAAAATTAGTTCGCACAATAAAGGGATCCGGTCATGACTCTTTGCAACAGGATATAGATAGGGTAGTAGAGTGGAGTTTTAAAAATAAATTGTACTTCAACGTGGACAAATGTTCCGTATTATCGTTTAGTCGAGCGCGTAGCCCGAGTCAACATCAGTACTACATGGACAGCATGCCACTGAAACGTGTATCCGAAGTGAAGGACTTAGGCGTACGCTTCACTACCGATGTGAATTTTCGACAGCATATCGTAGAAGTTTGTAAGAAAGCTTACCGGAATTTGGGCTTAGTTTTACGTCAAGCGAACGAATTTACAAATCTCAGTGCAATAAAAGCTTTATACGAATCCCTCGTAAAAAGCCATTTAGAATGCAATGCTTTAGTCTGGTCGCCACAAGAAGCGAAATATAAATTAATGTTAGAACGCATCCAGAACAAATTCGTTAGATTTATTTTTTTGAAGCAGTATGGTGTGTATCCAGGCTTTCCACTTTTGTACCCTACTCTGTTCACACTAGGCATGACGGGCTATTTTAAATTAGAAGTAAGGAGGGAAGTGTCTCTGGCCACTTATTTATTCAAAGTGATTCGTGGTAAACTAAGGAACCCAGAGATTCTTCACACAGTTCAGTTGTGTGTGCCCAACGAGTACGCGAGGCGACGGAGGCAGCCTCCCCTGTTGTGTGTGCCGCGCGCGCGCACTAACCTGCAGCACTGCGCTTCTCTCACGCGCGCTCTGCGCGCACTCAACACGCTGTCTCTGCACATTGACTTGTTTCAATGCACATTGAATGAATTCACACGGGCCGCTTATTGTATACTATCATAGAAATGTTTATTTTATCTTCGTGTTTGTGTTTTATTTTTTTATTTTTAGTTTTGTATAATAATTGGATGTATCGTAACTGCTCTATTGTATTAGGTTATACCTGTAATGATAGATGTAAGTGATTATTAAATAAATAAATAAATAAATTTTTAAGAGCGGCCACTTCCCGCTTCAGAAGCTCCATTTCTACCCGCATATCCCCGTTTTTCTTCCGCGCTCGGAGGTAGGCAGTCTGGATCTTGGCAAAATCAGATTCCAGTGCCCTATATCTTTCCCCGAGTTTCGTAAGCTCCTCATTCCCCGTCCGGTTAGGTACTTCAACTAGAGCCTCCTTAATTTGGGCCGCAGCATCCTTTAGGGTACGCACGAACGTCCCCTTAAGGTTCCCGGACTTGACAGCCACCTCTTTTATTATGTCTGCCGTTTCCGTAAGCCTCTTGCAGACATCTAAGATCGGCATACTTTTCCAATCGGCCGTTCTGACTGCCGGACTGGTGTCCCTCGACAAAACTACTTCCGCCTCGGCTTGTCCCGCAAATTCCTGCCGTTTGGCAAAGTCCGCTTGGGCCTTGGCTTTAGTCCCGACAATATATTCGCCGGTGTTCGGCAGTTGGCCCCTGCCCCTCTTTTTTTCCTCTGCTCCAGAGCTCTTATCGCCCGACATCTTAGGCCCTTTAGAGCGTGTGCGCTTTCTTCCACATGTTTGAGAGGGTTCAATATATACGGAATCCTCATCGGAGTCAGACATCGAGTCCGAGAAGCGCGATGACGTACTCCTACTCCTACTTCTTTCGGACGACGGCGCCGCTGGAATTGGCGTGCGTGTCAGTCGTACAACTGGCTGTTTTCCCCTTTCCTCTGGTCGCTTAAAGCGAGCCTCCTTTTCCCTTTCGTCGGTGGCGGCAGATGTTGATGCCACCTGAGACTGCTTTGAAGCAGTCGTTTTATTCCCCTCCTTCTCTTCGGACTTTCGCCCTTACTTCCAAAAAGATTTTTAAAATTTAGTGTCTCCATAACTTATCCCACGAGTATGGCGGATCTACGATGTCCACCCAGGCGGTGCCCCCTGCACCTGGGTAACCCTAATACACTCAGAGGTCGGGCGGTATCTGAGGTTGGCGCTAATGGGCTGATGCACTCCACCAGCCACCCGCAAAAGCGGGCGCCCCGACATCACGTGTCCCAATGCCAGGACTTTGAGGATTTTTTATTGAGGTTCGTCTTCCTCGCAGGAGACACGGTTAAGTGCCTCCCCCCGGCCCCACTCAATGTGGGGTAACGGTTTGGCCGACGGTGGCCGAAGCCTATCCGCTGTCCAGTGTAAGCGAACCAGCGGACCCGTCGCCCACGTCGATCCACGCCGCCGCTACCCAGAAACGTCTGGGACGCCGACCCAGAACCTGGGACACTTGCCCCCTCTCTAACACGCGCGAGCGCGCCATGGGCTGAATCGCCCCCACCTCGTGCAGTTGCTGTCCGCGCCGGCCGAAGCCGGTACCCCCCATATCTGGAGGGCGTGCCCCTATCCACAACCCGGGGGACGCGTCCGGTAGCGACACTGCACAGTCGCTTCCCTCTCCAAAGAGGGCGGAACCTAACCTAACCTAACCTAACCTAACCTAACCTAACCTAACCTAACCTTTTTTTTTTTTTTTTTTTTTTTTTTTTTTTTTTTTTTTGACCCAGTGAAATGCTGCCTTATGCATACCCCGTCGCCGGGTGTGCGACGAGGTTATGTGGGGCTCTCCCACGTGCGTTCAGCCGGTGATAGCTCATGACCAGGTGAACGCCCGCGGGCATACCCACTAAAACACTGGGGTGTGCCCGCTCTGCCGATTATGACGGCGTGAGTTCCTTGTTTGGGACTTCACCACACCGTCTCGGCGGGGCCCGGCTTACGCTGGGCTTCCTCACGTGTGGAGGGATGCCCCCGCACACTCGGGGCGTCCCTCCCAGACAAACGATGCCGTGCAATGCGAGCGCAAACTACCCTGTCTGCGCCCGCTGGCTACGTTAAGGAGGTAAGAGATGGGCGTACCGCCGTCGCCTTCCCCCTAACCGTCTGCGTCTGAGTTGATCCGCCAGAATATCGTTCTCGCGGATCCGCTCCATGGTCTCCTTCTGCGAAATAACTTCTTCGCAAAAGGAGGCCACAGCCTCCCAGGACCTGTCACTGCCCAGCATAGCCTTGACAATGCTGGGCAGGGAGAGGTCCATTCCCACTTCTGCAGTCAGAGCACTGCGCTGCTGGCTCCAAGCTGCGCACAACTCCAGTGTATGCTGCGCTGAGTCCTCTGCAGCCCCGCACTCGTGGCACCGCTGAGTTGTCTCCCTTCCTATTCTGCACAGATATTTGCCAAAGCAACCATGCCCCGTCAATATCTGTACTAGCCGGAATGTGAGGGAACCGTGCTTTCGACCCACCCATTGTGTGAGTACTGGGCGTATGGCTTCAATCGCCTGGACACCAAATTCGGGACTCTGTAGACCCTCTGCCCATTTTTCCATGAGGACCTCCTGCGCAATACGTCTGGTGTTTCTCACCTCTTCTGGTGTTGGTCGCTCACCTCGCAATCTAGCTTGAGCTCTGCAGTCGTACGCAGCTGCAAGCACTTCGGCTTCTAGCTCCCAGGGTGGGAATCCTGCCAACACCCCAGCTGCTGCGAAGGACACCGTGCGGTATCCACGAATAGCCCTCACCGCAATTATTCGTTGCGGCCTGCGCAGTAACATTTTGTTTTGCCGACTTAAGGCATTTCTCCAGACTGGTGCCCCATAGAGAGCCATACTCTTCAAAACCCCCGCATAGAGACGGCGACAAGTTGTGTCGGGGCCGCCTATATTCGGCAATAGACGGCTGAGAGCCAGAGCTGCACCCAATACTTTTTTACCGATCTGACGGAAATGCTCGTGGAAGGACCATTTACTGTCTAGGGTGAGGCCCAAATACTTCATTTTGGACCCAACAGGTATCTTCACTCCATCCACGAATATGGCTGAATCCGCAGGCGGCCTCCTACAGCGGCCGTAGAAGAACATGGCCTCAGTTTTTGTAAGGGCCACTTCTAGGCCTAGCAGCCGTATCCGACCTACAACTAGAGTTGTAGCAACGCTGGCTCGGCGAGCTACATCCTTGAAGTCACTGCCCCATGCGACTACAAGGGTGTCATCCGCGTAGCAGATGACACTCGTTTTGGACAGCATCGTACCTCGAAGCACCCAGTTATATCCAAGGTTCCACAGGAGTGGTCCTAAAACCGACCCCTGTGGAACCCCGCACATTACTTCCCGTCTAACTCGGCTGCCGCCGGGCGCTATGAACGTGACTTCACGCCCCCGCAAGTAGTCTTCCACAATTGAGCAGAGATAAGCTGGCACGCCATGGAATCGCATAGCCTCGATGATGCACTCAAATGGTAGGGTATTAAACGCATTTGCGATATCTAACGAAACCGTCAGTACCCTTTCCCCGCGCGCTATCGCTTCTTCAGTGAGCCGTTTTAATTTAAGGCAAGCATCTATGGTGGACCGCCCTGTGCGAAACCCGAACTGATTATCAGACAGATCCGGCCCCACTGTCTCGAGATGCTGGGTGATGCGGGCTGCGAGCACACGCTCAAAAAGTTTGCCCGCCTCATCCAGCAGCACAATTGGCCTGTAAGCTGATGGTGAGTCCTCTGGACGCCCTTCTTTGCGAAGTAGGCATAACCTGCCGCTCTTCCACCGTCTTGGGAAGATTCCTGATCTTAAGCATGTGTCGTATAATTCACGGAGTCGCGTACCAAGATGCTTTAAGGCCAGTACAAGCACTCGTCCGGGCACTCCGTCGGGACCAGGAGCCTTGTTCTTAACCCGGAGGCGGTCAATCGCCACATCAAATTCAGCCTCTGTGATAGGAGGTGGGTTGTCTGCCCGATTTTCTGTGGCAGATGGCAGTGCCATGGCGGGCGGGCTGAACTCAGCTCTGCTTGGAAACAAGCCGGTCACCACTCTGCTTAACAGCTCGGGTTCAAAATCTTCCGTTGGAGGAGCCCCAGATTTGAGCTTGTTTCGCACCATTCTGTATGGCCGTCCCCACGGGTCCCTGTCTAACTCATTCAAGAACTCTTCTCTAGCTTTAACTTTGGCTCGAGCAATTGCTACTTGAAGCTCCTTTTTGGCTCCTTTATAGATGGAGTAGAGGCGTTCCTCCTCCTCCACCGTATGCCTACGCCGTCGGCATCGTTTATGGGCGCGCCGTGCTCGATTGCTAGTGTCGCGGAGGGTAGCGATCTCTGCCGACCACCAGTAAACCTGCTTCTTTTTAGGTCTATGCATCCCTACACGAGGCATAGCAGCATCACATATCGCCACCATTGAGTTGCTAAAGTGGGTCACTTGTTCATCGATGCTTCGCTCACCTATTGAGGGCGGGGTGCACCAATCCTGTACCAGCGCTGCTTCCACGGCCATATCTACATTTAGATGTGTAAGCGCCCATCTTGGAAACTGGTTCACACGCTCATGATGACGATGTCGGGGTGGCTGCACTGCGGATCGTGCAGGAGATATACCAAAAGTGATATATTTGTGGTCCGACAAAGTCTCCTGGTTGCTCCGTACTTTCCAACCTTCGATGCGTGAGGCCAGAGTGGGAGTCGCGAAGGTGACGTCCACGACGGAGCCGCCTCTTCTTCTAACGCAAGTAAGAGCTGAACCCTGGTTAATTACCACTAGCCCCGACACCACCACCCAGTCCGAAAGGATATCACCCCTGACGTCGTTAACTCGAGAGCCCCAAGCCGAATGCTTAGCATTTAGGTCTCCTAGAACGATTACAGGGTTCGGTGAAAGTCTTCTCACAACCAGTCCCAACAGGCCCATGAAAGCTTCAAATTCGGGTACGGGGCGATTAGGCGAAAAATACACACCAATTATGGCAATTCCGTTATACATGGCGACAACATAACCCAATCCTCTCTCTTTGATGACGAGTGGGGAGGGAGAAGCAATTGGCACTGTGATTACCACCGAGTTTGCTAGATCCGTGGCCCAATTACGTTGCAGAGGAGCAACATAAGGCTCGGAGGCTACCGCCACGTCCACCGATTCCTCTGCAATGGTTTGAAGGAACAGATCCTGAGCACCAGCACAGTGGTTTAGGTTCCCCTGCAGAAAATTGATGTAGCCTGTCCTATTCATTGCTTTTTTCTGCTGTTGTCTCTTTCTCTTCGGACCTTAAATGATCTTCGGCACATGTCGGAGTCCGAGCTTCTGGGGAGCCTTTAGCTCTGACGCGTGGAGGGTTGCATTTAGCTCCCCCCATAAGATGAGAACTAGAACGCCGCGCATCTTCACAGATTGCACATTGATATTTTGCGCTACAGGTAATCGCTAGATGCCCTGGTTTTCCGCAGCGGAAGCAGAGTCCACTGCGGTCTACCTGAGACGGGCACCGTTGCCGAGTGTGACCAATGCCCATGCATCTAAAGCAGCGCATGGGCAGCGACTCTAATACTTTTACCCGGGCAGAGCTCCATCCAACAAGGAGTCTACCCGCGTCGGCTATAGTTTTAGCTGCTGCAACGGGGCATTTAACTAGAACTGCTCCCATTCCTCCTGGTCCAGCACGTATTTTTCCGACCTTTATTTGATCGGCAGGGCATCCGCCTTTCTTAGCAATGGCGGCCACAACATTCTCCTCCTGCACCGCGTCGTCCAGTCCATCAACGCGGAGATCTACGCATCTCACGGGTCTGACAACCTTAGCAATACCCGAAAGGACCGTCTTGAGTTTTTCTGCTAAGATTTCCGCCTTTTCTTCGCCTGTTGCCCCAGGAATAGTGAAGATACGGGCTCCAGTGGCCGACTCTTTGCACAGAACTCCTCCATCAATCCCGAGAGTCGGGAGCTGTACCTCATTTCTTGCCTTCTCGACCACTTGGGCATATGTGATACCTTTTGCGAGTGCGTCAGACTCCAGGGTGACCACGACTGCTGATGACCTAGGTGTTCTTATACGCGCTTTCCTAGGCTTTTTGGCGGTTTTTTGCTGCCCTGGTGCTGCAGTTGGTGTTTGTGATGAAACAAGGCTGGCAGGTTGTGGAGCCGCCTTTTTCTTGCGGCCTTTACGTGCGACCGTGGTCCATGCCTCTGCAATTGGATTGACTTGGTTTGAAGCGGCGGCTTCCCCGCTATTAGTTTCGGCTGGAGAAGGGCATGGAGCAGGAACCGAAGGCTCAGATCGGCCGTTACTTGACTGGGCCGTGGTTTTTGCGACCGTCGCTTTTTGCGTAGTAGACGCAACCTGTTTCTTCTTACCGGCTGCAGTTGTCGGCTTTGCGATTGCTTCTGCAGGGAGACGCTTTTCCAGACTATCTAAACGAGTAATTATCGACCGCTTAAACTCCTCTATGAGGTTGACCGTCAATGCTGGCTCAGGGGCGACGGGTGTCGGAACCTCGTACAATGCGCGGTTTCGCTCAGCAAATGCCTTACGTAGCCTTTTGGTCTCTTCTTTCAAGATTTCCAGCTCTCTGTTAAGTCTTGCGTTATCAGCCAAGAGTCGTATCGTCTCGTCGGACATAGTTCTAGTCGTAAAGGTTTCTACGATCTCCGATAAAGCCGACGTCGCCTCTTTGAGCGCTTTTTGACTCGTGCCTTTTAGTCTACTGGATTTAGCGGACACTTCCCTAATGCTGGCGATCTGTTGCATTGCTCTCACTCGCAATGCATCAGCGTTCAGTACTTCCGCTCTAGGAGGGGGTTCCCTTTGTTGTTGGGGAACCTCGGGTCCGGAATCGAAAGTCCAGTCCACAGCCTCGCGAGTTATGAGCTCAGAATTTTTCATAAAATCTCTCGCTGTCATGCGATGCAGTCGAGCCTTGGCCTCAGCCAGTCCTTCTTGATGGGAGTCCGCGATCTCCGAACCTGTATCGGAGTCCGAAAGAGGGTTTGAACCCCGACGCCTCTTAGTGCCAGAGATCCTGCCCTCCGTCTCACGACTATCCGATAAAGCCGACATCATCGATGACCAGGATGTGCTCCTGTCTCCTTCTGCCAACGATCCGCTTGTCGGCACTACCGGTATTGGCGTACGTGCCAATCTGACGACAGGATATTTGGTCGTTTTGCTCCCTGGTCGCTTTTTACCCAGTTGTGGAGTACCAGGACGACCAAGTTCTTCTTCTCTCTGCACGGAGTTTATAACGTCAACACAGCTGCTCGTAGGCGTATCGCTCCTAGGACGCGTAGGTGTAATAGGCCTTTCCTCATCTACAACGTTCGACTGAGCTGATCCCTCCACACATGGCAGGGTTGTTGAGGAACCCATAGTATCCTCCGGAACATCCACCTTCGCTTTGGCCTTATTACTTCGGAGAGTCATCCCTGATTCCTTATCTCCACCTCCACGTAGCCTAAGTACGGAGCTTATTTGTGGCCCCGGTTGGCCCTGAGAAGGGCCGTTGAGTGGGCCCTGAGAAGGGCCTTTGGGTTGGCCCTGATAAGGGCCTTTTGCAAACCTAACTCCTGCGAACGCCTCGGTAGGGGACTTCACACCAGGGGTACCGGAATCCCCCTGGCGCCGGTGACCAACCGGAGCGCATTGGTCGCTAGTCACAAATTTCTCACTTCGAGGCCCAGCTACCTCGAAGCGCCCGGTGTCAGCGGGAGCGCAAGACAGAACACAAACACAATGATCACACATTTCCATACGATTTTCCCCTCTTCCGGGCGAGGGGGACCCTACCTGGCCTCTCGGGTGGCCCTGAAAAGGGCCTTTGGGTTGGCCCTGAGAAGGACCTTTGGGCTGGCCCTGAGAAGGGCCTTTTCCTCCAACATACGCCTCGGATGCAAACTTCTCACCAGAAGACCCGGATATCTCCTGGCGCCGGTGGCCAGCCGGAGCGCATTGGCCGCTACAGACAGATTTCACACCCTGGGTAGCAGCTTTCCCAGGGCGCCCGGTGTTAGCGGGATCGCATGACAAAACACTCGAAAACATAGGCAACATAATCATGATACGAAGTCCCTCTTCCGGGTGAGGGAACCCTACCTGGCCTCGTCTTTGTGATTTTTGTAGAGGTTTTCTCCTCGCAACCCCCACCTCGAAAGGTGGCGGTCCCCGGCCCCACACCACGTGCGGGGTTCCGGGTCGGCCGGAAGTGGCGAGAAGTTCGCACCACGACCGCCCTCACGATGGGCGTGAACGCCTCCCTCACTCAGCGAGATGCCAAGGCACCAAACCAAAAGGGACCGCAAATGCGACCTTGAAGGCGCCATCCTCCGAGCCTGACTCTACGGCTCCACTTGCCAGACCATTAGCCGCCGGCGAGCATGGGTTCCGCTCAAGCCGACGTTGCCCAGGGCGCACCACGAGGAGGTTGTCTGACCCAGCACCCCGGGCGGAACCTAACCTAACCTAACCTAACCTAACCTAACCTACTTACCTTTTGATGGTGTTTCTGTCGGTGTGTACGGTTTCAGGGCTCCACGGGGTAGAGGATCAGGTCAGGGTAAGCAACGACACGAGTGATATGTTTTGCATCCTTACTTAATAAAATGGGCTGTGAATCATCACCAGGTGATGAGCTCGATGGCGCAAGTGGATAGCGCATTTGGCTGCGATCGTTGAAGTTAAGCAACTTTCGCAGTGGTCGGTCATTGGATGGGTGACCAAAACTTTACTATCTCGAGCTCCTCCGTGCTTCGGAAGGCACGTTAAGCCGTTGGAGCCGGGCATCTGCAGTCGTTAGCAACCGCCGCACTGGGCCCGCGTGGTGGGTCATGGGCGTCATGGCCAACCTCCCTCAATAGGGAAGGCCTGTGCCCCAGCAGTGGGGACATTAATAGGCTAATAATTCATCCATGTCCCCACTGCGATGGAATAGGGAGTTTGGCCATGACCTAACAGGTGATGATGGGTCATGGCAGGCCAGCAGTGGGGACCTTAATAGGCTGATGATGATTTATCAGCCTATTAATGTCCTCACAAACGTCAATAAATAAATAAAGTTTCGTGCATTAACCCGTAAAAACTAGTTTTAATCAATAAGCACTACTGGTTGTTTCCACAGTCCAGTTTCCACTTCCTGATGGCGCATCGATCAGGTTTCAAAATTTAATTAATTTAATCGCTTAGTCCACAACAGATCCCTTATAAGGTCAAACTCTACATCTAGTACCGTTTCCTGCTAAAAACCGGTAACTGTGTACGATCTTTCTGTTATGTGGACGTTTTTTTCCGCAAATAGCCAAAAGCAAGGTTATTGTCAAGGGACTAATTATTCTAATTTGTACGTCAAAGTTGAAGATTACGCAATTAGAACCGGATAAACGACAGCCGCGCACGCTCTTAGCTTAGAAACGGTTCTGTATCAATATATTTGTATTTAGATTTAGAGGAGCTCGATGGCGCAAGTGGTTAGCCCGTTCGGCGGCGATCGTTGAAGTTAAGCAACTTTCGATGGGTGACCGAAAAAACTTCTATTTGGAGTTCCTCTGTGCTTCGGAAGGCAAGTTAAGCCGTTGGTACCTGCTGCATCTTCAGTCTTTAGCACCCACCAATCCGCACTGGCCCCGAGTGATGGGACATGGCCCAATCTCCGCCGCGGTCTGGCCGCAGAGAAAGAAACCACCTGCGTTGCATAATGCGCCGATACAAAACGCCGCTGTCGCGCGTTTCAGCCACTTTAGTAGCCGCTTCTGGCTTCTCGTGGCGGCGTTTGTGGCTGTGGCGTGTGCCCGTGTGCAGCAACACTAAGAGAGAGGGGGGTGGGGAATCGCGCGAGTACCGTGCGGCAGCGTTTTGTATCGGCGCATTAAGTGGCCGGTGCGGGCCACAAGAAGCGAGCAACGACGATGTGCAGCGTGAGGCGGCCACCGGCGTACCGTGTGTGGCGAGTCCATATAAAATGTATGAAAACTACAAGAAATATGCCGGTGGCGGCGTTTTGTGGTTGTGGTCGGTGGCCCGTGTGCGGCGACATTTAGTCGCTCTACCCTGTGGAGCCCTGGAATTTTACTCAAAGACAGAAACAAAACCACGAAGGTAGTGGTATTTTACTGTGTTCTACTGTAGGAGGTTGTTTAGGTCTGTAAATACACTTAATGAAAGCTTGACAATTTACCAAACTTTTTCATCATCTATTAAAATCTCTACAGTTTGCTTTAATCCATTTTCCTTATTACTTCCGCTTCACATTAATATAGTGTCCTTTGATTGCTTACCTTTTTTTATGAGTCAAATATGAAGGCAAAATGCAGGAAAAAACAAGCTTTTTATTAACACTTTAAAAGTCGAAAGAAGGTTACGTAAGAAATTCTCTGAGATTTATTTTGACTACACTTTAGACAGCAATGAAATCGGCAACTTGCTACCATGAAACTCTGATTTGATTTTCTCAAGAAGTATAAGACTTACAGCTATCAAAGTTATACCTACAGAAAGTCTAATGACTGTAAATTAAATTATAAATTACGCCAAGAATTACCATGTATGTCAATATTTTTTGTGCATTTGGGCCAATTTGAGCATTCTCCTTTGGCATGCAGGTAGATGTTATGACGTAGGCATCCGCTAAGAAAGGATTTTGATCAATTCTACCCCCAAGAGGATAAAATAGGGAATAAAAGTTTGTATGATACTTTGTCAATTTTAAACCGATCGGGCTGAGACTTTGCATGCAGGTATAAGAAGAATCATAGATGAATGTCATTGTGTATAATACAAGCCTGAGAACAAAAACTGTAGTCTACACTTCAGCTCTACACCGAAGCGAAGCGAGGGCGGGTCGCTAGTTATCCATAATGGCCTGTTACCCAGCAGTGTGGGGGCATTAATAGGCTGATGGTGATGATGATGAGCAGTCGGCTGGATCACATAATATCTCTTGGATTTTGTAACAGTTAATGACATTCACCCATTTTAAGTCCGTATCAAATCAGAGAGAATCAAGGTTGGCACGATATCTATTTGTTATTGTTACGACAGAACCAATGGCTCCGTATTTCTTCTGCCTCATTACAATACCTACTATTCTGAGGAGTTGTATTCTGCAACGCTAGGTGTTATTTAAAAAGGCCATTCAATTGTAAATGAGACACGGTACTATTTTTTCATCAAATCCAATAACAATTTAAATAAAACAAGTTTCAACGGTATATGGATGAACTGATTTTATTAATTTATTGGCGTTTCACAACCTTTTCAGGCATGTCAGCTATATGAATAAAAATATGTTAACAATAAATAACAAATATTTATTGTTAACATATTTTTAGATTTTAATGTGTAAAAAGAAGAACATACTTTACGACCGACTTCGTTAACGTGAGCTTTCCAATTTAATGTATAATAATAATGCTTTATTTCTTCTCCTCACAATCCCATGCACAATAAATACAAACTTATTGAATTAATGAATGTCTTAGTGACAAGATTGTGGAGAGACTGGTATCTGAACTAGGCCGCAGCCTGTATCTCAGAAGACCAGTACTCTCCCTTCTTTACAGTGGTACATAATAACAAAATGACATGTTCTGAAAAGTTAAATAACTGTATCTTAACAATGTTGAAGAGAACTATAACATCAGAATGTAATGATTTAATGTAATAGGTAGGTTAAAATATAGTGTTTAGGTAATTGAAATAATGAGTAGTTTCTGACTTCGCGTTGCTGAGAGTATGTGTGTGGGTGTGTGTGTATGTATGTGTTTGTGTGTGTGTGTGTGTGTGTCTCTGTGTGTGTGTGTGTGTGTGGTAAAGTGTGTCATGTGCAAGGATGCAGAAGATCTTCAGTCTCGTTATATTTTAACATATATAAAAAATTAAATATTTCTTTTTTACATTTGTATTTGGTTAATTGCAGTATGTTAATTTTTTTGACGTGACAACGTCTTAAATTAGGTTGCGGCTGGGAGTCACTTATGAAAAAGTGTAACGCTCGGTAACGTTACGATGAGTCTCTCCTGTTAAGTTTAAGTTTACATGTACAATGTTTTAGTAAACAAAATATATTTCTATAGTTAAAATTTGTGCAATTCTTATTTTCATTCAATTCCTTGTTCCTATTGTGCAATTTAATTATATTCATATCAATAAATATTCTACCGAGAAAAAGACGTTGTCACGTAAAATCTTCGCCCGTAAAACCGACTTTACAGGCAACCATTTTTTTTGTAATAAGTTATATAAATGTGGACCGAGAAAATAGAAGAAACGCTTAGGAAAGGCAGACTTGCGCTGTGAGCATGGAACCACAAGACGATTTCGACGTGATATTAGCGTGGGATCGGTATAAGAATGTTGTTTTAGAATAGTATGCATTACAAATAATTGGCGAACAGTCAGGACCTCGCAGTACTGATATGGATCATACGTGGGGTGTAGAATTGGCTTAAGAGTACAAACTTTTAAAACTGCCCTTTGAGCTCTTTCAAGAGTCAATAAGATAGTTTTATATGTGCCCCCCCCATGAGGTAATACGTATTTAGGGATAAGTTTCCTTACACAAACAACTGAGGCCGCGTTGTTTCATCCATAGTAATACTTAACTATAGTTAATATCACATCAAAATGTGTAAAATATTGACAAATTTGTTATTTTTCTCAAGTATGTTTACCTATAGGCAAATTTCACAACGCGCGGATTAAAAAGTTGTACTTTAAATTAAAGGTAATTTAATTAATACCAGTTCCGTCCTCTACCTGGGCTACGAGTAAAATTTTCTTTAGATTTCAACATTTATCAGTTAAATGCTTAAAAATTCCAAATAAATAGCTAATACTAGTTATTTATACTAGTTATATTTGACTATAGTTAAAATACTAGAGAAAATTTGACAAAATTTGACATATTTACAATTATCATAATCATCATCGCTATTTCCATAGCGAGACCCTCTCGAGAATTTCTAAACAGAACACATCTTCTAACTTTCACAAGCCTTAAAACACATCGTTGAAAGAGTATATATTTCCTCTTAGCTAAGTATTAAAGGCAATCCAGATTTATATATTTTTTTTAAATGATTTCTTATATTTTCACGAACACCATTCATTCAATAAAAAAAAATCAACTTATTTAAAATGCGTTTTTTAATAAACATAGAGATATGTAAAAAACTTAACTTTGTTTTGCCTTCTTTTCAGGATGCTTTATCAAAAGTATGATTTTTAATTACTATTGATGAGCTACTTTAGAAATTTTTCGAAAGTAATTAAAAATTAATGCACGAGGATGCGAAACGTATTAGATACGCGTATGCTATGACGTAGGCATCCGCTAAGAAAGGATTTTGATCAATTCTACCTCCAAGGGGATAAAATAGAGAATGAAAGTTTGTATGAAACTTTGTCAATTTTAACCGATCGGGCTGAGACTTTGCATGCAGGTATAAGAAGAATCATAGATAAATGTCATTGTGTATAATACAAGCTTGAGAACAAAAACTGTAGTCTACACTTCAGCTCTACACCGAAGCGAAGCGAGGGCGGGCTACTAGTAAATAAATAAAGTTCGTGAACTAGTTTTATTTATAAGTATAACAATTTGTCTATATCCGTGTTCTGTGCTGAATAAACGATTTTGATTTGATTTGATTTTGATGCACGCATATGACAATATGTGCATCCATTAGTATGCGATTTATCGCTCTTTTGTTGAGCGAGTCCGCTCTTGACCACATTTTTCGGCTGGCACGCCAATCGAATGCATTCTTAAATAACTATTACGTATTCGATTATGTAAATCGAATATCGACACGGTTCGATAAACTGTGCTTGATTGTGAACGATCAGCGATTGCGCCGCCAACACCAGGGTGACCAATTCAATAGTAAAGGAAGGTTTCCTATTTTCTGCGGCAGTGCCGAATCCAAGCTTTATTCAGAAACACTCGGAATTCTCATACAGTCTATTTATTTTATTTTATGAAGAAAACCAACAGCGTATACATCAATAAATAACAGATAGTATTTTACAGGTGAGTACGGACACTTACAGGTTTCCCTGAATTTAAAAATAGTAAGTGTACATCAGAGATGATTAATTGTATGCCAACGAATAAATTAAGTAACAACCATGAGAAAAAAAATACAATATACAAACATGCAACTCGAGGAGTTTTAACATGTAGACAGACATTTATACATACATATACACACTCAAATAATTATACATAGACACAGATACACACACTACACTCGAAAAAAACTATACCTACATATTTCTACACTCAGGCATTCATTGATCAGACTTCTTTTAGTGATTTAATAACTTCCATTTTGTTTTTTTATTACATACGTATAATCTTATATGTTTATGCAGACAAACGAGCTGACAGTCCACCTGATAGTGAGTGGTTATTGCCGCTCATGGACACTTGCAGAACAAAGGGTACTCATGCGTTAGCGGCACTGAAGGAAAAAGTTTTCCCGCCTTTCAAGGAAGATATACGATACTTAACTTATTACTTGCTGAAATAGAGAAAAGAAAATATTAATTTATTTAACATGGTGGTAAAGAAGCCAGTTATCATCCTACAGTGAATTAGTTAACTAGAGCAATCTAGGTATGAGAATAAGGATTTAGAAACTTTGCTGGTGGCCGCGAGTATATCCCAATGCATCAGCAAACGTACGTATTCTACTTACATTTAATCAGGGCTTCGACGTGTTCAAAATTTTCTATACACGCAAAACCATAATGATGAAATAAAAGAAAAAGGCATAAAATTATGATTAAATTACGTGTCGTAAGTTGTATGTGTATCAAATTTATTTATTGTAGAGAATTGAAAAGCTTGTGTCACAAAAATATCAGAGAACGAAGCTCATTTTTGAACTTTAAAGTTGACGTGTGCATCTTCTCGAATAGAGATATGGCTACTCGTCTAGGCGCCTAAGAAAATAACGACGTAATTTTTTTTGGCAAACGTCATTTCGTTTTGATCATTCTAAGCTAAGATATCTACGCTTACCGGTCCCGAAATCTAGCTACAACTTTGTCCCGATAATTCCGGATGGATGGTGACCCTAGCTGCAACGCCATCAGTTATGTATTCTCGCCTATTGTTTAGATAAAATTGGATTTTTTCGATTGCTCTATTCGAATTAAGTGTTAATTCTTTCAATTATCATATGAAAGGTAATGTGTAACATTACGAAACAAATCGGTTTCTATCGTAAATAAATGAGATAATTAAAGCTAAATAAAGTGAAGCTGATTATGTTGATTGAATTTAAATGAATTGTTGGGTTAAGTAGACATATTTATCAAGAGTTAATATTGTACTTTGCGAGATTACTAGAACAAGCCACGAAAGCATGTTCAGCAGGACCTCTGTTATCCGAAGACCGCTGAAATCCGAACGTCTCGCTAATTGCGTTTCCAATAAAAGCGCGGTGTCTGCCTTAAATACATGTCTTAAATGGACTGACCAAGTCGGCATACCTTTATCGGAAGAAATGCTTTTACGTTAATTGCGAGACAAAGCTTTTCATTTGTCAATAAATAATTACCTCCCAACTAACTAAAAATATTGTGTTTCTTCAGAAAATAATAATAAATGTGATGTTTACAGATGAATATACATTTGGAATTTCAGAATAGTATTATTTCATGTAAAATATCCTATAAATTCTCGCTAGGTAATAATTCTCGGTATATAATTCTCGGTGGTAATATAATTCAAATGCTCGCTCCACGAATCCAAACGGGGGGCGTCCTAATCGGGGGCGTAGCGGAATAACAAAATTTTCACTGTGGGTGCGTCCCGGCCGGGGGCGTAGCGGAATAACAAAATTTTCGCTGTGGGTGCGTCCCGGCCGGGGGCGTAGCGGAATAACAAAATTTTCGCTGAGGGTGCGTCCCGGCCGGGGGCGTAGCGGAATAACAAAATTTTCGCTGTGGGTGCGTCCCGGCCGGGGGCGTAGCGGAATAACAAAATTTTCGCTGAGGGTGCGTCCCGGCCGGGGGCGTAGCGGAATAACAAAATTTTCGCTGAGGGTGCGTCCCGGCCGGGGGCGTAGCGGAATAACAAAATTTTCGCTGAGGGTGCGTCCCGGCCGGGGGCGTAGCGGAATAACAAAATTTTCGCTGTGGGTGCGTCCCGGCCGGGGGCGTAGCGGAATAACAAAATTTTCGCTGAGGGTGCGTCCCGGCCGGGGGCGTAGCGGAATAACAAAATTTTCGCTGTGGGTGCGTCCCGGCCGGGGGCGTAGCGGAATAACAAAATTTTCGCTGTGGGTGCGTCCCGGCCGGGGGCGTAGCGGAATAACAAAATTTTCGCTGAGGGTGCGTCCCGGCCGGGGGAGTAGCGGAATAACAAAATTTTCGCTGTGGGTGCGTCCCGGCCGGGGGCGTAGCGGAATAACAAAATTTTCGCTGTGGGTGCGTCCCGGCCGGGGTCGTAGCGGAATAACAAAATTTTCGCTGACGGTGCGTCCCGGCCGGGGGCGTAGCGGAATAACAAAATTTTCGCTGTGGGTGCGTCCCGGCCGGGGGCGTAGCGGAATAACAAAATTTTCACTAGGGGTGGGTCCCGGCCGGGGGCGTCAAGGAATGGGTACGGAACGACCGAAATCCAATTTTTTGGAGTACGGATTTAAGGTCATATTAACGTTGTCGTGTCAAAGCAACTATTTATAATAAGTATAATAATAATAAATAATAAATATTTCCAATACTCACACCAATTAGCCTAGCCCCAAGCTAAGCACTATAAGGCTTGTGTTATGGGATACTAGGGTAACGGATAGAATACATATACTGTACATATATAAGTATATTTATATAGAAATATATATATTAAACATCCATGACTGGAGTACAAATGCTCGTGTTCCCGGTTCGAATCCCGGTGGGGGCACAAACATCTGCCCCCACCGGGATTCGAACCCGGGACCTCTCGAGTCGGCGACACCATGAAACCCGGCGTACAAACCACTCGGCCAAGGAGGTCGTCATATTGCCATTACCACAATATCTATAAAATAATATATCTACCCATAAATATCAAGTTAAAACTATGCTGACCTTGACCGTCACGCGTGGACGTTATAATTTACGCGTGTAAATAGTAAACAAAACAACTTAAGTTTTGCCCTCCCGGATACAAATCTTCATTCGTAATATACGTCTTGACCACGTTAAAAAAAATTAATGGTTCAATAGCAGCTTCCTTTAATCCATTTTCTTTATTTAATTCCGTGACACGTTATTAATGTTGCTCTTTAATAATAACAATCAGAGAGGAAGTGGTTCGGCTGCGATCGTTGAAGCTAAGCAACTTTCACAGTGGTCGGTCATAGGATGGGTGACCAAAAATTTACGATCTCGAGCTCCTCCGTGCTTCGGAAGGCACGTTTAGCCATTGGTACCGGCTGCATCTGCAGTCGTCAGCACCCACCAATCTGCACTGGGTCCGCGTGGTGGGTCATGGCAAAATCTCCCTCTTCCATCCACAGGGAAGGCCAGTACCCCAGCAGTGGGGACATTAATAGGCTGATAATGAAATCAGAGATGCGGGCAAATCAAACACGGAATACAGGAAAAGCAAGTTGATAAATATTGTAGTTTACTTGGAAATACAGAAAAATATACCTTGAAAATTCAATGAGTACGCACATCATTTAGATAATTTTATATCTTCGGAAGAGAATGCGAATTGATGAAAAAAAGTGACCTTGTTGCCAATGTCTCATTTAATATGCAAACAAAAAAAAACAAATGAAATAAATTAGAAAAAAGACATTTTCAATTTTGTTTGACGAGGAAAGTATCTGATTAATAATGGTGTTATCTTTATATATATAATTCTTCTGTGAGTGTGTATGTCACTGAACTTCTCTTAAACGACTGGACCGATTTTGATGAAATTTTTTGTGTGTGTTCAAGGGGATCTGAGAATGGTTTAGATTCACAATTTTGTCCGCTGGACAACTCCTATTTTTTTAGGGCGGTACGAAGTTCGCTGGGTCAGCTAGTCTATATATATAAAACTCAAAGGTGACTGACTGACATAGTGATCTATAAACGCACAGCCCAAACCACTGGACGGATCGGGCTGAAATTTGGCATGCGGGTAGATATTATGACGTAGGCATCCGCTAAGAAAGGATTTTGATCAATTCTACCCCCAAGGGGATAAAATAGGGAATGAAAGTTTGTATGAAACTTTGTCAATTTTAAACCGATCGGGCTGAGGCTTTGCCTGCAGGTATAAGAAGAATCATAGATGAATGTCATTGTGTAAAATACAAGCCTGAGAACCAAAACTGTAGTCTGCACTTCAACTCTACACCGAAGCGAAGCGAGGGCGGGCCGCTAGTACATATATATGAGTGATGCGTGCGCTGCTCCATTCCCTTATGCACTTCCTAATGTCAGGTCATTTAAGAAAAGAAATTTCACTCCAGATGTGCACACTAATTAATTTTCAAAAAAAGAGGAAATCGAAATAGTTCAACGCTAATGTCTGCGTACATTACGAGTCTTGTAAGTGCTAATTTTCGAACAGTTAACACTCGCAAGTGATTTTTGGTAAAAACCGCATTAAAATCCGTTGGGTTGTTTTCAGATCAACGCGAACATACCTACTCGCACAAACAGATATTGTTTTAAATAAAACAAAAAAAAACGGTTGTCTGTAAAGTCGGTTTACTGACGATAGTTGAAGTATGAATGTGCACTTTTCACTGCACTTCATACTTGACGAAAACATGTAAATGTATTATTGTATGACAGCTGTCCACGCGGACGCATCGCTCACTCAAGTAGGAGAGAGACAGATGTCGAACGCTGCCGAACGCGGAGGCCGATTGTGCCTCTTTGCCGCTCGTTGCGGGCTCTCGCTTGCACTTCAAGCCTTAAATGGTACGCCTCAGAGCTAGGTAATGCCTCATGAGTCATGTGCGTTTTTCGTGCGTGCAGCCGGCTCCATCGAATTATAAGACGTTGTCACGCCAAAATCAACAATACTTTTGTAAGTTTTAAACATTTGAAAGAAGAAATAGCAATTAAAGTTTTCTTTAAATAAAACGGTTTAAATGAAAACTAAAAAATTCCCTTTTTGCCACGCATCATTTATTTTTATTATATATAGTGATTTATTCATTATTATTTCTTATTTTTCATTACATTATAAAAAAAATACTTTTCCAACTTCTAAAATACGCGACTTAAAAAGACTTCAACGCATATGCGGAGAATTTAATTCGAAGTGGGACTTTTTGGCGGGATCGGAAGGCGTCACTTTAGCAGTTTTGTTTTTCTTGTTTATTTTTTATTTATTTTTATTTCTTGTTAAAAAGTGTGTTGTGGCGGAGGTTAGTGTCTTTCGACGTTCCCTCAAGAAGTCCGCGGGGAGGCTCCAGTAAATTTCCACACATTTACTGAAATACAGGGAAAGGGGGATTGACTTGACTGCCGCTTACTTTGACTTGATAAAGGTTCAAAGATAATTTATTTCCCATAAAGACATACAGTCCGCTTAAAATGAGAATATAAAAATAACATGCAGTTGTGTATTACTTATTGCTCCTTTTGAAACATCGGATATTACTGTTACAAATTTGATACTAATACTTAAGTTCAACACCCTTGAAAAGTAGTTGTCACTTATGTCTTTCTTGTTTTATGACTTAATTGTTCAAAGCCCAGTGTTAATAATAGTAAGTTATTATATATGGTTTATAATACTTTGACCACGAGTGCTATAGAATTTGTAAACATTTTTAACACTTGACTTTGGCTAAATGCACAAACTTTAGCGTTTTCGTATAACTTTTTTACTTAATAAAAAACATTTTCGATGATGGAAATCTTTATTAGGACCTTTAATTTTTTTTTTGTTAACTGGATGATAGATGATATCCCTCTTTTGGCTGCCGTCAGTATTGATACATATGTGTTCTATGATTTCCGGTGATAACTGTGTGGACTCCTGTCGAAAGACTCCTTCATCATCATCATCCTATAAATGTCCCCACTGCTGGGGCAAAGGCCTTCCCTATGAGTGGGCAATAACCCACCACGTGCGCCCAGTGCGGATTGGCGGGCTGCAGATGTAGCCGGGACCAACGGCTTAACGTGCCTACCGAAGCACAGAGGAACTCGAGATAGATGATATTTGGTCACCCATCCGATGACTAACCACTGCGAAAGCTGCTTAACTTCAAAGATCGCAGCTGAACACGCTAACCACCTGCGCCATCGAGCTCCTCGAAAGACTCTTTAAGGGCTGCGAGTGTATGAGGCTTGTTATAGTAGGGGAGTCAAACGGGGATTTTTGGATTTACTCGAGCGCGGCAGAATAACATATGGGGAGCAATCTTGCACGTAGTTAAGTAACTATACCTGAGCCATCTATGTAGGGCCGAACGTCTAGGGCAGCAAAAACAAAATTTCAACAAACGGCCATGACTTTTAGTCGGGTCCAAATCGTCAGTCTTTTGAATAGGAGCTACTGGTGGGTTCACGTAACATCTCTTCTCAATGTCTGACGCGCTCGGTTATTTTTTCCTGTATTCTACCCCTTCGTACGGCCACCCCCATATCATGCAAACCGTGGCAGATCAATATTTTTCCGTTCTTAGAAACGTTACATGAAACCTCTAGTAGCTTATATTCAAAAGACTGACGATTTGGGAGCGACCAAAAGTCATGACCGTTCGTTGAAATTTTGTTTTTGCTGCCCTAGACGTTCGGTCCTACATAGAGGGCTCAGGTATGGTGGGAGTACTTAACTAGGTACAAGGTTGCTCCCCATATGTTATTCTGCCGCGCTCGAGTAAATCCAAAAATCCCCGCTTGGGCTCCCCTACTATTAGCATTAATTCGAATTGAAATTGAAAAAAATGAAAATGGTTTTTATTTCCCAAAGAGTCAGAATACAGTACAAGTTGAGACAACCCAGAAAGTAATAATTAATACTTGTGTTGGGATGCCTCGCTCTTAGCCTAGTTGGGCACATAACAACTAATTTCTTAAAGTATCAGGTGTATTTGTATAAGTTTGTGTGCGTGTGTGTGTATGTGTGTGTATGGGTGTGTGTGTGGGACTGTGTGAGATGGAGAATAAGTGCGTGAATGCGTGTACAGTTGTATATATATTTAATTTCCAGTAGGACCATTATGTTATTCTTTTTAAAATTAATTCCGTGTCTTCATAGTAAAGTGTTTTCAGCCAATTAACTAGAGTTGTTTTACATTTATATGACAACATAGGATACATGTTGTGTTGTAATTTTTTGTTTATAGTATTATAAATGAAAATACTTTGAGAGGTATATTGACGTCTACCAAAATCAGTGCGAGTTGGAAGGGAACGAAACACAATATCTTTACGTCTTCTGTCTAATATTACGTCAATATGTCTTCATAGACTTCAAGTAGCCCCAAAGAAAAAGTCTGGGGTAGTTAAATCAGGCGATCTTGTTTCTCATGCCAAATCTCCAAGATGAAATCGTGCTGTGTGTTTGCGGTTGCACCGTCTTGTTGAAACCACTGGTTGTCTGTTTGTATGCTGCATCTGTCTATTTCACAAATGTCAAATATGATTGACGTTACCACGCCATTTGCAATAACTTTATTTTATTTTTTTAAACACTCATACCAATTAGCCTAGCCCCAAAGTAAGCACTGTAAGGCTTGTGTTATGGGATACTAGGGTAACGGATAGAATACATATCTTTATGTATATAAGTAATTCTTCTGTGAGTGTGTATGTCACTGAACTTCTCTTAAAAGACTGGACCGATTTTGATGAAATTTTTTGTGTGTGTTCAAGGGGATCTGAGAATGGTTTAGATTCACAATTTTGTCCGCTGGACAACTCCTATTTTTTTAGGGCGGTACGAAGTTCGCTGGGTCAGCTAGTATTGTATATAATTGTATAAGTATATTTATATATAAATACATATGAAACATCCATGACTGGAGTACAAATGCTTGTATTCATCACACAAACATCTGCGCCCACCGGGATCCGAACCCGGAACCTCTCGAGTCGGCGACACCATGAAACTCGGCTTATAAACCACTCGGCCACGGAGGTCGTCAAACAGTTATAATTTTAAAATTTTAAGCATGTAACTGCTCGACTGCCCGGTCCGCGTGAAATTTTTTCTAGTAAATATTTTCTTTATAATAAAACGTCTTCTGAAAGAGTGCTTAATTTTGCAACACCCTGGATTAATTAAAGTCATTAACGTAACTAGAACTCGTTAATTTTATGTGACAATTACAACTTGCATGGTATAATGATATTATCAGTAGTATAAAGCCCCTTTACGCTTTCAGATGAGCGGATAGAGAACAATGAACAAAATGCGGAAAACAATTATTGTTATGTTACAATTAATGTTAATGGAAGTTTAAGAAGTTTCATTATACGCACTGTAAACATTAAAAGACACAAAAACTGATAGGGAAACCCCATAATTGTTTTTTTTTTTGCTTTTGATTTTAGTGTTAAGTGTTGTGTTGTTTTTCCAAAATTTGTCGTTACAAATTACAAAGCCTTTTACAATAGGGATGATGACTTTTTTTTTTCTTCGTTTATCAGGTAGATTATCAAAAAGTATTGGACACGTATTTTTTCTATTTTCACGTAATATAAACATTGCAGAGATATATTGATTTGAAAAGTCGCATGAAGTCACGTTTTGGTACAATAATTTTCACTTAAAAGTGACGTCACGAGTCCCTACTCCCAAACTTTGACGCGCTATAACTTTGTCATTTTTTGGTTGATTGCCCAAAGAAAAAATACGTGTCCATTATTTTTTGATCATCTAACTGACGGACTAAATAGAATTTCGTTTACTGTACCCCGTCATCACCCCTATTGTAACTGTACGTATGTGTCTGTGCCTAGAATAGTTTTTTTTTACTGGGTAGTAATAGTCTACGTTCAGGATACTTTCTTGAAGTATTCTATGCATAGACAGACACCCAGTTATTTTTATTGTAATGGCTTTGTTATTTGTAACGGCAAGTTTTGCATAAATATCTTATGTTTGCAATTTTTGCATTAGTAAGTTTTTGTTAGGAGATATTTTTTGTCGTTTTAATTTACTCTCAGTCCAACATGAATCCTGTGTTTAGGATATTATTAAATCAACGTGAAATATTCAGATTCAGATTAACTTATTTGTAAGAAAAGTGGTACCAGATGTGTCAGATTATTTATTCAGAGAGCGAGAGATTATTTGTTTTTGAGGAGCTCAATGGCGCCGGTGGTTAGCGCGTTCGGCTGAATTTAAGCAACTTTCGCAGTGGTCGGTCATTGGATGGGTGATCAAAAATCTTCTATCTCGAGTTCCTCTATGCTTCGGAAGGCACGTTAAGCCGTTGGTCCCGGCCGCATCTGCATTCGCTAGCACCCGGTAATCAGCACTGGGTCCGCCCGGTGGATCATGGCCCGATCGCCCTATTCCATCCAAAGGGAAGGCCTGTGCCCCAGCAGTGCAGCATGATATTTTCAGACACACTGTATTCACCAGAAACTAGCATTCAAATTATAAAATAACAACAATAAATATGATTTCGCATCTAAATCTTTGGGTTTTAACAAAAATACACCTAAGTATAAATTATATCATCAACTAACTCAGAATAATTTAAAAATATATGACGTCCGTCCGTAATGATAAATTAACGAGCCCAAAAAACAATGTTTACAGCAAAACAATAATATGTTTATACCATATATTTGGAGCCCTTTAAAAAACCGGTAAACTGGTATCAAGGTTAGATCACATCATGTGCGTCGTGAGATGATTTTTACACAAACATACGACACCGCGGCGGCTAAACAATGAAGCAAGTTATGCAAGAGCATTGTGAAAAAGATATAACTCATTTTGAGCTAGCTAGAGTTACGTAAACACTATTATGTGTTACATTATTATTTTATGAAACGTTTGCCTGTACGTATTATTTTATGAACACTAAACCAATGGACACCTTTTTTATTGTGTATGCTTAGTTCGTGTAAAAAAAGTGGTGATTTAACTTCTTAAGAGGTTTGGTGATGAATTCGCAATATCTTCATATTGGATCAATTTAAATTATGGATTGAAATCTATATTGGTGACTTTGTTCAATTTATATAAAGTTTAAAATAGGTCGATATTGAAATATGTTTCTATAACCTCCACGGAGTATATACAACATAAGCAATGCCTTTTCCATAAATATTATATGAAAAAGAAAGATTCATTCGTTCATATTACAGGAATTTGCGCTAGCTGAGAAATATTTTAATTTTAATTTTATAAACAAGACAATTAGAAGTCTATTTCTAACTTCAATTTCATCTCCTTTAACCGACTTGAAAGAAGAAGGAGTTTCTCAATTCGTCCCATTACTAAATGATGTCTAGGCCGTTAAAGATGGACTAAATAAATGTGATCAAATTCAGTTATATTTAATTACTGCATTGGGGGCTTGGGTAAATGAAGCATGGGAATCTGATCAAGAAATCAAGGTCAAGACAAGACCCGGATAGAAATCACTCGAGCCTCTTTTAATAAAATGAGGAAAGTTCTTTGCTGTCGTCAATTGAATATAAAGCTCCGAGTCAGGCTTCTTCTTTGCCGATTCACTCTTGACAGAGCGGTCGTGGTCATCAGGTAGCGGTCAGGTTCCGGGCAGCCATAATCCTCTTCACGATGCGACGCCGTCCTTCCCTGTCGGTTGTGCTACGTGTGCTCTCGTGCGCTGGGCCGCATACTGCCGATTTGATCTGGTCGGTCCAGCGCATGGGCGACCTGCCACGTGCCCTCGTGCCTTCGACCTTCCCCTGTACTGCAAGACGCTCTATGGACGTGTTGTCCCGTCGTGAAACGTGCCCAAAGAACTGTAGTATTCGAGTCTGGACTACGTTTGTTAGACGCTGTTTGACACTGAGTTCTTGGAGAATAGATGCATTGGTGCGAAACCGAGTCAGGCTACTCATGTGCTATATCTGGCCTATGGCATGTATGGTTGCGAAACGTGGACCCTGAAAGAAGGCACTACAAGACGCCTACAGGCATTCGAGATGTGGTGCTACCGTCTCATGTTACGCATTAGTTGGACGCAGAGGGTCAGGAACGAAACCGTGCTTCAGCGCGTTCATATGTCCCGCAAAATGTTGCCTTCTATCCAAGATAGAATATCTCGGCTACATGCTCAGGAACGATAGATACATGATGCTGAAGTTGATAATGATGGGCAAAGTGGACGGAAAGAGACGTGCTGGGCGAAGAAAGAAGTCATGGCTCCGGAATATCCGGGAGTGGACCGGTATTGCCTCCGTCGAACAGCTGTTCCGGCTGGCTGCTGATAGAAATGAATACAGGAAGCTAACGGCCAACCTTCAGGATTGAAGAGGCACTGAAAGAAGAAGAAGAAGCATATAGGTACATACGTAACGCAATACGAAACGGTTTTCATAACAAATATTCGATATGTATGGCTGTTAGTGCGTTCAGCTGCGATCGTTGAAGTTAAGCAACTTCCGCAGTGGTCGGTCATTGGATGGGTGATCAAAAATTTACTATTTCGAGCTCCTCCGTGCTCCGGAAGACACGTTAAACCGTTGGTCCCGGCTGTAACTGCAGCTACCACCCACCAATCTGCACTGGGCCCGCGTGGTGGGTCATGGCCTAACCTCCCTATTCCATCCATTGGGAAGGCCTTTTCCCCAGCAGTAAAGACATTAATAGGCTGATGACGAAACCTACAATCTGTCTGCTATAATATACTTACGTGGGACATTTCATATATTCAGAGGATAAATTCACGTGGACATAATAATAATAACTACTCAGGTAATAATTTGGTGATTGGGCATCGAGGTCGCTGTTACAGCTATGCTGTAATGTTACAATAAAATAAGTTAACATATTGCGGTTACGTAGTTTAAGTTATAGATAAACATCAGATTATACTTAGAGCGCTGTGCGATTTTTTAAACATTATAAAAAACTAAAAAGTTACTTTAAGTATTAAATACTTATCTTAATGGCGCAGTGATCAGCGCGGTCTGTCTACGATCGTAGAAGTTATGCAATTCATTGTTTCAGAAGGTACGATAAGCTGATCTTGGCTGATTCCGCAGTCGTTAACACCTAATAATCCGTGGGCTGGCGTGGTGGGTCATGGCCGAATATCCCTATTCCATCCGTAGGGAAAGCCTGTGCCTCAGCAGGGGGGACATTAATAGGTACATTAATGAAGACCTATTTATTTTATGTCTTGTGTTATTTAGAGGAAAACCCCTTTTACAGAAATCTCCAAAAACACATTTGATTTGAATACAAATAGCTAATTAATAATATAAAAAAAAGTTTTGCGAGGTTCAAAAACAAATGAGGAAAATGTTATAACCGATATGTATTCTCATAGTTATTCTTAAATTCAGTTAATTAACATTATTATACTTTTATTGATTGATTTATTAATCAAGTTGTACTCTTAGGTTTTCACGCACACACATCTCATTGAATGAAACAAGCTTTAACGGATTTAAAATGTGTTCTTTTATTACTTTTTCATAAATCTTGACGTTTCGCATCCATTTCAGGATGCGTGGTCAGAATTATTCATTGAAAGATTATTAAAAAAAATAACATTAGCAAATAAAACTTAAAAGATAAATATATTTAGATTTTTAATATAATATGTAAAATTCATTTAATTTTGATGTTTATATTATTTTTATTATGTACTTTTTATTTTTTATATTTTTTAATGAAATGAAATTTGACGTCTAATAATGATCGATATTTTAAAGGACAATGTTAAAATTGGCCTAAGAACCAACACCAATTTAGCATTTATGATAATTCTTAGTATATTTTTTGCGATAATTATCAGTATTTAGATTGTGACGGACACTTCCAGTTAAGTAAGCTAAATTAAAAAGTTAAAAAATAATTTTGAGACAATAAATACCACTTTATGTGTATAATCTATGACAGCGCTGCAAACAAAACACTCTTTCTTCCTAATGCCGGCACTTCACTTGGCTATTCGTATTTGCTATTTTAAAGCATGACATCAGTCTGTCCTATTCATTCCATATTAAGCAGGACAAGGACAAACTGTTGTCAAGTGAAGGGCCGGCATAAAACTTGCTACTCTGTGGTTGTGGTGCAGGCAGTTTGCATTCGTAGTAATCTGTGGCATTCGTGCATTACAAAGAGTAGTATAATATGCCGGAAAGTGCATTCTCGTTTCGGATTACCTGTTGTGTGTGTTTATTTGCGATTGTCTTTCCTTTAATTTAACTATTTCGGCTATCTAATATGCCATCGATGTTACCAAAGAGCAGATACTTTATTACCAAGTGCTAGTGAACCTGTGCTGTGCCACAACATCCTGAGAGGATCATACTGCCAAATTATTCAAGAGCACCTGATACACATTTACGCTGCATATTTACACAATAAACATGGATATACAAATAAACACAATATACAATATGATACAATTATGTGAAAAATAGTCAATAAATACGAAGCAAAACTACAGTTTTTATTTTAATCATGATTCCTACTTAACCAAGTTTTTCCTAATAGTTATTCTTTAAAATCGCACCGAATAAAATGAATTACTTGTAATATTAATTCACTTCATACTGAGTTCATACTAAGTTCATAGGTTGACGTATGTTTCATTGAATATTAAACATAACCTCAAAAAAATTTAGTTTTCCTAATAATTGAAGTTCTCAAAAGTGTCCGTCAATAATCTTTGTTTTTACAGTCATTTACTTGCGATTTCGAACCTAGAAAATAATATTTCATGATTGTTGGTTTTTAGGCTAACTATGTATGGACGCAGAACAATGTCCTCTACTTTTATATTGTATGTCTTAGACTTGTTGTTTACGAGATATATTTTAATGAAATGAAATTTTAATTTAATATTTGACATACGAATTGTTTTTTGTTTGAATTAATCTAATCATTAATCTACAATTAAAATAATTTTTACATTGCATGCTACCATAAAATTGCTATGCCCTTGCAGGGCGGCACATGTTACAAAAACTTTTGTACCCCAAATACCATGTACACACTTGTTATATGCGATAAAGTTTATTATTATTATTATTAAAAAAAAACATCTTTTCTTTGCGAATCCGCCTTTCACTTGGCCGGTATTTTATTTAAGCTTTTTAAGAATTGTTATATTTCGTAATTCACATTGATCATTATTTAAATTAACAATGAACATACAACATAATAAATTGTTAGATTTAACATTATCATCAGTGGATAGTAATCGGCGATAACCCGCGCGCTGACAGCTGAGTCACGGCCGGGTCACGGACAGACAGACAGACAGACACTTCCGATTAGTTCCGATTCCCCGACCGAGGCGAGTGTGCCATACCAAATACAATGTAACACTTTGAGCATACCTCGCTAGATTTAAAATGTCATTGACATTATGTGAATTCACAAGTTGCAACGTAGAAATATGATTATCTACTATATAAAAATAAGTCGGGTTTTCCTTCCTGACGCTATAACTCCAGAACGCACGAACCGATTTCCACGGTTTTGCATTCGTTGGAAAGGTCTCGGGCTCCGTGAGGTTTATAGCAAAGAAAATTCAGGAAAAATTAAAAAAAAAATCGTTTTCTTTTAATCACAAAACGAAATGTTACATAAATCTGGTGGCGAAACGGAGTTCGCTGGGTTTGCTAGTCTTCTACTATATAAAAATAAGTCGGGTTTTCCTTCCTGACGCTATAACTCCAGAACGCACGAACCGATTTCCACGGTTTTGCATTCGTTGGAAAGGTCTCGGGCTCCGTGAGGTTTATAGCAAAGAAAATTCAGGAAAAATTAAAAAAAAAATCGTTTTCTTTTAATCACAAAACGAAATGTTACATAAATCTGGTGGCGAAACGGAGTTCGCTGGGTTTGCTAGTCTTCTACTATATAAAAATAAGTCGGGTTTTCCTTCCTGACGCTATAACTCCAGAACGCACGAACCGATTTCCACGGTTTTGCTTTCGTTGGAAAGGTCTCGGGCTCCGTGAGGTTTATAGCAAAGAAAATCCAGGAAAAATTAAAAAAAAAAACTTTTAATCACCAAACGAAATGTTACATAAAACGAAGCCATCTGGTGGCGAAACGGAGTTTGCCGGGTTTGCTAGTGTTAAATATAATTGTTTAACAAAAATCTCGAGGACATTGTATCTTCCACATCTATCTATATATAAAAAGGTGACTGACTGACATGTGACATAGTGATCTATCAACGCACAGCCCAAACCACTGGACGGATCGGGCTGAAATTTGGCGTGCAGGTAGATGTTATGACGTAGGCATCCGCTAAGAAAGGATTTTGATCAATTCTACCCCCATGGCGATAAAATAGGGAATGAAAGTTTGTATGAAATTTTGTCAATTTCAAACCGATCGGTGTGAGACTTTGCATGCAGGTATAAGAAGAATCATAGATGAATGTCATTGTGTATAATACAAGCCTGAGAACAAAAACTGTAGTCTACACTTTAGCTCTACACCGAAGCGAAGCGAGGGCGGGCCGCTAGTGTATTATATTGTTTGTTGAACTTCCGAGCACGTAGCTACGTGATCAATAACAACTCTTTTAATTAATTATAAATTTGCATTTTGTTGTGTTAAAATTCAGAAAGAAGCTCATCAGATTTTCATTAAATTGATATGGAACCATCTCGTCAAAAAACTGATTTAAACAAAAAAGAACCATTGATAGGTACCGTTTTACGCATCTCGGAGATATACGCGAATCACAAAAAAAGCAAAAGGCGAAAAGTTGCTGGCACAAATAAGTGTTCAATTAAGAAATCTCGACAGCGCGGACTTATTATAAATTTTGGCGTCACAAACACATGACTTTTGTTGTGTTGTATGTGTGTGTGTGTGTGTTGTTTCGTGCCCTTTAAACGTGTGTCAAGGCAAGGACTGTCGCAGGAAAGACTAAATTCGCTACCAAAGAAAGGACAACAGGAAGAAGTCAGTCGAGGAAAACAGACAGACAGTCAATGCATGTCTCGTTTATAATTCACGAAAAATACCAAGACATAACGACCTTCTGACAGTAAGGACACGGTAATAGGGGTGATGACGGGGTACACAAAATTCTATTTAGTCCGTCAGTTAGATGATCAAAAAATAATGGACAGGTATTTTTTCTTTGTGCAATCAACCAAAAAATGACAAAGTTATAGCGCGTCAAAGTTTGGGAGTAGGGGCTCGTGACGTCACTTTTTAGTGAATTTTCACTTATAAGTGTACTCAAACGTGACGTCATGCGACTTTTCATATCAATATATCTCTGCAATGTTTATATTATGTGAAAAAAGAAAAAATACGTGTCCAATACCTTTTGATAATCTACCTGATAAACGAAGAAAAAAAATTAGTCATCATCCCTATTCATGCTACATTGTAGTAGTCTGATTTATTTGGAATGAAATCTTGTAGAAATGGTTTAAAGCAGTAGTCCAGTCGGAATAAACATGAGACCTATTCTAAGACACCAGCGCTTAGCCAATTTTTTCCTAGATAGTATAGACCCCCACGAATATGCCCTCCATTTGTCCCCGCTAGAACCCGTGTTTTGTAGCCAGGAAAATTGTTTAAACAAAGAAAAACCGGTTTTTTTGAGTTTTTTTGCTTGTAAACGGGGATTTTGAAAATTTTTTTGAATCAAAGTTGTTCATTAGCTTGCCCTCTACAAAATCAGTTCTATGAAAAAATAACGTGAGATTGTTAGTTTAGCAGTAAATTGCAATTATGTCGGTTTTACGTTTGCAACAATTCAACATGTTATAATAAAACATTTTGATTTCTAAAGTAGTTTATCATGTGGGTAACGCCACTCCCAAGAGAGTCATGTAAAATTTATCGACCTGTGTCGCAAACTTTAGCAACAATTCTCAATCTCCGAAAAAAAAGTACTTGCCTGTCCCGTCTTTCCCAGAAGGCGCACAGCGGGGAAAAAAATTCAGGTGATTCTATTCACCAAGAATTTTGAGGAATCGATCGAGTAGAAAAATATCGTTAATAAAAATGTTCGTTTTTGGACGATTTAAATTTTTTTTAAAAATTGACGTAGAATAATTTGTTTTTTAAACTAATGTATTTTTCTCTCCTCAACTCGAATATACGATTGAAAATTTAAAAAAATCAGTTTATTTATGTACAGAAATTATTTACAAAATATTAACTAAAATTCGATTACAAGACTGCGTTGTATTCTATATTTCTAATTAAATTTAGCAACAATTCTCAATCTCCGAAAAAAAAGTACTTGCCTGTCCCGTCTTTCCCAGAAGGCGCACAGCGGGGAAAAAAATTCAGGTGATTCGATTCACCAAGAATTTTGAGGAATCGATCGAGTAGAAAAATATCGTTAGTAAAAATGTTCGTTTTTGGACGATTTAAATTTTTTTTAAAAATTGACGTAGAATATTTTTTTTTTAAACTAATGTATTTTTCTAATTTTAATATACGATTGAAAATTTAAAAAATTCAGTTTATTTATGTACAGAAATTATTTACAAAACTATTAACTAAAATTCGATTACAAGACTGCGTGGTATTCTATATTTCTAATTAAATTAATTTCGTCCTTTTTTCTTCCGGTTCATAATCGGAATTCTCAGGGTATATTAGTATTATATATATACACATCAAAAGTGTCTAGGGATCAACATATATTTTTGCAATAACTTTTCTCCTGATTGATATTAATTAAAATTTTCTTTAAGGATTCATCAAATAAAGTGTTTTCGTTTGTCACAGTAACGATAAACCAAGTCACCTTTGCATTAATAAAGAAATTTGCCATTTTCCTAATAAAGGGATTTTTGACATTTGAACCACTAACACAAAAGTTCGAAAAAAAGACTGAAATAACAGTTTTCTCTAAAATTTTATTGGGTAACTTAAACAATTAATAATCCGTATTTCTACCGCGAACACTAACAACACAAGAACATCGGTTTGGCATACTCAAAATGAGTTCATCCAAATCACGCTGTGGAATGGCCGCCCATGTTCGTTGCAACAACAAAAAAAGGTCTTCTTGCGACTGGATACCCTCCATATTCGGCAGAGCTCTTCTCTGTAGCATATCCCATGCATGCTCAATCGGGTTCAAGTCTGGCGACTGAGCAGGCCAGGGCAGGACATTGATGTTAGCTGCGGCGAGAGTCTGTCTTACAACTCTTGCGGTGTGCGGTCGTGCATGATCATGCATTAACTGAAATAAGGGACCGATTTGCACTTGTAGAGGAACGATGACGTCTGATACAATCGTCTCAGCATAAATTTGAGCGTTGAGGTTGCCTCTGATCCAAATCAACTCAGTTCTTCCGCCGATCCAAATACCCGCCCATACCATGATGGTTCCACCACTATAAGGATGGACTTCCTGGCAGGATTTTAATCGCTGTTGGCGTCCAGGGGTTCTCCAGTGTCGTATACGTCTTGTATCCGGTCTCATACCAAAACGAGACTCATCAGAAAAGCACACGAAACGCCATTGTTCTTCTGCCCAATTTCTGTGTTCAAGAGCCCATTGATATCGAATCCTACGATTGTGCATTGCTATAGGTGGTACCCGTAGCGGTCTTCGGGAATGAAGGTTCACTTCATGCAAGCGGTTTCTGACTGTTTGGTCGCTAATTAAGTTCCCTGAAGAGTGATGAAGCCTCACGGCTAACATCATGGCGGTTATTGTTGGAGCTCTTCGAGTTAAGATTTGAATGTATCGGTCTTGTCTCCGTGTGGTGCAGCGATACCGTCCTCCATGGCGCTCAGCCACGGTACCAGTGCTTCGGTATCGTGTCCAAAGTCGACTGATAACACTCTGACTTGTATTCAGAGCTAAAGCCACAGTACGTTGCCGGGAACCAGCTTCTATCATTCCCACGGCTCTGAGCATTTCTTCCCTGCTTAAATGACGTCGCCGCTCCATAATAACGTTGGTTTTAATCAGTAGTAGGGAAACAGTAGCACTAATAATGTCTTCCATGCGTTGTATGTTTTTATAGGGAAAATATTGACAGCTGATTTTCATCTTTTACTCGAATTTGATTCACAGTTCCTGGTTCAAATTATGAAATGCACCAAAAAGGATCCATATAAATTTATAAAATCATAAATTTATTACAAAGCCACATCTCAATCTCAAGAAATCCGCATAAAAATGCTTGATCCCTAGACACTTTTGATGTGTGTATATAAGGCATTTGGGGGCCCCCCAAGATCGGAGGCCCGGGGCGGGCCGCTCCTTCCGCCCCCCTGTTAGTCCGCCATTGAAGCAAGTTAAGGTAATTTTGATTCATATTTGAGACATTATGTAGTTTTTAAGTTGTTGCTGAATTTTCTTTATTTTGTAATATGTAATAAATATTTATGAGTCTTTTTAAAATTAACAATATTAATTGCCTAGGTTATTAAGTTCTGAAATTTACTCAAAATCGAATCTTTCCCTGAGGAATATGTGCACCAAATATTTAATTTCCATGACTGTCTTTCTTTGTTTTCTTAAACAATTATAGGAACATCACAACAAGAACTTCGTCAACTTCCATCGTGAACAGACGCCTCGCGTAGAGTGCCTAAAATTGGTTAAAGCTTCAACCGTGACCGACAACCGATTATTAATCGTGTGTGTGAACAAAGGCACCGACATCCGATTAATATACGGATCCGACACACGACAAGTGGGAACCAGCTCTTAGAGTAAAACTTTCGAGTCATATCGTATGTGAGTATGGACCCTAACACTTGCTGCATGCCTCACGCAAACCTACTATCAACATGCCTTATTTAAAATATCTTGTGACAAAAGAACTAAAGAAGTCGAATTTCGGCCTATAAAATGTATATTTTGAAGTTGTGTTGTGCACGATACTAAGTTATTTTTAAGATTAGATATTATTAGTAAGCAAGGAAAGGTAATTTGGATTCATATTTGAGACATTATGTAGTTTTTAAGTTGTTGCTGAATTTTCTTTATTTTGTAATATGTAATAAATATTTATGAGTCTTTTTAAAATTAACAATATTAATTGCCTAGGTCTAGTCATCAATTTACGCCATCGCTAGCTCGCAAAAAATATTACATTGTGTTAATTTCAAATAATATAAACAACTTCATTTAGGTTTTTTTTAAGCTAACAAAAGCAATGTTTTGAACTCTGCTATTTGCAGCATCATTTAACACAACTACGTATTTTTTTAACTAACTACTCAACAGATATTTTTAACTCATAACAACGTGCTACTATGTAAAAAAATCATTATAGTATTTTGGTTGAAACCTGTACAAAATGTACAATTTAAATATAAGTGGTCGGTACGAGACTGGCAAATATCAAATATCACTAAATCCCACTTATCTATATATATAAAACTCAAAGGTGACTGACTGATATGATGATCTATCAACGCACAGCCCAAACCACTGGACGGATCGGGCTGAAATTTGGCATGCAGGTAGATGTTATGACTAAGGCATCCGCTAAGAAAGGATTTTGATCAATTCTACCCCCAAGGGGATAAAATAGGGAAAAAACTGTAGTCTACACTTCAACTCTACACCGAAGCGAAGCGAGGGCGGGCCGCTAGTAAATATATATATGTGAAAGACACAAAGACTCAAAAAGGGAAAACTTAGGAAACTTTCTGTAATCGACTCATCGTTGATATATTGATTTTAATATTCCCAATCATCTGTTATATTGAAAATTTAACAGGAAACATTGGAATATATTGGAAAAATCTCCAGAATGCTTTCATGTTCATCACATTTTTATCAAACATTATTGGCAGCAACACGATACTACAAGAACAGTGTTTTCCACTACATTCGTCTGTGACAGGGACCCCTACTTTACACAGGTAGGTGGTGCTCCAATCTTAGCCGAAAATTCACAAAAATTTCTTACTCGCTGCCTCTTTTCTTACCTTTCTTTCCTTTTAGGAATTTTCCTTCTTTCCTAAAACCCATAATCTCTTCTTCTTCTTCTAATGCCTCTTCGAACAGCGAAGGTTGGCAGTCAGCTCAGCACACGTCTCCTTATCCGTGATTCCAGTCCATTCTCGTAGGTTCCTCAACCAATACTTCTTCCAAAATCTTAATCATTTTTTATTACCCCTATTCCTATTTACATACAGCGACACGGAAAGGAATAACCATACCGACTATTCAAAGCATTATACCAATTTTGCGCGCGGGGGGGGGGGGGGGGAGTATGCACATAAACGCAGTTTAACGTATGTGTAAAAACAAAACTGTAATTACGACACTAACACATAAAAAATGACAAAATACAGCGTCAAATCCTGCACACATATATCGCTTGTATGCCCAATTCGAACAGGGGAAAGATATGGTTGCCTTCTCCCCTCCTGGCCGCGTCAGCTATGTTGCTCTATACCCTGGGTTCCGAACCTAGAGGTTAACCCTCCGGGGGTAAATCAGCCATACTGCGGGGGTAACAAAGAACCTAATTATTTGGTCAAATCTTAATAATAAGAAAATACGAGCCCGCGGGGTGCTGAGTGTGGGAAGCGGGGCGAGATTTTTTCCTGATGATGACATTATTAGAGACGAAGATGTAGCGGCCAAATTGGAATTTCTTGAACTGATGATAACATTTTAAAGTCGGGGTAAAATCTGTTTTCCTAACAGGTTACAGGGGTAGCAGTATTGGAAAGGTCAGGAAACACTGTAGTCCAGTCGGAATAGCCATAATTTGGACCGACTTCTATTCTAAGACACCGCACGCGCTTAGCCAATTTTTTCCTAGGTAGTATAGACCCCCACGAATATGCCCTCCATTTGTCCCCGCTAGAACCCGTGTTTTGTAGCCAGGAAAATTGTTTAAACAAAGAAAAACCGTTTTTTTTTTGAGTTTGTTTGCTTGTAAACGGGGATTTTGAAAATTTTTTTGAATCAAAGTTGTTCATTAGCTTGCCCTCTACAAAATCAGTTCTATGAAAAAATAACGTGAGATTGTTAGTTTAGCAGTAAATTGCAATTATGTCGGTTTTACGTTTGCAGCAATTCAAAATGTTATAATAAACATTTTGATTTCTAAAGTAGTTTATCATGTGGGTAACGCCACTCCCAAGAGAGTCATGTAAAATTTATCGACCTGTGTCGCAAACTTTAGCAACAATTCTCAATCTCCGAAAAAAAAGTACTTGCCTGTCCCGTCTTTCCCAGAAGGCGCACAGCGGGAAAAAAAATTCAGGTGATTCGATTCACCAAGAATTTTGAGGAATCGATCGAGTAGAAAAAAATCGTTAGTAAAAATGTTCGTTTTTAGACGACTTAAATTTTTTTTAAAAATTGACGTAGAATATATATTTTTTTTATACTAATGTATTTTTCTCTCCTCAACTCGAATATACTATTCTGAATATATATATTAAATTCTCTCTCTTCTGAATATATAATAATATATATTAATATATATTCAGAATAGTATATTCGAGTTGAGGAGAGAAAAATACATTAGTTTAAAAAAAATTTAAGTCGTCTAAAAACGAACATTTTTACTAACGATTTTTTTCTACTCGATCGATTCCTCAAAATCCTTGGTGAATCGAATCACCTGAATTTTTTTTCCCGCTGTGCGCCTTCTGGGAAAGACGGGACAGGCAAGTACTTTTTTTTCGGAGATTGAGAATTGTTGCTAAAGTTTGCGACACAGGTCGATAAATTTTACATGACTCTCTTGGGAGTGGCGTTACCCACATGATAAACTACTTTAGAAATCAAAATGTTTATTATAACATTTTGAATTGCTGCAAACGTAAAACCGACATAATTGCAATTTACTGCTAAACTAACAATCTCACGTTATTTTTTCATAGAACTGATTTTGTAGAGGGCAAGCTAATGAACAACTTTGATTCAAAAAAAATTTCAAAATCCCCGTTTACAAGCAAACAAACTCAAAAAAAAAACGGTTTTTCTTTGTTTAAACAATTTTCCTGGCTACAAAACACGGGTTCTAGCGGGGACAAATGGAGGGCATATTCGTGGGGGTCTATACTACCTAGGAAAAAATTGGCTAAGCGCGTGCGGTGTCTTAGAATAGAAGTCGGTCCAAATTATGGCTATTCCGACTGGACTACAGTGTTTCCTGACCTTTCCAATACTGCTACCCCTGTAACCTGTTAGGAAAACAGATTTTACCCCGACTTTAAAATGTTATCATCAGTTCAAGAAATTCCAATTTGGCCGCTACATCTTCGTCTCTAATAATGTCATCATCAGGAAAAAATCTCGCCCCGCTTCCCACACTCAGCACCCCGCGGGCTCGTATTTTCTTATTATTTAGATTTGACCAAATAATTAGGTTCTTTGTTACCCCCGCAGTATGGCTGATTTACCCCCGGAGGGTTAACCTCTAGGTTAGGAACCCAGGGTATAGAGCAACATAGCTGACGCGGCCAGGAGGGGAGAAGGCAACCATATCTTTCCCCTGTTCGAATTGGGCATACAAGCGATATATGTGTGCAGGATTTGACGCTGTATTTTGTCATTTTTTATGTGTTAGTGTCGTAATTACAGTTTTGTTTTTACACATACGTTAAACTGCGTTTATGTGCATACTCCCCCCCCCCCCGCGCGCAAAATTGGTATAATGCTTTGAATAGTCGGTATGGTTATTCCTTTCCGTGTCGCTGTATGTAAATAGGAATAGGGGTAATAAAAAATGATTAAGATTTTGGAAGAAGTATTGGTTGAGGAACCTACGAGAATGGACTGGAATCTCGGATAAGGAGACGTGTGCTGAGCTGACTGCCAACCTTCGCTATTCGAAGAGGCACTAGAAGAAGAAGAAGAGATTATGGGTTTTAGGAAAGAAGGAAAATTCCTAAAAGGAAAGAAAGGTAAGAAAAGAGGCAGCGAGTAAGAAATTTTTGTGAATTTTCGGCTAAGATTGGAGCACCACCTACCTGTGTAAAGTAGGGGTCCCTGTCACAGACGAATGTAGTGGAAAACACTGTTCTTGTAGTATCGTGTTGCTGCCAATAATGTTTGATAAAAATGTGATGAACATGAAAGCATTCTGGAGATTTTTCCAATATATTCCAATGTTTCCTGTTAAATTTTCAATATAACAGATGATTGGGAATATTAAAATCAATATATCAACGATGAGTCGATTACAGAAAGTTTCCTAAGTTTTCCCATTTTGAGTCTTTGTGTCTTTCACATATATATATTTACTAGCGGCCCGCCCTCGCTTCGCTTCGGTGTAGAGTTGAAGTGTAGACTACAGTTTTTTCCCTATTTTATCCCCTTGGGGGTAGAATTGATCAAAATCCTTTCTTAGCGGATGCCTTAGTCATAACATCTACCTGCATGCCAAATTTCAGCCCGATCCGTCCAGTGGTTTGGGCTGTGCGTTGATAGATCATCATGTCAGTCAGTCACCTTTGAGTTTTATATATATAGATAAGTGGGATTTAGTGATATTTGATATTTGCCAGTCTCGTACCGACCACTTATATTTAAATTGTACATTTTGTACAGGTTTCAACCAAAATACTATAATGATTTTTTTACATAGTAGCACGTTGTTATGAGTTAAAAATATCTGTTGAGTAGTTAGTTAAAAAAATACGTAGTTGTGTTAAATGATGCTGCAAATAGCAGAGTTCAAAACATTGCTTTTGTTAGCTTAAAAAAAACCTAAATGAAGTTGTTTATATTATTTGAAATTAACACAATGTAATATTTTTTGCGAGCTAGCGATGGCGTAAATTGATGACTAGACCTAGGCAATTAATATTATTAATTTTAAAAAGACTCATAAATATTTATTACATATTACAAAATAAAGAAAATTCAGCAACAACTTAAAAACTACATAATGTCTCAAATATGAATCCAAATTACCTTTCCTTGCTTACTAATAATATCTAATCTTAAAAATAACTTAGTATCGTGCACAACACAACTTCAAAATATACATTTTATAGGCCGAAATTCGACTTCTTTAGTTCTTTTGTCACAAGATATTTTAAATAAGGCATGTTGATAGTAGGTTTGTTTGAGGCATGCAGTAAGTGTTAGGGTCCATACTCACATACGATATGACTCGAAAGTTTTACTCTAAGAGCTGGTTCCCACTTGTCGTGTGTCGGATCCGTATATTAATCGGATGTCGGTGCCTTCGTTCACTCACACACACGATTAATAATCGGTTGTCGGTCACGGTTGAAGCTTTAAAAAATTTTAGGCCCTCTACGCGAGGCGTCTGTTCACGATGGAAGTTGACGAAGTTCTTGTTGTGATGTTCCTATAATTGTTTAAGAAAACAAAGAAAGACAGTCATGGAAATTAAATATTTGGTGCACATATTCCTGAGGGAAAGATTCGATTTTGAGTAAATTTCAGAACTTAATAACAGAATTGGGAAGTGACGAAATTAAGTGTTTTAATTATTTAAGGATGTCAATATCAACATTCAACGATCTACTGACTCAAATATTAGTGAACATAATCTACAAAAATACAGGACTTAGAGACTGCATTTGTACTGAAAAAGGGTTGCGTTACGGACGGAACAAGGGGTAGCGGGGGAGGATAGTCAGCCCCGACACCCTACAAATATGAACAGCGCCATTCTTAATCATAGGCGAGCGAGATCCGACACGATTTTTTTCCGGACGTAGAGGGCTGGCAAAACACCCGACACTTCCTGTCGGAGCCGACACAAAATCGGTTTCCGATAAGTGTGAATAGTTTCATATGTAATGATCTGCTACTGGAACCTCCGATTAATATACGGATCCGACACCCGACAAGTGGGAACGAGCTCTAAAGCGAGTAAAAATAGTCCTACGAGCAAGCCTTCGAGATGTGAGTTTTGCGGTCCACACAGTAATACCTTTTGTGAGGACGCACTATAACATAATGATAACAATAACCATACAGAGGAGCTCGATGGTGCAAGTGGTTAGCGCGTTCGGCTGCGATCGTGAAATTTAGCAACTTTCGCAGTGGTCGGTCATTGGATGGGTGACCAAAAATTACTATCTCGAACTTCTCCGTGGTTCGGAAGGCACGTTAAGCCGTTGGTCCCGGCTGCATCTGCAGTCGTTAGCACCCACCAATCCGCACTGGGCCCGCGTGGTGGGTCAAGGCCCAATCTCCCTATTCCATCCATAGGGAAGGCCTGTGCCCTAGCAGTGGGGACATTAATAGGCTGATGATGATGATGATGAACCATACGTGGTTTTCTTTAGATAAATTTGGCATTTTACATTCGAGCGCACAATAACATAGAAAATCGAAAACTGAAAACTGGCTAAGTGTAAAGTTCGAAATAATGTGTTATCTAGTTTCTTATATGAAAACTCTCACCATTATCATCATCATATTAATGTCCCCACTGCTGGAGCGCCTTCCCTTCCCACGCGGGCCCAGTGCGGATTGGTGGGTGATGATAGCTCTACTTAGAAATAATTATTTAGAACCTTCTTTATGTGAAAATTTCAAGTACAGACTATTTGGAAATTTCAACTGTCTGATCTCTAACGGTTCAGAAGATGAAGAGCCCTGGAAGAAAAACTTAATTTTTCTTTAAGTTTATTTGTACGACGACACGCTTTAGTTTTTCCCTCAATTATAAATAAATAAATTCAAATTCTATATTTGATACAATAATTTACTTACTGTATTACGATTGGGAATTTCTTTCAATTGAAGAGAAGTCAAAGTTAAGAAGAAGAGAGAAGAGATCAGAAATATCTACTCTGTGAAAATGTCAGGATCCTTACCTGTTTCCATCGAAGATTGGACACCTGTGATACGGTCGCGAGCAATCAGACGCAGATATATTAACAGTGTTCCATCTGAGAATGGAACCTATAAGATAAAAGTGCACTCAGATTCATGGCCCATCAGCTTTATCGATCAATTAAGTATAATACATTATACCAAAGCAATATTAAAATTCAATTAAGTATTGTATATTACATCATTCTTAATCCTACCGAAGTGGCGTCAGTCATTGTAAGGCTCTGACGCAATGCAATGAATCATTCCCTTTCTTTGCACTTATTCAATTTAAGGATTATACACATACATTACTAGGCTGGACTGGGAGTTAAAAAAATATGTGAGTGTCGTGGAACACTCGATTGGAACGAAGTTAAAAATATTTATATTTCACCCACCAATCCGCATTAGGCCCGGGTAGCGAGTCATAGCTCAATCTACCTTTTCCATCAATACAACCTACTCTATAAAAAACTATTCTACCCACCAATCCGCACTGGAGCCGCGTCATCGCCCGATCACTCGATTCCGTCAAACTATTTATCAAAACTTTAAAACAAGTCAATGGCTAGCTTTCCCTGGCTCCCATCGACCATACCGTCCAAAAAGGCACTTCGTTCCAAAATACGCCGATGGAACACGCCGAATGCTTTTCTTGTACAGACAGTGAGTCTATCTACGAATGCGTTCTATATATATGTTCAACCGACTACCGTTACTGTTATTGAAAGTTGCTACCCCACGTAGTTTTGGAAAAGACTAACTTCAGAAGAAAACCACAGTCTACGTTAATAGTTACTACACTCTTCCAAAATGTTGTACCGTACACATTTATTCATTTATTGTTAAAATTAAACACTTGACTAAACACTAAGTGCGTTCTATCGTCTGTACCACGGCGAGTTTTCTGAGGAGTTATTCTCTCTTATTCCACCCTCCCCTTTCCTTCAGAGGACCACGCGCGCTGGCTTACGTTGTCACCGTCTAACTGTGGCCCTAATTCCAACGCGAAAAAAGAAATTTGGTGACTCTTTACTGTGTCGCACTATCCGTAAATGGAATGCTCTACCCGCTTCCTCCTTCTTGGGAGGGGATCCCGGGACCCTGGGATCCTTTAAAAGAGGCGTGAAGAAGCAACATGCAGGCCGGCAGGGTGAGGATGGCTTGTGTGGCAGGTACAATTGCTGTATCAGCTATCTTTGCGCCTGGACTTCACCGTCACTTAACATCAGAAGGGTAGTCATTTGTCGGACCTATCGATAAAACAAAATCTACCAACACTGTTCCTGTTAATAGTTTAGGTAGATAGCGGCAAGCTTCTACAGTAAAAATACCGGTCATTTCCGGTCGTCACCATCAGATTTCAGACCCTCAGTGGGAATTATTATATAAAAAAAACGTACGTCCCCAGGGTGACAAACCCGTTACAACTAGAAAAAAATTCCTCTCGCTAGTGTTAGTGTCAATATTTTTATTATTTTTTCTTAAAGGTACATAATATTAACTTTTTCTGTCGGGTTTATTTATGTGCGGATTGAATTCCAACATTTTTATTCATATTTCATACTTTAAATTAACGTTAATAGGTTTTGTCTCATTACCTACTTATTTTAAAAGTTTTCAATTATCAATACTTTTATCAATATTAATAAAATACAATTTTCACAACACACTATAGTACAAAAAATATAAATAATATTAGTACTCACAACGAATATGGTCGTTTTATATAGCGGCCAATGAAATCTGTAGTGGTACTTTCTTATCTGAGTGTAACTATTTTATACAAACACTAGCTGACCCAGCGAACTTCGTACCGCCCTAAAAAAAATAGGGGTTGTCCAGCGGACAAAATTGTGAATCTAAACCATTCTCAGATCCCCTTGAACACACACAAAAAATTTCATCAAAATCGGTCCAGTCGTTTAAGAGAAGTTCAGTGACATACACACTCACAGAAGAATTATATATATTATATCCACAACTTCTTACCAAATAAAATATCCTTTACGTCATTGAATATTTTTTTAAAAGAATAATTGGGGTGTGATCTGCAGTCGACACCGAAGCCAAAAATATTTTTAGAATTTTTGGCTGTCTGTATGTATGTCCGGGATAAACTCAAAAAGTGCTGCATGGATTTACTTCAAATTTGGCAGGAATACTATTACGAAGTCGGGTCAACTTAAAGGCTACATTATCACGCTATCACCTACGGGGAAGGAGCAGTGAACTTTTATTTCTAACTAACTCCACGCGAACAAAGTCGCGGGCGGCCGCTAGTTTATAATATGGAGCAAAGGAGCATATAATCTAAGAGGAATGGAATTAAATGTATCAAAACAAATCGCGTAGGTACATGATAGGCATTTTGGTGACGTCACGTCGCTGCGTCATTCACCGTTTAAAGAACGAAATAGAAAGTGGTATGCGATGCCTTACCTTTTATTCTATATACGCAGGCAAAAAATACTATTTACAGACGACGGCGCCTTTAAGAGGCACACCGCCGAACGGACCTCACACCTGGCTCCCGCAAGCCTTACAAGCCCCAGCGGTGGCTGCACACTGAGAACCCCGTAACCCTTACGGGCGCTTTACAGCATAATATCCGCTAAAAAACCCTGCGAATACCCTCTAAGCTGCTTAGAGCGAAGCTGCGGGATCCCCGTTTAGGGATTGATCCGCGTCTCCGCACCTAGCAGCCTCCCGGCCTTGCCGGGGCTCCGCGGCAGGTATCGCGGGAACCCCGCAGACGTTCGCAGGATGGCCCGCGCGTGAGGGCTGAGTACGCGGCCTAGTGCCCACAGTAGCGCCCCCCTCTTTGCAGGACAGAACTACAAGGGGAGCTGCAGTCACGGGGCCCGTCGGTGGTCGGCACAGCTGACGCCATGCCGGTCAGCGAGGGACCCCACGGGTAGGGTCATGGGACGGGCGCAACCAGGGCGCACCGCCGTCCTTTCCTACCCGTCCTCCTTTGGCGGGAGGGAGCGGCCAGAGGATTATCCTCCCGCTCCCTCTCAGCCGCCTCCTTCTGCGAGATAACGTTCTCGCAGAAGGAGGCGATTGCAATGCGATGCCTAAACTGCAAATTTTTGATCGGTATGGTTTTATGAGTGAGTCATATAAAACTAAACTTTAAAGAAAATAGATCTAAAACTTTATTAAAAGCATGAACAAGTTTCCACCAGGTGTGTGGTAGCTCACCATATCTCATCAGTGTATATACAACAATGTCGGGGTCAAGTGCATTGCAGAAGCATCATTAGCTCTTAAAGAGAAAGAAAACATGGTCCTGTTTTGCTTCGCGGATGCCACCAATATTATACAATACAAAAATACACAGTGAGTAACACCCGTATTATAGAAAGATTCTTAGTGATTGATCTAGTCTTGAGCATAGTTAGAAAGGGATGTCGTTATATATAGCACATAGCGACATCCCTTTCTAACTGTACTCAAGTAAAGATCAACACTTAGTTGTCATTCTGTAATACGGGCCTAAGTGTGAGGGAATTTACCGAAAGAAGAAACAAAGGGAGTTATAAAATTAGTTCGTTCATACTTGCTGTTCAACGGCCAACAACCGAATTTATTAAACATAACCATTAGCCACTAAACAGATTTGGACACATTTCACACTCAAGGGCGTAGCCAGGATTTAGTTTAGGGGGGAGGGGCAGGCAAGTGAAACTAGTATTGTCGCTACAAAAATTAAATTTCATATAAACAAGAGCAATTTTCTCGGTTATTCGCAGAACCGTTTCAAGACTTCACCTGAAATTGCATGTAAATTTTCTTGTACCATCTTTCGCTGGACACTTAAAACTTTTGCTGGTGGGTTGTGTAGAGAACAAGAACGAAGTTAACTTATTTTTATAATGCTTCTAAACCTGTGTTCTAAACGGGCCATAGTTGCCCGGCAATGTGTGGCTACGACAGATGGCCCGGCAAAATTATATTTTTAAGAATACCTTAATACTTGTTAGTTGTACATACAGTAACATTATACAGACTACAGACTTTAAAAAAATCCTTATATCCATCATTTTACGTCCAAGAAATGCTTAACGTAGTACGTACGAAATCACTTCACTGTTTACGAGTAGTCCTATCGAAATTAGAGCTTTAGTAACGAGACTAATGAGAGTGAAGTGCGATTCTATATTTTTTTTAAATTTTATGTTTAGCTGGATTATTTATTTTTTAATTTTTGGTTTTGAAGCTCCTCGATCTGACCGTACCTGGCTACACCCATGTTCACACTACATGCCTGCACTGATCACCTGCACTCACACTGATCATAGTGAATGCAGGCCTTAAAATTTATGAAAAGTTTCGGCGCTTTGGTAATGAATGACATTTTAAGAATCAGACCAATGTGGCTGTCTGATGAGTAAACCCTTTGGGTGAAAGGGATCGAAAAAGCGAATGAGTGATATCATGAGATTTAGTACAACATTATATCTATGGTTGCTAGGTCATAGGTTGTTTTAATGTTGGCAATAAGCTGTTTCACTAACCTTTTATAAAGTATTTAAAGCATTTGTCTAGACAAATATTATAACTACTGTCGTTCTCGCGAATAACTATAAATATTTATCTTTTTCTATTCAGAGTTCATTTACGAGTAGCTTACTTACTCATACCTATTTAAATCAAATTAACTTCATTTAGAAATACAAAGATATAGCTATAATGTTCACTTTTATTTGGGGAGTGACGACTGAGATATATCCTAAGTGAAATCCCACTGTCAGGCGGGGCGAGACGTAAGGGTTTTTTTTCAGAATAATTCCCACTTGTCGCCGGCGGGGAGAAAGTTAGATTCGAGTGGATATGAATATTAATGCTATCTTTAATCCGTGATCCGTCCTCCTAAAGATAGATTGTTTTTTTTTATTGCAAATTCAATCCATGGACTGGTTATTGGCATGCTTTACCTCGCAAATAGATTGAAATCTCAATCTCAGATAGTAAAAAATGGATTAGGATTGAATATTAATTTCGGGCGTAAATAAACATACGCAGTAGACTTTTTGTCCTATATAAAATTGTTACTGTGCTGGTTCCGTTGTCCATAGTTGATGTGCAAGAAGGTATATATGACACTAGCGGCACGCCCTCGCTTCGCTTCGGTGTAGAGTTGAAGTGTAGACTACAGTTTTTGTTCTCACGCTTGTATTATACACAGTGACATTCATCTATGATTCTTCTTATACCTGCATGCAAAGTCTCAGCCCGATCGGTTTAATATTGACAAAGTTTCATAAAAACTTTCATTCCCTATTTTATCCCCTTGGGGGTAGAATTGGTCAAAATTCTTTCTTAGCGGATGCCTACGTCATAACATCTACCTGCGTGCCAAATTTCAGCCCGATCCGTCCAGTGGTTTGGGCTGTGCGTTGATAGATCACTATGTCAGTCAGTCACCTTTGAGTTTTATATATATAGATTATGCTACTAAACCCATTTATGTAACCTCTATCTTATAGTTTTTTGTGTAACTCATAAAGAGAATCTTTATGACCCCGCGCTACCGGCTTATGCTAGGTCATAACTTTGTAATTTGTTTGGGAATGAATGGATGATTATGGTTAAGTAATTTTAAGGAACCTAACATTAATTCGGGATAAAAAGAATCGTTTATCTGAACCCAACTAATAAACTTTATGTGTGGCAAATTTCGCCCAAATTTTTGTGTGAAGTTTTTGTGTGATTGACTACAAACATACAAACTTTCACATTTATAATTAAAGTAGGTTGGATAGCTTAGCAAAGGCGGCAACATACAAATTTTTGCCACTCTTTCCACTGTTAACCGCTGTTATGAATTCTGTATATCGCCGTGTAGTATTGTATTGTTTGCGTTACGTCAGTGACTCGCGAGTTCATCGACCGCGGGCCAGTGCCCGAGATTTTGCACTACATTTTTGACCAACGGCTGTTTGTGTAATAAATAAGTGTGTGTGTGTGTGCGTGTGTGATCTTTTTTGAAACGAAGTTCTTTTTTTGAATGGTGGTTACGGATTTGGCGAATGGGTGCTCTGCGAAAAAAGTGTAACTTTTTTCGTCACAGCCGTCATTTGTTTCGTAACGTATTGTGTGGAGTTATGTAGTTAATATCATGTTTATTTTTAACTGTTCCAACCGAGTGTTCAACGACGTTCATGTCTGCTTTTTTATGACTTTGCTTGCCGATGCTATGACATTAAAATGTTAATCTAATAATCTCAATTAATAAATTCTCGGTAGTTGAATTTAAATAGAAAAATACTTATCTGTGTCCATAGGTGTTTATACCTATTCGGGTTAGTTTTTAGGGTTTATTGTCATCATCATCATCATCATCATCAGCCTATTAATGTCCCCACTGCTGGTGCACAGGCCTTCCCTATGGATGGAATAGGGAGATAGGGCCATGACCCACCACGCGGGCCCAGTGCGGATTGGTGGGCGCTAACGACTGCACATGCAACCGGGACCAACGGCTTAACGTGCCTTCCGAAGCACGGAGGAGCTCGAGATAGTAAATTTTTGGTCACCCATCCAATGACCGACCACTGCGAAAGTTGCTTAACTTTAACGATCGCAGCCGAACGTGCTAACCAGTTGCGCCATCGAGCTCCTCGGATTTAGGTTTTATAGTGAAAAGCACAAATATTTCTCTCCAGCCATTTTTTCGTTTTTATACTTTGTATGTGTGTTAAGAGCTTTAGTTTCCATAGTACAAGCTATGCTTAATTTAGCTAGATTTAAGAAAATAATTTTCTAACACAAATATTATACCATCTCAGTTTGACTTTTTTAAATTAATAAATTAACTGAAAATTACGACTTGAACAACATAATGCGACAACGTATTAACCACACAGTAGTTTAACGATACTTTCAAAAAAATACTCATACAATGCGTTTTTTTCAATGGTTTTGTTTTACTGTTTATAAATAAAATCTCTTTACTTTCCGATGGAGAGCGCTACGCTTTTTCACCTCATGAGTAAAGTGTAGAAGGTACAGACACAAAGCTTCATACAATTGCGCGTGAGTGAGTCAGCACCAGGCATCTGTCGCGTCGGTACGCAGCGAGACATTTAAATAATAATAATAATAATTTATTGTCTTTTTTTACATGTTAACAGATATTTAAAATAATATTTCATTAAAAATAAGACAATAGGCAATGGCTTAGCCAATGTTGGTGAAGCCTAGATCTGAACCATAGCTGTTTTTCAGCCACCTCTTAACAAATTTCACTTAAAATTAATTTCTACTGTGATGTCGATTCTGGCATGATTCTCTAAAGTTAAACTTAAATTTGACAACAGTGCATCCCTGTCATTCTCTATACAGAATGAAAAGGAGAGACTGATGATAAATTTAGTTTTAAGTTTCGAGAATCATGCCAGAATCGACACCAGTATGTGTATAACCAAGATCCTGTAACGCGTGGCCAAAATCAGAACTAATTTTAGTACCTAAGGTACAAATAGGCCTTTTATTAATAGAAGAAGGGGTAAATAAGTATTTTGCTATTAATAATCCTGATTTCACCACTTACTCACCAGCAGCGCCCTCCTGTCAATGTAATCTAAGTGCACATATAAGTTATTTATATAACGATAACAGAAATGCTCGCAGTAAAATAAATTGTCCGAAAGAGACTGATTAAGTGTCGCCGCACACGGGCCACACGCCACAACCACAAACGCCGCCACGAGAAGCTAGAAGCGGCTACTAAAGTGGCTGAAGCGCGCGACAGCGGCCGGCTAAGGTAAGGGAGAGAGGGGTGGGGAATCGCGCGAGTGACGTGTGACGGCGTTTTGTAACGGCGCATTAAGTGGCCGGTGCGGGCCACAAGAAGCGAGCAACAACGATTTGTAGCGTGTGGCGGCCACCGGCGGCGTACCGGGTGTGGTTAGTCCATATAAAATGTATGAAAACTATAAGAAATATACCGGTGGTGGCGTTTTGTGGTTGTGGTAGGTGACCCGTGTGCGGCGACACTTAGTGGCCGGAATTTTCTTTCTAATGACACCCAGTAGTGACTGGGTTCTACAAACGTCAATAATCTTTAATAAGACCGTTTTTCCTTTCTTTTAAATTTAACGGAACATATATTTTTAACTACTTTTGTTAAGGTTTATATTATTGATTTATAAAATAGCAAGTAAGCATTCCTGTTAACGTTAGGTATATAACTTCCTTGGTCACAAGGTCTTGTTCGCACTGAATTGGCGGCGACCGACTAGGGTAGCCGACCCTACTATATAATATAGTATCTTACTATATTAGAGGATAAAATACTATTTTCTAAAAAAATATGTAGTAGGCGAAACTATTATATTTTGCATAAAGCAGACTTTAGACAGTAAAAGCTTTCTTAAAAATAAAAATATGTTTATTTCAAAAATAAAGTAAATATTTTAACCACATACCTACTATATTATTTTCCATGTTTGTTGTCATCTACTATATTTTTAGAGGTATTAGCTTCGACAATACTATATTTGATAGAAAAATGTTGGTAACTCTAATACCTAATAATAATACTCTAATAACTTTCAAAAAAGAGCGTACTCCTTCCGTAAAGGCCGGCATCGCATTTGTGATACTCCTGGTGTTGCAAGTGTCCATGGGCGACGGTGATCACTTACCATCAGGTGAGCCGTCTGCTCGTATGCCCCCTATAACATAAAAAAAATAAAAAAAAACGACAGCCTGCCAGTGCTCACCCACACACGCGCATTGCTTAAAGCTTTGCCTCTTCTGTGCATTATTTACTCATGCGTTGTCGCTACCGGCGCCAGCGCACCACATTGGTCCGATAAATTTTACATAACTCACTTTCACCCGGCCCGGCCACTCGGCCACCATGTGTAAACTAGATCTGCATTATTATTATCTGCCATGTGATAAGTATTTGTTAATTGTTTTGTTTATTTTGCTGCATGTGCAAACTTTACATCAAAACTTTCCCTGATTGATATTTTGTTGTTGAAAAAACAGCAAGTAAAAATAGTTGAGAAGCTCGATGGCGCAAGTGGTTAGCGCGTTCGGCTGCGATCGTTGAAGTTAAGCAAATTTCGCAGTGGTCCGACATTGGATGGGTGACCAAAAATTTACTAACTCGAGTTCCTCCGTGCTTTGGAAGCACGTTAAGCCGTTGGTCCCGGCTGCATCTACAGTCGTTAGCACACACCAATCCGCTCTGGGCGCGCGTGGTGGGTTGTGGCCCAATCTCTTTTTTCCATCCATAGGGAAGGCCTGTGCCCCAGCAGTGGGGACATTAAAAAGCTTATGATGATGATGATGAAAAATAGTGTAAGTATGAGCAAGAGCAAAGTTACCGCTTGAATTGGAGCGCTGGTCTAGGGAAGACCGGCTAAGGAATATAGGGTCAGGGTAGAGAATAGGAGTTTTTTTTGGTTTATGTAGGCAAACGACCTGACAGTCCACTAGTAAGTACCCTTCGTACCAATATCAAATTCGAATAGTTTGCGAGTCCGAAATGTCATTCTAAAACTATATAGCTTGGCAATAATAATTTGTGAACGATTTTTTGCAGGCAAGCCTATATGATTGGTTTTGTAATTAAAATATGTTACCTATGATATAAATTTCGATTAGTTAACAGATCGGTGTAGTTACCTATATTGACTCACCTATTCACATTGGCTTGCCAGGTAGCCATGCACAGAAATAAGTAGGCAAGCCTACTTTGGCATATTCTGTGTGTTAAAAACTATCAGTTGAGATAAAACTCATCCGGTTATCAAAAGAGTGAAGGTGATGAAAGAAAATTGATTAAATTAAAAATAGCTATGAACACTTTTCGATAGGTAAGTCATCATAGGCATATTTGTTTATAAATTATATTTGATAAAAAATATGTCTCATCGAGTTATCACATTGGTGTAAGTCGATCTCCCACCGGCTCTTAGCTAAAAGACACTGCCAGATGATTAAATCTAAAGAGAATATTACTATAAAAATCCATTCACTCCAGTCTCCGAAGCATGAGCACCACAATTTACATTATATCACGTTTTTTATTGCGTCTAACTGTCAAATTCCATAGTAATTTGACGTGATAAAAACGCGATAAACGATTATAAATCATATCGCGGTGCTCATTATAAGGGCGCAGGTTTCAGGCGAGATAGCGGAATAGGTGGTTTCGAATCCTGGCTGTAACCTGGTGATGACATGATGAAATTGCGAAAACAGCAAATTTTTAGTAACATCATATAATCACACTAATATTATAAAGGCGAAAGTTTGTGAGTATGTGAGTGTGTATGTTTGCTACTTCTTCACGTCTAAACGGCTGAAGCGATTTTAATAAAATTTGGTATGGAGTTAGCTGACACCCTAGATTAACACACAGCTACTTTTATCCCGAAAAATGTTAGGTTCCAGAGGGATTTTAAAGAAACTAAGTTAACGCAGACGAAGTCGCGGGCGACCTCTAGTAAAATATATTTTTGAAAATTCAGGTGTGTACGGAACCCTCGGTGCGTGAGTTCAACTCGCACTTGGCCGGTTTTTTTTTATTAATGTAGTGAGCCTCAAAAACCCCCTCAAAAATTTCAGGCTGTGACCGCGCCTGCCTACAAATTTTATTATTCTTTATCTATCTCCTTGTCCCTATGGTCGCTCTCCCCATTCTGGGACGTACATGAAACGCCTTCGTCGCAATCCCAGTCGTCTCGTGCCCACTCTGAAGTGGTACCGCTGGCTCCAAATTGAATAGTACTCTTCTTTCTTCGCCTGGGGTCTTCATTCTTCACCTCTCGAGTCCACTCCGAATACTGTGCCATCTACGCGTGCAATCCCGCAGCTGCCTGAAGTTCGCCTCCGATCCCACAAGATGTGTGGGCCAATCAATTATTTGATAATAATAACAAATGGACATTGTATTGAATTGTTTTAGGGAAATTATAATTTGTATGCCAAATCGGGCTGATTATGGCTGTACAATTTATCACCCATCCAACTTTTAACTTGGATATCACAAATAAAGTACTTATTTGATTTAATTAAAAAAAATGACAATGTACCTACCTATAAATCTCTTTTGAAAGTTTTTTTCATGATAAACTATACGAAGCATAATTAACATCACTTTATATTAGTAATCAATAAGATGTAAGATAAAATAGCTTTTCAAGTGTACCTCTAAGTACCTACTGTATCGACCGTGAGTAAACAACATACCGCATATGAGTCGAGTGACTCTATATGAAAGCTCATAATGTTTTTCGTGTATTTACTCGACAAGGTAGGTAGTAAGTTGGTTGGGAACTTGGTTTACCTTGACACTTTCATTGAAGTTGTTTCCTTCGAAATACTAATAGGTAACTTATTTTTTTATACAAGGCGAAGCAAATTATTTTACCCCACACGATATTTAGTGGAATCCAGTTGAGAAGATACCTAGGTGATGTGTAAAATAGAATTAAATGAATATATCCTCCCTCACCATATTTACCTAGTGGTGCTTTAATTACCTACAGAATATACAAAACAAATTTCTTTGAAATAAGTAAGTACCTAATAAAAGAACGTAGTACAGTAAAGCTCTAGGCATTTAATTGTAATCATAGATCTATCTATACATGCTTCGGTCGAGTGAACGCTTAGTGAACGAGACTATTTTAATCATTTAATTTATTCAGGAAGTGTTTCAAAAATTTTAGTTCCAGAAAAGATTAAATAATAGCAATAAAATGTTTCGATTAAAAAACCATATATTTCTTAAATAATTTTAATTAAAATAATAAATTGTTTTAACCATGTAATAGGAAGCACAAGGTATTCTGTGGGAAGCACCATCTAGTGGTGCGTAGCAAGACTAAAATGACAAATATGAGAGAATTTAATATTGATTACGGTGTCTAGATGGCGCCACTGAATAGTCTTTTTTTATAATCACTTATTACGATAGTAATAATTGAGAAACAAATAAAGCTTATCTACTAAAAGTATTCATATAAACTTTTTCGATTTGGATTTTACTTAAATTTTATGAAACCAAATAAAAAATCTTAATGTATCATAGACATGGCACATATATAAAATTATAAAACATCGACCTGGCAACTTCGCGCAAAAAACTCTATAGTTTATGACACACCCGCCGCAAGTGACAGTTCACGAGTGAAATTTTTGGAAATTATGAAGTAAAATATTTTCTATTTACGGTGTTTAAATGACAGCAGGAAAAGAAAACATGGGGTGAGTAGTATTTATTATAATATTACTTAGACATTTTATTACTTTTCACTCAGTCGAATATTTAGGGGAGGAAAAGACACGATTCGCATCGACTTGTTATTTTTAGGGAGGGGATGCATTTTACCAATGCAAAGGGATATTTCTGGCTGCTACTGGAAAAATCTAACATAAATTGGACGTAGTTACGCGAAAACGTTCCAACCCACAGCGACCCCATTTTGAGATAAACGCAATTTTGTGTTTTAGCGGTACACTTTTTCCCTGTAATTATTTCAGGCAAATACTATTGGTGTTACTGTGGAATGCCAAATTGGTTATTGAATGATATGCATATTTTTTGTAAATACATAATACAAGGGGCATATAAATAGGTAAAACGAGTTTGAAACGTTTTCGCTAAATTTAATTTTGTATGAACCTTGTTAAATAGCAATTATGCATAAACGTTCCAGAACGAATTCAAGTGTATTATTTTATAAATATATCTAAAATAAATATGTAAAATAATGAATAACAATGAGGAACATACAAAAACAACAAAAATTTGAAAATGTATTACAAAAAAAATAGAACGTGATCTTTTGAGCTTTGAACCTATGCCAATTTGCTGATATGGTTCCAAAAGTTATCAAAAACTTATATTATAAACATTCAATTTTCATCATCGTATTCTATGATCTCGAAGTCCGGAACTCCACCAAACCCATCAACATCATCAGTGCTTCTTCAGAACAGAAGGCAATCCACTTCCTGTGCACCTCTTCCTACCTCTCCTTCTACCAATACATAACAATGCCCAGTATCATTAGATGCACTATGGATACCACTATTGTAGAACTAAGTAAAAAAGTTAAACCTCTTCAAGTTTACAAAATGACAAAGAATGATTTTATAGTACAACTAAACTGGAAAAGAATATTATCAATAGGAAGAAGTTTACAGACTCATCTAAAGTTAGTTGGCTACATACATAAGAAATTAAGTTGGATAAAGATATGATTTTTTCTATTTTTATGCGGTCTACGATGGAAGACGATTTCAATGAGTTGAAAATTGATAAAAGAATAAAACGAGAACTGCAATACATAAAAGAATCTGATTTTTGCTTATTGTGGCCTAACGACAAACCGATTGCTCCAGCGAAATTAGTGGACTTACAATCCATGTACCACTACATACCCGAGGATTGCCTTCAATTTTATAGAACGCTTCAAAGTTCTGAAGAAGCACTGATGATGTTGATGGGTTTGGTGGAGTTCCGGACTTCGAGATCATAGAATACGATGATGAAAATTGAATGTTTATAATATAAGTTTTTGATAACTTTTGGAACCATATCAGCAAATTTTTGGCATAGGTTCTAAACTCAAAAGATCACGTTCTATTTTTTTGTAATACATTTTCAAATATTTTTTTTGTTGTTTTTGTATGTTCCTCATTGTTATTTATTATTTTACATATTTCTTTTTGGTTTATTTTTATAAAATAATACACTTAAATTCGTTTTGGAAAGTTTATGCATAATTGCTATTTAACAAGGTTCATACAAAATTAATTTAGCAAAAACATTTCAAACTCGTTTTACCTATTTATATGCCCCTTGTATTATGTATTTACAAAAAATATGCATATCATTCAATAATCAGTTTGGCATTCCATAGTTAAACCAATAGTATTTGCCTGAAATAATTACAGGGGAAAAGTGTGTAAATTGCGTTTATCTCAAATTGGGGTTGCTCTGGGTTGGATCATTTTCTCGTTACTACGTCCAAATATACCATAGTTATTTATTTTGGTAAAAAATATCTTTTTCTCTAGAACATACTTAATAGCAAAAATGGATCAAGTATATGTGGATTGTTTATAGCAAAAAATTAGAAAATAATATATTATAATAAAAGGTTTCAATTTATTTAGAACAGTGTTCGCAGCTTAAAAAAACAGTATGGATTAATCTAAAAGGTTTCAAATTACATGGAACATTTTTGCAGAAATAAAAAATGTATAATGATTTTGCAAAAACGTTCCAACCCACATGGATCATTTAAGAAACCATTAAATGTGCGTTTTATGAATTTAGTATAATGTTCCAAGACAAGTGGAACATTATAACGATATGTTATTCTATTAAGAGTTTTTAACAATATGTTTCAGTATGCATGTAATGTTTTTACTTTATTTTGAGTACACGTCCTTGGCATAATGGTGGGTTGGAACATTTGGGTTAAACTTTATTGATGAAACTAACCTAAAAATACTAGCATCTTTGTGTGCACATGATGTAATATGTCAAAAATAGTACCCTGGTTATGGTAACTCATTTTCGAGTGACTTGTGGGTTGGAACGTTTTCGCGTAACTACGTCCAATTGTCCTTGGCGCACTAATAGCGCTGTAATTTAATTTATTCCACTCGTTAATTGGTGATTTCCGTTCCATTTGTGGCAGTCGAGTACATATGTGCATAATATCTGCGCTCAGTCGGGTCTTTGCACATCGATTGCATACGATTCAGTGCTTTTACCTCGACGTTAAGGTCGTCGGGTCGGAGGCCGCTATTAATAATGTCAGAACTTGTACGGTTCATTGAGCTAAAGATGTTTATACGCCGAGTACACTAACACACGTAATTTGGTCTAATTCAGAACATCGCGTGCGATACGTGGTCAGTTTCCGCGCATTACTTTTTCACACCTATCCACTTAGCTGAGCACTCTTTATGAGCTAATCAAATGATGTGTAACACACTATGATAGACTTGAATTATTTTATAGGTACTTCACATAAATGTAAATATTTATCACCAATTTATTTCGGAGCAATTTTTAAAGATTACACTGTTTTTTATTTATTTTGTACATTAAAAGAACATACTCATAATAACACTTGAGTATTTTTTCATATCCTTTCTCAGCCTAATCTCACGGAACACTTCAGAATTTGGCACACTGTCTTATCATAACTGGTGTGTTGACAGCTGTCAAGATAATATTGTTTATCAACAAATGGTCCATCCATTTTAGGGAGCTAAATTTTTTTATGATAAGCTCACTTCAAAATCATGTGAGTCATTTGGTCAGCAACATAAAGTAGTATTCAAAATGTCACCTTATGAAGATTACGTTTTGTAAGTGTAATATGTTAATATTATGTATATTTTAGTAGTGTTTCATTCCTCTTCATGGGTGTGTGTAAAGCTTGATGTTTGTGCTAAAAATATAATTATCTTGCTTCAGTGTAATACTTCAATCAAACAATTGTATTTCCTTAAACTTCTCTTAAGTATAATGGTGAATCATTACTCACACAAAAATATTTGTCTATGTCTCTGAGCAATGATTGCATGAAACCGTTGTTTTGAACGTTGGTTTTAATGAATAATCAATGGTTTTCACAAAGTGTAATTTGGATGCTGTGTTCAATCATGCAATTATAATATAATTAATAGATTTTATTACTATTATTTTAAAAGACTGGTACACAGGCCTTTGCATGTGGTTGGAATAAGAAGAACAGGCCAAAGTACAAGTATTACATGATCAGTCAAATCTGTGAGCATTAACAACTTAAGATGTAGCTGAGACCAATAGCTTGACATAGTTTTCGACACAGGGATGATCTAGAGATAATAATAGTTTTGGTCACCCATGCTACATCTGCCAAATGAAAGTTGTTCAGCTCCCACAATCATAGATATAGTACTATAAAACAAATTGATTCCTGACCCAGTTGCCGTATCAATTGCTTAAAAATGTCAAAACAGATAAGTTTAAACAGATAATTAATGTGCAATTGCACTAAGGATCTTGTAATAACAAGGAAACTGTATTAAGAAATATTATAAAGATCTTTGAAATTTTTGGGCTTTGTTTTAAATGAATAGATCTTATTGATAAAAGTCAAATGAAGTGAATATTTTGAATATCTAAAATCAGTTCTATAGTACAACCTTCTATAGTCCTGTCTTTTTTTGGGGTCAAATGTTTGAACCAGTTTTATTGTTTTCTTCTATATTTATGTTTTGGAGGGTGCTGTATCCGAATATGCAGTCAGAGTTTAATTTTTACCATTTAGCTTTGAGTGATTAGCCAATATATGGTGTCCAAAGTAACCCGATTCTATCGACAGTTTACATCGAAAATCATGTACCCTATCGATAGGCCTATCGATAGTTTCGATACTATCGATTGTATCGATTCTATCGATAGGCCTATCGATAGGGTACATGATTTTCGATGTAAACTGTCGATAGTTTTCATATCGATAGTTCAGCAACATTAAGCCAATCCTTCCTTCACTCCCTGCGAGGCGCATCTCACGTGCACGTATTGCTATTTGTTTTTGCATGGACGAGTTAGAGATCATGCCGAAATCAATTAAATGGAAAAAGTTATTGAGTTGGTTAAATCTTGGACATGATAAAAAAAATGACTGCAGCCATATACGAGAAAGAAGTTGTTATTTTAGATGATTGAATTATAAATAAAAAATATTTCGATAGAATCGAAAAATCATAGTATTTTCTCTTTATTCTGCACGGTAATTTACATGGTATTTTTTAATTCTATACAGGGTAATTTGGCGCCGTATTTTTAACCTGTCAACACGGTAGTGTATAATTTTAATCTGGTAACACAACAAAAACTGTGACTGACAAAACTTTGGAATATGTTGTCGTCAGCAGTGTTTTCGGACCGATACGACCCAAAAACCTTCAACAAAAGAGCGTAATTCTTCCTTAAAGGCCGGCATCGCCTTAGTGATACTCCTGGTGTTGCAAGTGTCCATGGGCGGTGGTGATCACTTACCATCAGGTGAGCCGTCTGCTCGTAACATAACATAAAAAAAAAAAAACAATTACCGAGCGCGACAGCGTTATCGCTCATATCTGTATAGGCCTTAAAGAGGTTTATTAACGACACCGGCTCTAGCGACGGTTCAGGGCCGGTACAGGTGTACAAACCGTGCTCGTGAACAAGTTTAGCTGGATCGGCCCTGGTAGTAATCGTGTCGTTTAGTTTAGTTTCGTTTTTCAGGGCGTTTTCCGCACTTAGTCCTAATTATTGGACCATTGTGCGTGTCTCAAAAAATTTCCATTTACTCCAGCCAGCCTATATCAGTCCAAAAGGAAAGCAGCCTTGGTAGACTACTGCAAGCTTCCAGAAGTGATTCTGGCGACTGGAGAAGTCGTTGTGTCGTTAACAAGCGGCCCGATTTAAAGCTCGTGTTATCGGATACTATGATAAGAGCACGCTTTACTTTATTGTGACGACGAATTTTCGTGCAGTTTATAATGGCATGAATAAGTAGAGTTGAAAATCATCGTTATTTTAAAAAAAATAGCAGAAAAGTCCGATTCAGAATTTTTCATGCTCTCTTAATAGTCTCTTCGGTGTCGTGTGAGGCGGGTCGTTACGTTCCCTAAAATATGGTTGAGCGAAGCGATGGCTGGTTCATGCGTCATGCTCGTGAACGGGTGCTGCCAGCGGAGATAAGTCTGCCCTAACTTCCTTAATATTGAAGTTAATGTTTAGTCACACTTAATATAAATTACACTATTTGTATTTATACTGTATGACATAGCAATTAAAATGCAGGTAAACAATTAATGTATATTTAATCATTATGTTATTAAAGGTGACTTCATGAATCATCTCTGACGTCATTTTTTTTAATGGTAACTCCTGGTCTGAATTATGGACCAAAATGCTTAAATTATCCAGAAATAGATAGAGGGTATCAAAAGCTTCAATTTTCCCTGCAATCTCCAATTTTCTTTTAATATGCGATGTAGCACCCTCCTTGCTCTTATCAAAAAAACAAAACGATGTGAAATGTGAACAGTGCATCCGCACAGATAGCGGAGAGTGCGGGTTCGAATCATGTCTGCTGCCTGGTCCACGTGTTTTTTTTTAGTAAAATTTTCTTTTGATTTAAACATCTAGCAGTTAAGTACTTAAAAATAAAAATTTCATTTAAAAGAAAAAAAATAGTAGCGATTTATATGAAAAAAAAAAAAATTTACCCCTGGAATCGGGTTACTTTGGACACCATATATTGGCTAATCACTCAAAGCTAAATGGTAAAAATTAAACTCTGACTGCATATTCGGATACAGCACCCTCCAAAACATAAATATAGAAGAAAACAATAAAACTGGTTCAAACATTTGACCCCAAAAAAAGACAGGACTATAGAAGGTTGTACTATAGAACTGATTTTAGATATTCAAAATATTCACTTCATTTGACTTTTATCTATAAGATCTATTCATTTAAAACAAAGCCCAAAAATTTCAAAGATCTTTATAATATTTCTTAATACAGTTTCCTTGTTATTACAAGATCCTTAGTGCAATTGCACATTAATTATCTGTTTAAACTTATCTGTTTTGACATTTTTAAGCAATTGATACGGCAACTGGGTCAGGAATCAATTTGTTTTATAGTACTATATCTATGATTGTGGGAGCTGAACAACTTTCATTTGGCAGATGTAGCATGGGTGACCAAAACTATTATTATCTCTAGATCATCCCTGTGTCGAAAACTATGTCAAGCTATTGGTCTCAGCTACATCTTAAGTTGTTAATGCTCACAGATTTGACTGATCATGTAATGTACTTTATCGATAGAATCGATACAATCGATAGTATCGAAACTATCGATAGCACAGAACAAGGCAATACTATCGAATGAGTGCAATAGTATCGATACTATCGATACTATTGTAGTTCGTTAATAACAAACTATTGATAGTATCGATACTATCGATACCGTTGATTTTATCTGCAACAATACTATCGATAGTATCGATACTAGCGATTGTTTTAGACTATCGATAGTCTACAAATTTGCAATAGTATTAGGTATGTTTTAACAGTATTGTAGTTGAGGACTATTAGAGGCCGATATATATATTTTTATAAACATTTCTATCGAGCTGTGCTAATTCTAATAGTTGATTGTGATTGACTATAATACCTGTAAATTGTAAACAATACTATTGCAAATTGTTAAACTATCGATAGTATAGTTGCAAATAAAATCGACAGTATCGATACTATCGATAGTTTGTTATTACCGACCTACAATACTATCGATAGTATCGATAGTATTTCACTCATCCGATAGTATTGGCTTGTTCTGTGCTATCGATAGTATCGATACTATCGAGAGTATCGATACTATCGATAAGCCGATCGATTGTCATACGATTGGTCGGCTATCGATAGACTATCGATTAATCCTCGATAGTCGACTATCGATCGGCAACACTAGATTGGCTGGATGCGGGGAGGGGGCGGTTATTTGTATTTGCCACGCACCGCCCGGCGCCGCGCTGCCGGCGATATCGCGTACCGATTCGGTATCGCTACCGAACGCGACAGCGTTATCGCTTATATCTGAATAAGCCTTTAGTGTTCCACACTTAACTAACGACCGGAAGTAGACACGGTGTAAAGGTATCATGCCGAGAGGGGCCCGCAAACCGCAAACTGCCACCGCTAACTGTAATGACACCACTTGCTTCTCTAAAGTTGACATAGAGGTCCGATTTTAAAAATCCGGAAGGTGCTTAAGAAAATAGCAGTATATGTATGGTAAGAGCTACAAGAAAATGGACGTGTACGTTTTTTACGATTTGCACCTTCCTAGAATAGTTAAATCAAGATATAGGCCTGTAACGAATGTTTTTGTGGCTTCTGCCGCCCCTCAAAGCTCTTTTTTAGACAACATTATTTTTTTATAATTAAGGTTACGTACATTCTTAAGGAAGGAAAACGCAACTCAACATACAATTTAAAAAAGAAAATCGTATTCTAGGAAAAACAGTACATTCATGTAGAAAGACAGAAGAACAGGAGAAATTTCAGAAAAACGAGATCTGTAAAATCGGGAGACCAGACAACCCTGGGCGACACTGCGGTTCTATTCATTGTGCGATCGCGGCATGTCGTCGTGCTGGTAAAGGAAACCACGACCACAGGCGTCCTGTCTCGGAATTGTACCTTGAAACCGGCAGAAAATCGTCTTGTCAACAAGCGTTTTTACGGTCTTACTTGTTGCTAGGCTAATAGGGGTGATGACACAGATGACGGGGGTACAGTAAACGAAATTCCATTTAGTCCGTCAGTTAGATGATCGAAAAATAATGGACACGTATTTTTTCTTTGGCCAATCAACCAAAAAATGACAAAGTTATAGCGCGTCAAAGTTTAGGAGTAGGTGCTCGTGACGTCACTTTTTAGTGAATTTTCACTTAAAAGTGTACTCAAACGTGAGGTCATGAGACTTTTCAAATCAATATATCTCTGCAATGTTTATATTATGTGAAAAAAGAAAAAAATACGTGTCCAATACTTTTTGATAATCTACCTGATAAACGAAGAAAAAAAAAATTAGTCATCATCCCTATTGTACCTTGAAACCGGCAGAAAATCGTCTTGTCAACAGGCGTTTTTACGGTCTTACTTTGGGGCTAGGCTAGGTGAGACCGTAAGAAATCTTTATTTAGATATTTATTGTTATTGTCGCCAGTGAGCAGCCAATCTTCACGTGCAAGGCTCACGTGTTCCACATAGACCCGAAGACCAAGCGCTCGTGGATGTCGGCCAGCTCGGCCGCCGTCTCGGTGTCCTTCTTCTATGACTCCTCGCGGAACCTGTACCGCATCATCAGCGTCGAAGGCACTAAGGTAAGAGCCTTTATTCCCACGAACTATGTATTATATCGAGCTGCTCATGCTGGGAGGGGCTAGTCAATAATGTTATATAAAGGCAGATAAAAGATGTTATATAGTTATAAGCGCGCACGCTGAGAACACTCGAAAACAGGTTTAAAACGCAATTACTATGAACGTAAAATATTTATAAAAATAATATATAATATTATAAAAATAATACTTTCACATTGGATTCCCGGACAGGTTGGATTCCCCTTTTAATAAGTGTGAGAACACTTGTGCCAGGGAAAGCCATTCTCCCATAGCTTAAAGTGGTTATATAAAATACAGCCAGTGCCGTGTTAAATAAGTACATACAAACATTACTTATGCTAATTTTTTGACTACCTTCGTGGCCGTGTGGTTTTTACGCATGTGTTGTCATGGTGTCGCCGATTCGAGAGGTCACGGGTTCGAATCCCGGTGGAGGCAGATATTTCTGTGATGAATACGCGCAATTGTACTACAGACATGGATGTGTGATATGTATTTACGGCGACCTCCGTGGCCGAGTATACGCCGGGTTTCATGGTCTCGCCAACTCGAGAGGTCCCAGGTTCGAATCCCGGTGGGGGCAGATGTTTGTGTGATGAATACGTGCATTTGTACTCCAGTCATGGGTGTTTAATATGTATTTCTATATAAATATACTTCTATATGTACAGTATATGTATTCAATCCGTTATCCTAGTATCCCATAGCACAAGGTCTAGGCTAATTGGTGTGTGTTGGTAATATTTATTTATTTATTTTAATAGCAAATCGTATGTTTCTTACAAATAAGGAGTACATGCAAACTATTAGTTCTATTCAATGTGGTAAATTTACAATTACTTAGTTAACAAGCTTTAATTTTCTAAAATAACGTACTCGTATCATCGTATAATACGCCATAACGTACGCTCGCATAGGAGCTTACGGTGTCGTCAATATTGCGATGCATTGTAAAATGCCATAAAAGCACATTTATTGCACCTTGTAGCTAGCTATAGCTTATAAAATTTTTTGGTAGTAGTAGTGGTCCAAGTTTTCAGAGCCTTTCTGAGTTACTTTATCATGGTGCTATTGAAATGTTCTTTCGTCTCCGCTTTCTTCCGATGTTGAGTTAAGACACTTAGGCCGTATACAGAAAGATCGGCGCTTATCGGCGCCTGTAGACGCTGATCCTTTTTCTATGGACCGGCGCCGATAAGCGCCGACACGCGCTGGTCCGAATAATAAATAATTTGTATTTGAATTATTATCCTTAGATTAAATCAATCTAAGTTATAATCTTTTTATAAATCTAATAACTTAATCTTTTATTAACTAAGCGCTAAAATTATTTGTTTCGTACTTACCGAATGGTGACAACAAGTCTTTCTTCTGGAAGGATTGATTGTTTATGCCAATTGCACCAATTTTTCGTCAAACGGTTTTTCACTAAATCCAAAATGTAATAAGATGTTTCTTGAATCATTCTTGTATATGTATAAAATCTTTGTTCATCAAATTTCATTTTTTTTACAAATAAATGATGGTATTCTCCGAAACGTTTCCTTTCTCTATTTATAGGATGTATAGCTGTTTTTCGCATTTTTAAATAAACATTTTCTAACAAAACCAAATTATCGTCCGATGAGTCCGACATTTTGCTTGATCTGCTTTAATCGGCTTCCTTTATGTAGGAAGGATCGGCGCCGATAAGCGCCGATCGGCTTTCGGCTTTCTTTCTGTATACGGCCTTATGGGCGGTTTAGACGAATTTCACATGAAATTAAATTTGACAGATTTCTATGAGAATATCGTTTCATTTATGTATGTTACAACGACCTCCGTGGCTGACTGGTATGTACGCTGGGTTTTAAGGTGTCGCCTGCTTAGAGGTCCCCGGTTCGAATCCCAGTGGGGGCAAATTTTAGTATAACGAACACGAGCATTTGTACCGTAGTCATGGATGTTTATATACATATATTTCTGGATAAAAATATGTATTAGTATATGTATTCTATCCATTACCCTAGCATCCCATAATACAAGCCTCACAGTTACTTTGGGACTAGGACCTAGGCTAATTGGTATCATCATCACCATCAGCCTATTCACGTTCCCACTGCTGGGGCACAGGCCTTCCCTATGGATGGAATAGGGAGATCTCGCCATGACCCACCACGCGGGCCCCAGTGTGGATTGGCGGGTGCTAACGATTGCAGATGCAGCCGGGACCAACGGCTTAACGTGCCTTCCGAAGCACGGAGGAACTCGAGATAGAAGATTTTTGGTCACACATCCAATGACCGACCACTGCGAAAGTTGCTTAAGTGCAACGATCGTAGTCGAACGCGCTAACCACTCATGCCATCGAGCTCCTCAATATTAACATTTATTATTTACTAGCGGCCCGCCCTCGCTTCGCTTCGGTGTAGAGCTGAAGTGTAGATTACAGTTTTTGTTCTCAGGCTTGTATTATACACAATGACATTCATCTATGATTCTTCTTATACCTGCATGCAGAGTCTCAGCCTGATCGGTTTAAAATTGACAAAGTTTCATACAAAGTTTCATTCCCTATTTTATCCTCTTGGGGGTAGAATTGATCAAAATCCTTTCTTAGCGTATGCCTACGTCTTAACATCTACCTGCATAATTTTTTTTATTATTTTTAAAGCATGTAACTGCTTGATGTTTAAATCTAAAGAAAATATAACTAGAAAAAGTTCCACGCGGACCAGGCAGCAGACGGGACTCGAACCCGCACCCTTCGCAATCCGGGCGAATGCACTGACCAATTATGCTACCGCGGCCCTTACGGACCGCGTCGAAATTCTTTCTAGCTATTCTTAAGCTGCAAGGCGAAGAGATGGCGCTGCCTTGCAGCTTAAGAATAGCTAGAAAGAATTTCGACGCGGTCCGTAAGGGCCGCGGTAGCATAATTGGTCAGTGCATTCGCCCGGATTGCGAAGGGTGCGGGTTCGAGTCCCGTCTGCTGCCTGGTCCGCGTGGAACTTTTTCTAGTTATATTTTCTTTAGATCTACCTGCATGCCAAATTTCAGCCCGATCCGTCCAGTGGTTTGGGCTGTGCGTTGATAGATCACTATGTCAGTCAGTCACCTTTGAGTTTTATATATATAGATTTATTATATAATGGTGATTTTTTGTATCTGAGGGTTGCTTATTTCATCCGAGTGTCTGTATTCTTCCACAGGCCGTCATAAACAGTACCATAACTGCCAACATGACGTTCACGAAGACCTCCCAGAAGTTTGGGCAGTGGAGCGACGTGCGAGCCAACACTGTGTATGGGCTCGGTTTTGCCTCAGAAGCCGAGTTGGGCAAGGTGAGGTGGCATTTCATGAGTTTGAGGGATTCACCTTAGACCAGCTACTCACATTCTTTCCGCAGGGGCAATTTTCTACATTTGAATTGCCTCTGCTAGCTTACAGAGGGGAAACTAGCCAATCATTGGCACTCTTCCTATTATTGGCACTTTTGAGTTTAGTTCGATAAAACCAGGAAACAATAGATTATAGGAATAATACTGCCAATTTTCAAATTTCGTAACCATACTGGATTTTTCTTTTTAATATGTAAGGACCTTGAATAATCTATTGTCTCTTTGTTTTTGAAGTGAAACTTCTTTATCGGCGTTGGAAAAAAATTTACCGTCACATTTTTATTCGGTTACGCGTCACGTTTTTTGGTTACGCGCCATCTTTTACTATTTACCTCATCCGAACAATTGCTTCTTCTGTCAACTTTAAAAAAAAAGTATCGACAGCAAATATTCGTGTTTCACACAAGGTAAGGTAAGGTAAGGTAAGGTAAGGTAAGGTAAGGTAAGGTAAGGTAAGGTAAGGTAAGGTAAGGTAAGGTAAGGTAAGGTAAGGTAAGGTGTAGCTATACCCCTTTAGTGGGTGAGTTTTTGAAAAATCTTAGCGCACGCCTATATATATATTTCTGGAAAGTTGCATGTAGATCATTTTTCGAAAAAAATAAGGCCATAAAGAAGTTTCACTTCTTACGTGTGTACACTAGTACACGCACACATTTTTTTTTCGAATTAAACTCAAAAGTGCCAATGATTGGGTGGTTACCCCTACATCATAATTTAAGATTGCTAGATTGCCTCTGCGGCAGGAATGCGCGTACCCGACTATCTTGAAAGTTGGAGGGTAACTCGGCGAAGGCTGAAACGCTACGACCGTCACGAGCGTCACACGTATGAGTGATGCGTGCACTGCTTCAATCCCTATGCCTTATGCACCGCCTAATTTTAGGTAATTTAAGAAAAGAAGTTTCACATCCGATGTGTGGTCCATGCACATCATTTTTTTATTATTTCGAAATCCATACTAATATTATAAAGTGTATCTGTTTGTTTTAAACTTTCATGGACACTAAGATTATAGTAATATAAGTTATTTACGGGATTGTTACCATGTACCTTGTTTTTAGCGAGTTTCCGATATTTCGGCACTTTTGCAAGCGCCATGATCACGGAGTAACTGAAGTAATTGTGGGTAGGCTGTGGTTTGCATGTGTAAAACCGGAAATAATCAAAAAAGTGTCGTGTCGCGATCCGATACTGTAAGTGTTGTGTGTCGAGAACAGTTTCGAGTGAATAGTGAGAATGTGAACAGTGGTACGGGTATCGAACGCAATAAAAGGCTTCGTCGGAGGGTACACCGATATGTCTGCCAATAACAGCCTACCCGCAATTACTTCAGTTACTCCGTGATCATGGCGCTTGCAACAGTGCCGAAATATCGGAAACTCGCTAAAAACAAGGTGCATGGTAACAATCCCGTAAATAACGTATATTACTATAATGTATCTGTCTGTCTTGTCTGTTACATCTTCACGTTTAAACCGATTCTATACAGATACCTAGTTTAAGTCCGGAAAAGGACATTTTATCTCAGAAATTATCGTTTAAACAGATGAGAAAGGGGGTGGAAGTGAGAATGGAAATCTGATTTTATGGCGGGCTTATCTTACTTGTTTCTAATAATAATTCTTTGTTTTCAACAGTTCATAGAGAAGTTCCAAGAGGTGAAAGAAGCGATACAGGCGCAGCAATGCGGTGGGGCTGCCAACAAAGGCGTTGCTAATGGCAACAGTGGCGCTTGCACGCCAGTCGCCAGTGCCACTGCCAGCCCGCTACTGGCGGCGCGGGCACAGCCCGACGAGCCCTGCGTATCGCCTGCTCAGGTGAGTAACCTACATCGCGCTAACGAAATTCGCAGACGCAACAATATAAACGGAGCGCGATCAACTCAACGTCGGAGGGGCCTCTCAGGTTCGAGTGGTCTAGAGGCTCCAGACGTAGAGGAGACTCCCCCCGAGGGGAGATGCCATCCTCCTGGAATATCTCTAGAGGCACTCGACTTGAGGTCCCTTAGGATCTCGCCGTCCCCAAACTCGGTGACGCTTTAAAAGTCATCTGCGACCAACGGCCTACACCTCCATAGGCCTTCATATAAGGTTACGAAGGTGTTGCTAATTGATATTTTTACAAGGGGCATATAGGTAGGCGTAGCCGCTATTACAATCGTTGCTAAAAGCAACGATGAGCCTTGCATATCGCCCGCCTACATCGCGCTGACGGAATTCGCAGGTACAACAATATATAGTGAGGTCAACCAGCAATCCAGGAAAGGAAGACCTTGATTTTAGGCCTTTTATCCTACATCGAGGAGCTCGATGGCGTAATGCTAGCCATAAACACTACGAGAAATCGTTACGATCAGACGTATAGTTCGAACGGAAGAGTTTATCGTACGTGGCGTACGTATAGGAAACTGTGCAGTTTTATAACATACACGCTACGATTTATCGGTACCGTTCGGACGGTACAGTCTAATCGTAACGATTTCTCGTAGTGTGTATGACTACCATTAGGTGGTTAGCGCGTTCGCCCTACGATCGTGGAAGTTAAGCAACTAACGCATTGGTCGGTCATTGGATGGGTGATCAAAAACTTTTTATCCAGAGTTCCTCCGTGCTTTGAAAGGTATGTTCAGCCGTCGGTCCCTGCTGCATATGCAGTCCACACTGGGCCCGCGTGGTGGGTCATGGCCCAATCTCTCTCTATTCCATCCATAGGAAAGACCTGTGCCCCAGCAGTAGGCTTAATAGGCTGATGATGACGATAAATTCGTAGTTAAGAGTCGCCAATTATTCAGCTTGTAGGTCTTCCCACACGGCGATACGGTCGCTAATGGCAACATTGGTGTTTGTATTGCAAGTGCCACTGACAAATTGAAAAAATGTGTGCGTGTATTAGTGAACACACGTAAGAAGTGAAACTTCTTTATGGCCTTATTTTTTTCGAAAAATGATCTACATGCAACTTTCCAGAAATATATATATAGGCGTGCGCTAAGATTTTTCAAAAACTCACCCACTAAAGGGGTATAACTACACCTTACCTTACCTTACCTTGTGTGAAACACGAACATTTGCTGTCGATACTTTTTTTTTAAAGTTGACAGAAGAAGCAATTGTTCGGATGAGGTAAATAGTGCTCTTTTAAAAAAAAGATGGCGCGTAACCAAAAAACGTGACGCGTAACAACAAAATGTGACGGTAAATATTTTTCCAACGCCGATAAAGAAGTTTCACTTCAAAAAATATCGATTAGTCCAAAAACATGGATGTTTTCGGTGGGTAATAAAACTGACCTTCAGTATTGTTGAATTTATTAATTATATTTCCGATTCGATGCGCTTCGACTCTGCGCTAGTACAAATTGACCCTTAATGCCCAACAGCTGGGGTACTCGCCTACCCTATAGTACAGTTAATCTGTATGTTGAGTGGTGAAAAAAAAACCTAAAGGGTAAGTCTTGTTTTTTCTGTTGCCTAATGACGTCAGTAAGCCACCTTGGAGATGGGCATGTTCAAATCGTAGGCGTTTTTTGAAAAACTCAAAAAAAAACATCAAAAAATTTTTGAAACGCATTTTTCTTGGTTTGTATGCATTTTAGAAACTTTGTTTTCGACTATAATTGTAGAGGGCGTTGAGTACTACAATTTATGTCGTTGTTGCAATCTCGTACAACAAAAAATGCGCATTGTAGATGGCGCTAAAGTCTCAAAAAAGTGTTTTTTCACTTTTTCACCCTGAAAATCTCTATCTATTAGACAAGTCCGCCCGTCCGTCTGTGGTGCTGTTTCAGCGGCCAAACCGTAAGAGATAGATAAAGAGAATATTTAAGTTATAAGTTAAGAATAGTCTGATAAGACTACAAACCGGATTTGAGTAATATAGCACTTCCGGTTTTCGAGAAATCACGAATTTCAAACGAAACCACACAAAATCTCCGAAGTTCTCAATTAATTAAATACATTTTTTTTTTAAATCAGGTTTTGGTGAACATTTGGTTCACTGGTTTGCTAGTATCATTTTAATGGAAAACTTTAATTGGAAAAGTTGTTCCGTACATAATTACCAACAACTTTTTGTATAAACAATTTTTTTAAATTACTTACAGTTTTTTTTCTCTGAAACGATTTTTTTTGACAGATTGACTGTACTACTATGAATGGAACAGGGGGGATGATTGAAGGGTGTTATGCTAACAATGCAACCGGAACCAATGGCTTCCTTACGAAGCTTGGTATGGTGGAAGTCCTATGATCAGCCAATGCAAAAGTTGCTCAACTTCCGTGAATATTGAACATTGCCGTTGTCGCTTGAGCTATTGATTTTACTTCATAAACAACTTGCTGCGGAAAACCTGAAGCATCCTTACCATAGCCACTTGCCGCTCTTTTTTGTTTGACTGAGGCCTAGCCAGTGACGCATGGAGGGTAACGAGTAGGGCGAGTACATCTATAGCAAGTAGGAGTATACGTTAATGCACGAAACATGTTCCAATATTAATTATCATAAAATAATGGATAATTCGAGGCTCTCTATATTATTAATTTTAAGTAAAATTTGTTAAGGGGTGGCTGAAAAACAGCGTTGGTTCAGGTCTAGGCTTGACCAACATTGGCTGAGCCATTCCCTATTGTCTTATTTTTAATGGAATTTTTATTTAAATATCTGTTGTAACATGTAAAAAAAAGACAATAAATATTATTATTATTATTATTGAGCTCCTTTGCTCTTGTACATAAATCTTTACTTCCTCTTCGACGACCTCCGTGGCCGAGTGGTTTGTACGCCGGGTTTCATGGTGTCGCTTACTCGAGAGGTCCCGGGTTCGAATCCCGGTGGGGGCAGATGTTTGTGTGATGAATGCGAACATTTGTACTCCAGTCATGGATGTTTAGTATGTATTTCTTTATAAATATTCTTATATATGTTCAGTATATGAATTCTATCTACGTTACCCTAGTATCCCATAACACAAGCTTTACAGTGCTTACTTTGGGGCTAGGCTAATTGGTGTGAGTGTTGGAAATATTTATTATTTTATATATTAAATATCACTAATGAACGAATATTCATAGATTTATATTGTTTCAGCCACCAAAACCGGAGAATGATGAGATGATGGTACACCAGAGAGCACATTCTGTTTCATCGTCATTGCAGGTATATATAATACATTATGTTCAAATATCATTAACAAAACCGTTCGCGCTGTTTGTACGCTTAGATCTTTTAAACTACGCAATGGAATAGGGTATTTGACAAGTTTTAGAAAACGATCTCACGTTATTGACTAATGTTTATGGAGTCCGTAAAAAGGGGATATTCATCATTCTGTTTTGTATTTCAGTAAAAATAACCAAATCAAAAACAGCATTTTCAGGTTGCCGCGATATCGTTTTTCTGGACAATATGGCGTTTTACTAGAGTGTGACGTAACACGACTGTTATTAAAACGTCAAACGATACAATGTAATGTCATTTTAACCGGAAGTTTACTTGCGTGTGACGTCATTTTAGGCTCCGCCAATCCCAAGCGTTTTGGGTCACGTGACAAAAGATAAGAAAACTATTCTATCTTTTTCGTGGGTTTTTAGTAAAATTATGAATATTTTTTTTGTAAAAATAGTAAAAACCCCTGCCAATATTCATTCTAAACACAGATGCTAACAATTGGCACTTTATTTTAATACTGTCAAATACCCTATTGAATGCAGTTTTCAGTTATAGAGAGAGTGATTTAAAAGGAATATTTATATTTGAAATAAAAGCTTGACAGCAAGAACTATAGTCGTTATTGAAGCGAAAGTTAGGGCGGGTCACTAGTATGTATTATACATAGAATATACTGGACCCTCAGACGTTGTCCTGCCCCAATCAAAAAAAAAAATCCTAGAACTCTATTGCACTGCCATATACCGGCATCAATTTTGAATCAAAACCATCCTGGGAAACCACACACAGAATTTTGTCAAAATCGGTCCAGTTTTGTCCATGTCCCCACTGCTGGGGCACAGGCCTGCCCTATGGATGGGATAGGGAGATTAGGCCATGACCCACCACGCGAGCCCAGTGCGGATTGGCGGGTGCTAACGACTGCAAATGCAGCCGGGGCCAACGGCTTAACGTGCCTTCCGAAGCACGGAGGAGCTCGAGATAGTAAATTTTTGGTCACCCATCCAATGAACGACCACTGCGAAAGTTGCTTAACTTCAACGATTGCATCCGAACGCGCTAACCACTTGCGCCATCGAGCTCCTCAGTTACTTGTTAGTTTACAAGAATTAAATACATAATGGACTTGAACGTCATTTTTAAGTCGTCAATCAAAAAGTAGTGATTGATTCCTAATTTCTTGTTAATTAATAAACGAACTCTTTTGCCCTCTCTTACTTTTTGTGTGGTTTGAATTGCACTGTAAATTTTTTTTATCACTGAGTTCTATATTATAAATTTTACATGCCGCATTATATAGTCCTCAAAAAAGTTTACGCAACACATTGTACGGTCTCGAACTTTTGAACGGTTTTTACAATTCTAATATATTTATAGTACTATACTATATAAACACAATCGAAAAGTGTCTTATTTTTGATATAATTCCATTATATTTTCGAGAACAAAGGAACATTGTATCCTAATCTACTTTGCGAAGAATAAAAATAAACATCAATTGATAAAACAGACAGTTTCTGTAATTGATGCGTGTTGCTTAAACATTTTGAAGTGAAACTTCTTTACGCACGCCTGACTTGGGGGGTAAGCTGGCGAATGCGTTACGCGTTACGAAAAGTGTGTACGGGCGAGGCGAACGGGAGTTGAGTGGGGGATATAAGCAAGTGAAAGCAGTGCGCGCGCACCTTTTATTTCTCTCTTTCTCTTATAGCTAGTAAATGTAATATGTATATGTTCATACATGTATATATTGTACACACATACATATATATATATACATACAGATGGGGCTAAAGAAGTTTCACTTCAGTCATGTGGTCATAAGCATACTCGTTTTTTTAATGTGTGTAGAATGTCGTTTCTATTACGTTTAATATAGGCATTCCGAGTCCTCCCCTTTTGCTATATAATCCAAGTGCCTATCTCTCGTTAATGCAGGGGGGATACGCGACCGTAGGACGAGCACCTCGCCCCGCCCTCCCCTCCACCGACACGCCCCCTACCGACCCCGAGCAACATCTGCGGTACGAGAACGATCGCCTCAAACTAGCATTGGCACAAAGGTAAGTCTAAATTATATACACACAACGATATTAAATACCCTAGATACACCAACACGAACAAAATCATGCCCGAAACCTGCCCAAAAGGTACATTGGACGATCCACGGAGCTCCGTAAGATGATCGCATAGTCTAAACAATATAAGTCGTTATTTAAACATTGAAAATCACCTTTAAAGCACACTATATAAGGTCTTAATCAAAGCGCATGCGTCAAAGAGTTGTGACAGTCCGAGATGTAAGCTCGTAAAATTTTACGACTTATTGCTATATGCGGAAGAATATACACCTTATTTTTTGACTCTACGCGCAATTCTGAATGCGCTGTTAGCAGTACAGCAGGTACGGACCGCGAGGAAAGAGACGGCTATATTACCGACCGTGCATTAGAATATCACAAATATTTTCTATTAAACCAGTGTATAGTATATATTAAAACAAGTAGTATAGTATTAGAACAAAATTTGCTTCAAATGCGTTAAATTAACAAACATTGATGAGATATCTCGACGACGACGACCTCCGTGGCCGAGTGGTTTGTACGCCGGGTTTCATGGTGTCGCCGACTCGAGAGGTCCCGGGTTCGAATCCCGATGGTGGCAGATGTTTGTGTGATGAATACGAGCATTTGTACTCCAGTCATGGAGGTTTAATATGTATTTCTATATAAATATACTTATATATGTACAGTATATGTATTCCATAACACAAGCCTTACAGTGCTTACTTTGGGGCTAGGCTAATTGGTGTGAGTGTTGGAAATATTTATTTATTTATTTTATTTATCTGTCGAAAAAACGACATTTTACATACTATAAGTATTCATTTCGCATTTTTTCACGGCGCTCAGCGGCATGTTGACTTTCAACGGTCCGCGCGTGACTGTGAACCAAGAAGTGCTTGAGTAGTGTTCAAGCACTTCTTGATAGGGATACATTTTGAACGCACGTACTGTATCTAGGGTATTTAATATCGTTGTTTTACATCAACATTTGTATGAAAATGATATATTTCTCAAAGGAATGAAAAAAACAGTCTGAAAAAATCAACGAATTATTGTTATGACTACGGACAATATATGTGTTAAGATGACTGCTTCAAACTGGCGCTTGCGCAAAGGTAAGCTACTACCATAGAGTACAATGGACTTAGCGACACTCACACGAAAATGACAACTCTAGAAAGAGTGAAAAGAAAACCCTGTTGCTACGACTACGGACAGAATATGTGCTACTATGTAGCGGCGACATTTACACGCCCCTTAAAATAACTAAATTGAGGAAAGACATCACTTGCTTTCTTAAAAGATGGCGCTGCTGGCTATGCTCTTAATAGTAGGAAATCCTAAATCGTGCTTTCGAAATTCGGAGTCAATACAACTATAAATACGATGCCCAACCAACATCTCAGTGGAAGATTTTCCCTTATAGCCTTCCTACATTGTTGGGTATCCAAACATAATATGTGCGCCTCGCTCACCAATTGTTCTCTCTCTCTATTCCCCTCTGCCCGTTATCTATCGGATTCTGGAGTAAGTAATTAAGTGACTTTCAATTATCAAGATTTAACAATAAGGATAGAATTAACCGAGCGTTGGGAAAGAGCCAAAAGATAGTTGAGATAAAAGGTACATAAATACACATTAAAAATTTACAACAACACCTCACACTTGTAGAGTCTGTGCGGAAAGAGAATGGGCGTGGCGAAAATCGGAACTAACATTAAGATTTTTATTTGGCAATCAAACCCAACAATCTGTAAAACGTCAAAGTTTCGTATTGATACGGATATGTTTGTTGTTGTGATTTCTTGCGGTTTTTTGTATTTAATCATTTCTAAAAGGGGTAAAACCTTACAAATACGGTAGATAGGCACTACAGCGCCCTCCATTGCTAAATCCCATTCTTTTTCCGTACAGACTCTAGTAACACCATACATATAGAGATTGTAGAGGTGATAAGCGACACTCGCACGAAAATGACAACTCTCTAAAAAGAGTTAAACAACAATTTAGTTAAAATTCACAATTAGAAAATGGGAGTCGGGGGTTTTTGGCGGGATTTCATCGAGTGCGGTTGGCATATTATTTTAATTATTCTTAAATTCGTTTATAGTGGATATTGTGAAATAAAATTGGTGTGGTTTTGTGTAACAACCGTCTGCGTAACTGAAGAATTAGTGGAATCGTTAAAATATACGCTATTCCGGTCAAGTGGACGTGAGAATTTTATTATAGTGTTGACTACCTCACAGAAGCTTATCGGAAAAGCCAACTCGATACATTTCGTGCCAAACACTCCAAGAAACATTAGAATGCGTCGCACCGACATTCTAATGTAAAAAAAAGAAAATTAATTTAATTAAAGACCAGGCTGTATGGGCATTGTTCCCTTTGCCTTCCCTAAAACGGGAGAATTTCAACAAAAAAAATGGGAGTCGTAGCATGCATAGACTATGGATAACATCTGTGCTACGAAAAATAGAGATTCTATTTTGCGATATCAAAAAGGCAAAACTTCATGTTTCTACCGTTAACCGTGATGTTTATTTTTTTGGAAGATAATTAATGTTTTTTGGAAGAACCAAAATATATGAGGTACTACATAGTAACTATGTATTAAAACAGCACATACAACATTCAAGATTTCAAGATGAGTTTAAATGAGATGAAAAATTTACACTAATGTAAAATTAACCGGTGATGGGATGGGGTGGATGGTATAAAGGGCCATGGTATTGTTTTAAAGTAAATTTTTAAGAAACAAAGAAAATGTCCTTTCGATAATTTAAAGATTTATTTATCAATCGTAAGATTTTTGTACAACACTTAAAAACTACGCAATGAGAAACAGTAACAGCACAGTCTTGGTAACGAAGTTATATAATACTAAATCCAACTTACACAGCATACAATTAAAAGTCACAGGTAATGGTCCTATGGGTCATTTTAGTTCAATTTGTGTCAGTCAGTTTTGACAGGAATTTTAAATTCAGGTAGAATCAACTGCTGATTGCATTTTATAAATAAATGACTGATTCTTTCCAAATGCACGATAATCTCTTGTCTGACTTCCAATTTACAGTTATTAACTTGAATAAAGGATTGACTTTTTTCTTTCTGATAATTTCTAAAAATGCATTTTATCAAGTTTAAACATTTTTTTTTCCATATCTGAGGAACATGAGATGTTTATATACAAGTTCATTTCCTTAAATCAACAGATGATTACAATTATCGTTTACATTCGAATTTAAACCAATGTTTTTTTGGATTGTCTTCGAGAAAATTATGCATCCTAAAATTGACTTTATTGCCTAAAGGTGTCATCTGTCCAATATAGACAAGATGCTTAAACTTGGTGCTTTTTTTTTGTACAGAAAACAAGTGACATTCAAACTAAAGTACCTAAAATCGACCTTATTTGGTGAGATTTAATGCTTATAATTAATGCCCATGTGTAGGTTGCAAAAAACATTTGTTTCGCGGCCTAGAAACAAGAAATTAAAATTATCCTAAAATCAACTTTATCGTCTTCGTGTTAATGGTGATATCCGCCCAAAATAGGTTGGAACCCGTCATCATTGAAATTGTGGTTGAACTCGGGTTGATAATGGGGTTCCACGTGGGTATATTTCTGTGGTTGGGGTTGCGGTTTGTACTCGCTGTGTTCCTTAGGGGTGCCGATCTTATGGACCACTGCATTGAAGCCGTTCTTGTCATCGGCTTCGTATTCTACCACGCGTTTGGTGCCATCCGTCTCCGTGAGTGTGTAGGTGCCTGGAATGTAAATTGTCATCATCATCATCAGCCTATTGATCTCCCTACTGCTGGTGCACAGGTATTGCCTACGGATGGAATGGGGAGTTTGGGCCATGATCCACCACGCGGGCCCAGTACGATTGGTGGGTGCTGACGACTGCAGATGCAACGGGACCAACGGCTTAACTTGCCTTCCAAAGCACGAAGGAGCTCAAGATAGTAAAATTTTTTTGGTCACCCATCTAATGACCGACCACTGCGAAAGTTGCTTAACTTCAACGATCGCAGCCGAATGCGCTAACCACTTGCGCCATCAAGCTCCTCAAAATGATCATCATTTTATATTATTATCATCAAACTATCAATTTCTTTTATTTATTTGTCTGAGCCTCATGCCGTTCAGTAAACTGTACAGAGTTCGAGCGCTCGTCTGATGAGGGGCCTTCATATTGACTGTAGCCAATTGACACTATCACTCCATGTTTTGTATTCATGCAGTGAATAAGGATCAAAAACCCGCTTTTTTAAATAAGTAAACTAATTCCACTGGTCTGCTTTTGTATCAGTTTCAAGAACCCCATTTACACATAGTAGTTTAAAATTAAACTCGAAAAGCAAGCCTTTCGCAATCCTAGGTACTGCAACTGACTGGACTATTTTGATGGATACATATGAAAAGCACTTTAAAATACCAGAGGATATTGGTGTTTCGTCATCCAGGCCGGACATATTTCTCTATTCTAGGCACATCAAATATATAGTACTAATAGAGTTTACTGTACTGGGAAACTAACATCCCAAAAGACCACACAATAAAATTGAATAAATATTACGATCTAGCCGACGAACTCACTAAAAATGGTTATCTAGTTAATTTATATGCGGTAGAAGTAGGAGCGAGAGATATACTCTCAAAATCTCTCTATAACCTTCTAAAAGACCTAGGCCTGTCGAGAACTACAGTAAGTTAAATTTTGGAATGATTAACTAAGGCTGCACTAACAGGCTCCTATCAAATTTGGCTAGGAAGGGACTGCAACTCGTGCAACTCGAGCAGTGAAGGTGAGCGTTGACACGGTAATGTTATCTATACAGTATTGTGACTCCGCCCTGTCCTTGAAAATAAATGCCTACGGCCGAGCGCTGCGTTAGCACGCGGTAGGGCCGCCCGCCTACAGTATTTTATGTAGTTTTGTTTTTAATGCGAGTCCCAATCCTAACCACTTATTTATATATTATTTCAGATATTTTGCCCGATGGAAAAACCGAAATACCTAAATATTAGAAACAAATTACGTACTAGTAGATAGGTATATAAAAAATATTCTATAAAGGTAAGACGCCTTTCCAATATTTCAGGTAATTTAAAAAATGATATCTCTGGGTTGCAATTGTGCTGTTGTACGATATTGATCGTCGTTTGTTCTTTTCCATACTAAATTATGTAGGTATCTACTTAATTAAATCAAATACTATTAAACAATACAAAACGCACGTTTAAGCACGGCTAACTGCATAAAAAACAATTCGGACCGTGCGGTGGTCGTTGCGGCGCGGCGGCGCATTCGCGACTGGGTGCCCGCCGAGAGCACATCGAACTCGAGTGGCGTAGGTATGACTCGCTTTTCGACCGTTTGTATGAAGATAGAATACTGTATGATATTATTACCGTGGCGTTGATGCGCATCTTAAAGGGGCCTCCTTAGGGTGGTTTTCCACCAGAGTTGTGCTATGCAGCTATGCTGCGAGGATGTGTCAGCTAAGCTACGAAACTAGGTGACCGTTTCCACTGATGCTAAGCTATGTAGCGGGGCGAGTAAGATGTGCTATGAAGATACGCCGCCGCAAAGTAGCTGGGCGAGGAAGATGCAGAGCTTTCAGTGAATAACGCGGACACTCTTCTCTTGATATAGCTACACCATCCGCGGCCATCATTGCACGCATCCTTGCATATAAAAAACTTAGCTTAGTTGAACCCGTTTCCACCAGTGCTATGCTATGTGGACCAATGAATTTGATTGGTGGATATCAAACGCATCCACAGCAACGTAGCATAGCACATCTCTGGTGGAAAAGCAGCCTTAAATCTACACTTGGGTCGCAAGTCCCGGGGATGGCTCAGAGTTTATGTCCCTCCCACACGATGGACCCGGCACTCGCGCAATGAATCCATGGATTGCTAAGAAGTTCGTCTGTCTCTTTTACTACATACCTTTGACTTTGTCCCCGTCTCTGGTCTCCCAGTGCTCTTTGTCGTCACCAGTATGAGGGTCCTTCACCGAGTAGTCGAAAGAATATTTGGGATGCGCCTGTACATAAAAAATATTATCTTCAGTAGCTTATAAATATTCCCTCTGCTGGGGCACAGACTATTCCTATTAATAGGCAGTAGACGGCTTAAAATAAAAAAAAAAACTACAATTGCTATTTCTCCTTTCAAATGTTTAATACTTGTATTAATGGAATAGGGAGATTGGACCATGAGCCATCACATCCGTCCAATGTAATTGATGCACCAACGACAGCAGATGCAGCCTAGAGCCAAAGGCTTAGGCATTGTCCTAATACAACGCGATAACGCGATCATCGCGCGATTAAAGGATGCGACCATCGCGTGATCGCGAACTGGGTGTCCTAATAGAACGCGAATACGGAACGGGTTAGCCCTGCCCCTCTCCCCGCTTCCTATCGACGCGACGCGATCATCGCGCAAACTTCAGTTAGTACACCTATTCATCATTAATAGGTTTGAATGCGCGTTCGCGTGAACTAAGTTCGCGCGAATAGATTTTTAAACATTTTAGTCGCGCGAATGCATCGCGCGATTGCCTATTAGGACACCTATTCTAGATCAATATGTTTGATCGTCGAATCGTACGATGATCGCATCGCTCATTCGCGTTATCGCGTTGTATTAGGACAATGCCTTAGCGTGCCTTTCGAAACACGGAGGAGCTCGAGATACAAATTATTTTGTCACCCATCCTATGATTGACCAATTTTGGCATCTATTGCAAACCGCATATCAATTCTCCGTCAAGCACACATGGGAATAACAAAGGTTTAGTGATAAGGTTTGATTCTTATGCTTTGCATACAAATTCCTTAAAATAACCTCAATTATGAGATCCCTTAGGTCGTAGCGATGCGTCATGCTCGTGAACGGGTGCTGCCATCCAAGATGAGTCTGCTCTATTCTATTTTACAAACACTTTTAAAGAAAATATAACTAGAAAAATTTCCACGCGGATAAGGCAGCAGACGGGGCTCGAACCCGCACCCTTCGCAATTCGGGCGAATGCACTGACCAATTATGCTACCGCAGCCCTCGCGGACCGCGTTGAAATTCCTCTAGCCATTCTTAAGCTGCAAGGCAGCGCCATCTCTTCGCATTATAGGTAACCCACAATGTCAAATGAATACTTTTACAAGTATTTAACATTTGAAAGAAGAAATAGCTATTATAGTTATAATTTTTATTTTTCTTAAAGCATGTAACTACTTGATGTTAAAATCTAAAGAAAATATAACTAGAAAAATTTTCACGCAGACCAGGCAGCAGACGGGACTCGAACCCGCACCCTTCGCAATCCGGGCGAATACACTGACCAATTGTGCTACCGCGGCCCTCACGGACCGCGTCGAAATTCCTCTAGCCATTCTTAAGCTGCAAGGCAGCGCCATCTCTTCGCATTTTCATTTCAAGCAGTTACATGCATAAAAAATAAAAAATAAAATATAACTATAGTAGGAATATACTCGCAAAAAAATGGATTTATTTACGACTTTACGTTAAAAACCTCTAAAATTATCAATGTTTCTCTACTATATTATGCATGTATTATACATATAAAACTTCCTCTTGAATCACTCTATCTATTAAAAAAATCGCATCAAAATCCGTTGCGTAGTTTTAAAGATCTAAGCATACATAGGGACATAGGGACAGACGGCGGGAAGCGACTTTGCTTTATATTTATACTGTATGATACAGCTATCAAAATGCAGTTGAACTATTGTATATTTCACATTATGTAATGGAAGGTGACTTCATGAATCATCTCTTAATGAAATCATTTTTCAACTTGACAACTCTTTATATAATAATACAGGGGTAAAAACAGCCCTTGCTGAGATTCTAGTTGATTCTTCTCAGTACAAGGTCTCCCGCCGTAGATTTTGCGAACCCATGGCGTAGCTTCTAGGGAATACATACTTCATGAGTAACAAATAAAGCTGCATAAACAATTTTGGATTTGTCTTGTTGGACAAATTAAAAACTAGTACTTTTGTTTGAAACTTACGTGATAATCCAGTTCGTAGTCATCGTGGTGGTCCAAACTCTGGCTGGCGTGGTGCACTATAGGCTTCTTGAAGTAGCCCTCCAGCCCGTGACCCCCGTAACCATACTCTTCAAACTGCGCCAGGGAACACGCCAGGAGACTCAGCGTTATGATTCTCTGTAAACAAAATTAAATTTATGATATTTTTGTTTTAAGCATTTAACTGCTAGATGTTTAAATTTAAAGAAAATGGTACTAGAAAGAAATCCACACGGTGCAGGCAGTAGACGGCTTAAAAAAACTACAATTGCTATTATTATGTTTTTATTTATTTTTAAGCATTTAACTGCTAGGTGTTTAAATCTAAAGAAAAGTTTTACTAGAAAAAATCCACGCGGACCAGGCAGCGGACGGGACTCGAACCCGCACCCTACGCAATCCGGGCGAATGTACTGACCATTATGCTACCACGGCCCTATTGGCCGCGTCGAAATTTTCCTAGCCTTAAGGTTCTAGGCAGCGCCATCTCTTCGCATTGTAGGTAACCCACAATGTCAAATGAATACTTTTTCAAGTATTAAACATTTGAAAGAAGAAATAGTAATTATAGTTATGTTTTTATTTATTTTTAAGCATTTAACTGCTAGATGTTTAAATATAAAGAAAAGTTTTACTAGAAAAAAATTGTGGGTTACCTACAATGCGAAGAGATGGCGCTGCCTTGCAGCTTAAGGCTAGGAAAATTTCGACGCGGCCAATAGGGCCGTGGTAGCATAATGGTCAGTGCATTCGCCCGGATTGCGAAGGGGTCCCGTCCGCTGCCTGGTCCGCGTGGATTTTTTCTCTAGTAAAACTTTTCTTTAGATTTATACAATTGCTATTTCTCCTTTCAAATGTTTAATACCTGTAAAGGTATTTCACCAGGTAGCCCACCAGATTAGCAAGTTGAAGTGGCAGTGGGCTATATTATTTATATTTGCCGCAGAACCGATAACCGTTGGGGTAGACGAGTTCTGGAGTGGAGACCGCGTCTAGGCGTCTAGACATACGTACTGTACAACGTTCTCAGGCACAGTGGAGTGACGATTTGCGCAAGGTGGCTGGCAGGAGCTGGATGCGAGTAGCCCAAGATCGATCTCAATGGCGTGCAATTGGAGAGGCCTAAGTCCAGCAGTGGACTAAGATAGGCTGTTGGTGATGATGATGATAATAAAAGATATTTCGTTTGACATTGAGGGTTATCTACAATGGGAAAGAGATGGCGCTGCCTTGCAATATTAGAGAAAATTCGAGTCGGCCATCAGGGCCACGGTAGCATAATTGGTCAGTGCATCCGCCCGGATTGCGGAGGGTGCGGTTTCGTGTCCCGTCTGCAGCCTGGTCCGCGTGGAAACTAAATCTTACGGAAATATAGACACTATTGGTTCTGTGTTCCTGTGGTAAAGTTTCGTGCTATTAAGTATAGTAGTAGGAAAATCCTGTGGAAACAAAACTGTGGAATTCCTTGCCTGAGCCCTTGTTCCCCGAACACTACAATCTAGCGGTCTTCAAAGCAAGAGTGAACCGGTTTTTATTAGGTAAGCGCGCTCCATCGTAGACCATAATATTGCTTTCCATCAGGCGAATTATGGTCAAGCGCTTACATATTACCGAATAAAAAAAAAAAAAAACCTCCAGCAGTCCCTATTCAAAAGATGACGATTTGGACGTGACCATAAATCATGGCAGATTGTTGAATTTCTTTCTTGCTGCCGTTGACGTTCGGCCCTACATAGAGTTCAGGTATGGTGGGAGTACTTCACAATTGTTATTTTGCCACGCTCGAGTAAATCCAGAAAATCCCGCTTGGGCTCCTCTACTATAAGGACAGGAGTACAATAATGACAAAAGCAAAGATGGTTGTCATTACCACAATTTGTGCTAAAGCTTAATAACTAGATATCAAAATGCGTCATTATGCATTTTGAATTGTCTTTAACAACAGCCTGTTAATTTATCTAAAGACATCTGAAGATTTAATTGATTACAAACCTAGTATTAAGTATGTAACTAAGTTGTCCTGAATTTCAAATTTAGTTCGCCGGGGTCATTAAGTAATAAAATGAACTGCCTGCTATCGTGGTTTGAATCTTGTAATGGTAAAAAAATACCTTTTCAACACATTTGATTAACAAAATCCATTTACGGAGGTTGTATATATACATTGTTCAAAATTCGAAATTGCGGGCCATACAACGGAACGTGTGGTAAAACGTTTTACCGCACGCTTCCATACTTAGCACCGGGCGTATCCTTTACCGTTTTTTTTAAATTTCGGTCGAAACCTTCAACGATAAACGAAATTTCGATCGAAATTTCGCACGTTCCTTACTCTGTTTCGAAATTTCGTTGGTCCGAAAATAGTTTGACATTTAAATTCCTAAAAACCTACCTCTAATTCACAAAACTTTTGAACTACAAGTTGAATTTGACAGAAAATTGAAATGAAATGAAATTTATTTGCATTAATTGACAATGATGTTTTTTAATGATTAGGTCAGATCGCACAATTAGCCGTTTCCAGCATGCAAAAATTAATTGAAATATAGATTTAAATTTATGTTATGACTTTTTTGTACTAAGAGCATATCTCTTAGTCTTATGTAAATTTTATAAGTATTGTTCGAAATTTTAACCTCAAATTGACGAAGTGAAAAGTGTTACCTTTTCATTTTCGTTTTGGGATTTTTGTTTAAATTAAACCTAAAATTACTGCTAGCATATTTTTAATTAAGGCTGCTTAACGCGAGGAACATTTTTTAGTATAAGAAAATTACAAATAAATAATTTTTTGTTTATTATTGTATTGCCAATACTTCAAAGTGTTACATGACTAATTTAGGTTGACAAACATTCGATTGCATCAACTCTACAAATTAGTCGGCTAACACTGTCAAAAGAGGTTGTTTTAATGTAATCAAAAATGTTGTCATAAAGTAATATTGTTTTGAAGTAAAAAAGTTATCTAAAAAGTGTAGACAAAAAGAACTCACAAACATAACTCATTCCATTCGTTCACGATAATTGTCTGTGATTCCGAACTTTATGTGCGTGGTCGAAGATGAAATAGAGTAGAGTCACTGGCGAAATTTCGTTTAAAATTCATTCGTTGCCGAAATTTCGTTTCGGAGAAAGAGAGTAGAGCTCCTGTTTTCTCGCAAATGTGTTGAAATGTGTTGCATGACATTAGTGCGGAATTGGTATTTACAAACTCGTGTCTATGGTAAGGAAAGTAGATGTTTAATGAACGAATCAATGTAAACAAGATTGGCATGTATATGAATATGAAAGTTTTATATATCGCATCTTAGACTCGTTGAAACAGTATTTTATTTAATTAATCTTGCTACCTGACGTGATGATCCTCCATCCATCCATCCATCAGCCTTTTTCCGTCCACTGCAGGACATAAGCCTCCCCCATAGAACGCCATCCAGCGGCTCCCAGCACATTTGACGATGTCGTCTGTCCACCTTGTTGGGGGCCGACCCACGCTGCGTCGTCCGGTACGTGGTCGCCACTCGAGGACCTTTCTTACCCAACGGTTGTCAGATCCTCGAGCGATGTGGCCTGCCCATTGCCACTTCAGCGTGCTAACTCTTCGGGCTATGTCGTACACACCGGTCCTTCTACGGATCTCCGTATTTCGGAACTTATAACGAAGGGAAACACCGAGCATAGCCCTCTCCATAGCACGCTGCGCGACTTTGAGTTTTGTTATGAGGCCGACATTCAGAGACCACGTCTCAGTCCCATAAGTCATCATTGGTAACACACACTGGTCATACAGATGATCCTCAGATCCTCTCAACCTCCTTTACGGTACATCAAAAACTACTGTACCTTCTTTCGACATTTCAGGTAAATTCTTGGAAATATATTTTCATATTAAAGGTATCTATGTGCTCGGTTTTCTCGTAAATTGTGGTTCGTACACTGTATCTGATTGACTAATTTGACGTACTCGCGGAAATTTCTTACGGCGTATGGTAATGACGTCACGCGTCAATTACGCAGGCATATCTTTGTGCGGTGGCAGCTATACGGAAATATTGGCGCGTAATTATTCCTATAATGTCGCAACTCAATGGATGGGCCACTTAATAGAAAATAATATGATGTGCGTGATAGGTGGGCGGAAGAATGTTTAGCTCGTTTGTGTCAATATAACAATACCATAATGAAGATGTTGCCACGCTGGGCTGAAGGCGAAAGATAAGTGTTTATAGACGATCAACCTGCCTGCTGCCTGGCAATCTATCATTACGACATATGAGGCTATTTGTATTTCAAACAAATGGCCCAACACGCGGGCCCAGTGTGGATTGGCGGGTGCTAACGACTGCAGATGCAGCCGGGACCAACGGAGCACGGAGGAACTCGAGATAGAAGATTTTTGGTCGCCCATCCAATGACCGACCACTGCGAAAGTTGCTTAACTTCAACGATCGCAGCCGAACGCGCTAACCATTTGCTCCATCGAGCTCCTCCGTTATTAACTAACAGGTTACTATTGAAAATGATATTAAATAAAACTAGTTTTAACGGGTTAATGCACGAACTTTATTTATTTATTCGTTTCGCAGCCTTTTCAGGTCTGCATCGTCAGGATAATGATTTTTTATTTACTTTGTTGAGCTACCTTCGAAAGACTTTCATTGAGCGTTCGGATATTTCATTGGAAGATTTTTAAAACTTTATTGTCTATGTATGAATTTATTAGTTAATTTAGTTATTAAAGTACTTTATTTAAAATATTTTTTTGTAATTTTAAGTTTATTTATTTGACTCTAACTACCGTAAACTACCATCGGTTCCAAAATTGGGAGACCTTTCTGAGAAGAACCGGCGAAACAAACTCAGAGAGGCTTTCTATCTCCTTCTTATGTTAAATTATGCAAACAAAAAGAACTAATATCTCCTGTATAATGGGAGTGCCGACGGTGGTAACACCAACCATCTTCCCTGTTGGAATTCGTTAAAACTAGTTTTATTTAATGAGTGATTTTCACGGAGAAAACCTAAGAAACAAAAATGATATTATAATAAATGATTTAGTTAAAACAGGTTTTATTGGTGTAGATTCACTGATTTTATTTATGGATGCGACGTCTGAATGTAAAGGAACATTCTGTAATAAAATCAGTGCATCTATGCCGTTGAAACTTGTTTTATTGAATGAGTGATGTGCGTGAAAACCCAAAGAAACAAATATTATCTAGTAGAAAAGTTTTACAAGAAAAAAATCTACGCGGACCAGGCAGCAGACGGGACTCGAACCCGCACCCTTCGCAATCAGGGCGAATGCACTGACCAATTATGCTACCACGGCCCTGATGGCCGCGTCGAAATTTTCCTAGCCTTAATCTGCAAGGCAGCGCAATCTCTTCGCATTGTAGGTAACTAGTAAAACTTTTCTTTAGATTTAAACATCTAGCAGTTAAATGCTTAAAAAATAAATAAAAACATAACTATGATCTATTAATTTTAAAATGGTTCAGATTTGATACACTGACCCACAATTATATTACGGAGTTTTCATAACGTTTTTATATTATAAAGTGTGTCAGTGTGATCACGCAAAGAACGCGAGTAGATAATTCGATACGCGCTCGGGTTTTACGTAACACGTTTTATACGCAGATAAATAATGTAACACGTATCGTATTATTACAATGCGTAAAGATATTGTGAAGCACGTACTGTAGAAATCTCCTATAATGTACTACGAATAAAAGCGCAAACATAGATGGGTAACTAACTTAATTTTAAAGAAGTAGGTAAGGTTAAGAGGAACGCGATGGCGCAAGTGGTTAGCTTGTTCGGCTGCGATCGTTGAAGTTAAGCAACTTTCGCAGTGGTCGGTCATTGGATGGGTGACCAAAAATTTAGCTCCTCTGTGCTCCGGAAGGCACGTTAAGCCGTTGGTCCCGGCTGCATCTGCAGTCGTTAGCACCTACCAATCCACACTGGGCCCGCGTGGTGGGTCTTGTCCCAATCTCCATCTGGAAGGCCTGTTCCCCAGCAGTGGGGACATTCATTGGCTGATGATGATGAATGTAAGGATGTAAGATCTGACCAGTGTATTTTTTTGTGGTGATTTGTATTTACGATATTTTTTCCTAATTATTATTTATCACATTGATTCTTTGCTGATTATTCTCAAACTTTCGCCATCAAACGAGCTAAAAATTATGAAATATTAGAAAACTGGGGTTACTATGACTTGTCTTTCAAATTGTCAGGATTTTAAGCAATAAGGCTTACCAAATTTTAAATAGGTAAATATTATTATAGGTGTAGATTCGTAAAAGCGTGACGTAATGATGAATAGAAGTTACATATGCTTGCCTGAAAATGCTAAATTAATCAGAATTTTATATATATTATTGTTATTATAAAACATATGTAGGTAGACTAACTGCTTTAAAAGATGAGACATACAGGGTGTCAAAAAAAACCTATGACAAAGACTTAAACTACGAATTCTGTACACCAACACAAGTCATATTACAAAATGTTATACGTGGGTAAAATTAGTATTTTAAATAAAACTAGTTTTTACGGGTTAATGCACGAAACTTTATTTATTTATTGACGTTTCGTAGCCTTTACAGGCTTCGTCGTCAGAATAAAACTTTTATTCAATTTGTCGAGCTACCTTCGAAAGACTTTTATTGAGCGTTTGGTTATTTCATTGTTCGATTTTTAAGTTTTATTATTTAATTTACTTAATAAAGTATTTTATTTCAAATTCTTTTTTGTAATTTTGAGTTTATTTATTTGACCCTAACTACCGTAAACTACCACCGGTTCCAAAATTGGGAGACCTTTCTGAGAAGAACCGGCGAAACAAACTCAAGAGAGGCTTTCTATCTCCTTCTTATGTTAAATTATGCAAACAAAAAGAACTAATAGTATCTGATGGTCTTGCAGTGTGTGCTCGGGGTTGGGATTTTATCTCCTGTATAATAGGTTCCCAAGCTGGTGGTATATACCAACCATCTTCCCTATTGAAATTTGGATATTTTTTAATCTCAATAGCCTCGCGCATCATTCGAGGAACGAACCGCCGCTCAGCTGCAAGGATCTGTGGTCTATCAAATCTATTGTAGTGGTTTGGTCCCCCTAATGCATGTTCACACACTGCAGATTTGACAAGTCTAAGTGCGTCGATAAAAAAGTTTCTAAATAACGTTTTGAACATATTAATGAATAAATCTTGAAAAAAATATTTTGGCTTTGACCTTCAATATCTCCATAATCATTAATTTCCCAGGTATGGTCCAGAAGAAAAAAATGATCGTTATGATGTGGAAAATACGTGGCCTTCGACTTCGTTATCGGTTTTTTTACACCCTGTATTAATCTGGACAACATGTTAGTATATAATAGTGATGTAACGAATGTCATTTTTTGAACATTCGCGAATGCGGATGCGGATGTGAATGTCTGGTACCGACATTCGCGAATGCGAATATTTAGTTTTTTTTTAAATTGGCGCCAATTGTCTATGACATGGTGGCAGTCTCGTTCGAATTGCCGAGTTGATATGAACTCATCCGACTGAAGTGTCATTCCGCTCGCACCGGTCTTTCCGTAAACAAAACAAGTGAATTTTGAGGTTAGTGATTGTGAGTGGTAATAGTGATTTATTAACATGAGTAAATAGAATTCTAGCGAAACATGGACTTATTTCACACTTTGCGATGCTGAACGAGCTAAATGCAAACTGTGTAACAATGAATATTCAAGGAAAGGCGGAACTACAACTTCTACAAATTGTTTTTTTCTAATATTCATATTCGCATAACATTCGCAGAGAATTTGCGAATGCGAATGTGAATGCGAATATTCAAAAATATGCGAATATTCGTGAATGCGAATGCGAATATTAGTTACATCACTAGTATATAATAACAAAATACATATAGGTAATCTCAAAGGTTTGAATACTTTTTTTCGCGTTACATTCGCCATTGATTTATTAATTAAATATAATTTAACTAGCAAACCCGTGAACCAAATGTTCACCAAAAAAAAAAAAAATTAATTAATTGAGAACTTCGGAGATTTTGTGTGGTTTCGTTTGAAATAGAAATCACGTGATTTCTCGAAAACCGGAAGTGCTACGTTACTCACATCCGGTTTGTAGTCTTATCAGACTATTCTTAACTTATAACTTAAACATTCTCTATATCTATCTCTTACGGTTTGGCCGCTGAAACAGCACCACGGATGGACGGACGGACTTGTCTAATAGATAAGAGATTCTGTAATACAGGTTTCCTAGTACAGACGCCAGTCACTCAAATAAATAGATATATGTATTATGGTTGAGTTAATGATATATTGTTATATGAGATAAGAAATAAAGAAGTTGTTATTATTATATATTATTGCCGTCAGTAACATGAATATTGCAACGTGCAAATTTAAAAGCATAAAACCACTATTTACAAAATTCCCAATGAAGTGCGGCGTCATGACGTGATTGAGATATCTTATGCAATTAATAAAGTTTAACGTCGTCATATTTTTGTCAAGTCAACTTTGATATATCACAGAGCACAGAAGTTGCAAAGTTTACCGTTGAAGTGAAAATAACTAGGCCCGATGACTGACACTGTTCGTCGCAGCTGGGGGTATATTCTGCAAGTTCCGAAATGAAATTTTAAGTTCGACGAAAGAGCTTGCTTACGTTCGCTTATAACCAGTAGGACACGACATTTCTAAAAATTCCTAAATTTTATTAAATCTGTTTTTATATATATATATATATATATATATATATATATATATATATTTACTATATTCATATTTTTTATTTGACGACCTCCGTGGCCGAGTGGTTTGTACGCCGGGTTTCATGGCTGTCGCCGACTCGAGAGGTCCCGGGTTCGAATCCCGGTGGGGGCTGATGTTTGTGTGATGAATACGAGCATTTGTACTCCAGTCATGGATGTTTAATATGTATTTATATAAATATACTTATATATGTACAGTATATGTATTCTATCCGTTACCCTAGCATCCCATAACAAGCCTTATAGTGCTTACTTTGGGGCTAGGCTAATTGGTGTGAGTGTCGGAAATATTTATTTATTTATATTTTATTTATTTACATTTGTAATGGAAAGTGACCTTATGAGTTATCTCATATTGAAGTAATTTTCCAATTTGACGACTCTGTATATAATACAGGGAGAAAAAAACAGCCCTTGCTGAGTTTTTTGCCGGTTCTTCTCAGTACAAGGTCTCCCGTCATAGCTTTGCGAACCGATGGCGTAGCTTTTCGACATTCACAAGTGCTTGCTAGTGCTTGAAAAAAGAAAAAGAAACCCTATTTTTTTTATAATGTTATAGACACTTTGGGAGGATAACAAGAGACGTAGTAGTGGTAGTTTGCGATTATGGAGGTATGGCAATTTTCCCAATGTCTGGTTATACGATGTGTAAAAGATTTTGCGCTAACCATCTTTTGAATATAGGCTAGTCTTATAGCTAGGGTAACGGCTTTGCTCGTTAAAGATGAGATGAATTAGCTATTTAGTAATTACCAAATACAGTAGACCCGCGGTAATCCGGACCCCGTCTAATCCGGCGCCCCCTGTACTCCGACACGCTTATCACTGTTGATTTGTACATAAAATCAATTGTAATAGATTTTTAGATTTGTTATTTGTCGGATTACAAAGTCTTCAATTACGCCGTGACGTGGCGTCACTAAGCGCGTTCTATCGTCTGTACCACGGCGAGTGTTCTGAGGAGTTATTCTCTCTTATTCCACCTTCCCCTTTCCTTCAGAGGACCACGCGCGCTGGCTTACGTTGTCACCGTCTAACTGTGGCAACAATTCCAACGCGTACAAAGAAATTTGGTGACTCATTTCTTTGTCGTACTATCCGTAAATGGAATTCTCTGCCCGCTCACGTGTTCCCTCCCTCTTACAACCTGGGATCCTTTAAAAGAGGCGTGAAGAAGCAACTTGCAGGCCGGCAGGGTGAGGATGGCTGGTGTGGCAGTTAGAACTGCTGTATCAGCTATTTTCGCGTCTGGACTTCACCTTCACTTAACATCAGGTGGGGTGGAGTCATTTGTCGGATCTATCTATAAAAAAAAAAGTACTCTTATTGCAAAAATTCCGGACTATAGAAGGTGGCTTAGGCAGTACTCTGTAATCCAACAAATTCGATAATCCGACATCGCCCTGCAAAACGTTTGTCGGATTACCGCGGGTCTACTGTATTAGTAGTAAAAATATTCCAGGTCTTTTTCACATCAAAAATGCACGCTAAGATTGTTAGTCAATAGGGATGATGACTATTTTTTTTTTCTTCGTTTATCAGGTAGATTATCAAAAAGTATTGGACACGTATTTTTTTATTTTTTCACATAATATAAACATTGCAGAGATATATTGATTTGAAAAGTCGCATGACGTCACGTTTGAGTACACTTATAAGTGAAAATTCACTCAAAAGTGACGTCACGAGCCCCTACTCCCAAACTTTGATGTGCTATAACTTTGTCATTTTTTGGTTGATTGCAAAGAAAAAATACGTGTCCATTATTTTTTGATCATCTAACTGACGGACTAAATAGAATTTCGTTTACTGTACCCCGTCATCACCTCTATTCATTTCTAAATTACAGAATTGACCCCCCTGTAGCATCGGCGAGGTGACCGCAGATCACACTTCGATATTTCTCTAATTGTATTTGGCGATTATGTCACCATTGGTTTACCGTTTCGCGAAACTGTGTGAAACGCGCGCGTCATGCAAGTCATTACCGATAATTACATTAGTTTATTCACAAGCCACTCGGACATTTTCTTACGATGTCATTTCTGTTATAAAACATGTCAGTTGCACAATTGAATAATTAAGTAATATATCACCAATGCTGAATTCAAAGCAAGTAGAAGTAGTTCACTAGGAGTAGCTAGTAGATTTTCAGAGCTTTAAGTTGTTCTTTCTCTATTGTTTAACGATGACGTTTAGATCTAGTAAATGCCAAATGAGGTGCTCGATGGCGTAAGTGGTTAGCGAGTTTCACTGCGATCGTTAAAGTTAAGCAACTTTCGCAGTGGTCGGTCATTGGATGGGTGGCCAAAAATTTATTATCTCGATCTCCTCCGTGCTTCGGAAGGCACGTTAAGCCGTTGGTCCCGGCTGCTTCTGCAGTCGTCAGCACGCACCAACCCGCACTGGGCCCGCGTCTGCCTGGCCTGGTCATGGTCCAATCTCCCTATTCCATCCATAGGGAAGGCCTGTGCCCCAGCAGTGGGGACATTAATAGGCTGATGATGAATGTCAAATATGGAGTCCTGCAGCTATCTTGGCGTTTAGACTTTCTAACCAAGTAACATCAGGTGGGGTAGAGTCATTTGCCATCTGGCTATACATATAAAAAAAACTTTTTTTAATAATCTTGATCATGTGTAAGAATATCTAGTGATATATAGTACAGAATGATCTATGAAGTTCTCTGCAAAGAAAGCTACTTTCTGGTACTGGAATTCTGTTCAATTTTTGAATTCATAACGAAACAGGTTACCATATGTAAGGATTAATCATTTTGTTGAGTTATGGCGTAACTATGTGTGTGTGTATGGTTCTACTATAGCAATATTGATGATGAAACTTCTATGTTTTTTCTACTTTCTAATATGTTTCATTTATGTTTTCTGCAATTTCACATAAACGACGTTCGAATCCGACATGATATCGTTTGATCTTCATGAATTTTTTGAAGTAAAATATGAAGGATTATGAACTTTATAAACAACTAGCGGCCCGCCCTCGCTTCGCTTCGGTGTAGAGCTGAAGTGTAGACTACAGTTTTTGTTCTCAGGCTTGTATTGTACACAATGACATTCATCTATGATTCTCAGCTCCAGTCTCAGCCCGATCGGTTTAAAATTGACAAAGTTTCATACAAACTTTCATTCCCTATTTTGTCCCCTTGGGGGTAGAATTGATCAAAATCCTTTCTTAGCGGATGCCTACGTCATAACATCTACCTGCATGCCAAATTTGAGCCCGATCCGTCCAGTGGTTTGGGCTGTGCGTTGATAGATCACTATGTCAGTCAGTCAGTCACATTTGAGTTTTATATATATAAATATTTGCTACTCTCCCCACCGAGGGAGTGTTTTGCGATTTGCATCCACCATCCACTCATTAGCGATCCGTCGAAATTTGGTTATTTTAACACCTCTTTTGTGGGAGCCCCTGGACCAGGCCACAGCCCCGCCGCCTGTCTTAATTCCGGTCCTATTCGGTTGATTTCTCCGCCATTTTTCACTCCGCGCGTGACACCGGCCGGACTCGAATCCATTATGACGTGTGACAGGAGACAGGAAGCGCCGGTCGGCTTCCAGCGTTTCGTCGAGTGCGTGTCAGTTTTTCTTACCGGAAACGCAATTAGGTGTTCCCGTCGCCTTTTTGTTGTCAAACTTTTCCCACTGTTGGTTCAGCTACCGCGTGTTTAACTGTTTATTGGAAAAAACTGAGAAAGTGCAAGACCACCAAGTGGGTCGCCCACCGAGGGTTCCGTGCGAATTTGTAGGTATAATAATAATAATAAATTATTTTTTTGTTTCAACATACAATAGGGGTGATGACGGGGTACAGTAAACGAAATTCTATTTAGTCCGTCAGTTAGATGATCAAATAATAATGGACACGTATTTTTTATTTGGGCAATCAACCAAAAAATTACAAAGTTATAGCGCGTCAAAGTTTGGGAGTAGGGGCTCGTGACGTCACTTTTGAGTGAATTTTCACTTATAAGTGTACTGTAGTCTTATCAGACTATTCTTAACTTATAACTTAAATATTCTCTTTATCTATCTCTTACGGTTTGGCCGCTGAAACAGCATCACAGACAGACGGACTTGTCTAATAGATAAGAGATAAGTCCTATTACGAACAACATAATATATGAAACATCTACCTAACTGTTTCAGACACTCTGGTGTCTGTTAAAAATATTTTCGGGTCACCCAATTTAACCAGCCAGACACGGACGTCACCCGTTCATATTTGGTTCGATCCGTAGCGTTTCCAATTAGTAAATATTATCCACTCTAATCCAATTAGCGAATTCCCAGCAGTGCCAATTAGTAAGTTTGTTTCTCAATACTTTTTAATTGATGAAGGCTTTACTGTCTGCGATAAAGATTAGCAGCGGGTGCCCGTAACTTCGCCTGTGTGGTTTAATTGGTTCCCCATATGCCACCCCGGGGATGTTTCAGGAATGTTTTATGGAATAAAAACTTTGTTTACTACATCGTTTCCTTAAACTCAAACTGGATTTATACCATCTAAATTAGAACAGCGGCTTAAGATTGCAGAGGTAACGGGTACATTTTTGTATTTTTTTTTCTAAATGGCTTCGCATGGCTAGTTCATTTAGTCAATGTGAAGTGTTAAAACGTTTACAAATTCTATAGCACTCGTGGTCAAAGTAATAAATCTAGTCAAAGTAAGTGGCACTCAAGTATTTCCCCCTTTCCCTATGTTTCAGTAAATGTGTGGGGAATTCAATTCAATTCTTTGCATATCCACAATGTACAATAGATGTTAAATATGACAAAATACGATCATTATGGACCCTGTCGGGCACGCAACTAAATGAGAGATAGATAGAAGAGAGGAGTTACATTCAAATTTCTACGTTAGTTTATAGATTGAAAGAGTTAGGTACTGAATTTACTGGCACCTCCCCGTGGACTTCTTGAGGGAACGTCGAAAGACACTTTCCGCTATTTTGTTGCACTTGCCAGCACTTGTGCATGTTCCCGAACACTTAGTGGTTAGTAATCCACCATTATTAGAATCTAACATCCGCCACAACACAATTTTTAACTGGAAAAACAAAACTGCTAAAGTGACGCTTCCCGATCCCGCCAAAAAGTCACTTTTGTATTGATTGTGACAGCTATTTTCCCTCCCTTTCAGTTTTTAGACGACATTTTTTTTTCTTGTCGCTAAAAAAATATTATCAACAAATATAAGGTACTCAATAAGCGTGAATTCCGTCACTAAACCACGTCCACTGTGTTTCAATATTTTATTGGCGTATTCCGGGTGACTCTTATCTTTTTACCTTTTTAAAGTTGCGTGCGCGTTCGTCACGCGAATAGTTTTCACTCGAGCGTTTTTTTACGCGCGTCTGCTTAAATGTGCTCTATTAATTCGTCCAGAATAATATATTATGACTAGCTGTCCCAGCGAACTTCGTACCGCCATAAAAAAATAGGGGTTGGTGGTAGAAGAGTGAAAATTTAGGATTGTATGTATTTTTGTATGATGTATCATAAAAAAATAAAAAAAAAATATCTAAAATTAAAAAAAAATGGGGGGGGGGGCGGTACCCTTAACATTTAGGGGGATGAAAAATAGATTACATCCGATTCTCAGACCTACCCAATAAGCACACAAAATTTCACGAAAATCGGTCGAGCCGTTTCGGAGGAGTTTAACCACAAACACCGCGACACGAGAATTTTATATATTAGATTAGATTACTATGTTGTTTAAATGGATATGGAATTAGATCACTATTGCTTTATTTATTACTTTCTTTATTTATGTAGGGTTTAATAATATTGATTATGTCATTCTTGAAGTTTACTATGTTGATGCATTTTAACGACAAGTTCAATTGATGAGGAGTAGGTCAATTTAAATATGCATGTTAGTTTAAACATGAATTTATGTATCTTTAAGTTTCTGGTACTTTTACTGATAATTCATGAAATTTAAAGTCAAGCGAGGTAGCGATTGATTAATATGAATGTCTCTTCATGTTTTATATATCATTTGAAATTATTGAATTTTTATGTCATAGAATTGTTAGTTCAAACTGAATTCATTTCATTCATTGAATTAAGATGATTCGTAGATTTTTATGATGATTATAAAACATTATAAGCATCAATGCAATATGTAAAGGTGAACATTGAAAATAGTCATTCTGTAATTACAAAGTTGTGGGTAAAATGAAATGGCACTATATGATTTTATAGGATACTAGCTGACTCGGCGAACTTCGTACCGCCCAAAAGTAATAATTAGCAATAAATTAAAATTGCGACTATAATTTGAGATTTAAACTATCCTATCTCTCAAGTTGGATCGAACTGCACATGGTGTGCGAATTTTATTATAATCGGTTAAGTGGTTTAGGAGTCCATTGAGGACAAACATTGTGACACGAGATTTATATATATTAAAGATTAAACTTTTAATTGATCTGAGTGTGTATTAAAGAATTTTGCTTATCACGAATGTCTTCAAAAGATAAATCTTGAAGAACTCGCAATTTAGAATATTCTGCTTTTCGAAGTCGGTTAAAAAGTTAAGAAAATTTTTGGATTACCAAAAATTTTTCAAGATTACCAAATTACATTGGTTTTCTTTTAAAAATTAGATGTAGGTACTAATATTTACAATAAATTTGAGTGTAACTTATGGTAATGATGAATATTGTAGTTACTGTTACCCAAAAAAAATTGGTACTCACGTGAAACAATGCCATTTTTGCGAACACTAAAATTTGAAATTAACAAAATAAAAAAAATAAAAAACTTAACACACCACTGTCTCACACACGAATGTAAATGATTCGGACGGTACCATGCAACTTATACCCAAGAAATAGTTAATTCGCTTCCCCACTTTCTCACCCCGTAGACTTAGAGGGGAGCTGTCTTACGCAACAAAGTTTTACCCAAGCGAGCTTATTTGTGTTACTGGTAATGATTATGATATATGTAACTGATGATTTGAATTCGCAATATCTTTTTTTTTTTTCTAATAATTTTTGCGCTTTTCTTAACGGGCTGATGAAAGATACATGTAAAAATGTCATAATAAGCATGTATCATTTTTAAAGTCAACCTATTTGTATATATAACAATTTACTTAATATTTTTTTCGGATTTTTTACCAAAAGTGTGACATTGGAACTGCAAAGCGCTGTTGTGCAACCGCTCGTTCGTAATAAGCAGAAAATTAAATTTCCATTGAGTTTGTATTTTTGAAGTGAGAACTTCTTTAGCGGCGTTTTACGCTTTTTTTTGTATGGGAAAAAAATGTTAAACTCGCGTCAGGTTAAACTCGCGTCAGGTTAAACACGTGGGCTGATCGCATGACACAATAAAATTGGAAAAGTTGTTGACTTTCAATATATTGGACGAAACATAGTAATATTTTATTTTATCGTATTACAATAATAAGTCTATCTAGGATGTCCACGTGGCAGATTTATTGCGAAGAAAATGCATTTTTTTTACAATAGATGTCGCTAAGTGCACTTAGACGTGATTCATGTAAGTTGATTTTTCTGAGAGATAAACTTTTTTAATGTAATATAAATTGTCATGTTTGTGTACGATAGCACAATAAATAAATATTGTATTCTATCACATACATGATAGAACTTTTATACTGATAATTAAAGCAATTCGTGCAAAATTATTCCCTAACCATTCCAAAATATCAAAAATGCACAACGTTAATAATCAAGTTTTCACTTCTGCCGGCACTCCCGGAGTGCAACCCGTCGTTTTTTTATTACTGTTTATAGTGGTCATCCATAAAGTACATCGTTGTCACAGTTGGTCACTTTTGTGTCCCTCCTTAGTGTGAAATTACATATTTTGCGTCTAGATATTATTATATTAAAACAGAAGGTATCAGTGGTATAATTGGTCAATGTATCCGTCCAAGTCCACCTAGGTTTAAGAAGATATCAGTGGTATAATTGGTCAGTGTATCCGTCCAAGCCCACCTAGATTTAAGAAGATATCAGTGGTATAATTGGTCAGTGTATCCGTCCAAGCCCACCTAGGTTTAAGAAGATATCAGTGGTATAATTGGTCAGTGTATCCGTCCAAGCCCACCTAGGTTTAAGAAGATATCAGTGGTATAATTGGTCAGTGTATCCGTCCAAGCCCACCTAGGTTTAAGAAGATATCAGTGGTATAATTGGTCAGTGTAACCGTCCAAGCCCACCTAGGTTTAAGAAGTATCCGTCCAAGCCCACCTAGGTTTAAGAAGATATCAGTGGTATAATTGGTCAGTGTATCCGTCCAAGCCCACCTAGATTTAAGGGTTTCCCTTCAATTGCGAGTCAGATACGCAATAATCAGTTTTGTTTAACTTCCATGCTGGAATTTGAGCGAAAGCAAACATAGAATTGGTCAGATAATGTAACCTTTTTTAATGCAAATCTCAAACGGTGGTGTCAATTCTGACACGATTCTCTAAATCTAAACTTAAATTTGACAACACTGTGTCCTTGTCATTCTTTATACGGAATGAAAAGGAGAGATTGATGTTAAATTTAGTTTTAAATTTAGAGAATCACTTAGACTTTATATACGTTACTTACGATACGCTCAGTGTGTTAAATGCGTTAATAAACTTGGCCACCATATTTCACAGCCTGTTGCGGCTTCCTCGTACAGTTTTTTTGTCTCCTCAATGGCAGAATATGTCGGGTAAGCCCCTACTATTAACAGCAATTTATCAGCAACGAAATGGATAACCTTATATATAGGTGGAGGAATTCTTAACACTTCCTTTCACTATACAAGGTGGTGCAAAAATAATTATCCAATTTGGTTTTTCCTATAAAATTGTTACTAAAAAAAAATATTCTGAGTGAAAGAAATTTTAATTGGGACCTTTAATTTTTTTTCTGTTAAGTTTAAGATATTTGTGCCCGTTTTATCCAATTCTCCATGATTTCCGCAAGATTTCCGGCGATAACTGTACGCATTCCTGTCGAGTGACTCTTTAAAAATTTATGTAATGGAAGGTGACTTCAGAAGTATCTCATAAGTAATTTTTTATCTTGACTGTTCTGTATATTACAATGAAAAAAATTAAAATTTGTGCCATACATAGACCAACTTGCACCGAATTTCAATATGCCACTTGAGAGCGGACGCGAGCTGAAGAGACATTTTAGAAATAGGTATTTGAAAAACTTACAAAGTATACCAATGAAATAAAATTAAATCATGAAATTCATTCGTTTACGTTTACATGCTTTAGATACAGACCATCAACACCACACGCGCAACCGACAACAATTAACTATTCAATATTTATGTAAAACAATGTAGCAGCATTACCGACAAGTTGACAATTAATCGATCGTAACTAAACCGTTCATTAGACTAAGTGTAGCACGCACGCAACTACTAAACCATAATTTGCAGCGCTATTGTTTATTCTGTGCAAAAAAGCTAAGTATTTGTGACAACCAGAACGAACGACTTGCAAAGTAAGTTCATTGTGTTAAGCCACCCACCATAGGTGCGTTATTATCGGTCGATAATATCGCATGCGTTATTGCGATATTTGGACATACTACTATTGCGTCATTGTTATCGCAGCACTTCGTAGCCGTTCTCATACATAATGTACTAAAAAAATAGCAAAGACGCATCCAAAGATGTGGAGCTAGATGGCGTAAGTGGTTAGCGCGTTCGGCTGCGATCGTTGAAGTTAAGCAACTTTCGCAGTGCTCGGTCATTGGATGGGTGACCAAAAATTTACTATCTCGAGCTCCTCCGTGCTTCGGAAGGCACGTTAAGCCGTTGGTCCCGGCTGCATCTACAGTCGTTAGCACCCACCAATCCGCACTGGGCCCGCGTGGTGGCCCAATCTCCCTATTCCATCCATAGGAAAGGCCCTTTGCCCCAGCAGTGGGGACATTAATAGGCTGATGATGATGATGATGATGATGATGATGATCCAAAGATATCAGCCGATAATAACGCGCCTATAGGGAGAGACCTGTAACTAATTTGTATTTTTATTAACCTTAAGTATTAATTCCATCAGTAGTTTTACTGCGTCTCTGTTAAGGCAAAAAAAATCCTTCCTGGAGACAAAAAAACATCATCAATAGCTTATTAATCTCACCGTTTTCCATATGGATGGAATAGGGAGAATGGGCCACGACACGGGCCCAGTGTGGTTTGGTGGGTGCTTACGACTCATGCAGCCGCCCGGCATCAACGGCTTAAGGTCGTAGCCGTCTCGCCTCGGGGCAAGCTCGAGTTTCTTCGTGGGCTGATGCGTTGCAGTAGGGAGGGAGTTTCATATAAATAACTGGTGGCCCGCCCTCGCTTCGCTTCGGGGTAGAATTGATCAAAATCCTTTCTTAGCGGATGCCTTCGTCATAACATCTACCTGCATGCTAAATTTCAGCCCGATCCGTCCAGTGGTTTGGGCTGTGCGTTGATAGATCATTATGTCAGTTCTTTTTATATATATAGACACTGAACGGCTCGAGTTGAAAGGGTGACGATCCCTTTTCCAGTTGATATGTCTGCTACGACCTTAACCGTGCCTTCCGAAGCTTGGAGGAGCTCGTGATAATAAATTTGACATCTCATTGCGAATAAAGATGGTATGGGGTTTAAACTTTAAGGAATTCGGTGCAACTGGGTCAAAGAATTGCAAGCTTTAAGAGGGCAGGCGGGCAATTTTTCCGCACAAACGTTCGGGACAGATTACTCTTTGATTTTTATCACTAAACCAACGATTTTCATACATGAAATATATAATTTTACTCATTCTATGCCCCTATGTCATCCTTTTTTCGATAACTTGTTCTCAAAGAAATTAGAAGCTCTCAGAAATGCCAACACTAACGAATTTTTATCACTATTTACTACTACTCTAATATTCACGAGTAAAATTATATTTCACGTATGAAAATAATTTGTTTAGTGATAAAAATCAACTAGGAATCAGTCGTGAACGTTTGTATGGAAAACATTGCACGCCTCCCTTCTTAGTGTCGCCGCACACGGGCCACACGCCACAACCACAAACGACGCCACGAGAAGCTAGAAGCGGCTACTAAAGTGGCTGAAGCGCGCGACAGCGGCTGACTAAGGCAAGGGAGAGAGGGGTGGGGAATCGCGAGAGTGACGTGTGGCGGCGATTTGTATCGGCGCATTAAGTGGCCGGTGCGGATCACAAGAAGCGCGCAACGACGATTTGTAGCGTGTGGCGGCCACCGGCGTACCGTGTGTGGCGAGTCCATATAAAATGTATGAAAACTACAAGAAATATGCCGGTGCCGGTTTTGTGGTTGTGGTCGGTGGCCAGTGTGCGGCGACACTAAGGCTTGCAATTCTTTGGACTGTGTCGGCGACCTTAGTTCTCATATGGATCTCATTATTTCTGAGAGCGCAGAGAAACCTAAAGTAAGATAAAGCGTATTTTTTTCAAGTATAAAATATTCTTAGTAATTTATAGTTCTTGCTTTAAGTCATAACAACACTATTCGGATTGCAAATAGTTCGTGTTGGTGATGTCGCTGAAATTAAATTCCCTCTGTTGTTATAAAAACACTAATTGTTCGTATCCGTGGCAATAATCTCGGAATTTTCATCCTCAAAGGGACACACGTTTTGTACAAAAGTTGAGCATTCTGAAAACAATTTGTGTGTCGAAATTAAAGTTGTTTGACTGTTCAAAGTTAAAACTTGTCAAAGCTTTGTGTAATCGTAATGAGAGATGAGGGAAAATATTTCAGTTATTTTGTGTAGTTCAATGAATCGACTGATATGCAAACCTTTTTATTTGACATTGACATTTGATAAACATATTACGGGCGCAATTCGTTGCGTAGTTTAATCAGACAGCGATTTTATTTTAAGTAATTATAAGAAGAATGTATGCAGAAGGAAGCAGTTAATACATATATCGTTCGTACTAGTTACACAGTAAACTCTAGTGAATTCCGACTAATCTTTACTACAAAATAAAGAGTACAGAAGGTCTGGGATGATCTCATATATGAGTCGGTAGTCATTTGGGGGTGCTGCCAGCGGAGATGACTCTGCTCTTGCTACGTTTTCTACTATGATTATTAGTTGTACGTACTTTTTTAATGCCTAAACAGTAGGACACGGCATTCCTAAACATTCCTAAACTTTGTTGAATCAGTTTTTTTTATATTTTTGTTTTTAGATGAGAGATTTGAGAAAATTAGAGAAGACTCCTTATATGATGTACTTCAACGCCCTTCAAGCTTTATTTGTATTTTTGTAACATCTGTATATATATAAAAAAAATGGGTGCGTGTACTTATGTAGGCGCGTGAGAAGTATTCCTTCTTTGGCATCGTTTAAAATTAGTTTTTAATTGCATGCAAATAATTAATTACAATAAATTAATAAAAAGTCTGGAAAAGGACACAGTCAATAAAGTTCAGTTTTAATTTGAAATAATAAATAAATAATCAAAATATTCAATTAAAATCGCTACTGAATATAATTTATTAGAACATATGTGATTTGCACTTGTATGAAACTCAAACACGTATTCCGAATATACAAACTAGAAACATGTGGATAAATATTATAAATATGAATACCTATAACTGTTACTTTATTACAAAAAATAAAGATGTGGTTTTGGTTCTACTACACCAATGATCAAGAGATGGCGCTGTAGTCTCCTGAATCGCGCTTTGGTTCCGTTGTTCCAGATTAATAAATACTTTTGATAGGCCTTCACAATGCAGTCGTTAGCACCCACTAAATAGAGATTCTATTTCTCTTAAGTTGGTAGATTTTCTTAATGTGCGGTAAACGCAAAAGTAACAGCATGAAGTTGGTCGCTAAAGCGACCAACTTCATGCTGTTACTTTTGCGTTTACAATGGACACAGAAAAGGACACAGTCAATAAAGTTCAGTTTTAATTTGAAATAATAAATAAATAATCAAAATATTCAATTAAAATCGCTACTGAATATAATTTATTAGAACATATGTGATTCAAACTCAAACACGTATTCCGAATATACAAACTAGAAACATGTGGATAAATATTATAAATATGAATACCTATAACTGTTACTTTATTACAAAAAATAAAGATGTGGTTTTGGTTCTACTACACCAATGATCAAGAGATGGCGCTGTAGTCTCTTGAATCGCGCTTTGGTTCCGTTGTTCCAGATTAATAAATACTTTTGATAGGCCTTCACAATGCAGTCGTTAGCACCCACTAAATAGAGATTCTATTTCTCTTAAGTTGGTAGATTTTCTTAATGTGCGGTAAACGCAAAAGTAAAAAAATTGTGTTACAGTGATGCGCGCGCATCTTAAAATTTCACTCTCATCATTTTTTCATAACGCGCCTAAAGAAGTATACCTAACTTCAAAAATACAAATTAAAATATAATTACAATTGACCTTTTAATTTTTAATTAAAATAACTGTCTACTGAACAGATAGATACCTCGCCTATAATAAGTTCCTTGTTACTCCATTTTTTCACAAAGAAGTTCACAGAGGAGTGTCTGAAGCTGAAGGAACTCGCGCTCACAGTGGTCCCGAATGATCCGGGATATCGTGTCTGTGAGCGGAGTCTATGTGTTCGACTTCCGTACTATTTATTTTGTGGTAAAGTCTAGTGCATTCCGAGTTCCGACTAATCTTTACCAAGGCATGTTGAGCGTGCGTATGTAATGACGGTGTGATTGATCGCGGCTAGATTTCCTGCCCGGTTGTAATGAGCGTGAAGATCTCGCCGATTCCGAAGCCGCAGCCGCGCGGCTCACGTAACGAGGATTGATTTAAATTATATCTCGCGGTAGGTACCTGTGTACAGACATCCACAGAACATGTTAATCAAAACTGACAAGTTTCTCCATTTGAGTCCGAGCTTTTGTAGATTTTATAGGTCAGAGGAGCTGAATAAAATACGGAATCACAGTGACGAATGATACTTATATTCCGTGAAATATATTTTTACTAGGAAGCTGATACGACTGACTCCTAGCATATCAGAATACAAAGTGAAGCAAGTTTATAAGTGAACTGAATGCGTGAATGATCGAATGAGTGGGGGTTGAACGAACGAATGAAGTATTTGAGTTAAGACTGAATGAACAAGTATACTTTGGCATTACCTAGTCATGTTACTTTCTTTTTATTACAAAAGGAATACAAATTATAATATATATAGATTAATTTTTGCCAATTTAAATTCAATATAAATTCAACAGCTTTATCTATTTATTCATCATCATCGTCATCAGCCTATTAATGTTCCCACTGCTGGGGCACAGGCCTTCCCTATGGATGGAATAGAGAGATTGGGCCATGACCCACCACGCGGGCCCAGTGCGGATTTGTGGGTGCTAACGACTGCAGATGCAACCGGGACCAACGGCTTAACGCGCCTTCTGAAGCTAGTCTATTTTTGGTTACCCATCCAATGAGCGACCACTGCGAAAGTAGCTTAACTTCAACGCGATCGTAGCCGAACGCGCTAACCACTTGCGCCTATATTTCTAACACTTATCTGAATAAATTTGCCTAACCCCAAAGTAAGCACTGTAAGGGCGCTTGTTAGCGAGACGAATGCTTTTATTCATCATACAAACATACTCGTTACTCTGAGCAGGCGACACTTACAACTGTCGTCATGGAGGTTGTTGAATTTAAGATTCTTCTTCCCTTCCTAATTAATGGCTCAGCTGCACGTTATGCACAATATTGCCAATTACACGTAGGTTTTGAAAGGCATTTTGATAAAAAATTTAATAACTATTTACAAAATTCACAATCGTTTTAGTTTATCAGTTTCTGGTAATCTGTTATGTGGATGACTGTACATAGTTTTGTAATCGCCTCGTGTTTAAACGGCGTCTTTTGGTTATTTGTTATGCAGTTAGGAAAATTTCGGTAGTAGTTACTTATTACTTACTATGGTCTGGTAACTTAGGAAAATTGCTTTATTAGAAAGACGCGAGAGAGGTTTATGTGAAATAGGGTTTTATTTCGAGTAGCTTTGGGAGAGAAGTCACGTAGTACAGTCCTGTTTTTTGCTTAGAAGTAACGAATTAGAAATGATATGCAAGTATTAGTCACTAAAAAGCGAGGAGGAGGAGCTCGATGGCGCAAGTGGTTAGCGCGTTCGGCTGCGATCGTTGAAGTTAAGCATCTTTCGCAATGGTCGGTCATTGGATGGGTGATCAAAAATTTACTATCTCGAGCTCCTCCGTGCTTCGGAAGGCACGTTAAGCCGTTGGTCCCGGCTGCATCTGCAGTCGTTAGCACCCACCAATCCGCACTGGGCCCGCGCGGTGGGTCATGGCCCAATCTCCCTATTCCATCCATAGGGAAGGCCTGTGCCCCAGCAGTGGGGACATTAATAGGCTGATGATGATGATGAGTCACTAAAAAAGGCTAAAACTTGTTTTCAAACTCATACAATTAACTTCAATTCTAACGCGACACGTACACGGATAAATCAAAATACTTTGGCATATCAAATAACTGCAAATTAATAAGCTATCCCTCCATTGGGTAAGAATTGTTAAACGGAAACCCCAACCAATCCCATGATCGGCGTGTTGATCGCAGTTTTTCCGCCCCGCCTTCTTGATCGCAGTTTGCGTGGAACCACTTTTAACGCAGCTCGTATTACTTATTACTAATTCGTTGGTTAAAAAGCGACTTTAATCCTGTATTTTTTTTTGTTATCCTACCAGTTGTTGCCTGTATGGAGGTACATTTGTAGCAATTTTGCTAAATCGCGATGTAACTAAATTTTAATTTAATCCTTAGAAATATGTCGAAATGTCAGTGTTAATTTGACATTATATTATAGGCTTAATCTGATCTTAGGTAATTGAGATTTAGAAAAATTGCTGCACCTGAGACCTGACCTGAGTCAAGGCCTATTATAGAAATTCCATTGATAGGGAAGGCCTTTGCTCCAGCAGTAGGGACATTAATAACCGACCTAACCATCTGCATCGTTTCTTCGCACCACTGTTTGCCCTCACTGTGACCCACGCTCAATCTCCTCTTTGTCGCATTATGACTCAACTTAATGCACTCCTGGCTGATAAGCCTGAGTGTGATGTGTATGCAGATGGATGGAATGAAATAATGTATGATTGTCTATTGTTTTGCGAGAAAAATGAATGTGAATCCTCATATTTGTAATTCTTTGGTTTTTTTTTACTAATTGCTGTAAATGGTATTATGCCGCGATAATTAGAAATAAATATATAAATAAAAATAAATGATTGAATTAATAGACTGATGATGATATTTTTGTAATGAGGGCTACCGTTTTCTGCCTCACCAGATGGCGCCACTGTTGAGTGAGGTCCTAAATTGTAACTTAAAGTTTATTAATACGCACATGAAATCAAAGGTTACATTTAGATCGTATTTTAACACAAAAGAACCATATCCTAAACATAATAGGCCATGCCACAGTGACGCGCAGTTCCGTTTTATTCGGGAAAAACTGGAAACATAAACATTTTTCTAAACTCAACATTTTAATAACTGACATTCATTGCCACATAACTCATATTTGCCATAATTAAGCCGAATGGTTACCAATTATTCACAACATTATTTTAATTAGAAATAAACCCGCGTAGCCAACAAGCAATAACATTTGACATTTCGGAGACCTCACGCTACACTAGCGCCTCTAGCGGCGGATTCATACGCGATAGCCCTCATTGGGAAGCTGGTATTGCCAGGTTCTAGGTCACGGGTGAGCAAACTTTCACCTTATCGTGCCAATATTTACTATCAGAAACCAATTAGCCTAGTCCAAAGTAAGCACTTTAAGGCTTGTGTTATGGGATGCTAGGTTAACGGATAGAATACATATATAAGCATATTTATATAGAAATACATATTAAATATCCATGACTGAAGTACAAATTGCTCGTATTCATTACACAAACATCTGCCCCCACCGGGATTCGACCCCGGAACCTCTCGAGTCGGCGACACCATGAAACCCGGCGTACAAACCACTCGGCCACGGAGGTCGCCAATAATATGGCGGCTAAGTTTTTGCTGTGGGTACTCATATAGCTCGGTAACGGATGGCGCCCATTCAGCAGCTCGGGAGCAGGTAAACACGCCCCTGAGTTTGCTCCGAAGTATATAGGCAGGTCGATAAACTTGTCAGCCTTGTTCATTATCGAGGTGGTCCTTGTCGGAACATTTGAAAAATGGTACTTTTCGGTGAGAACTTTTGAATTTTGTTTGATGGTCGTGTTCCGGATTTCAACCATTCGAGGGCTACGGATGGCCCGCGGACCGTAGGTTGCCTATCCCTGGTCTTTTCGCTAGGTTCTGGTAAGTGCCATCCTTTTAGCCAAACGGGGATAATACTCGAAGTCATACTTTATATAAAAAATAGTAATTTTCTACAATCTAGCGATTACCGGCCATTAGATTAACGATGATTTGACGTATTGCTTTTGCGAATTGCGACACACTTCACTCCATTGAGAAACTAGTGCGGTGTGTATGCTACGCTTTATTAATATTATGCAAAAAGTTGTAAGATTAATACGATGGTTGTTACGTTAAGTAACAAGGGAATTCTTAGTGTGTTACGCGTTCAGTTATGTGTGATTAATATTTTTAAATTTCGTTAAGAAATTGTGTATGTGTTTACTTTAAACTTGCACTCAAAGTTAAGAATAAGATTCATCTCTTATCGTGTGTCATTAAAAAGTAGTTAGTAAGAATAACTTTACAAATTTCCTACCTGCAGATTGGTTATTTATTTTATCACTGTCATTGCAACAGAATGCGAGACGATTATTTAGAATATACACAGTCAGGTCTTATGTATTGTCACACAGTAAAAACTTTTCTTTTAGAATGCTGGCCGCAAAAAAAATTACTGAATTCGAATTGTTCATGAAAATAAAAATGCATACTTTTTAGAATTTTACTCATTTTTAAATATGGAGTGGACGCTTAAAGAAGACCGTGTTGCAGTTAATGCGTTGTATCGTTGCGGTTACGCGCCAATTCTAGTTCTTGTCCTACTGAAAAATTTGAATATAACTAAAAGATTCGTTTATCGTACACCATCAAACGATACAATGAAAACTAGTGAAGATGACAGGTCAAGAAGTGGTCGCCCTCGGTCTGTTAGGACTCCAGCAGTGATAAAAGCTGTGAAGGCGCGAATTCAAAGAAATCCCAAACGTAAGCAGAAACTGTTGGCCCTTCAGATGGGGTTAAGCAGAACCACGGTGAAAAGGGTGTTAAATGAAGACTTAGGGCTTCGGGCATATCGAAGAAAAACAGGACGTCGTTTGAATGCTCGTCTAATGGACTTGAGACTGAAGAGATGCCGCGCTTTGTTGAAGCGGTACGCGGGAAAAAAATATCGGGAAATTCTTTTTTCGGATGAAAAAAATTTTACCGTAGAAGAGAGCTACAACAAACAAAATGATAAGGTGTACGCACACAGTAGTGAAGAAGCGAGCAACCGTATTCCGCGTGTCCAACGTGGTCATTTTCCATCCTCGCTCATGGTATGGTTGGGAGTTTCTTATTGGGGCTTAACTTAACAGAGAAACATTTTTGTGAGAAAGGTGTAAAAACGAATACAGTTGTGTATCAAAATACAGTCCTGACGAACCTTGTGGAACCTGTTTCTCATACCATGTTCAATAACAGACACTGGGTATTCCAACAAGATTCGGCGCCAGCTCATAGCGAAGAGCACACAAGACTGGCTGGCGGCGCGTGAAATCGACTTCATCCGGCACGAAGACTGGCCCTCTTCCAGTCCAGATTTGAGTCCGTTAGATTACAAGATATGGTAATACTTGGAGGAAAAGGCGTGGTCAAAACCTCATCCCAATTTGGGTCACTCAAAACATCCTTGATTAAGGCAGCTGCCGATATTGACATGGACCTCGTTCGTGCTGCGATAGACAACTAGCCGCGCAGATTGAAGGCCTGTATTTAAAATCACGGAGGTCATTTTGAATAAACTTTATTGTCATAAGAATCTATGTTTTGTTAAGTTCATTTTAGTATATAATGAATAAACTTGTTTCAATTATTTTATATTAAACATGTGACAGAATTTATGACCTGACTAGGTATATTGCTCGTATTAATTGATATATAATCATCATATATCATCTGAATTAGCAGACGTAGTCTGACAGAATGCGAAACGTCAAAAAAGTAATAAAAAGATGCAAATCTAAACCCGTTTAAGCATGTTTTATTTAATAAGTGGTGTGCGTGAAAACTTAAGAAACAGACATATAAATATGTCTAGTCAATGTGCCAACAGCCTTTTTTTGAGAGTGTATGCTGTTGGTCGCAGATGTCCTTTACAGCGAAAGCGGGTTTGGCGAGATCCTGAGGGGACCTCAAGCCGAGTATAGGCGAGTGCCTCTCGAGGTATTCCAGACGGAGTGGAGACTCCCCTCGTGGGGAGATGCCATCCGCCTGGAGCTTCTACACCACTCAAACCTGAGGGGGGCGGGTCAACTAGAGGGCGTCTCTGAGACTCGGACCTCGGCTCTAGTTAGCCGTTGTCGTGGGGGGCCAGCCGTGTTGTGTCTCACAGACCGAAGCAGCCGCGGCCAACCCTTATTGGTCGCTCGTGTTTGAACACTCGCTCACTTGCAAGCCAATACAACTGGCCACCATCTCGGCCGCGGCCGCAAATCGCGTTTGTCTGTGAGACACTGAAAATCTGTCGATTTGCACGGCTCTAGAATAAGTAAATCAAATCAAAATATGAGTTACTAATGAAAGCCTTTACAGGACTTCCGCCCTGCTCTTTTACCCCTGATTAAGACGCTCTTGAAAACATTGTAAGTTTTCTGGTGAATATAACGCCTGCCTGCTAGATACATGGCAATGTCACTTGTAGGAGAAGCTCGCAATTTACGCACATCACCTTATATTTTGAGGTATATTCTCTGTATCATCCATACCGCGTGAAATTAAAGATATTTTTATAATGAATGTGTTCGACCGAATTGTCGATAGTTATTGTCCACGGGACCTCGGAGGATCTCGTCATCTGTATTAAAGTTTTCTTTTGAAGCTTACTACTGGCACCAGATTCTCTCATCTAATAGGATAAGATTGGTTTTATATAAGACTAAGCTGTAGATTTACGAACCGATGGCATAGCGTTTGACTTAAGCAAGTGCTTCTAACATACCTCGAGCCTAGACTGAATAAAGAAGTTTAAAGGAGATTGCTCAAATTGGCCTAAATGCACAAAAAATATTGACATACACGGTAATTCTTGGCGTAATTTATAATTTAATTTACAGTCATTAGATTTCAACGGACACCTTTGTATAATATATTTAGTTTAAAAGGGACTTTTAATTTTACCGGTTTGGAAAACATACGAATCATTTTTAATGGCTATGGGTGTAGTAACATTCAGCCAAAGACTGATCGAAGTTGTTTATATAACATAAAAACAAATCTATTTTGTAAATATCGATAAAATAAATCATTTTTTTTATTACACTTTGGTATTAATATCCACAAATATATTATCATTTTCAGTAGATGCAAATGTGCTCAGACAATTATTATAGATGGTAGGCGACATCATAAAGTCTATTGCCATACATTTTTCGCCAAACACCTCCATAAACACATTATAATCAGTATATATGTTAGACTTTAAGGATCTATGGGTCTACGTTCCCTGACTATAAATTAATTAGTAAATAAAATTATAAGGTGTGATACACTAAAAATCTAAAATATTTAAAAGGTTATCTTTAAAACATAACAAAAATAATGAAGCTACTAAATATATGGCTATATAACCTAAATCTCTATCTCTAAAAAAAATTCTCTCTAATCTGTGGCTCATTCACAATCATCATCATTCACAGTTTCTGTCACAGAGTACCTTATTATAACCGGAAATGACACCTGATTTTAAAAGTTACTCTTATGCATTAACTTTAAAAACAGGCAACTATCTGTTAATCTACATGCTCTATATACCTGAATCTAATCCATAATTTCGGTACTTGGCTTGATTTCCCTAGTTTACTATATAACTTATTTGTGTTTTATTATTTTAATATGATCATTGTATATGGTTTATAGAAGTTCTCAGGGGTGTCCGTCAATAATATTCGTTTCTACAGTAATTTATATATAATTTCGAATCTAGGAAACAATTTTTCAAGATTATTGGTCTTTAGGCCAAACATGTATGGAAGCTGAGCAATCTCCTTTTGGAGTTTTTGATTAGAATCTATTGTAACTATCTATACTGTGAGAATGTGAAGAGAAAATTTTATTTCTACAACTTATTTATTAATTGTCCCCAGCTCGGCGAATGCCAAAAAGTGGGAGGTAGAACTCGCAACCCTGAAGAGCAACAATCTGCGTCTGACGGCAGCCCTGCAGGAGAGCACCGCCAACGTGGACGAGTGGAAACGACAGCTGCATCAGTACCGCGAAGAGGTGGCGCGCGCCAGGCACTACGCGGGGAAAGGTGAGGGGCTCTTGTTGTGAAGGACACAAGGTTTAATATCCTGTGGTCTTTGTAAATGGCGGATTTCTGGCACGTAATATTATAATACGCCATCAGCCTATTAATGTCACATAGGGGCACAGGCCTTCTCTATGGATGGAAGAGGGAGATTGGCCCATGTGGTGGGGCCACGCGGGCAAAGTGCGGATTGGTGGGTGGGTGCTAACGACTGCAGATGCAACCGGGACCAACGGCTTAACGTGCCTTCCGAAGCACGGAGCAGCTCGAGATAATACATTTTTGGTCAGCCATCCAATGACCGACCACTGCGAAAGTTGTATAACTTCAACGATCGCAGCCGAAAGCGCCCACCACTTGCGCCATCGAGCTCCTCCATTATTAACTAACGGGTTAATATTGAAAATTATATGATACTAACTGATTTAGTTGAAACAGGTTTCATTGGTATAGAAGCACTGATTTTATTTATTTAGTTCCTCCTCTATTATAACAAAATATTTAGATATAGAATAGATAAATAGTAGCAGAAAATATTTAAGATTGATTTAAGGCATTAATGAAGGCAATAGGTTCAGTACAACTCGTAATATAACAAACGGTCATTTTGCTTTATACAGAGCACGGGATATAGTGTAATAGGATCCGGGTAGGTATTCGATGGCGCAAGTGGTTAGCGCGTTCGGCTGCGATTGTTGCAGTTAAACAGCATTCCCAGTGGTCGATCTTTGGATGGGTGATCTATCTCGAGCTCCTCACGAAGGCACGTTAAGTCGTTGGTCCCGGCTGCATCTGCAGTCGTAAGCAGCCACCAATCCGCACTGGGCCCGCGTGGTGGGCCGTAGCCCGATCTCCCTATTCCATCAATAAGGAAGGTCTGTACCCCAGCAGTGGGGACATTAATAGGCTGATGATGATGAGAAAGCAGGAGAACTCATTACAGATACTACGCGGAGAAAAGTGAGGGTAGTGGGCCTTATTGTGAAAGACTCAAGGTTTAATATAGTGTAATAGGATAGTTCGAAAGCAGGCATTAGGATATCTATACACGCGGGGATAGGTAAAGGGAGTGGGTCTTATTTCGTACGACACAAGGTTGGCTATAGAGAAGCTGGCTGAAGGCGCTTAATAACCAGGCCCCATACCCGATGGAACGATGCTCTATTGAAGGTCGCGGGAATGAGCATAGACCGATGGAGATAAATCATAAAGACTACTAAAATAAAGTGATCACGACCTTTACAAATGAGGGAACTATTAGAGAGATTAGATATCCCATAGGGTAGTTTACGCTAGACACTATGCGGGGAAAGGGTGGTTCTTATTCTAGACGACACAAGGTTTAAAATAGTGTAATAAGATCTAGGTAGAAAGCGGGAGAACTCATTCCAGATACTACGTGGAGAAAAGTAAGGGGAGTGGACTTTATTGTACAGGACACAAGGTTGAATATAGAGTGAAGTGAAATGGCAGCTCACCGGTTCCGGGTGACGCGTGCCAAACAATACGCGGGAAAGTTATAGTTCTTATAGTAAAGGGCACAAGGTTGGCTATGGAGAAGCTGTCTAAAGGTTCTGAGAACGCAGGCCCTTCACCAGATGGACCGACGGTCTATTGAAGGTCGGACGAAGACGCCGAGGTAGAGATCTTTGGGGGAGACCTTTGTTAAGCAACGGGGATAGTATGGTTGAATGATGGTAATGGAGAAAAACGTTCTTCTCTCCTCCGTTGCGTAGCAATAGCTCTGAATAAGTAGGCGGGGAAAGATGATGGGTTCGGGTGAAATATTCAAAATCAAAAATCATTTATTCAGTCTAGGCAGTTGCAAGCACTTGTGAAAGTCAAGAAGCTACGCTATCGGTTCGCAAGACTACGGCGGGAGACCTTGTTCTGAGAAGAACCGGCTAGAAACTTAGCAAGGGCTGTTTTTTTCTTCCTGTATTGTTATATACAGAGTCGTCAAGTTGAAAAAGACTTCAGAGATACTTCTGAAATCACCTTCCATTACATCATTTATAATATAGATATATACTTATAATATTTATTGTAGTTAAATTTATATTAAGTGTAGTAACCGGCGTTATTGAATATAGTCCTCTTCTGTAGTGATCCGAATACGAGGAAGTTCAAACCAGACATTACGTAGGGAAAGGTAAGTGGTTCTTATTGTGATTGACATAAGATTGGCTATGTAGAGGAAACATGCTTTTCTCCGCTCTTTATATTGGTATGCCCAATAAACAACTCAGGTTCACTTCGCAGATAAAGGCGAGAGGAGAGGTTCTTATAGTGAATGTCACAAGGTTGGCTAAAAACATCGTTCTGTTCCCTATTCAACTTGCTATGCACAGCCCTGTCCTCCTTTCCTCTATTGATATTGCAAAACAGGGCCTTTACTTTTAACTCTACTACTAATAAAGGTATGTTGTGTTGGCTTAGGCCAACTTGCAACAAATTTGCTAAAACACGATTCTTTGGAAACTAGATTCAACCCAAAGAAAAATGTCGATGTCAATTTGACATCATTGTATGGGCTAAATCAATTTTGGTTAAATTGAGATATTGCGAAATTTTCTTAAATTGAAAAAGAGGGCCTTTGGCAATGATGTAGGCATTTCTCATATTTTTTCTTCCATTTTCAACGACCACCGTGTCCGAGTAGTTTGTACGCCGGCTGTCGCCGACTCGAGAGGTCCCGGGTTCGAATCCCGGTGGGGGCAGATGTTTGTGTGATGAATACGAGCATTTGTACTCCAGTCATGGATGTTTAATATGTATTTCTATATAAATATACTTATTTATGTATCAGTACAATATATGTATTCTATCCGTTACCCTAGTATCCCATAACACAAGCCTTACAGTGCTTACTTTGGGGCTAGGCTAATTGGTGTGTGTTGGAGATAATTTGTATTTATTATCTTAAAATTAAAATGCACTAACTGTCATTTAAAGGTATCTAGATAGCTGTTATCTTGTTCCAGGCGCTGAAGCGAATGAAGTGGAGCAGCTGAGGCAGCGCGTGGCCCAACTTGAAGCAGAGTTGGCCCAGAAGAACGAGGAACTGGCCCAAATCACCAAGTCCAAGAAGAGCGAACAGGTATGACTGCTTGCTGTATATCCACGATGGATCCTCTGATGTTAAAGGAAACTTTGCTATGTCTGAGGTAGGGTTAGCGAAATTGAATCAGTACTAGAGTACTAGCCGGTGTAGACACCGGCATAATGCTTTTGCCGAATGCCATTAAATATTCATATTTTAAAAGTCAAACTTTAATTATATCGCTACAAATATTTTTGTTTATCTTTAGCAAGTCGCATTCCATTTAGATTGTTAATAAAAAATTGAGAGTTTATCAAGAAGCATCGATGGTTCGGGCGGCCCTGGCCCGGGTTCAAATCCCAGTTGATGAAACACTTTTTTATTAATTATTTTATATAGTTTTACATGCATCGCGGTTTCAATGAACCTCGCCTTTTTTTGTTCATGTTATAAGTAATTAAGGACATAATATTACAGTGGTTGTTGTTGTACTAAAAATAAAAATTGAACATTGCAGTTAATATTTGACAATATTCTGGCTGGTGCACTTAGCGTATTTTTAAGCAACCTCTGTTCAATGTCATAATGGTAAAAATTCGTATAGTAATCTATGTATTTGAAAATCAGGACTTCCCGAAACATATATATTTTTTTTCCCTGAATCCGAATTTGATATCAAACACCCCGGATTCGTACGAAAGTCAAAATTAATGGTGTTTTTTCTGTTTATAATCACACCATTCTTTAGTTCTAAAAGTGTAAAGATGTCTTCATCATCATCAGTCTATTAATGTCCCCAACACAATGGGGCACAGGCTTTCCCTATAGATGGAATAGGGAGATTAGGCCATGACCCACCACGCGGGCCCAGTGCTGATTGGCGGGTGCTAACGACTGCAGATGTAGCCGGGACCAACAGCTTGACGTGCCTTCCGAAGCACGGACTACCTCGAATTAGTAAGTTTTTGGCCACCCATCCTGTGACCGTGAAAGTTGCTTAACTTCAGCGATCGCAGCTGAACGTGCTGACCACCCGCGTCATCGAGTTTCTCTACCGTTACTGTTATTGAAATTAACTTAAGCTACCCCACGTAGTTTGGCCGCGCTGACCACCCACCCTCACCATCGAACTCCTCATAAAGATGCCTTAAGCCAGATTTACATTGATACAGTAGCTGGCGCCAGTTTTAGGAGCCTAAAAACGGCGTCAATAACTGGACTGGATTGTATCATTTACATTTTTGCCAGCAGTTGCATTTGAGGTTTAGTGGTGACTACACGTTTGGGAAAAAATGAATACTGATTTTATTTTCGCTTTCATTTCTTCAATAGTTAACCTTTCCATATTCATTGAAGAGCAAATATTTTGTGGGGTGGTTATTCGCATCTATTTATTTCTATAATTTTGTGAACGAATGTCCCATAAACACTCCTTGTTTCTATATAAATGTATAAATTGTAATGTGTTATCATCACCCCACTTTCGAGACATTGTCTTGTCGAAAGTTGCAGCAAATCAATAACACGTGGTGACATTAAGCGGTGGCGCCAGCGACTGGCGTGAACGTGTTTAAAAAGATCCAGTGACGCTGGCAAGGGGCGCGGGGGATGCGGGGTGTGGGCACTGGCATGAAAAGTAGGCCTTCTTTCTACTCCATGCTAGCGCTGGCGCCAAAAAATGTTTACATGGATCCAGTGCTGGCATGCCGGTGGGATTGGCGCCAGCTACTGTATCAATGTAAATCTGGCTTTAGAAATCCGTTATTTACATTTGGAATCGTACCCCCAAGGACGCAGAAGCTAAACTAGCTCAGAGCCAGCTGGAGCTCGCGTTAGCAGCTGCGGACGGGCAGCGGCAGGTGCTGCACGCGCTCAACGAGCAGCTGGCCCGCCAGCTGGAGCAGCTGGTGAGTGGATCCTGATGTGTATACGTTAGCAGCTGCGGACGGGCAGCGGCAGGTGCTGCACGCGCTCAACGAGCAGCTGGCCCGCCAGCTGGAGCAGCTGGTGAGTGGTTCCTGATGTGTATACGTTAGCAGCTGCGGACGGGCAGCGGCAGGTGCTGCACGCGCTCAACGAGCAGCTGGCCCGCCAGCTGGAGCAGCTGGTGAGTGGATCCTGATGTGTATACGTTAGCAGCTGCGGACGGGCAGCGGCAGGTGCTGCACGCGCTCAACGAGCAGCTGGCCCGCCAGCTGGAGCAGCTGGTGAGTGGTTCCTGATGTGTATACGTTAGCAGCTGCGGACGGGCAGCGGCAGGTGCTGCACGCGCTCAACGAGCAGCTGGCCCGCCAGCTGGAGCAGCTGGTGAGTGGATCCTGATGTGTATACGTACACATCGGATAATCGAATGCATATTTACCTAAACTTATTGACGTGTAATTTCCTCTCGCTTTCCTGCAATTTGTGGGAGTGATTTGGTGAAATGGGACGGAAGTGTGTAACAGGAAGTAGCGAAAGCGCGCGCTATTTGATTTGATTTTAGAACATTATGTTCAAAAGGCTTATTTCCTTTTGTAGTAGGTTTTATTTCTTTTTTTTACTAATGTAAGGTGAGGTTTCAAATGTTACACATCATACGCGACTACCGTAAGGCTCGCTCGTTTTTTTATTTTGGTTAAGAAATTAAAAAAAAACAGGCATCTTAGGATGTTTACAAATCTAATATTAATAATCCCGGGACTCCGGGATCGCACAACTTATCAAATGTATATTCAATTTAAATTTTTCATTTGAGTATGTGTGCGTCTTAAGAGTAATTGTGATGTGGTGAACAAGTGCATATATATAAGTGAAATAAATACATTTTTACATTAAAATCATCTAACACGACATATTTTTGTTATACGTACAGGGCAACTGTCGTCTGTATTTACCAGACTGGGTTAATTAGATCTCACAGGCACAGACTTAAATTGCCATTTCGCGGAATCGCGGGATTTTTTCGCTAAAAAAAAGTGCTTTACATAATAGCCTAATATCTCAACTTTACATCATATTTAATTTACTTTTGTAAGTGAATATTCATCCGATTATCCGATGTCTAGTTACAGGACATAGAGACCAAAGTAGCGTAGCAAGGGTCTTCAAATCGTCAAATGTCATTTTCAAATTTTATATGGAAACTTGAACAGCAGCGCCACAACGGACGTGACGCGAACTAAAAATCAGTACACATTTCACGCATGTCTAGATCGAATTCAACTATTCGAATTCGATAATGGTTCGTGCTAAGGGTAGTTTCAATAGCGGTGCATGGAGGAGTGAGAGATATGAAATTTTTGGTCACCCATCCAATGACCGACCGTTGCGAAAGTTGCTTAACTCCACGATCGCAGGCCGGACTCCACAACTCTGCTGTATAATAAACCACTACATTTAGGAACATGATAATCTGAACCCTGCTGCCCTCTGGAAAAGCTTGTGGACCAGAAGACAGTGCTCTCCCTACTATTGTTACGCACTATGAATGGATGTTTGTCTATAGTCTATAGTCTATTCACTTTGGTCTGAGACAAAATGTAAACAAAGAATCTCAGGTTCTAAAACTTTTTTAATGTCAGAAAGTACCTACTAGCCAATGATCAGGTCTAGCTTCACCACTCATTAATATAGCCACGAAAACGTCAATTCAACAAGAAAACAGTCACAGACAACTTTAAACTTAACAGTAAAATAATAACAAAAATGAAACAAGGAAATAACAAGAATTTAACAATTATGATAGAATATGCACGCTCGCGTCAATGGCTGACGTAAATAACCAACCGATTATAAAATACAACATTTCAACGTAAAATACTTATATCATGTCTACTCTTAAATTTTGTCGTATTATAATACGTCTTAGTTTGGGAATGATTGTGTTTTTAGGTCTTTTTCCATGTCAACTGAAGTTGTTAAAATACTTTTATCAGCAATATAAAAATATACGAATTTATGATGTGTATGTACCAGCTTTTAAAAAAAAGTAACTTAATGTTTCACTGCATTTCCTATGTAAATAGTATTTAATCTTTACTTTTGTCAAAACTGACCTTAAAAAAAAGGTAAATTTAAAAAATCAAAAAACACGACTGCTTAATAGGCTAGTTGACCCTTTTTGGAAAAAGGTTTTAAATGGTTAATAAATGTTCTATTAGACCGAAAAAAATGTATTGTATTTTTTTGAGACCTAAAAAGCTACAAATCTTTAATTTTAAAATAGATTTTTCATGGACATACAAAAACGCTATCGGCCATTTTAGTCTATAGATTATCTATGCTATGACGTTAACTGCAGTAAACACATAGAGAAAGGTAAATAAACAAAAACTCGTAAGAAAATAACTGACTTTATAATAAACAAAAGATGATGATTTCTAATAAATACCCCGAAAAATAAAGTAATTATCATTATTGTATTGTACGAGAATATAAAAACACATCCTTGAAGATTCCAGGAAAGTTGTGAATTAAAAGTGCCGAAAGAAATTAACCTACGCAACTTTATTACACTTATTCATATGTTGTATCAGTTTTATGTTTATTACTACATTGTAATACTAAATACACTGTACTTACATAAATGCCTTGTCGTTTCTCTGCTCCGCAGAGCAGAAATCGGGGTTTAGTGAAATAAATTCACCAACCATGAATGCGTCAATTCTTGGCAGAATTGTGCTTTCTGTTTTCACAAAGCCGGCATCCATAATTAGTTTTTTCAAAAAAAAACAGTAAACGGAAACTTTTCTAAAGTTAAAAGTGTTTTTATGATAAATTTAGTCAGACGAAAGAATCCACCCACAGTAACACGCGAATGACATTTAGTTGTTTACCATATGAGACGTCACAATCATGGCGGATGTGGCGAACAGCATTTTTAGTGTTTAAAAAATATAGACTAAAAATATTTTTTAAAATTAAATTTCTACAGCAATCTTCTGCTTTTATGAAGTGAAATTGATATATTTCGGTTCCTTAGACCAAATACTTTATGAAATAAACATTTATTTAATACAATTCGACATGAGTCAACTAGCCTATTATTCTTCAAATAAAAACTGAAAAGAAAAAACCAAGTCCAGTAGTCTATAATTCTGTTAATAAGGAACAAAGCTACTTTAACAGTCGGGACCCACTGTTGAAAAATGTTATGTATTCTTGAATATCTAATGGGTCCCGACTGTTAAAATAGCTTTGTTCCTTATTAACAGAATTTTTACCCGGCTGCGCAGGGTAAAAAGTATCCTTTTTATGGTTTGTTTACATTTTGTCTCACGCCAATGTGAATAGACTATAGTTAACTAAAATAAGCTATCAAATGACTTGTGTGATTTATTTAATTGTATGCTTTCACGCACAGAAATCATTAAATAAAACACTTTTTTAAACGGTTATAAAATGGCTGATATTTGTATACAAACGCCCGACATTCTGGATCGTTTACAGGTTCCGTGTTCACGAGAATGTCACTTAATAATTTTGACCAGTTAGGGGCCGTTCAAGTATTACGTAAGCAGCTTTATTACATTTATTTACCCCCTCCTCCCCCTTGTCAGCAAAAGTAAGCAAAGTTCTCCCCCCCCCACACATACATGCTTACGTAAACATTGGTACCTATATGCATTTTTCCTTTAATGTATTCTGTTTTTTTTTATCAATTCATGAGCGTCATGAGCAGCAGTACTTAAATAGGCTTAGGATAGAGGACTTTAATGCACATAATATAGATAGATAGATAAACACTTTATTACTCACACATACACAATTAAAGGGTTTACAAAACAGATAGTTAACTATGGCGGGTAAAGGCGGTCTTATCGCTGAAAGCGATCTCTTCCAGACAACCTTTAAGTCGAAGGATAGTTTAACAGAGATAGAAGAGTAATGTGCCAGCAAAATATAAAACAAAATAAAATAGAAATAACATTATATATATTATATAAAATACATACAAAACATAACACCTATATATATATATATATATATAATATATATATATATATATACAGGTTGTTACAAAAATACAAATAAAGCTTGAAGGGCGTCAAAGTACATCATATAAGGAGTCTTCTCTAAATTTCTTAAAATATTTGCATGAACTCTTAACTTTTTATAAAAAACAGTTATTTTTAATGATCCTTCAACTAGTGACGTGTCTTAAAATGATCGATATTTTTATTAGTCATTAAAAATAACTGTTCATGCAAATATTTTAAGAAAATTAGAGAAGACTCCTTATATGATGTACTTTGACGCCCTTCAAGCTTTATTTGTATTTTTGTAACAACCTGTATATATATATATATATATATGTATATATATACTAGCTGACTCGGCGAACTTGGTACCGCCCAAAAGTAATAATTTGCAATAAATTAAAATTGCGACTATAATTTGAGATTTAAACTATCCTATCTCTCAAGTTGGATCGAACTGCACATGGTGTGCGAATTTTATTATTATCGGTTCAGTGGTTTAGGAGTCCATTGAGGACAAACATTGTGACACGAGATTTATATATATTAAGATATATATATATATATATATACATATATATATATGTAGGTGTTATGTTTTGTATGTATTTTATATAATATATATAATGTTATTTCTATTTTATTTTGTTTTATATATATTTAAACAAACTTTAATGACACAGTATTCATCATAGATTAAGGTACAAATATTATAATCTTATTAGATACTATTACGAACAAAACAAACTTCTTTCGAATTTTTGGTATACATATTAATTCCAATTAACAGTCTTCAGTCCATGGCACCGGAATCCATGATGCTGTCGTAATCACTACTATCTCGACCCCCCCCCCCCCCCCCTGTCATCAAATATAAGCAAAGCAAAGACCCCCCTGCCCCCCTATAGTGCTTACGTAATACTTGAACGGCCCCTTATCTTCGAAAAACTTTTAATTACTGTTAGGATTCTTCGAATGTTTTTTTTTCGGACACTGAGTTTAATTCAAAGTTTTAAAACTTGCAAATGATCCGAAACGCCGGGAATATGTTGAAATATTAAAAAGCACAGGTTCAAATCCATAAAAAAATTGTTTTATCCAAACCCACTAGTAGCATATTTTCTAAATCTCGATTCAACTAAAACTAGATATATCCTATTAGAAAACTTCAAAACTTCCATGTCAATATGACATTATTGTATATGACGAATCCAGTTTTAAGTTCAATTGAGATTTAGAAAGATTTCTGCAAGTGAAGTTCACTGTCATCTTTTCGTGGTCTGTGTCATCGTCATTAGCCTTTTAATGTCCCCACTGCTGTGGCATTCCCTATGGATGGAATAGGGAGATTGGGAAATGACCCACCACGCGGGCCCAGTGCGAATTGGCGGGTGCTAACGACTGCAGATGCAGCCGGGACCAACGGCTTAACGTGCCTTCCGAAGCACGGAGGAACTCGATATAGAAGAGTTTTGATCACCCATCACAATGGCCGAATGAATGTGAATTAGTGTCGTGGTCTGTTTAACTTTTTATTCTAAAAATAAGGAGTCATTCCCCATATACATTCACAACCAGCACTACCATATACCCTATCATGTAAAATCATATAAATGTGAAACTAGATTTTATCTTTGTTCTCCTTTTTTTTTGCTTATGTAACACTTTCTTAAGCCGGGATAGGCTGGTGCACTGAGACACAGGCGTCAGTTTAGTTTGGTCACCAGTCTCTCACAATAGGGTATTTGACAGTATTAAAAATAAAGTGTCAATTGGTTAGCATCTGTGTTTAGAATGAATATTGGCAGGGGTTTTTACTATTATTACAAAAAAAATATTCATAATTTTACTAAAAACCCACGAAAAAGATAATAGTTTTCTTATCTATTGTCACGTGACCAAAAACGCTTGGGATTGGCGGGGCCTAAAATGACGTCACACGCAAGTAAACTTCCTGTTAAAGTGACATTACATTGTATCGTTTGACGTTTAAATAACAGTCCTGTGATGTCAAACATTAGTAAGACGCCATATTGTCCAGAGAAACGTTTTCGTGGCAACTTGAAAATGGAGTTTTTAACATGGTTTTTTTTTACTGAAAACACAACAGAATGATGAATATCCACTCTTTGCGGACTTCATAAACATTAGTCAATAACGTGAGATCGTTTTCTCAAACCTGTCAAATACCCTATCGTAGTCCTAAGTTTTATAATCTGTTACTCATGAATCATGTATACGAGTAATGGTAGCCATACACACTACGAGAAATCGTTACGATCAGACTGTACAGTTCGAACGGAACAGATTATCGTACGTGGCGTACGTATAGGAAACTGTGCAGTTTTATAACATACACGCTACGATTTAACGGTACCGTTCGGACTGTACAGTCTAATCGTAACGATTTCTCGTAGTGTGTATGTCTACGATAAGATTGTGGAGAGAAAATAAAGGTTATTATTATTCACACAGACAACGATTCACCGCGAGATAAACACCGCGTTGCAAACATGAGACTCGGCCTTACCGCCGCCGCCGCCAATATACGCGTCCGTGCTCAAAGACCGACGGCCACTACCCCTCCTCCTACAAACTACCACCAAAACACAACCGCAACCGCAACCGGCCGCTTCGCAACCGCAACCGACCGTTACGCAACCGCCGCCGACAACTACGCAACCGCAACCCCCTCGGAGGGGCGAGGAACCGACTTACGTCACGGTGAAGGCGAAGAAATGAAGAGTGCTATCGGTATTTCGCAAGGTGCATGAGCCTTTTTAAACCGTTATGTGTTTTATGTTAATTGTGGTGGTTTCGGTTGACTTCGCTGTGGTTCTTTGTACCGATTATTATTATTTGGGTAGATAAAACTAGTTTTTACGGGTTAATGCACGAAACTTTATTTATTTATTGACGTTTCGCAGCCTTTTCAGGTCTGCATCGTCAGAATAATGATTTTTTATTTAAAATTGTCGAGCTTGAGCGAACGCTCAATATAAGTCTTTCGAAGGTAGCTCGACAATTTTAAATAAAAAATCATTATTCTGACGATGCAGACCTGGAAAGGCTGCGAAACGTCAATAAATAAATAAAGTTTCGTGCATTAACCCGTAAAAACTAGTTTTATTTAATGAGTGATGTGCGTGAAAACCTAAGAAACAAATATTTGGGTAGAGTCTGTGCGGAAAGAGAATGGAATTTAGATTGAAGGGCGCTGTATACAGATAACGAAGTCTAACGAGAAATACGTCAAATTTCGTTATTTGTGCACTCTAATCTTTGTGTCATCTTCATTGGACAATCTTCGAGATTATTAGGTGATTGAATTCCCTTTCGTTTGTATCACTACTTATACAACATCTAGATACCTACTACACAATAACACAAGAGTCTGTACGGAAACAGAATGGGATTTAGGTTGAAGGGCGCTGTGTGCGTTTCTACTGGATTTGTAAGGTTTTACCCCTTTTCGACATGATTAAACACAAAAAACCGCAAGAAATCACAACAACAAACAAATCCGTATCAATACAAAACTTTGACGTTTTACAGATTGCTGGGTTTGATTGCCAAATAAAAATCTGAATGTTAGTTCCGTTTTTCGTCACACCCATTCTCTTTCCGCACAGACTCTAGTGATAATTATTATTATAGAGCTTTAAAAACAAGACACTGGAAACATCGATAATATCGCGTTGGCATGGTCGATATATCGCATGTCGATATTTCCCCGACTTAAAATATAGATATCGATATTTCTAAAGAATTTGCATCCCTACCGATAACGTGACAAAATGGAAAGTTCTGTATTGTCAAGACTCGGTTACTTACGGTACTTTATGTATGTAATTGAACAACATTGCAACAGAGAAAATTACATAAACACAGCCTTAAGTTTTCCCCCAGTGAAAAAGTTATATCTCGTGACTTAACATCAATATTTATATTTTTTTAAGCATGTAACTGCTTGATGTTAAAATCTAAAGAAAATTTAACAAGAAAAAAAAACCACGCCGACCATTGTGGATTACCTACAATTCGAAGAAATGGCGCTGCCTTGCTGCTTAAGAATGGCTAGAAGAATTTCGACGCGGCCGTCAGGGCTGCGGTAGCATAATTGTTCAGTGCATTCGCCCGGATTGAGAAGGGTGCGGGTTCGAGTCCCGTCTGCTGCCTGGTCCGCGTGGAATCAACATTTATTTTGACATTCAATGAAAAAAATTGCTGTTTTTTTTATCTATTTAAAATTTATTGAATAACTAGTATCTGTTTACATTAAAGGTAAAAGCTTTGACTAACTTCAGAAGACACGTTTGACTAGTTCCCTAGTTTTTCCTAAAAATAAATACTTGTCAATTATTTTCTGTTACATTATTTTGACTTACATACAGAACTATCGTGGGTGTGTTATTGAAGCTCCAATGGGCGCGTTGTTATCGGTCAATAATATCGTTTGCGTTACTGCGAAATGTGTTTTTAGTACATTATGTATGAGAACGGCTACAATCTTTGCTCCAGAACTAACGCGTTGATATCAAAGTGTCAATTCAATTTTATAATGTGTAAATGCACTGAAAGAAGTTATTCATTAACAAACTAAATCGAAAGAAAATATAACTAGAAAAAATTCCACGCGGGCCAGGCAGCATACGGGACTCGAACCCGCACCCTTCGCAATCCGGGCGAATGCACTGACCAATTATGCTACCGCGGCCCTCACGGACCGCGTCGAAATTCTTCTAGCCATTCTTAAGCTGCAAGGCAGCGCCATCTCTTCGCATTATAGGTAACCCACAATGACAAATGAATACATTTACAAGTATTAAACATTTGAAAGAAGTGCATTCGCCCGGATTGCGAAGGGTGCGGGTTCGAGTCCCGTCTGCTGCCTGGCCCGCGTGGATTTTTTTCTAGTTATATTTTCTTTAGATTTAAACATCAAGCAGTTACATGCTTTAAAATAATAAAAATTAAAACTAAATCTCTTTAAAAGAATGAATAAACTATAAGCTCTCTTTATAGTGTCAAAGTAAGCAAGTTCTCTGTCTCATAGTGTCAAAGTAGACATGAATGGCAAAATTGGATTTGTCGGAAAAATGCTTAACAAAAAACTTCATAAAACGTACTTGTCGAATTCCATAATTATAAATCCTTAGTGAAAAGTTATTCCAATCACCACCAAAGTGAAGCGAAATCACCACTTTTCAATAATTAACATTATTGTAATATTATATATTATTTTCTCACGCCACATGCTTATCCACCGATTTAATTTTAATTAAATAAAATGTATTATATAATAATACTTGATTGAAATGTTAAGTTTAATTGGACTGGAGTTTGCAATGTTAACAGTTTCGGGGACAATGACAGACTTTAAAGATAATATAGTATCAGTTATGGAATTTATCTCGTTGGATTTAAGTTCTGAAACTGTTTGCTTGTCACGAAATAATCGAAGGGATTGGCGAACAAAGATTCTGTTCGAAACGCACATATTGTGTGATATTTATGAAGTTTAAAGAAAAGTTTACTAGAAAAAAATCCACGCGGACCAGGCAGCGGACGGGACTCGAACCCGCACCCTTCGCAATCCGGGTGAATGCACTGACCATTATGCTACCACGGCCCTATTGGCCGCGTCGAAATTTTTCTAGCCTTAAGGGTTAAGGCTTATAACTATAATTGCTATTTCTTCTTTCAAATGTTTAATACTTGAAAAAGTATTCATTTGACATTGTGGGTTACCTACAATGCGAAGAGATGGCGCTGCCTTGCAGCTTAAGGCTAGGAAAATTTCGGCGCGGTCAATAGGGCCGTGGTAGCTTAATGGTCAGTGCAATCGCCCGGATTGCGAAGGATGCGGGTTCGAATCCCGTCCGTTGCCTGGTCCGCGTGGATTTTTTTTCTAGTAAATTTTTCTTAAGATTTAAACATCTAGCAGTTAAATGCTTAAAAATAAATAAAAACATTTATGAAGTTATTAATATGGTTCATTTTATAACCATCTTTATTTGTTTCTTAAAGGCTGATTTACACTTCGGTAAGTCGTTACTGGTGTCGATTCTGGCAGGATTCTCCAAACTCGAAACTTAATTTGATTTGATTTTGAAACTAGATTTGATTAGTCAGAATTTGAAACTAGATTTGATAAGTCTGTCTTTTTCATTCTGTATCGACAATGACAAGGACACACTGTTTTCAAATTTAAGTTTAGCTTTAGAGAATCATGCCAGAATTGACACCACTGTTAGCGAGTTTAGAAATCGGAGAGTTCTGCTGTAAGTACTAAACTGGCAAATCCCTGTCCAAACGATAGTAAAAACCTAACTCGCCAAGATCGTAAATTTATTCATTACTATACTTATCGAAGTGTAAATCAGCTTTTATGTATAGTATTAAGAACACTATAATATAATGCATAATATACATACATAATAATTTTAAACATTGTTTTAATATCCAATTGTTCATATGTCGATTCTTACCTCAATCATTTCTAATGATATGTAAATATGAAATAGATTGTATAATTCTCATGTGACTTATTTTTAATATTTATTGAACACGACACAGTTATTTTTAAATACTTAAACAGTAAGAAATACTTTGAATGTAAAATGAACAGAATCGTTGTTTGCGTCAAAGTCATTTAAAGTTGGGGCAAAACAATGTGAACATGTTTCAGTATCTACGCGTAGATAGATTTTACTCGTCTATTGTGAATGCATTTTAATAGTTTTAGAACTGTTATTTTATGCAAAAAAAAATAAAAATTGTTTCGTCCCATGTGAAGACAGCATTATGCCAACATTGGGGCCAACTCGCAACATTGTTTAAAAATGGAGGGTAGTTCGAGTTTTTGCGGATAATTACAGAGAACGAACTAAAGATGGCTGTGTTATACATTAGTCTTATAACGGTTGGTACCATTAGTTGGCTAACGAATATGGAATTATTGGAAGGGCGGTTGCAATAATCGACGGCAGTGGCGTACACGACCTTACGTCTATGTAAATACGTTTCAAAGTCGTTTGCTGACGACACGACACACACATGCCAAAAATTTTCATATTTTCTATTCATTAAATGTATATTTTAACGTAGTATTATTCTATTTAAACGTGTAAGTAAGTATAATACTGGCTGCACGGTGAAATACCGAATTTAAATAATAATGAGGAAATTTGAATGAAAAATGTCTCGTCTTAGAGAAATATCTTCGGCTGAATATACTATGGTAATCTACTTTTCAGACGGGCTGTGCCATGTCTCTAGTGTACATTAAGAACTATACCTTAATTTTTATAAAGATAAAGTTTAAAATTTGATGTTCGAAGTGCGGTTATAATCGCAATTACGATTGTATTATTACATGTTGGACGCATCGAAAGTGTAAACGCTATTGTATGAAGGAATTTCTTGAGGAACGATTATGATGCTTCGATATTGATATGACGGTCATATTATGACTATTTATAAGTAGTGTTTATTTTATAGAATTATTAGATCAGAAATCTATTAAACCTCCACTATTCGATCTGTGTATTGCATTTCGTAGCGTTTTCTTTACTCGAATAAACCTTTTCCATCTATTTAAACTAGAGAGATTCTTTTGATTATTTGACTTACCTACTGTGTAGGCGATCTATATATTTATTGTAATTTAGAACATGATGGAATCGCATAAACGTTGTTTATTCGATAACAATAAATGGTTATTGTATTAAGTGTAAATCTCTGTAGTTGTAAGATTGAAAGTGTAATACCATTATATCCGTCTACTGGGTCCCGAAATGCGAGTTAGTAGGTTTTTTGTTTAGTCACTTTAAGTTGGTTTTTTATTTTTCAAAAACCCTGTAATTGTCTAGAAACCCTTAGCAGATTAGTTTTTACTGAGTGCGTGTGGGAGATATTCATCTGCGATTAATATGTGTTTGAGCCATAAAAAGAAAGGTTTTTATTACGATTGGCCATCAATCATTTGAAAATAATCAGTATTTAAAAGGAAGACTGCTATTGTTTTTATATTGTGTTTAGTCCTACTCCCCGTCAATCGTAGATGACTGTCCACCACACGCGAGAATAAAATAATAATAAATAAATAAATAAAAAAAATTAACCAAAATGATATCATTGAAAAAGGCTGAGGACACAATTTTTAAGATATACAATGTCTTCTAAACAGGGTAATTTGATTTACTGTTGAGTATTTTTGAATAGTGACATTGTTATTCGATTTTTACTCTTGTCTATATTGGATGAGGTGCGATAGTCCCGCGCATGTTTTCGGAAAGCTAAAATATCTTTATAAATTACTTTGCTTCTCCAATAGGGTATTTGACAGTATTAAAAATAAAGTGTCAATTGTTAGCATCTGTGTTTAGATGGAATATTGGCAGGGGTTTTTACAAAAAAAATATTCATAATTTTACTAAAAACCCTCGAAAAGATAATAGTTTTCATATCTATTGTCACGTGACCCAAAACGCCAGGGATTGGCGGAGCCTAAAATGACGTCACACGCAAATAAACTTCCGGTTAAAATGACATTACATTGGTTCGTTTGACGTTTTAATAACAGTCGAGTGACGTCACACACTAGTAAGACGTTATATTGTCCTGAGAAACGTTTTCGCAGGAACTTGAAAATGGAGTTTTTGATTCTGTTATTTTTACTGAAATACACAACAGAATGATGAATATCTACTTTTTACGGACTCCATAAACATTAGTCAATAACGTGAGATCGTTGTCTAAAACTTGTCAAATACCCTATTGTGGTATATTGGAGTGTCTGATAATGTTTGTTAGTCGAAGTTATGTAGGCTAAGAGTTGAAAATACATGTTCAAGTAGTTTCTGGATATCAACGCATTTATGAAAATGCGCCAGTGAGGTTATACGAGTAATTTTAATCTTTTTGCACTGTATCTGAATCACCTCAATAAAATTTAATGCTTGCCAGTGACGTGTTGTCTCATTCTATTGTTATCGCGAAGAGGGTGACATCATGTATCTTAGTGCGAAACGATTAAAATTCATTTTCACACTTCATTTGGAACAAAAAAATATCTGAGTGTAATCGTTAATAAAACTCAATTTCCAAGTTAAGCTTGAATCTTATACTCAAAACGGTATTAAGAAAGAGGAATTACGCAGGCTAAGAGGAAAGTTGGTGACGTAGTGTAAAAATAAACCTTATTTTTTTTTGTATATTATAAAAAAATGTGAGCCGTCACGGGACGCCTGGCAGATGTGAAACACTTGCAGGTTTACGATAAATACACTCGGAGAATTGCTCCGGATGCGTGCGGTAAAAAATGACGTAGGTCCTGCTCCGAAGGGCGCTGGCGCCGTACTGATCAGCGTGTAGTTGAGCACTGGTATATATTGAATTTTACGGGCGACGCGTCGCCAGCATCGCCACGCCAGAAATCGGGGTCCTCCCACCACAACGGCTAACTAGAGCCGAGGCCCGAGTCTCAGAGACTTCTCGACTTATGGTTCCCTTATGATCTCGCCGTCCCCAAACCCGGTGACGCTGTAAAGGTCATCTGCGACCAACAGCATACACACTCAAAAAAAAAGCTAGAAATCAGTTTTACGTGCGCCAAAAGTCGTTTTACATCAAAAAACAAGCAAAAGGTATTCGAGCTGTGTTACAAATTGCAATCGAATATATTATTATATTAAATTGTTATTACAAAAGTAAACATTTTATGACAGCATCGTCTAACTCGCTCTAATAAAATAACCAATCGGAAATGGCGACGCAAGACATTTTGTTATCTATGGGAATACATTATTCCTGACAGGACGCGCGAATGTGATACAATGATGTCGATTCTGGCATGATTTCTCTAAAACTTAACTTAAATTTGACAACAGTGCATCCCTGTCATTCTCTATACAGAATGAAAAGGAGAGGCTGATATTAAATTAAGATTTGAGTTTAGAGAATCACGCCAGAATCGACACCAATGTCATGCGTCGCCATTTTGTTTTGTCTCTTTATTAGCGCGACTTATACCTAGATATACAATGCTTTCCGAAAAATATGAAGCAGGGTACTCGGCGTGCGTTCTTCTTAATAGTACAGATTTCATGACATTTGGGGCGTTTTACAAAATGCTGTATTTGCGAGAATTGACTTAAAAGCGTTACTCTTTTACACGCTTCTTGACGTATAATAATATCTTTATATTAGCTTATTTATATAATATAGACATAATTGTAATTCGAAACTATTTCTCGTACTTATTGTCTCTTTTGATTTGATATTCCACTTGAATAATAGAGAAATACGGAAAATGTTTTTAATTTGTAGTTAAATTAATGATTTCTAGCGTTAAAAGAAATGAATGTTTTAATAGTGATTCGCTATTTATTTATTATATAATTGTAAATCTACTTATCACAATTATTATCTATATATATATATATTTTAAAAAATATATAAAATAATATAATAAAATTAAGTAGAATCCGAATGATCTGTTGGTATTTGAAATGTGTAATATAGAATTAGGTAAATTAAGTGTTATTTCCGATATAATTTGTAATGACTGTTAAGTGTGATTACAATATAATGCGTCACTACCATAGTGTAATAGATATAGAAGAAGAAGTTTTAATGATATTGAATATTTGATGATTTCCTAAATGTGTCTGGCTGGGGGATGGCATTTTAATCCAATTAAGTAAAATAAATAAATTAATATGTAAAATGAAACGTGCAGTTTAAAAGTAAATAATATTTAAATATATATAGTTAAAAAATTTATTATATATATATATATATAGCGTAAACAGTTGCAGTGGCCTAAAAGTGTATCCCACCCACCGATTTCCTTGTGCGGGGAAAAATGATCTTTGCGCGCGAATGAAATAGTGTTCATTATTGTATGTACGTTGTGGTGTGTCGTTTTTATTTCTCATTCTTGTGCCAAGCTATAGTTTCGGTTACCTCCAGGCTACTGTGGTTGTTTGCTACTTTATAAATTTGTTGTATTGTAATCGCATTATAAGTAAGTATGTAAATTATTATTATTCAACATTATATTATGTAGCGGTCTGCTCTGCGATTATGAATCATATTTGTTGGTTAAATGTTAGTAATTTCAAATGTTTTTCATCTTATTAATTATGAATAAACAATAGAAATTATTTCAAACTAGCTTCCAACCGCGAATTTGTCCACATTAAAAGTAGTTTTTTCGGAATTCCACAGAAATCTTATGATTTTCCAAGATTAATAGTATCCTGTTTGTCAATTTAGGTGATAAAAAAATCATTTTCTCGTAGCCTACTAATTTAATAGACGCGAAAATTTGTAACACATTCACGCTAAAACGGCTAAACGGATTTCGTTGATATTTGTTTTATCACATATATTATACCAAATTTTACCATAAATCCGTTCTTTTCATTTGCGATTTCAGTAAAGTAATATTTTGTTAAATTATACTATCATATTCATATACTAGCTCTATGAATCATACATGTATGTAAAGTTAATCAAAAATACAGTTTTAACATTAAGTAGTGATGTTACAGCGATCAGAGTTAAATATATGTTTTATGTAGTTAAAATTTTGTTTTATATAATATAATTTCCGTTTGACTTCTTTACTACTATAAAAATCGATCTTTATTATTTGTCAATTATATAGCAACAATGCCGGCTTGTATTGTAACCGACTTTTTAATCTTTAGATTCCTTAATGAATTTAAAAAAAATCTACATTCTTAATATCTTTATTGAAATAAGAAGCACTGTTTTGAATTCTCCAATGTATTTGTAGAATTAGTTTGACCCTTAAGTTTTCTGCGTTTAGAAATAGACAATTAGGAAAAGGAATTAAGGGTTTGTTTGGTGCAATATAATTATTTATGACGTTAAGTAAGTAGATAATTTTATCCACACTTGATTCATTATTTATGTTCGAAAAGAAAACCATGCTTTCTGTTTTTTTCAGAAATCAGCACATCGGAATATATATTAACTTGTAAAATATTCAAATTTTAATTTTGAACTTTGCGGAAATTGGTTTTTCCCTTGAGGAAATCCGTTATGGTGTTTAGTTCAGTCCGATGAGCTGTGCCTGTACTGTTCTTAGAGAATGAATATTAAAGAACAACATAATGTAATAATTGTTTTAGCCAATTTATTATTAGTATTATAATTATAATTTATTTACAATAATTGCAGGCAGACTGCTTTGTGTACGTAATATCTTCCATTAGAACCGTAGTCGCTGTGAGCTACCATGCATAATAACAATAAATAAACAATAAAATTAAGAAGAGCATTTTGATTTTACTACCCGAACTACCACGTATCTTTGGAGGATGGTTGGTGCGGTCGCAGCCTGAAATTTTGGAGGGGGTCACTCATCTACATATTTAAAACTCAAAGGTGACCGACTGACATAGTGATCTATCAAAGCACAGCCCAAACCACTGGACGGATCGGGCTGAAATTTGGCATGCAGGTAGATGTTATGACGTAGGTATCCGCTAAGAAAGGATTTGGATCAATTCTACCCCCAAGGGGATAAAATAGGTAATGAAAGTTTGTATGAAACTTTGTCAATTTTAAACCGATCGGGCTGAGACTTTGCATGCAGGTATAAGAAGAATCGTAGATGAATGTCATTGTGTATAATACAAGCCTGAGAACAAAAACTGTAGTCTACACTTCAGCTCTACACCGAAGCGAAGCCAGGGCGGGCCGCTCCGTCCTTGGTTCTAAACTAGTACTAGATGTCATTACCAAGTTAGTTTGGCTATCGTACTTAGTTTATAAAAAAAAACATCACTAGATGTCAGCAAACTAAAAATTTATCGCTGTTAGGGGATATCTAGAAATTTCCTATTATTATTTTGCAAATTTTTGCGATTTTTTAATTTGACCTTAGATTTGGGGGGGGGGGGGGGGGGTCATGTCCCCTGTGATTAGTAAGCCTTATAGTGCTTACTTTGGGGCGAGGCTAATTGGTGTGTATAAAAAATAAAATAAATATACTCTTCTGTTCGCCAGTTCCTCAATTATCAAAAGTAATTCTCTTCTCCGAGGTGAAGTGTGATTTAGTAAAACCAGAATAGTTCGTTAATATGGAAACTTTATTACGAAAAATTAATGGTAGCACACCAGCTCGGGAAAATCACAGCACCAATCACACATAATCACGGGGTCCTTTAAGAGAGATGTGAAGAAGCATTTTCGCAGGCCGGCAAGGTGAGGATGGTTGGTGTAGCCGTTTATAACTGCTGTGCCAGCTATCTTCGCGTTTGGACTTTATCACCACTTAACATCAGGTGGGGTAGTCATTCAGTTCTGTCCTACAAAGGGGGGCGGCGGAGGGTTGCTTGGACGGGAACGGCCAAGAAGCCCTCCGCAGCGGACGGGGGGCGGTACGGTGGGCACTAGGCCGGGTACTCAGCCCCCATGCGCGGACCATCCTGCGCACGTCTGCGGGGTCCCCGCAATACCTCGGGAGACCCCTGCCGTGGAGCCCCGGCGAGGCCGGGAAGCTGCTGGGTGCGGAGTCGTGGTAGAATCCTTAACGGGCACCCCGTGGCTTCGCATTAACCAGTGCAGAAGGTATTCGCAGGACTTTTTTAGCGGATATTATGCCGTAAAGCGTCCGTAAGAGTTGCAGGGCCCTCGGCGGGCAGCCACTGGAGGGTCCGTAAGACTTGCGGAAGCCAGGTGTGAGATCCGATCGGCGGTGTGCCTCTTAAAGGCGCCGTCGTCTGTAAAATGATTTTTTACCTGCGTTATAAAAAAAGGGGGTATGGTAAGGTCATATACCTCAAAAAAAGCACCGCGCGTAACATTACGTTAAAAAGTCCCGGCTATGACTGGCGCGGAGGCTTTTCTTTTTTTTGAGTGTGTATGGTATGCTGTTGGTCGCAGATGACCTTTACAGCGTCACCGGGTTTGGGGACGGCGAGATGCTAAGGGGAACTCAAGGCGATAACTGCCGAGTGCCTGTAGAGGTATTCCAGACGGATGGATTCTCCTCACGGGGGGAGTCTCCTCTCCGTCTGGAGCCTCTAGACCACTCGAACCTGAGGGGGAGGCGAGGCGTTGGCGCAGTTGACGATACTCCCGAAAACATCCCCCCGCGCGTCCCTTCAACGGTCTATATCTGACATTTCCCTTAAAGTGGTCACTTATACGCCACAAAAATCATTTATTCAGTCTAGGCTGTTACAAGCTCTTGTGAATGTCAACTCTATGCCATCGGCTCGTAAATCTACGGCGGGAGAGCTTGTATTGAAAAGAACCGGCTAGAAACTCGGCAAGGGCTATTTTTTCTCCCTGTTTTATTTCATACAGTGTCGTCAATAGAAAAATGAGATCTGTACCCTTAGCACGATCCAATATCGAATTCGAATCGTTTGCGAGTCCGAAATGTCATTGTCAAATGTGTACTGATTTTTAGTTCAATTTGACAATGACATTTCGGACTCTCAAACGATACGAATTCGATATTGGTTCGTTCTAGGGGTACTGAACTTGAAAACATGTACCGATGTCAATTTCAAGTATTGTTTTTGCTAATTAATTGTAGACGTGGTTTCTTAGGATACTTTTATTTAAAACTAGCTGTGCCCCGCTGTGTTACTCGCGGTTTATTATGGTTATTTTCCCGCAGTAAAACATAGCCTATGTGTTAATCCAGGGTGTCAGCTAACTCCATACCAAATTTTATTAAAATCGCTCCAGCCGTTTAGACGTGAAGAAGTTACAAACATACACCCTCAAAAATTTCGCCATTATAATATTAGTTTAAAATAAAATCCCGGAACTCTGGGATCGCATAGCTAATAGGATGTATATTTACTGAAAGTTAAATTTTAATTTCCCATTCGAGTACCTAGTATGTGTTTGTAGGGTGTAAGAGATATGGTGGTGTGGTTATTAAGAAAACATAAATGAATATAAATTTATATAATCATTAAGGACATCTTACACAATATTTTTATTATATACACACATGGCAACTGTCATTTGTATCAAACTGGGTTATTAGATCTGACGAAGTAAACACTTACATTTGTATTTCCTGGAATGGATGGATTTTTTCAATATAAAAGTGTTTTTTCTATAATAGCCAACATCTCAACTTGAGTATATATGCTTCCGATAATCCAACCCCTAGTCATTACTGCTTTACCAACTATCTTCACGTCTGGACTTAACCACCTCTTAACATTAGGTGGGGTAGAGTAATCTGTTTACCTAATAAGAAAAGTATACTAATTATAATACGAAAGTGTGTTTGTCCGTCCGTTGCCTCTTTAAGTTTAAACCAGAACTAGAACTAGAACCGAAAGAATTTAGAACAGACGAATGGACTGTCCCACACTTTTAGCTTTAGGTCCCGTGACTGCCCGCCAAGTTATTGAAGTGAAATGAGGTACTTGTCCCCCCGGCCCCTTTGACGTTACTATCGTCCATGTGAATATATGTACTTAGGCGAAGTCGCTGACATCCGCGAGTTTAGTTCTTGTTTTATGTTAAATGGGTAAATGCCTTACGCATCCTTCAACCACTGGGGGAGCGAGAAGAAGGTAAGTGGGACTGCTCCCTGTCCTCTTCAGCCAGCCCTGGAGCTCGCTGTAGTAAACAGGGCGCTACCTAACGCCCTGAACAGTGCCACTAAAAACCAGACAATACTCCTGCACCGGTCACCCGACACGCACTATGAGGACCGCGGTCCCTCTAGTTCGTGCCGAGAGGGCGGGTGTCTCCGAATGATCGCGCACCCGCCAGGTGTTCGTCCGCGGACGGACCCACCCCGATGAAGATGCCCCGGAGCATCAGGGGCATCAGCATCCAGAGAGCTTGTGCAATGCAATGCCGTTACCTCACCAATCATCATCATCAACAGCCTATTCTAGTCCACTGCTGGACATAGGCCTCTTCAATTGCACGCCACTCAGATCGATCTTGGGCTACTCGCATCCAGCTCCTGCCAGCCACCTTGCGCAAATCGTCACTCCATCGTGCCTGTGGACGTCCTACACTACGTTTGCCTAGACGCGGTCTCCACTCCAGAACTCGTCTACCCCAACTGTGACTTCAGACGTATTTCTGAAGTAATTTTTCAACTTGACGACACTGTATATAACAATACAGGGAGAAAAAAACAGCCCTTGCTGAGTTTCTTGCCGGTTCTTCTCAGTACAAGGTCTCCCGCCGTAGTTTTGCGAACCGATGGCGTAGCTTCTTGACCTTCACAAGTGCTTGTAACAGCCTAGACTGAATAAATGACATTTCATTTCATTTCCAACGGTTATCGGTTCTTCGGCAAATATGGCCAGCCCACTGCCACTTCAACTTGCTAATCCGGTGGGCCATGTCGATGACTCTGGTTCTCTGTTGGATTACCTCATTTCTGATGCGATCTTTCAGAGAAACGCCGAGCATAGCCTTTTCCATAGCGTGCTGAGCGACTTGTGCACTTGTGGACCAGTCGTACTGTCAGTGTCCACGTCTCGGCTCCGTATGCCGTTGCCTAACCTGCCCCAATACCCACCTCGTGGAGCCCTGAAACTTAGTCACCGGCAGAAACACATCGCCACCAAAAGGTAGTGTTTTTTTACCGTAGCCTTCTGTAAGGGTGGGGGTTACGTTCCCAGATCCGCTCTGTCCTTCCTCTGTTATAGTTGTTATCCTGAAAATCATCTTTTTAGGCGGAGTTGGATTTCGTATGGGAAATCTATTAAACAACGTAGGCGAAGTCGCGGGCTCTCGCTGGTTAAGTTCTAAGCTTCACGTACAAGCGAATAAAACCTCATCTAGACCCAAAACGGTAAGTAATGAGCAGAGTGGGCAGTTCCTTTCATTACGCTCAATCTAATCTCGAAACGGACCGAAATTGATACGAACTACTTAATCCTTTCAGAGCAAAGATCTTAGATCTTGAGGCTTAGATATATTTCGTTATGAAACCTCTGTACATCTGTAGGCAGGGGGAGTATCGTATTCTGTAATAGATACCTATTTATTCAAGACCGATTGGATATCTCATTTATGTTATTACATAATAAAAAAATATCTATAATGAATTATAATTAAGTAGAGTCTGTGCGGAAAGAGAATGGGCGTGGCGAAAAACGGAACTAATATTAAGATTTTTATTTGGCAATCAAACCCAGAAATCTGTAAAACGTCAAAGTTTTGTATTTTTATTTTTTTTATTTATTTATTTGATGTACAAACAGGTGACAAACATTCAGTACAAAATTATTTTCATTATAAAACAGTAAACAAGGATGTAACCTTTAATACGTACATACTGAGTGACTAAACAATAATAACAGAGTGCTTGACATGCTAAGCTACAGCCAAATCATATTATATTTTTAATTTTTTAAATTGATTACTAGCACAAGTTTAAATAATTATTATAAACTAGCTGACCCGGCGAACTTCGTACCGCCTTAGCGTAGCTTTGATGCACTACTTTATTTTGTATAGCTGACCTATCTTATGTATGAGTACCTATTCATTGTTAGCGCGGTTATGGATGTGTTGTCACAGATTACCACAGATTTTTGTTTTAAATTGAATGACGTTGACATTCGTTATGTTATATTTTTCAATCTTTCTGAGAGAATTTCTTTAGATTTTTTCCGTAAGAACCTTGTACAGAGTATTAGAAAACTACAAAAAAAATCAGCCAAATCGGTCAAGCCGTTTTCATGTTATGTCGTGACAACGGAAAACGGGTTTCATTTTTATATATATAGATGTTACAAATTAGCAATTACATTCTTCTTAAATACTAAAGATCTACGATCAAATACATCTATTTCTGCTCCATTAACGACGAGTTCATTATACTGGCGACACATACGTGATATAGGGTTATTAGGTATTGATACGGATTTGTTTGTTGTTGTGATTTCTTGCGGTTTTTTGTATTTAATCATGTCTAAAAGGGGTAAAACCTTACAAATACGGTAGAAAAGCACTACAGCGCCTTCCAATCTAAATTCCATTCTCTTTCCGCACAGACTCTAGTGTTTTATTGTGTAGGTAAGTATCTAGATGTTGTATAAGTAGTGATATAAGCGAAAGGTCATTCAAACACCTACTAATCTCGAAGATTGTCCAATGAAGACGACACAAAGATTAGGAGTGCACAAATACCGAAATTTGACGTATTTCTCGTTACACTTCGTTATCTGTGCACTTGGCTTCGATGAAACTAAAGGATGAAAGTGGGGGTAGTCATTTGTCAGACCTATTTACATAAAACGAAAATTTGTAAAGAACAATCATAATTTTTGAAGTTGTAATATCGGAGTACGTTTGTGGAGCTCTCCCACAATCTCATTGAGAGTACTATCCGACTGCGTTTCTGCCCCAGCTTCAGTGGCTTTAGCTTCTAACAATATACTTTCCTTAAAGGTTTGCACTGGTGAATCGCGTTACCATGCTTTTGCTTTGGCCAAAAGGGAAGATTTTCCTCCGAGCTGGGTGATGGTGGCCTTGGGGGGCCGCATTGTATTTATCGAGTGTTAGCCTCCGAATTTCACTTGCGCGGTGTAGGTTGTGAGCGCAGCGCTGGTAGCGGCATCTTTTGAGGAGGCGAGTGATTATTTTCCTTAATGTTGGTTATATGTGGGGCGTATAGATAAAATACTTTTACTTTTAGAGGCACTATTTGAGAGAGAGAGAGAGAGAGAGAGAGAGAGAGAATCATTTTTATTGACCACATTATAAATTTACAAAACAACATACAAAAAAAATAACAAAATATACATAATGGAGAAAAGAAGAAAAAAAATTAAAGTACCATTTGTGGTCAATCAGGACCCTGCCTCAGCGTAATGCTGCCGCAACACGCTATAAAACGTGTCACAGCAGCGCTGGTATTCTGGCAGGGCCTGTTATGCCAGAACCTCACATGGCCAATCGCATCCGCCTCGATAGCAGTTCCTTCCTCTCACTGCCCGTTATGGATACATATCTATCAAATAGCAAACACGATTAGCCACATTTGACACACTATTTATAGATATAACATTGATAACGAGAAAAGCTCATATGTAATGCTATGATCTTGCTAGTGCTAGAGAGAGAGACATAGCATATGCGATACTCTGCCATAAAACTTACAGTTTTTAGCGGAAAGGCGTGCGGGGTACGGCCCTTAAAAATTATCGCTTCATTTCATTTCATTTTCATTTATTTATTTTTTCGCTCGATGGATAGAAAAAATATTTATAGTTTGGGATTGTAATAGTTATTTCTGATATAAGTAAGTTGGTTATTACATACGAGTAGGCGAATGTTATTGCTTGGCTTAACGAGTAGACGATCTGTAAGCCCTCGACTTATCACGAGGTTGTAAATACCAATTCCGCGCGAATGGCATGTATTATGTTTTTCAACAAATTTGCGAGAAAACAGTACTGTAACGTCCGTTGCTGTAACTCAATAGATAGAATCTTCTATCAAACGACAGAAGATTCCCAATTTCAAATCTTTAAAAATCATGACATTACCTTTTTAATATAACTGCCAGCCGAAGGCATTACATGAACGAAGAGTTTACCCAAACAAGGAGGCTGTAACGCAACGGACCTTACAGTACCTAGCCTAGTAATATTTAAGTATTGAAGCAAACTTTTTCTAATACGAAAATGGAGCGCTTTGCAAACGAGCGGGTGGTGAAAATTAGAACTACAAATAAAAAAACCGCAAAGGATACTCACGGTGCCATGTATGGAAAGGTGCGGTAAAATATTTTAGCGCACGATTCGTTGTATGACCCGTCATTTTGAAGTATCAAACAATGTATACAACCGCTTTTAATTAATTTTTTGAGTAAATTCTTTGAAAGTTATATTATATCTCAGCGTGAAAGGAGCGATATCAATTAATAATATCTCGAGATGTATTAAAATATAACATTATATCCCGTATTGAAGAACCGCCTTTAATAAGGTTTATAATTTTATTTTTATTCAACTATTTATTATCGGTACTTTCATTAAAACTCAAACCTACTTATAAAAAGTAATTGTTTGCTTTGAGCTTCTACGGACCTGAGGGGTTTGTTCTATGGGTGTATCTTTGGTCCACATTTTAAGTAACTGATGTGTATCGGAGCTATACGGAGACAAGTGAAACAAGCTGTGGTTAAACACGCACTGTTTATTGGTAGGGACGCGACACAGTTGCTGGCTTATAACTACCTACATACATAACATCTCTCCCTCTAATTGAATACAACCCTGGGACGATTGAACCTGGCTAAGAGCTATCGACTTCATGGAACTCGTCATCTACTGATGTTGGGCTCTCAGGCGTGGCAGCCTCTGGGCGTCCTGGAATATGAGATTCAGGCTCCATACTGCTACTATCCTGTCGCACCGAACTCTCCTCATCATTTACTGGTGAACCTTCCCCCGGCACATAAAACTCTTCTCTTCTCCCTCTACGTCGAATAAGTGGACGATGTTCGATAGGAGCAAATGTAGGGTCAGTAAAGCTTGAGCCATGATCCTGCTGTGGTATCATTAGACCAGCAGCTGTAGGTGGCGGCGGTGTGAGCGGTTGCGGCGACGACGGCGACGGCGGCGGCGGTGTGGGCGGCGGCGGCGGAGAAGGTAATGATGATAGCTCAGGTAAATGTACAATTTGGTTATTGTTTTGGTTAATCGTCCCTTTAAACAAAAATATTTGATTCTTATGTCTTTTAATACACTCGTTACTTACATTATCTTTAATTAAATACATAACTTTACCTAACTTTTTTAATATAATTCCTTTATTCCATGTAAATTTTGTTTTGCTACTAAATTTCTTATATAAAATATTATCATTTTCCTTAAAGACATGTTTTTTATTTATCTCTTGTTGATTATGTGAGCACTGAAATCGTTTTGTGGCAATGGGTATTGACGGTGTCAAGGGTGACGAAGGCTTGGGCATCATTAGATCTAATCGAGATCTAAGGTTTCGGCCAAACACTGATTGAGCGGGGGACCGACCCGTGGTGGTGTGAACCGAATTACGGTAGTCTAATAGATACTGTAACAAAGTAAGTGAAATATCCTTCGCACTACTACATGACATTAGAGCTGATTTTATACCCTTTTTTATAATTTTAACAAAACTTTCAGCTTGACCGTTACTCATCGGGTGATACACCGGTGTAGTGACGTGACATATACCGTTAGAGTTACAAAACATTTCAAATTCCCGTGAACAAAAAGCTGTTCCATTATCACTAACTATAGTTTTGGGAATTCCGAAGCGAGACATAAAATCACAAAGTTTAGAGATCACAGCAGTTGAACACGTTGACATATTCATTTTATAAACTTCTACCCATTTCGAATGCGCATCTACCACGACGAGATAAGTACAATTTTTAATAGGACCTAAGAAATCTATGTGAATCCTATCAAAGGGATCTATTGGGTTTTCCCAAGGACAAATAGGGGCACGGGGCGGTGTAGGGCGCAACTGGATGCAAATGTCACACGAAGCAATCATATTCTCCAGCGCCTGGTCAATGCCTGGGAACCACAATCTCGCTCGGGCTGCAGCTTTTGTTTTTACTACGCCCAAATGAGATGAGTGTAATTCTCTTAAAACTAACTGATATAAATTTTCCGGTATTACAATCTTGTGACCTCTCATTAAACATCCGTTTTCCACTGACAACTCGGATCTACACAAATAATATGGCTTTAAACATAAATTGTTACATTTGGGAGGCCACCCATTCTTTACATATCCTATAACCTGTTTTAGCACTGTATCTTTGAGTGTCTCGTTACGCAATCTATCCAACGTTATCGGTAAGCTACCATCCAAAACAAAACAAACGTACGTAGCGCGGTCGCAGTCCATCTCCCTCTCACCGTGATATTCGGTGCATACGCACCGTTCCCTAGCTTCGGCTGGCGTCGGCGGCGGCTCGGGAAGACTCGCGCGAGACAAATAGTCTGCAGCGTTATCGCCACTACGAACGTACTCAATAACATAGTTATAACTACTTAGGAAAATTGCGTAGCGCTGTAACCTATTTGCAGACAACTCCGGTACCCCTTTATGTGGACCGAAGATAGATATTAATGGTTTATGATCTGTGCGCAATACGAATGGTTCAGATCTACCGTATAAGTATTGGTGGAACCGCCTCACCCCGTAAATAATGGCTGTGGCTTCTTTTTGGATTTGTGCATACCGTTTCTCTGCCGAGGTGAGAGTACGCGAAGCAAACGAAATTGGCCTCTCCACCCCATCGGTACTCACTTGTGATAATATTGCGCCGAGACCCGAGGGAGATGCATCCACGGTTAAAATTATCTTAGCTTTTGAATCGAAATGAGCCAATACCTGATCGGAGATCATTAATTGTTTTATTTTTTTAAATGCATATTCATGTACATTCGACCACTGAAATTTACAGCCCTTTTTCAGTAAATCATATAGGGGGCTTAGAATGGACGATGCATTAGGGATAAAGTTCCTATAGTAATTGATTAACCCTAAGAATGACTGTAATTGGTTAACGTTTTTAGGGACAGGAGCATCAATCATGGCTTTCACCTTTGCAGGCGCCTTTTTAAGCCCTTCTTTCGTAAGTATATAACCTAAGTAGCTTACCTCCTCTTTGAAAAAGTCACACTTATCTTTCTGTAGCGTTAAACCTGCATCCTGTAAGCGGCTAAGGACAGCGTTTAACCTTTCTGCGTGCTCAATACGACTATTACCCGAGCTTATTAAAACATCATCCAATAGGCATATTACACCGTCTAACCCCGATAGAACGCCTTCGATTGCCCTTTGGAATATTGCAGGAGCGCTGGATAATCCGAAAACTAACCTAGTAAACTTAAACAACCCCCGATGCGTATTTATACAAGTTATATTTTGTGAATCATCATCTTCACTCAGAACCAACTGATTGTAAGCCATAGACAAATCTAATTTTGAAAATATACACCCACCATTAATCTTAGAAAATAACTCGTTAATAGTAGGAAGAGGATATTGTTCTATCTGTAATTGTTTATTAATGCTAACTGAGTAATCCGCGCACAATCTTACTGACCCATCTTTTTTTAAGACAGGTACTATAGGTGACGCATGTTCTGAATACTGGATGGGTTTAAGGATTCCTAAGTTGACCAGTCTATTAATTTCTTCACTAACTTTATCCCTTACAGCAAATGCAATCGGTCGAGCTTTAAAAAATACTGGCTTACTATTATTTTTTAATTTTAAACTTACTTTATATTTGTTAAACGTTCCTAACTTATTAGAAAATAAATCCGTATACTTTTCTTGTATACTTTTTATAAAATTTTCGTCATCTTGGCAAAAATTTATTGGTAATAACTGTAACCTAAATTTCGATATAAAATCTCTTCCTAAAAGCGGCGGGCCACCGTCACGAACTACGTAAATTTCTAATGTATGAGTTTGGTTTGCATAACAAACCGGAACCCGAATCATACCTATACAAACAATATTTCTGTTATTGTATGTCATCAGCTGTTTACGCGTAGCTATTAAAGGTTGGCTCTTGAAGCTCTTGTTGTAATAGTGCTCGGAAATAACAGTTACTGCGGACCCGCTGTCAATCTCAAATTTAAATGGCATGTTACTAATAAACACAGTTTCTACCATTGGTTCACCACGCTTTGAATGAATGTGAAATACATTACCGTCATCGCCTTCGCCATCCTCACCCTGGTCACCGCAATCCATTACGTATTTAACTTTACACATTCTACGTAAATGGCCTTTTTCGTGACACTTTTTGCACACGTAATTTGAAAATTTGCATTCAGACGTTTTGTGATTTGTGTACCCGCAAACACCACATCTAAGTTTCTGTTCACTTCGGTTATTATGATTTTTTGAAATTTTGAACACTGGACTATCGCGAACTGTCGTAATCCCGGGCCCGTCGATCGTGCTGACTGCAGCAGCGGCAGCCGCACGCGCGCTGCTCAAGTTCTCTGCCAGTTCGACGACCTTTGCCAACTGGAGGTCATTAAGGTCATGCGCGTACAGTTTTTCCTTTTCAATTCCTGGACGCATTCCCATGATAAATCTATCCCTTAGTGCTTCTTCTACATTCAAAAATCCGCACCGTGACGTCAGACCTCGCAGTCTCGCTGCCCATTGGGTGTGAGATTCACCCGCTCGTTGTGTAGCCGAGTAAAAGTTATGTCGTTCACTGAACCCAATCTGTTTGGGAGTGAAATGAGCGTCCAGAACAGATATGATGTCTTCGAACGGAACATTTCCTATGTCCTTGGGTAACGATAAGTCGACCACTAGCTTGTAGGTACCCTCGGTGAGTGCGCTGAGAAGGATCGCTTTCCTTTTTCTTCCTGTGGCATCCGTTTGTTGATCGATGTCATTTGCAATAAAATATTGCAAAATCCTTCCTTTATAGGAGTCCCACGTTTGGGAATTATGATCAAATGTATTCAATACTCCGAAATACGAACCGGACATTTTTTTTTCTCTAATACGGGTATCGTAAAAATCGTCGCCAATGATGTGTATCGGAGCTATACGGAGACAAGTGAAACAAGCTGTGGTTAAACACGCACTGTTTATTGGTAGGGACGCGACACAGTTGCTGGCTTATAACTACCTACATACATAACAGTAACTCTGTCCTAAAAGATTTTCAAGTTTTAATCACCTTTCCACTTATTTTGTCTGCTTAGCACAGCCATTTTCACCCACTTTATAGTTCTTGTTACTGCATACTTAGAGAGCTGACTGACCAATAGTCTACCCCGTGAAACACCAAATAGTAACAAATATTACTGCAATTTTCTATATGATATAAGTGGTTGATTTCCCAAGCGGGCGCGTTCCATTTCGAGCGAACAATTTTCCCTACCTTGTACATCTGTTGTTGTTTTGTCGTTTTCTTCGGTCTAACTTTTTTGAAGTTTACGTCTAAATGAAGAAAGTTAAAATGCATACAGTAACATAAATTAAGAGCTAATAAATTTTGCTTTGATACTTTCTGTAATTAATGATCCATTATAGGCAACTAATTCCGAATGTAAGTATATATTGAAAGACTATATTATCTGTGATTTGACACAAACAGGTTCTATTCGAAAAACTAGGTCGGGATAGAGTTGAAGCGATCGATGGCACAAACAAGATAGAGTCCTCCTATCACACTATTGTGCTTATCAGTCGAATCCCCAAAACGGACATTTCGAACGTAGCGCGGCTAAAAAGGCAATTTTCGCCATTACACCATCGATTTCCCAAAGCGCATGTCAATTTTCTCCAGTCCCGCGCCATCGGGCGAGCAGGCTGCGCGCGTGACGCCTCTTTCGTCTCAACATTAAAAAAAATCGAATTGCATAGATTGTAAAAAATAAAAAGATAAACATTTGAAATTAGAACAGTTCGGATTTTGTTTTTTTAATTTGGTTTTTTAAAGTGTGGCTAAAGCAAAGTGTTGGTTATGGACAATTGATTGTTTTTGGTGAGCATTCATTTGATTATACTATGTTAAATCGATTTTGTGTATATGGCATTTCTATGAGGAATTTCTGTTGTGGCTTAATTAACAATTGACTGGTTGTAAAATCGATTTGTCTCGAAGTTGAATGGGAAAGTTTTCTTTGTTTGTCCAATTTATTAAAATATTCAATAATGTGTGTCAGTATCTAAAGATATAATAAGTCCAAGTTCTTAAAAAGTTAAATATAACACAGTTTTCGATTTTTTTTTAGTTCGAGTTAATTTAAACGTTTGTTGTTACTTGAAACATTATTTAAAGTGGCAAGTTATTTTATTATAATGTGATATACGATTGGAAATAATAAATTAAAAACAAAATATTACAAAAAAAAACATTTCAAATAAAAAATATTTAAAATGTCTACTTTAAAGTATTCTATGTTTTACCTGTTCATGGTACCTAATGTTAGAGAAATCTATATATCATAAATAAAGCTGAATTAAATAACTCATAATTTCACCAAAATTATTTAAACTGACATAGCAGGCTAACTTACAGTTTTATTTATATTTCTTTAAAATGTTAGATCGAGTCTCACCTCTTGATATTGATACGAGTTTTGTATTCATTTTTACAAAAAATTACGTACTTATCTTGATTGCAAATTATCCCATGTTTTAGATAGGCAGAGCTTTCCCCAACTCTTTTTTGGTAAAGGTAATGAATTAACATAAAAAATCGGACAACCGCGAGTCGGATAAGGGTTATAATTGTACAGAAGGGTTCCGTATAGTTGTACAAGATTTATTAATAAATGGTGTATTAGAACATCGAAATAATAGGTACCAAGGATCCCCTTTAGTTAAAATTTCAATATCTATTATTATTTGCCGGTAAAGTGGCTATAAAAAATAGCCATTTAACGAGATAAGAAAAAGGTGGGAATGCTGAACGTAAGGGTTTCATTGTTACCCTTTCGGTGAGGAACTCTAAAAATTTCTATTGCGTAATGGGTTATTTTTATCGACTTTCTTGGTCGAGTGATCTTTATGATGACGCCAGCTCCGAAGTCTTATCTTTGATTCCCGGTGCGATCAATGCAGGAAATATTAGTTTTTAGAATTATGTACTCCGCTTTTGGGTCTGGTTGTTTATGCGCTTTCGTTTTATTACACGAGCAGGATAGCGTAGTTGGTTAGTTCATTCGGCTTGCGATTTTGGAAGTTCATCAACTTTAGCAATGGTCGGTCATTGGATGGGTGACCAAAAACTTAGTATCTCTTACACCTCCTTGCTTCGGAAGGAACGTGAAGCCGTTGTTCTGTTGTCAAGCAACAAAATAAATAGAGTAAAAGAATTGGGAAAAGTCAAAGAGAACAACAAAAAAAGGTTATAGAAATATGTTTACAAGGTTAAAAATATTTACAGTAAACAAAGGATATTGAATAGGCGAGTGTGGGAGTGAGTGGTGTGGAGTGTGAAGTGTATATGCTTGAAGGTCTGGAATCGGAGGACGTTGCTAGTAGTGTAACCGCGTCGCAGGTAGGGCGGCGCTACTGGCCGGCAGACACCACTGGTGGTTCGGAGATGCAACAGCTGATGGTCGGGAGAGGCAGCATCTGGTAAACAGGAGATCCAGCAGCTGCTGGTCGGGAGAGGCAGCATCTGGTGGTCGGGAGATCCAGCAGCTGGTGGTCGAGAGAGGCAGTAGCTGATGGGCAGGAGATGCAGCTGGAGGTCAGGAGAGGCAGCAGTTGATGGTCGGGTGAGGCAGCAGCTGGTGGTCGGGAGAGGCAGCAGCTGGTGGTCGAGAGAGGCAGTAGCTGATGGGCAGGAGATGCAGCTGGAGGTCGGGAGAGGCAGCAGTTGATGGTCGGGTGAGGCAGCAGCTGGTGGTCATGAGAGGCAGCAGCTGGTGGTCGAGAGAGGCAGTAGCTGATGGGCAGGAGATGCAGCTGGAGGTCGGGAGAGGCAGCAGTTGATGGTCGGGCGAGGCAGCAGCTGGTGGTCGGGAGGTCCAGAAGCTGGTGGTCGGGAGAAGCAGCAGCTGGTGGTCGAGAGAGGCAGTACCTGATTGACAGGAGATGCAGCTGGAGGTCGGGAGAGGCAGCAGTTGATGGTCGGGCGAGGCAGCAGCTGGTGATCGGGAGGTCCAGAAGCCGGTGGTCGGGAGAAGCAGTACTTGGTGGTCAGGAGAGGCAGTTGCTGTTGGACAGGAAATGCAGCTGGAGGTCGGGAGAGGCAGCAGTTGATGGTCGGGCGAGGCAGCAGCTGGTGGTCGGGAGGTCCAGAAGCCGGTGGTCGGGAGAAGCAGCACTTGGTGGTCAGGAGAGGCAGTTGCTGTTGGGCAGGAAATGCAGCTGGAGGTCGTAAGAGGCAGTAGTTGATGGTCGGGCGAGGCAGCAGCTGATGGTCGAGAGAGACAGCAGCTGGTGTTCGCAAGATACAGCTGGTAATGGTGACGATGACAGGAGTCCGATGAGGCACGTGTAGACTGGAGAGTGGTTCAGTTAAGGAGTATAGTTAGAGCGTACCAGAACCAAGGGGTTGCCGTTGGACTTTGTGGCCTTTGTCTGAGTTCCCAGGGCAAGCCCTCTTAGAAATTAAGAGAGGCTCGGTAGCGACCCAACAAAAGCTTACTTGGCAACTTTTGCCGTAGAAATGCTTCGTTGAGCAGGGCGGCTCGGCCTTTTGTAGGTCCGGAACCATTTAAATATAGATCTAGAGGCCTACTCTATTTCAACGAAAAACTAAATTTCGATCGAAATTTCGCACGTTTCTTACTCTGTTTCCTTTTCATTTCGAAAATTCGTTCGTCCGAAAATAGTTTGACAGTTAAATTATTCTTCAAGCCTACTCTAATTTACTTCAACTTTCAAACTTAAAGTTGAATTTGACATATAATTATTCGAAATTTTAACCTCAAATTGATGAAATGAAAAGTGTTACCTTTTCATTTTCGTTCGTAACTTTTGTTTAAATTAAGCCTAAAATGACTGCTAGAGTATTTTTAATCAAGGCTGCTGCATGAGAAACATTTTTTAGCATGTCACATTAACAAGTAGGATTAATTATTGTGTTTCCAATACTTCAAGTATTATTTTAAATGACAAATTTAGGTTTACATCAACTCTACAAATTAGTCGGCTAACGCTAACAAAGAAGGTACTTTTAATGTTATCAAAAGTTTTGTAGTAAAGTAATATTGTTTCCAAGTAAACCAGGTAATCTAAGAAGTGGAGATAAAAGAACTCACAAACATGACTCATTCCATTCGTTCACGAAAATTGTCTGTGATTCCGAACTTTATGTGCGTATTCGAAAATGAAATAGAGTAGAGTTATTGGCGAAATTTCGTTTAAAATTCGTTCGTTACCGAAATTTCGTTTCGGAGAAAGAGAGTAGAGCTCCAGGATCGGATTAGCCTAAAAAGTATAAAGATTGGTATTCTGTGAAGGTTGTTGAGTTATACCGGCCATACACACTACGAGAAATCGTTACCATCAGACTGTACACTTCGAACGGTACAGTTTATACGATTTCGTTTAGTATAGGAAACTGTGCAGTTTTATGACATACACGCTACGATTTATCGGTACCGTTCGGACTGTACAGTCTAATCGTAACGATTTATCGTAGTGTGTATGGCGGGTATTATAGAGCGTAAAGGTCCAGTCGGAAAGAGTATCCGTGTTAGTGTTGCCGAACTATCGATATTAAAACTATCGACAGTTTACATCGAAAATCATGTACTCTATCGATAGAATCGATACTACCGATAGTATCGATATTATCGGTAGCTCAGAACAAGGCAATACTATCGAATGAGTGCAATACTATCGATACTATCGATACTATTGTAGTTCGTTAATAACAAACTATTGATAGTATCGATACTATCGATAGTGTTGATTTTATCTGCAACAATACTATCGATAGTATCGATACTAGCGATTGTTCTAGACTAAGTTTGTGATTGACTATAATACCTGAAAATTGTAAACAATACTATTGCAAATTGTTAAACTATCGATAGTATGGCTGCAAATAAAATCGACAGTATCGATACTATCGATAGTTTGTTATTAACGAACTACAATACTATCGATAGTATCGATAGTATTTAACTCATCCGATAGTATTGGCTTTTTATGTGCTATCGATAGTATCGATACTATCGATAAGCCGATCGATTGTCATACGATTGGTTGGCTATCGATAGACTATCGATTAATCATCGATAGTCGCCTATCGATCGGCAACACTAATCCGTGTCATGGGTAGCCATGGCAACGGAGAAAAACTTTTATGTGTCTCATATGTCCATATTTAGGAAATATACAAGGAAAATATGAATTAAACTTCATGACTTTTCATGAACTACGAGTCTTTACGAAAAACATCCGAGTTCGAATAATATTAACGCAGGTAAGTCTGTAATACTTCGGAATAGCAATGAGATTCTAAAACGTATTTACAAAATGATATATATATATCTAATATATAAAATTCTCGTGTCGCGGTGTTTGTGGTTAAACTCCTCCGAAACGGCTTTCCCGATTCTCATGAAATTTTGTGTGCATATTGGGTAGGTTTGAGAATCGGACAACATCTATTTTTCATCCCCCTAAATGTTAAGGGTAATCCACCCCTAAATTTTTTTATTTCAATTTTAGATATTTTTTTTTTATTTTTTTATGATACATCATACAAAAATACATACAGTCCTAAATTTTCATCCTTCTACCACTAACCCTTACTTTTTTATGGCGGTATGAAGTTCGCCGGGACAACTAGTATATACACACATCAAAAGTGTCTAGGGATCAACATATATTTTTGCAATAACTTTTCTCCTGATTGATATTAATTAAAATTTTCTTTAAGGATTCATCAAATAAAGTGTTTTCGTTTGTCACAGTAACGATAAACCAAGTCACCTTTGCATTAATAAAGAAATTTGCCATTTTCCTAATAAAGGGATTTTTGACATTTGAACCACTAACACAAAAGTTCGAAAAAAAGACTGAAATAACAGTTTTCTCTAAAATTTTATTGGGTAACTTAAACAATTAATAATCCGTATTTCTACCGCGAACACTAACAACACAAGAACATCGGTTTGGCATACTCAAAATGAGTTCATCCAAATCACGCTGTGGAATGGCCGCCCATGTTCGTTGCAACAACAAAAAAAGGTCTTCTTGCGACTGGATACCCTCCATATTCGGCAGAGCTCTTCTCTGTAGCATATCCCATGCATGCTCAATCGGGTTCAAGTCTGGCGACTGAGCAGGCCAGGGCAGGACATTGATGTTAGCTGCGGCGAGAGTCTGTCTTACAACTCTTGCGGTGTGCGGTCGTGCATTATCATGCATTAACTGAAATAAGGGACCGATTTGCACTTGTAGAGGAACGATGACGTCTGATACAATCGTCTCAGCATAAATTTGAGCGTTGAGGTTGCCTCTGATCCAAATCAACTCAGTTCTTCCGCCGATCCAAATACCCGCCCATACCATGATGGTTCCACCACTATAAGGATGGACTTCCTGGCAGGATTTTAATCGCTGTTGGCGTCCAGGGGTTCTCCAGTGTCGTATACGTCTTGTATCCGGTCTCATACCAAAACGAGACTCATCAGAAAAGCACACGAAACGCCATTGTTCTTCTGCCCAATTTCTGTGTTCAAGAGCCCATTGATATCGAATCCTACGATTGTGCATTGCTATAGGTGGTACCCGTAGCGGTCTTCGGGAATGAAGGTTCACTTCATGCAAGCGGTTTCTGACTGTTTGGTCGCTAATTAAGTTCCCTGAAGAGTGATGAAGCCTCACGGCTAACATCATGGCGGTTATTGTTGGAGCTCTTCGAGTTAAGATTTGTATGTATCGGTCTTGTCTCCGTGTGGTGCAGCGATACCGTCCTCCATGGCGCTCAGCCACGGTACCAGTGCTTCGGTATCGTGTCCAAAGTCGACTGATAACACTCTGACTTGTATTCAGAGCTAAAGCCACAGTACGTTGCCGGGAACCAGCTTCTATCATTCCCACGGCTCTGAGCATTTCTTCCCTGCTTAAATGACGTCGCCGCTCCATAATAACGTTGGTTTTAATCAGTAGTAGGGAAACAGTAGCACTAATAATGTCTTCAATGCGTTGTATGTTTTTATAGGGAAAATATTGACAGCTGATTTTCATCTTTTACTCGAATTTGATTCACAGTTCCTGATTCAAATTATGAAATGCACCAAAAAGGATCCATATAAATTTATAAAATCATAAATTTATTACAAAGCCACATCTCAATCTCAAGAAATCCGCATAAAAATGCTTGATCCCTAGACACTTTTGATGTGTGTATATATATATATAGTATGTGATATCGCTGAATTTGTACGATTCCACGAATCATTAATAAAAAAATATGTGTAACTTATTCTTGTACGCTGAATTAATGACCATATGGAGGACAAAAGATGATAAAGATGATGAGCAATCGGCTATTGGTGAACGGTTTCAGAAACAAATGGAAGAATCCGACAGAGGTGCATTACAGGCCCTGGCTGCATCTGCTGAACACTATCTTTCCCAGATTTCAAACTATGCTGATAATGAGGAATATATATACGAGTAGCTTCGGTCTAGGACAGTGTTTCCTAACCTTTCCAATACGGCTACCCCTGTAACCTATTAGGAAATCAGATTTTACCACGACTTTAAAATGTTATTAATACAAACAATACAAGCAAATTTTAATGTTTATTAATCAAAAATTTATTATTATCAATCAAAACAGGCTACAAATTGCAGAATAGTATTACAATTTTATCTTGTTTCATATTTAAACTATGAATTAATAATAATAATCATTATGAAGGTTGGAATTGTCTTGCATTTTTTTTTATGTTACGTTAAGTTTCACTTAAAGCGCATCTCAAAGTTTTTAATGGAGGTAACTAAAGTTGAAAAACCACTCTCGCATCTGTAGGGGGAGAAGGGTATTATCATTTTTAAAGCTCTGTTAGCTATAACAGGATATTTGGCACCTGATTTTATTGATTGATGATTTTATCCAAAGTGTGCTCATATCATACATTTTTAAATTCTATTTTGAAAGCACTACTCTCGCGCAGTCCAAGAATTCCAAATGAGCCGCTACATCTTCGTTTCTAATAATGCCATCATCAGGCGAAAATCTTGGCCCGCCTCCCATTCTCAGCACCCCACGGTCTCGCTAGCAGGAAGGAGCGCATGCCACGTGCGTTACTGCGCGGTGTACTGTATTTTATTATTACTAAGATTTGACTAAATAATGAGGTTAGGCTTGTTGAAAATATATCGATGTATCGATATATCGATATTTTTTGTTCGATATATCGATATTTTTTGCCGATATATTTTGATTCGATATATCGATACATCGATACAAAATAACCAATATCGAAATTCGTATCAAAAACGATATTTTTTTAATTATTAGCGGCATATCACGATCTAACTAAATTCGTATCTGGAAAAATCGTAACTGGATCTCAGATTAATGATATTCAACATATCTATGATCTGTGCTGTATTAAGTATTGTGTATGTCAACATTGGAAAATAGGGTCTATTTTAAGGGAGATAATTTTCGTTCCATTATTATTCCGCTTGTCATATTTCGTGAGCTCCTGTACGATATTTTTGGGAAAATTGGTCCGATATATCGATGTTTTTTTCGCGATATATCGAAACCGAAATTGATATTTTTTAAAAATATCGATGTATCGATATATCGATATTTTTATAGTAATATAAGTTATTTACGGGATTGTTACCATGTACCTTGTTTTTAGCGAGTTTCCGATATTTCGGCTGTTACTCCGTGATCATGGCGCTTGCAACAGTGCCGAAATATCGGAAACTCGCTAAAAACAAGGTACATGGTAACAATCCCGTAAATAACTTATATTACTATAATGTTAGTGACCATGAAAGTTTAAAACAATATATCGATATTTTTTTCAACTTTCGACATCCCTAAATGAGGTTCTTTGTTACCCCCGAAGTATGGCTGATTTACCCCCAAGGGGGTAATTACCCCTAGGTTCGGAACCAAGGGTCTAGAATTATCAATAAATAATAATTAGCATAAAAAGTTTATTGAAAAATATACAAGTCCAAATAACATTATAGTAATAGAAAAGTTCTGCGTTTCAAACCTATTTACCTACATGAATGCTAACCTTTCTTGAAATCGACTGTGAATTCAGTCCTTTGGTAGGATTGGATTGGACCCAACAATGAAGTGTCTGAAAGAAGCACCTTTACAATGAACACCTCCTTTTGTGATCATAAGCTTTCACCTAGCCCTGGGACTGCCTACATACATTAACTTAATTGCGTAACACAATGCTTTGATACAAGAACGTTAAACGTGAATATTTTAAACTAACTATTGTGTTCCCGCGATTTCTTCTGCATGGAAAAAATGGTTTTCCATACCCCTTTTTTCAATTCCTTAAAGGATGAGTTCTGGGATAAAACTATCCTTTGTCCTTTCCCCCAAACTCAAACTACCTCTTTGCCAAATTTCAACAAAATCGGTCCAGCGGTTCGAGCTTGAAGATATAACAGACGTATTTACGCATTTATGATACTAGTATTGATATATCGTATGTAGATTAGGATAGGATAATAACAGAAGAAAGTATACATTTCTTTTGTTTTATTAAAGATTTGTCACCACTTTCTATTACCAATACAATCCCGGGATTATCCCGGGATCCGCGGATTAACTGTACATAATCCCGAAATCCCGGGATTAGAAAAATCGACCGGGATGGAATACTCTAGATATAGTAACTTTTACACTATATTTAAATTTTTGTATTTTTCATTAAAACAAAGTCTGCCAAATTATTTCATTTCGTGAAGCTTTTTGCCATCGGTGGCAAGAACTGCGGGGTGGCAAAGGGCAAACGGTAAAAATAAAACGTTGGAAATGGCACAAAGTGTCTCTGTGACGGGACGGGAAGCACAATATCACTTAAAGAAATTTGATAACCCTGTGAAAACGTTTCAACGTATCTTTTGATGAAACCTTCGTTGTGCTCCTTTGGGAAAACCTGAACGGGGAGCTTATTCTATAGCTTAATTGTTTGCGGGAGAGTTTTGTTTTATTCTTTATTAATTTTTAGGGGTCCGTACGCAAAGGGTATTTGTAAATGTTTAGCCGCTTCTCCCCACTAGCGGAATGGAATAATAAAACGGCAATACTGGGTCAACTTCATCATCATCATCAACAGCCTATTAATGTCCCCACTGCTGGGGCACAGGCCTTCCCTATGGATGGAATAGGGAGATTGGGCCATGACCCACCACGCGGGCCCAGTGCGGGTTGGTGGGTTGCTAACGACTGCAGATGCAGCCGGGACCAACGGCTTAACGTACCTTCCGAAGCACAGAGGAGCTCGAGATAGTAAATTTTCGGTCACCCATCCAATGACCGACCACAGCGAAAGTTGCTTAAATTCAACGATCGCAGCGGAACGCGCTAACCACTTGCGCCACCGAGCTCCTCGGGTCAACTTATAAGCACTATATTCGGAAATATTCACAATTATAAAAATACAATTCGTATGAACGAAATTTTCTTCTGAAGTCTCTTTTTTGAATCACTATTAAAAATCCATAAGAAAATATCAAAAAGAACATAATCATAGAAAACTTAATTTCTAATGTGCCAGTGTCTACGGAATGTCCATAGACACTGGCTGTATGGCGACATGGACCAACTTTTATGCGGTGCAAAGTCGCCACAGGTGTAAACGGGAACCTATTACTGTCACGGGTTTTTAGATCGTTATCAGAACGAGTTATAGAACTGAAATTTTGGTATTTTATGTAGAATGCATTCCTAAAGCCGAATATTTAGTTATAAAAATTAAACTGTTTTTTATGAGGGATCCTAAAAGTGCATGAAGAGGAGGCGATTATATTTTACTCCAGTATGTGACACATCTTTGTCAAAAACTTGTTAGGTAGAATAAAAATATAGTTTTATATACATACTTTTTATTCTCAATAACAAAAAAATGGGGGGCCCTCAAAGTTGGCATTTTTAGACCATTTTACTTACGGAGTCTTAATTCTAAAATTAATTATTACTAATAAGCAATTTTGTTACCTATTTGATGTCCCATATGCTGTACTTAAACAAAAACGCCGAAGAGTTCGATGGCACAAGTGGTTAGCGCGTTCGGCTGCGATCGTTGTAGTTAAGCTACTTTCGCAGTGGTCGGTCATTAGATGGGTGACCAAAAATGTACTATCTCGAGCTCCTCCGTGCTTCGGAAGGCACGTTAAGCCGTTAGTCCCGGCTGCATCTGCAGTCGTTAGCACCCACCGATCCGCACTGGGCCCGCGTGATGGGTCATGGCCTAATCTCCTTATTCCATCCATAGGGAAGGTCTGTGCCCCAGCAGTGGGGACATTAATAGGCTGATGATGATGATGAAATAAAAACACTGATAATGTACTCTGTAAGATGTAATGAAAACAAACAAAATAGATTTTTCCTTCTGCGGTTTGTTATACGGGGCCCTTCGTGCTTGGCGGGTTTTTATTTAAGATTTTCTCTCGATCTTCACTCTTATCGTTCTAACATTCTATTGTCTTAATCAGATTGATACAGTTTCATACAAAGCCTTGGGTACTTATTTTAGAATGGGAACTAGATTGTATTACTATGAACCTTCAGAGGACCACGCGCGCTGGCTTACGTTGTCACCGTCTAACTGTGGCTACAATTCCAACGCGTACAAAGAAATTTGGTGACTCATTTCTTTGTCGTACTATCCGTAAATGGAATGCTCTGCCCGCTCACGTGTTCCCTCCCTCTTACAACCTGGGATCCTTTAAAAGAGGCGTGAAGAAGCAACATGCAGGCCGGCAGGGTGAGGATGGCTGGTGTGGCAGTTAGAACTGCTGTATCAGCTATCTTCGCGTCTGGACTTCACCTTCACTTAACATCAGGTGGGGTGGTGTCATTTATCGGACCTATCTATAAAAAAAACCCAACATCAATTTCTATCAGGTCAGGGAATTGGTTCCAAAAGGTCCTCCCACTATAACGCACAAATTATGTAATGTGTTCATAATTATAACATATTTTTTTAGGGTTTCGTACCCAAAGGGAAAAAACTAGACCCCATTATTAAGACTCCATTGTCCAACAGTCTGTCTGTCACCCGGCTGTATCTCATGAACCGCGATAGCTTGACAGCTGAAATTTTCACAGATGATGATGTTGCCGCTATAACAACAAATGCTAACAACAGATTATGAAAACCTGCTATTTTTATCCGAGTCGTTTCCAAAAAATGTAATCATGAAATATTTTTGATACATACCCATAAAACGTCTACTTATAACCATTTACTGTTCATTAATTTATTATCTATATATATAAAACTCAAAGGTGACTGACTGACTGACATAGTGATCTATCAACGCACAGCCCAAACCAATGGACGGATCGGGCTGAAATTTGGCATGCAGGTAGATGTTATGACGTAGGCATCCGCTAAGAAAGGATTTTGATCAATTCTACCCCGAAGCGAAGAAAGGGCGGGCCACTAGTTATTCAATAAAACATTATGAATTGTATTTTTTCTATATTCTAATTTTGCGCCTTAAAATTTTTACCTTACTTATTTTCTAATCGACAAAACATGAATAATCGAGTAGTATTAGTATAGTGTCTATATTTTATTAGAACGTATACTCGCGAAATTGTGCTGTTGGCCAATTTCTCAGGTATCGGGTGGCACAGGCACGTAAAAATGTTAGTCACTTTACTTACAGTCTGAGGACCGATTCCTGCGTTTGTTGAAGAGAATATTGTAAACAATTTGAAATGAATACTGTCAGACACATTCTGTCAGCAGTATTTATTGCTGTCACTTTAGATATCGAAAGCAAAAAGTACTAATTGGACTATTCTGGACGGTTTCGGCACGTTTTCACTGTATTCAAAATCCATACTATATGAAATGAAAAGTCATTCATTCAGTCTAGGCTGTTACAAGCACTTGTAAAGATCAAGAAGCTACGCCATCGGTTCGCCAAAACTACGGCGGGAGACCTTGTACTGAGAAGAACCGGCAAGAAACTCAGCAAGGGCTGTTTTTTTCTCCCTGTATTGTTATATACAGTGTCGTCAAGTTGAAAAATGACTTCAGAAATACGTCTGAAGTCACTTTCCATTACATCATTTAGAATATAAATATATAGTATATATATGTGTGGTCTTTTGGGGTAACTCTATGTGTTTAGACCTTATATGAGATCCGAGAGCCGAAAGATCGAAACCTTTCTTCCAAATGAGTTTTCGCGTCGCCGGGAATCTATTTAGACTCCCCTTTTGAAGGGAAATTAGTTTGAGAAGACATTACTCAAATAAGTGTTGAGTGAGTTCGGAACTTGGATGGCACAATTTGAGATTAGGGAGTACCCCTGTGCATTTTAAATTGAGCAATCTCTTCACTTTGGTTCTGATTTTTAAGTTCGTTTTTGAAGTGAAACTTTACGCATGCTTGACTTGGGGGGTAAGCTGGCGAATGCGTTACGCGTTACCAAAAGTGTGTTCGGGCGAGGCGAACGGGATTTGAGTGGGGTATATAAGCAAGTGGGGTATATAATAAAAAACCCTTTTTGTTTTAATCTAAGGGCTCCACGGGGAAGGGGATTAGGTTAGGTTAGGTTAGGCAACGGTGCGAATGATAGATTTGGTATCCGTGTCCCCTTACTCGGACGTCGACACCGAGATGACGGCTCCGAAGTAGAGACACATTAATTTACTATAACCGCTTGTCCACGCAAGCCCGTCACGTCATGCAGAAATTTCGTTCTCGGTGATGGCCGCGGTGGACAAAAGGCCTTACAATGCTCACTTAGGGGCTAGGTTAATTGATGTGAGCGTGAGTAAATATTTATTCATTTATTCACCTACATATCTGCTGCATAGCCTTCAGATCAGAATTCGCTGAGTGTTCGCGACACACAACACACGTCCCTTGAATATTAACGCTGACCCGCTTATAAACACACAAACATCGAATTCAAATAGAAGTTTAGATCCTTAATCCTTTTTTTTAACTATCATCATCAGCCTATTAATGTCCCCACTGCTGGGGCACAGGCCTTCCCTATGGATGGAATAAGAAGAGTGGGCCTCGACCCATTCACGCGGGCTCAGTGCGGATTGATTGGGTGCTAACAACTCCTGATGCAGCCGGGACCAACGGGTTAACGTGCCTTCCGACAGGGCTTGAAACCTGTTTCAAAAATACCGGTAAATAAAGGTTAATACCGGTTTTTAGTAAGGGTTTCGTTCAGAGCACGTCCGAAATGAAAGCGGTACCTAAAACCTTTACAAACCGGTTTAATCCAGAGCGACACGTGCACGCGTCGGCATCGCTTGAAGTTTGTTTTGTTTGAACTAATCTAGTCACAACTTGTTAATGCTCAGAGATTGATGCATTTATAGACACGTTCGCTAGCGTCGAGTGAGTCAAGTTATTCATTTTGTAGTTGTGTATTTATTTCAGCCGTCAGTAAGAGCGAAATGAAACCCTTTAAGAACCGCTAAATTGATTCAAAACCTATTTGATTTCGCTTTTTAGGAAAACCGGTTTTTTAAAGTTAAGGTAGAGCCAAACCTAAATAAAACGCTCCTAATGTACTTGACACTGATTTAGGTTTGAAAATTAACCGGTAGATAGATAGATAAAACTTTATTCACATCAACATGCACACATACAAAATTGAAAACAAATTTTACACTTAAATAAATCCTTTAAAACATACAACAATTTATATTTATATAACTATACTGATATTTTCGTGTGGAGCAGCGATGCGAATGGGCGAAAACTCAGCGTAACATTTACTCCGAGAGTAAATCGCTGATTTTCAGTTCTAACCCATATAGATGAGGTCACGCAATTAAATGTCAGATTAAAATTCACATTACAATAAACAAAATTAAAATTAAATTAAATACAAAAAATAATTAAACATTCATTGGAGATATAATTGATTTTTATGTTTATGTAAAAGTACCATACTTTTACATAAACATAAAAACAAAGAAAACAAAATTGATAAATTGATCAGTGAGAAAATATTTATAATTTTTTATTTTTTAAGCATGTAACTGCTTGATGTTTAAATCCAAAGAAAATAGTTTCAGTGAAAAATAGTTTCAGTAAACAAGCCCTGCCTTCCGAAGCACGGAGGAGCTCGAGAGAGTACATATTATTTGGTCATCGAAACCGACCACTGCCAAAGTTGCTTAACTTCAACGATCGCGCCATCGAGCACCCTATTTTTTTTTTAATTAGCAAGTACTCAAATCTTGATTACATTATACAACTTCGTCACGGCTAATATTAATTAGCATGATATTTCCATAAATTTTCTAGAGAAATGGTGGAAATTCTTTAACGTACGTTTTGGTTTGATTTATTCTTGGAAGTTTCGACGTTATGAGGGGAAAACGGAAAGAATTAATCGAGTGAATGTGCTTGATAGTATCAGCAGAAGTCGTTTGTGCGAGAATGTACCGAAAGTGTGTAACATATCTCGATATATATAAAACTCAAAGGTGACTGACTGACATAGTGATCTATCAACGCACAGCCCAAACCACTAGACGGATCGGGCTGAAATTTGGCATGCAGGTAGATGTTAAGACGTAGGCATCTACTAAGAAAGGATTTTGATCAATTCTACCCCCAAGGGAATAAAATAGGGAATGAAAGTTGGTATGAAACTTTGTCAATTTTAAACCGATCGAGCTGAGACTTTGCATGCAGGTATAGAAGAATCATAGATGTATGTCATTGTGTATAATACAAGCCTGAGAACAAAAACTGTAGTCTACACTTCAGCTCTACACCGAAGCGAAGCGAGGGCGGGCCGCTAGTATGTATATATGCAGGATTTGATGAACGACGTGGATTGAGAGGAGTGCTTGAATCGTAGCAAGAGTTGATGGTTTTTTCAATGTGAAAAGGGTGCAAACGATATTCAAACACCCAGTGCCGTCTTTGACTTTAGTGCCGTTTGGTGATTTAACACCTTTACCTTATCGATCGCGGGGTTCTGGGCAATTGCCCAAAGTACCCAATGGGAAAGACGGGTTTGCAAACACCTGTTACCAACAGGCGGGCCATACGCTATAGACGCTTGCGATAACAAAACTATCACACCGTTGCCTACGCTGACCCAGCCCCCTACCCCGTGAATATAATAATCTTTATTTGCATTAAAAAGGGTTGACAAAAGTTGTTCGCATATAAAAATAAATATAATAGGGATGATGACTATTTTTTCTTCGTTTATCAGGTAGATTATCAAAAAGTATTGGACACTTATTTTTTCTTTTTTCACATAATATAAACATTGCAGAGATATATTGATTTGAAAAGTCGCATGACGTCACGTTTTGGTACAATTTCACTTAAAAGTGACGTCACGAGCCTCTACTTCCAAAGTTTGACGCGCCATAACTTTGTCATTGTTTGGTTGATTGCCCAAAAAAAAATACGTGTCCATTATTTTTTGATCATCTAACTGACGGACTAAATAGAATTTCGTTTACTGTACACCGTCATCACCCCTGTTGAGGAGATGGCGAACAAAACGGTGTAATTACATAAATTTTTTTCAGATGCTGTAAAAATCTTAATGGAATACATGCAGTGGACAATATGAATTATATAATTTTTTTATGGACCATTCGGGGGGGCTGAAATGGGCCGGGGCTGGGAAAAAGAGCCCCCAAGACCCGCTCTAATAGCCCCTCATCCATGGCCGAAGTAGGAGGAGTGGAACTGGAAAACTCCCCCCTCACGACTCGGTGCGGCCGCCCCCAGGAGTCCTGGTCTAAGAGCGATATAAAGCTTTCCCAGAACTCCCTTTTGGGTACGATAATGGCAACTCTGAGGACCTTCTTGGCCTCTTTGTACACCCGACGGCATTCGGCTTCCTTGGTGGGTGTACTTGAGGCGTACCTACGGCATCTCAGGTAAGCGTGTCGTACCCTCAGGCAGGTGGATCGCAGGTTCGCAATCCTGCCCCCTCCTGGGGCAAGCCTGCGCCCTTGGCATGGCGGCTTGGCAGACGACTTTCATGTTGTCTGCGAAGATGTCCGCCATGCCGTCGTCATCCCCGACGAGGTGGGGGGCACATGCTAATGCGGGCTACCACACCCGCACCATGGCCGACTCCGCTACCAGTTCTGGGCGGACTTTTGTGAGCGCGTACTAAGGAAACACGCTCACAGCTGGGCTACTGGTGGTATTATCCCCGCGGGATGTCAAGGAGATCCCGTATCTGATGAACTGGTGGTCAGACAGAGTCTCCTTGACCTCCACTCGCCAGCCAGATACACGACTGGCCAAGGAGGGAGTGGCGAAAATCACGTCCACCCTGACGTGCCTTGCCACCGGACGCAGGTCAGGGTGTTTCCGACGTTAAGGATGCGGAGTCCCTTACGTTTGTTGCGGTTGACCGCCACGCCGTGGATTTGGCGTTGAGGTCAGGCGCCACTAGTACCGGCGAAGGGGCCGCCCTCAGTAAGACCCCTTCTATCGCAGCCAGGTACACCTCAGTCGGCCCGACTGCTATTAGGGGAGAAATAGGTAGATCCCACTGCCTACCCTGACCCAATTCCCTATCCCGTGGAGCCCTGGAACCCTTACTTAAAGACAGAAACACAACACACGAGAAGGTAGAGTTATTTTGCTGTGATCTTCTATATGGTGAAGTTACTTCCTCAGACGGGCGCTCCAATTCAATAGGGAAACCCGCTAAAACATACCTCTCTCCTACGCAACTTTTTAATATTATTCCCGTATGAACCTTCTACAAAGCATTAAAGATCTTTTGAAAAATATGCAGTGGGCATTAGCGATGACGTTGCAATAATGTATCTTATTGCGAAAAACTTTTAAGAGTCCTCGATAGAGGTGGTGATTAGACACGTTTCCAGTTATTTCCACCCAGAACCCACTTAGATTGTAAGTCATTAGGATCCATTTAACATGGGATTGGGGCCGCAGGGATGGCTTCCTAGTTATTTAGCTTGCGTTTGCCGCCGCGGGAGGGAAAGTCGGTAAATAACGTCTCAGGGCACGTCGGTATTCCCTAAGAGCGTTTAGGGCAATCCTTTTGTGTGTATTTTATGGCCGATTTAGTTACAAAAGATACGCCTCTTTCTTTACTAGACTGTTAGTATTCCTGGCTAGAGGAGAGAAATAAATATGAAGAATGAGACAAATGTTTGACTTAATTACGCAGACAATTACATTGCAAAACAAAATCTTTAGATTTAAACATTAAGCAGTAAAATGGTTAAATTGGTAAATATATTAATAACATACATTTGAAAAGATAATGGCGACCTCCCATACAAATACTTGTTAAAAAAAAATTGCGTCTATAAATGAATTGCATGTCAAATTATAGAGTTTAGATTCTCGATTTGATTCGTCTTATTTCTTTTATTATAGGAAGTCTATATTTATAGATATTCTACTTTGAAGTTTTGGCGGTTATGTCATACCAAGTAATACAAAAACGAATTATTATAAAAATATTTTCAAGAGTATTGTTACATCAAAATAAAAAATACACCAATGCAGTCCAAGTCCCATAAAAAACGACGAGTTGCACTCCGGGAGTGTCGGCAAAAGTGAAAACTTAAATATTAACGTTGTGCATTTCTGATATTTTGGAATGGTTAGGGAATAATTTTGCACGAATTGCTTTAATTATCAGTATAAAAGTACTATCATTTATGTGGTAGAATACAATATGTATTTATTGCACTATTGTACACGATCATGACATTTTATATAACAATAAAAAGTGTATCTCTCAGAAAAATCAACTTACGTGAATCACATTCCTATACACCTAGCGACATCTATTGTAAAAAAATGCATTTTCTTCGCAATAAAGCTGCCACCTGGACGTCCTAGTTAGAGATTTATTATTTTTATAATACGATAAAATAAAATATTACTATATTTCTTCCAATATATTGAAAGTCAACAACCTTTCCAATTTTATTGTTTTCGTCTAACGCCACGTGTCCTGACGCGAGTTTAACATTTTATACCCATTCAAAAAAGTGTACGACGCCGCTAAAGAAGTTTTCACTTTAAAAACCAATCTCAGAAAAATACACACTACGCCGATTTAAATCTTTGCAATACGCATGCACAAGCAACGATAATGTTAACAATAATAATAACAACAATTTGATAACAAACATGACAGTGACAATTATAGTTTTTTACGTTAGAATTGGCGCCATACTCTTTTTGTATTGTGGAGATCAATTGTTAAGGTTTCAGTATAATATTGAAAAATTATGTTTCCCGATATTTTTGATAGATAATTTAGAATATAGTTTAAGCGTAAAGCGGTGCAAAACATACAAACAACATATTTAAAATTAATTTCATCACTAACATTACTTAAAATAAATGGCTCAAAAGCTATGATGCCAAGCCACAATAAAAAAATAGTTAATTGTGTTTCCCTTTTTTAAGTTTTGAATTCCAGACTTAGACAACCCTCCTCAATTGTTTAATGAATCTTTTGAGATTATTTCATTAACATTTCTGATATTGACATCTATAGACGCTAAAGATTTACTTTAACAAATATCTTGCCATTGGCCTTTGGAAAGTGGGTTAGGTAATAAAACAATTATTGCAGGCTCCCAGTTTCCGTTTCCGAATCAGCGTTGAATTTCCCAGAATATTTTGAGCTATTGAGTTGTAATCTAAAAAAAAGTTTACTAGAAAAAAAAGTCCACGCTGACCTTTTTTTTCTAGTAAACTTTTCTTTAGATTTAAACATCTAGCAATTAAATGCTTAAAAATAAATAAAAACATAACTATAATTGCTATTTCTTCTTTCAAATGTTTAATACTTGAAAAAGTATTCATTTGACATTGTGGGTTACCTACAGTGCGAAGAGATGGCGCTGCCTTGCAGCTTAAGGCTAGGAAAATTTCGACGCGGCCAATAGGGTCGTGGTTGCATAATGGTCAGTGCATTCGCCCGGGTTGCGGGTTCGAGTCCCGTCCGCTGCCTGGTCCGCGTGGATTTTTTTCTAGTAAACTTTTCTTTAGATTTAAACATCTAGCAGTTAAATGCTTAAAAATAAATAAAAACATATCGAGTTGTAATTATATACTTAGTTGTACACTATTAGCCTATCAATGTCCCCAATGCTGGAGTACAGGCCTTCCCTATGGATGGAAAGGGGAAAATGAGCCGTGAATGTGCATCATTATCATATTCCCGAAGCTTACCATCACGTAGGTCAATTGCTACTTTGCCTACCGCTTTTACATAAAAAAAAAAATTCAAGCAAAACTAGAAATTCCGGTGTGTAGTTTTTTTCTCAAACGTTGATTACTTACTTCTTATGACGACCTCCGTGGCCGAGTGGTTTGTGTGATAAACATGAGCATTTATACTCCAGTCATGGATGTTTAATATGTATTTATATATAAATACTAGCTGACCCAGCGAACTTCGTACCGCCCTAAAAAAAATAGGGGTTGTCCAGCGGACAAAATTGTGAATCTAAACCATTCTCAGATCCCCTTGAACACACACAAAAAATTTCATCAAAATCGGTCCAGTCGTTTAAGAGAAGTTCAGTGACATACACACTCACAGAAGAATTATATATTTAAAGATATGTACAGTATATGTATTCTATCCGTTACCCTAGCATCTCATAACACAAGCCTTATAGTTCTTACTTTGGGGCTAGGCTAATTGGTGTGTTGGAAAAAAAAAATATATGTTTATAAAGATAAATACAGTCTTGTTAAGCAGACAGCGAGCAGCGGGCAGTTTTGAAGCAAGCGAAAATTTGCCCGCTGACCACTTTCTGTGCAACACCGCTCTGTTTCAAAAATAATCTCTTACAATCATGCACAACCTGTCACATCATCATCATCATTAGCCTATTAATGTCCTCAATGCTGGCGCACAGGCCTTCCCTATGGATGGAATAGGGAGATTGTGCCATGACCCACCACGCGGACCCAGTGCGGATTGGTGGGTGCTAAAAACTGCAGATGCAGCCGGGATCATCTGCTTAATGTGCCTTCCGAAGCACGGAGGGACTCGAGATAGTAAATTTTTGGTCACCAATCCTATGACCGACCACTGCGAAAATTGTTTAACTTCAACGATAGCAGCCGAACGCGCTAACCACTTGCGCCTTCGCGCTCCTCTTAACAGTCACATGATTTGTACAAATAACATTGTCCAAATATTCGATAAAACTAGCTTTAAATTTAGGTACCAATCAACTATTTTGAAATTCTTATTACTTGTCGACTTATGTGTCGGTCAGGCGTCGCGTTTTTAATAACTTAACAGTGCTTACGTTGGGGTAAGGCTAATTGGTGTGTGTTTGAAATATTTACGTATCTACAATTCTTTTTTATTAATTTGACCGGGTTTTTTAAATATAGGTACCAACGCGTAGTGAACAGCCAAGAGAACTCAGGAAAATATGACATAATATAAAGGTTCCTCTTTTTATTACCCTTTGAGTACAGTGCCCTTAGCACGAACTAATATCGAATTCGAATAGTTTGCGAGTGCGAAATGTCATTCTCAAAATTTGTACGCAAACTTGAACAGCAGCGCCACAATGGATGAAACGAAAACTGAAAACCAGTACTCATTTGACAATGACATTTCAGACTCGCAAACAATACGAATTCGATATTGGTTCGTGCTAAGGCTTTTAAATTGATTTAAGTCATACCTAGACGCAAGATCCTTTTATGTTGTTATGAATGGGGCGAGGTCGAGTGAACACGTAATAACATCTGGCGTGCCTCAGGGCTCTCATATTGGGCCCATCTTATTTAATTTCTTCATTAATGACATTTCAGAAAGCTTCCAGAACTCTTGCCCATTCCTGTAAGCTGATGATCTAAAAATTGCAAGATCTATTGAATCTCACAATGATACTCTGTTGCTCCAAGCTGATATTGATAGACTTTCGGAATGGTGCATCACCAATGACATGAGTCTCAATATCCAGAAATGCATGAGTTTTTTCTCGCAATCGCAAATGTGTGCCTTCATCTTACACGGTGTCAGGCGAGTTAATTCAGGAAGTTCACCATATTAGAGATCTAGGTGTTATATATGACAGTAAACTCACATTCGGTCTGCACATGGATCACATAATTAAGTGAAGTTCCAAAATTTTGGGTTTCAGTATGAGAATTGGAAAATTATTTCGCAAAACTAAAACTAATAAAATACTGTGTAACAGTCTTGTTCGAAGTACTCTTGAATATTGCAGTGTAGTCTGGCGTCCACATTTTCCAACGCATAATTTAAGGTTGGAAAGACTTCAAAAGAGGTTTCTGTGGCCTATGGCGGGCTCTTCGGGAATTGCTAATAAGATCAGAAACTATAGTGATAGACTAGTCTATTTCAATATGATGCCATTGAAAAAGCGACGTGATTTGTTGGATCTGCAGTTTCTATACAAACTTCTCCGGAATAAAATTGACTGTTGCCAACTGCTCGTAAAAATAAAATTCAACGTTCCCCGTAGAAACCTACGGCTCGCTATTAAACCACTGGTCCCACTGGTCCCACCCTTGCGTAGAACTGTCCTAGGCGCTAATTCCCCAATACCTCGTTTGTGCAAACTCCTCAACAAATATAGTCGGACCTTAGATGTCAATAACGATTCGCTGGCGAAGTTCAAACAAGGATTTCTGGAGGCTTATGAGACATGAAATGTATTCTTCTTCAACATGCATTTTATCTTTGTTATTAATTAGTTTATAAGTAATCTTTGTAAGAATTTCTTATTATTATATAATTTTTAATTGTATATTTTAACCTAATTTATGTATGCGCATGCAGTGTTGGCCTTTAATTGGTTAGCACATTTAGCATTAAATTCAGTAAAAAAGATTTATTGTATGTTTTTATGTACCAACCGTTGGCTGACCTAAATAGATAAATAAATCCCAAAAATCTATGTCATTCGTTAATTGTTTGACACAAACGCGTTCTGTTGTGTTTGTGTGGAGGTAAAACAAATCGGACGCTATATGTTTGCTCCGATCTATTTCCTCTATCATATTTTCCTATTGTCCCTTAATGCTCTGGGAATGCCGTGCGTTTTGTAGCTAAAGTAGTTTTCTTTGATTGAAAACTGTTTGTGTCTACAGACGCACAATATCTTGAGTTGATATATGGCGCAATCACGTGATTTATTCCTGTCAATTAATATCTTCTTCCTTACTGTTTTTGTAGGACATTGTTTGGTGTTATACTGGCACTTCATATGCCTATACAGGGTTCCAAGAGATAGGAGATTGGGTCAGGGTAGGGCTGAAACGATACGAGTAAATACAAGTAACTACTAGATACTTTTCTTTCGATACCAAGTACTTTTGGTATCGATACTTTAGACATGAGTAACAAGTAGTATCGTGAAGTAAGTACAAGAACAACCGATACAAGTATCGGTACTCGGTCGGTCACTCACTGAGAAGTATCAAAAAAACTCATAGGCAGATTATTTACTCTATGGTAAGGTGTCTAATTGGAATGTTTGTTTCGCGAACGTATCTTTTCTACTGCTCAGTTGGCAGGTATGATTATATTTATTCCAATTTATTCAGTCAGTCGTTCGTTCATTGCGTGGCGTGAGCCGTTATTTTGTTTTCGTTAAATTAATACTGTGGCTGAATTTATAATTGTATTATCGTTCGTCAAAATTTATCGATACTATTCATTTTATACCGAGTAGGTATCGATACTTTATGACCGATACAGTATCGAGAAAAAGTATCGATACCTAGATAGTATCGTTTCATCCCTAGGTCAGGGTAGGCAACGGTGCGAGTGTTATTGTGATATCGCAAGCGTCTATTAAGCGATGGCGGCCGCTTACCATCCAGGAGGGCCTGATGCTTGTTTGCTGCAAAGATTTGGTTTGCTGCTGTTAAAAAAACTAACATAAAAAAGTATATTGCTATTTGATAGCAGTCTCTCCTTTACATTTCATAGAGCATCATAAGGTTATACTAAGTGTCGCCGCACACGGACCACAACCACAAAACGCCGCCGGCATATTTCTTGTAGTTTTAATACATTTTATATGGACTCGCCACACACGGTACGCCGGTGGCCGCCACACGCTATCTTCGTTGCTCGCTTCTAGTGGCCAGCACCGGCCATTTAGTGCGCCGATACAAAACGCCGCGCCGCCACACGTCACTCGCGCGATTCCCCACCCCTCTCTCCCTTACCTTAGTCGGCCGCTGTCGCGCGCTTCAGCCACTTTAGTAGCCGCTTCTAGCTTCTCATGGCGGCGTTTGTAGCTGTGGCGTGTGGCTTGTGTGCGGCGACACTTACTGCTTTAAAATATATACATAGAAAATACCAAAAATATTTAAATGATCCCCCAAAAATTATAAATAATCACCTTAGCAATACAATTGATAACCTAAAAGTTAGGTTAGGGTACCAATTCTTTCATTCATTTTATTTCAATACGTGTGCCAAACGAATAGCCACATACACAGACCTCTTTTTCCCAGTGGGCACTTTGGGCAAGTGCCCACTGGGAAAGAGGGCCCCGCGATCGATAGGTGCCTCCTTCAGATCAAATACAAAGTCCCTAGTTCCTGTCACATCACCAAACGATAACCAATATTTATTACCAAAAAACTTACATAATTAGATGAAATCGAACCTAAATTACTGACTACAATACCAACTTACTAGCTTTTACATAAGCGATATTCTACTGTCGTCCAAAAATTACGCTTTCTGACTTCAGTATGCTTAGATAAATTTAAATATACATGTAATGGTATACTAAGCATATACACATTTTAAAGAAAAATCATCAGTTTAACACTCATTAGTATGCCTCGCTCCATTGCAAGTCATAATCCACATCAAAGTCTTAGGGGCCCCATTATCCTAATATGCACAGGGCCTCTAATAGGTTAAAGACGGCCCTGCACATACATAAGTCAAATATCGATATGTAAGTAAGTAGTTTCATTTTAATAATAATAATTGCACGATCCTAGTTTAGTAGATTTTTTTAAAACGCAATCTTTAATTCAAAGTTCTGCATTTACTTGATGTATTTTTGAAGAAACCTAATTTTTAAGTCAAATATAAAAAGTGTTTCGGAAATTGCCTATTTATGTAAGTATTTTAATATTTAAGTGAAAAGAGTCACAATTACTATGTAAAATGTAAAAGTAGGTACCTTTGTAGTAGAGCAGTATAATGAAAATAACAGCATATTTATTGCTCTATGATCTTAAATAAAAAGATATTATGTTTTTATTAAGTACTAGCGGCCGCCCGCGACTTTGTACGCGTGGAGATAGTTAGAAATAAAGGTTCACTGCTCGTTCCTCTTAGGTGATAGCGTGATAATATGTAGCCTATATGTTGACCCGACTTCTTAGTAATATTCGTGCTAAATTTGAAGTAAATCCATGCAGTACTTTTTTATTTTATCCCGGACAGACAAACAGACAATACTTCTAAAAACTTCTTTTGGGTTCGGTTTCGATTGTCGATCACACCCCATGTATTCTTTTAAAAAAATATTCAATTTACAGTTTTGACTTTCATACCATTTTATTATATGTATATAGACTAGCATGGATCCAGTGACGGACTAAGCCCGTCAGAGGCCCGGGGCGGCAAAGCTGAATGAGGCTCCCAGCTTTAAAAAAATGTAGATTCTTATGTTTATTTTGTTAGAACCACTAAATAGAATGTAGTTAATGTAAATGTATGCGTACAAGAGTAAATTATTTGAAATTCATTCATTCAGGGATTCCTGAGCAAGTACCCGCTACAAAGACGGGAATTCCCCCAGCGTATTGGACGCGTTCAGCAAAGTTAAAAAAATATTAGTACCGCGTAATAAGTCTAGATTACTGTAGTGTTTTGATCTTGATGAAATTATGTATTATTATGCTTAGTACCTAAGCACATTTTTAAAGTCTTGTTTAGGATTTGATCTGGGGAACGCAGAAGCATTTGGGGGCCCCCCAAGATCGGCGGCCCGGGGTGGGCCGCCCCTTCCGCCCCCCAGTTAGTCCGCCACTGCATGGATCAACGATTTAATCCTAACCGTTAATTTTATATTGTTTCAGATCATAAAGAAAAGTGTGCGAAATCTGACAAGAAAACACTTTATTACTTATCAAAAAGAGAATAGTGGTACTTGAATAATGTGCGAAAGGGGGATGGTCTCGTGCGCTCGCGTCGCTGACCACTCGTGCGCGCTCGGCTGTTTCCGCCGCGGTTGTCAGTGAGAATCCAACATGGCGGAGAAAGTCAGCTGATCGAAACGGTGCGCGCGCAAGCTTCACAGCACGCGGCGGATCAAGCGCATCATGGTAAATATTTTAGTCCTCGCGCACCTGATCCCACCTTTCCGAAGGTTCGAAGGACCATAAAGATGTCTGGGACACATTTAGTTGCTTGATAATGTTATGATAGGTTCCGAAAAACTGTCCCGAAAATGTTGTTATGTTAAATGATAAAAAGATGTTGTTTGTATGAGTAATTTATTACTACTGTTCAATTCACTTAATAAAAGGCATAACGACGCGCGCAGCGCCGACGTTAGCAAAATACTTAAACATATAGAATAGGGATGATGACTAATTTTTTTTTCTTCGTTTATCGGGTAGATTATCAAAAAGTATTGGACACGTATTTTTTCTTTTTTCACATATTATAAACATTGCAGAGATATATTGATTTGAAAAGTCGCATGACGTCACGTTTGAATACACTTATAAGGGAAAATTCACTTAAAAGTGACGTCACGAGCCCCTACTCCCAAACTTTGATGCGCTATAACTTTGTCATTTTTTGGTTGATTGCCCAAAGAAAAAATACGTGTCCATTATTATTTGATCATCTAACTGACGGACTAAATAGAATTTCGTTTACTGTACCCCGTCATCACCCCTATTGTACGGGTTTGCCCGTGCACATACACTGGTACTATCGACAGAGGGAATGAACGTAAAATAATAAATGAACAGTCAAGAATGTGACTTCTGCCCATGGAATGTGGGCCTCTTATCCACAAACGTAGAATTAATCTGGGACGAAATATAATACGTCCACAGGAAATGAAATCTCTAAAAGAGGAAGGTTCTACGCTTCTTGGGAGCTGTCGGTCTAAAAGCAATATTTTAACGTATCTTTACCTGGTGGCTAGCCTCAATATAATATCTATAATATTTACTTTTTAAGCATGTAACTGCTTGATGTTTTAATCTAAAGAAAATCATTCTCTCTCTCAATATATCTTTTAGATCGCAATGTCTACACTTCCATTAGGGCAGGAGCACCAAAAATCCGAAATAATAATAATGGACGTATGACTTACTACGCGCCTGCCAGGAAGATAGCAGGACGGCTGTGGCACTGGCTTTGCTGATGTCCATAGGCTTTGGAGGAGGAGGAGGAGCTCGATGGCGCAGGTGGCTAGCGCGTTCGGCTGCGATCGTTGAAGTTAAGCAACTTTCCCAGTGGTCGGTCATTGGATGGGTGACCAAAAATTTACTATCTCGAGCTCCTCCGTGCTTCGGAAGGCACGTTAAGCCGTTGGTCCCGGCTGCATTTGCAGTCGTTAGCACCCACCAATCCGCACTAGGCCCGCGTGGTGGGTCATGGTCCAATCTCCCTATTCCATCCATAGGGAAGGCCTGTGCTCCAGCAGTGGGGACATTAATAGGCTGATGATGATGATGATGATGATGATAGGCTTTGATCGCTTTGTCTCTTTCACACTTCTGTCCGTTGATTGCACGATTTCGCTTGGTTTCTTTCAAGAAACTAGAGAGAGATACATTTTTTTATAAAAACACGACCAGACATACATACACACACACAGAATGATTTAAGAAGTGTTCGCTTTGGTCAGAGGCATTATCATTATTCCCAGCGAACCCCGTGTCTCCGACCCAAATGACGTTTCATTTCGGTCATAAGGGGATAGCTACTGATTCATTATTGTTTCCACAGCAGGTGTTCGGCGAGTGGGCCCAGGTGGAAGTGGTGGAGTTGGTGAACGACGGGTCGGGGCTGGCTTTCGGCATCGTGGGCGGCCGCTCCTCAGGAGTGGTCGTCAAGAGCGTGCTGCCAGGTGGCGTTGCTGATAGAGTGAGTGTCTTGCGGATTTTATACTCTGATACCTCTCCTATGCTCGCGTCAACTGCTACAAACGGCTGGTGGGGGGCTGGCGTCCATCGTGGGTGGCAGATCCTCGGGGGTGGTTTTCAAGGGCGTGCTGCCTGCACCAGGGGCGGCGCTAGGCGTCGGCGACGTCGGGCACCTGAGGGGGCCTCGCAAAACATTTTTACAACTTACCTATTTATTTTCGTTTCTCCTGGCCTGGCTTAGGCAGCCGATCCCGAGCAATTCGGGTAAAAAGCTAAGCAGATGATAATGACTTTTATTATTTTCGAACACGTGCGTGATGGAAGCGAGTAGTACTTTACGGGTATTCAGAATCGTCTGTCTGGCAACACTATTTTTGTAATTAAATTTCTATGTTTGTAATTATTTTTTGTCATCATTTGATTATCAACAATAAAACTCATTTACTCATACGTTATTTTATAATTTGGCTCACTTCATTTAACAGTTTTTACTGCGAAATAAAATAGGGCTCGCGGACTTGATGTCGCCGACGTCCACATGTGGTCTAGCGCCGCCACTGGCCTGCACTGTAGGAGTCATTGAAAGGGTGAATGACAAAACTCTGGATTTTATACTCATATAGTATGTTTTATCATGTCAGCCGTATGACTGACTGACAGGGGGGGGGGGGGGGGGTTTGCCATAATCCCCCAAGTATGTTTATATTGGAGAAGTTCAATGGTGAAGGAGGTTAGAGCATTCGGCCTGCTATTGTGGAAGTTAAGCAACTTTCGCAAAGGTCGGTCATTGGATGTGTAAAAAAAACTAATTAGCATGGAGATAGATAACTGCGGATATAATGATCACATTTAATGAAGGAAAGCACAGTAAATAAAGAAGTCGAAAGAAGAAGGGCGGCCCATATTGATTTTGCTAGTGCACATGTACCGTCTCGTGGGTTGCCAAATCAATAAGAGCCTTCCGATGCGAACAAATTCTGTTCGAAACTGCGTGAGAAATGCAGCTCTACCATGATTTCCTGTAGTAATATTACGTTAACTACTGTCGTTAATGTATTTATGAGCATCACTCACTATGTCTCGAAGAAATCTGGCAATTATCAGACAAAATTGCTGTGGTATAAAATTGTAAGGTTTTAGGTCAAGGGGTTTGATATTTGTGTCGCGGCTGTGACCCTTGGGTATCATGAGTCCACCTCAGTTACTTTGGGAATCAATGTTCAAATATAACAAACAATTCCTTCGGTGAAAAAACTTTATTGTGAATTAATTATTACTTCTCTGTTTATCTGCAACGTTTTTAAATCTGTGATCGGTTTTGACAAAATTTTAAGAACTTGGACAATGACATAAGAATGTGAAATAAGGAATAAAATGAATGAGATATTAATTATTTTACGACCTATTTATACAAAATGTAAATTGTAGTACATAAAATGAAAAAAATAAATTGGACCGTAACACAGACTAAATAATATTATAATTCAGTATACCTGTTTTTCATGATGGTGGATATATTTTTTATTTGTTTAATCTGTCATTGTAGTTTATTTGTATTAATATGAATGCTGTATTCACCTATTAAAAAGCATATCTATAAGTATGGTATTTATATATTTTTTCAAATTGTAATGTAAAATTATATGTTGTTAGTAAATCTTTGTCAATAATATAAAAAAATAAAATAAATAAAATGTGAATTTTCCTGATCATGACACATTCAAAGCTATCGCAACACAGTACGCAGCCGTTTTTAAAAACGTAGGTACCTATCCAATTTTATCTGGGTCATTGGGCAACATTACTCATACTTCCTTCCACACAGCTTTCAATCAATCGTCGACATAATATTAACATCTTTCATCGCCATATCATCTTTCACATAATCTTTCTATCTTGAGCTCTTTTTGGGGTTCCGTACTTCTCTCTATCTGTCAGGACCTTAGATAAATCTCAAAACGCGTGGAGGTTGCGGGTCCAAATTTAAACTGACTTAGTTCTACGGTCCCTTGAAGTTGTAAAAAAAATTTATTTTAACATGAAAAAAATATACGGCCGTTTATCTTAATAAGTTTACGGATGAGGTAAATGAGTGTCTTAACGAGAGGAAACACGTCTTGGCTTTATTCATTGATTTTTCGCGTGCATTTGACACGTTAAACCATAGGCAACTGATTACGAGGCTAGATGCTTGTGGGGTGCGAGGACCGCTCCAAAGTTGGTGTATGAATTATCTACAAAACCGAAAAATTCACCGTGCGGATAGGTGATGCGTATAGCGAATCAGTATCAGTGACAGAGGGCACGGCTCAAGGATCTGTGCTTGGACCTCTCCATTTTCTATCTTATGGGAATGAAATGCGTCAAAGTATTTTGCATAGCTCTTGTTACCAATTCGCCGATGATACATGTTTAGTGGTTGCAAGCAGGGATCCCCAGGTAGCTCGCGATCAGCTTCAATCAGACTTTAATTCTCTAGCAAAATGGTGTCATGATTCTGGTCTTGTTATTAACACCAACAAGACCAAATTACTAGTAATCAAGTCCCCCTACATTAGGAGTTCCGATGTGTTGAAAGGCATTGTTGGTCACAGTCATCATTGCCTGCACCGGCATAGGGCAGGATCTTATGCTTGTCCTTGCATAGATGTTGTTAGTACTCAGAAATATCTAGGTTTACTAATAGATCATAACTTAAATTGGAATAATCACGTAGATTATATTTGCAATAAACTCAGACAATTTTTGGCCAACATTATAATTTTAAAGAAAAGAATTCCCTATAAAGTTAAACTAATGCTGTACTACTCTCTAGCCGAATCATATATACAATATGGGTTGAGTAGCTATGGCCGTACCTATCACACTTATCTAAATAAAATCTATAACCTCCAACTTAAAATTTTAAAGAATATTGTATCAGGTAAAATACGACGAAAATATCATAATGACGATATTAGTCTTTTTAAACATTGCCGTGTCTTGCCTATTTTTATTCAGTTTAAAATACATTTTTATTAAAATGCAATTCTTTAACGATGATCTTAAAAAAGCAATAAATCACCCCGTGTACACGCGCGCAGTGGCTATGAACCAGCTGCAGACGAGTCGCGCATGTAATGTATACGGCAAAAGAACTGCCACCTACCTACTTCCGAGATTTATCAATGAATTACCACCGGAATTACGGGTCACTCTTACAAACGCTAATATTAAAAATAAATTAAAAGAATACTTTTTAAACAATTTATAAAAATATATTTCCTTATTACTTATACTATTTACTTATCCAAGCCCAATATATTTTGTCTATTTTAAATGTGCATTCATACGTTTTTTTTTTTTTATTAATGTAATAACTCCGTCGTGCAGGCGTACATCATCGCATAAATTCAAACCTCTGTGGTTTAAGATGCGATTGATCACAACATTATAATTATATTTATTTGAAACTGGTAATAATAAAAAAAAAAAAAAACTGTCTGTCTATCAAGACCCTTTATCTAGCGATCGCGTGGCGGTTCGAGTCGAAATTTGAAACATATACTCAAGCCTTCGGTCTCTTGAAGCTGTAAATAAATCACACTTATATGTTTACGAACCTTTTATGTTGCGTACGTACAAATTTGTACGGCACCCTCGATGGCGAATCTGACTCTCACACGTCCATTTTTTACATCTATTCATATTCGTGTGAATTTTAATAAATAAACGTTGATCAACCTGTTGCCTCAATTATTTATTTATTTATTTAATAGTGTACCTATTAAACGGAGTGCACTTATCACATGGTTAAAAATAACATAAATCTGGTAAAAATCTAAACTGCCATCCAAAACAGTGTACACCGCATAAGTAAAATTAAAACAAAACTTTAAAACTAGGCTAAATCATTTAAAACAGTTAATAAAATGAGGTAGTAAAAATAAAATATGGAAATTAAGGATCTTGAGTACCAGGGCCGAAGAAAGTAGAGATGCTTCTTTTGAACACTGAGAAACGGGAGGTGAACACATCAATACCTTTGTTGTTCCTTGAAAATTCGTTATAAGTTCTACACATTCGGACTATAGGATTATAATACATGTCGGAGAGCGACTATTGACTTTGTCATTAGCGTTCAAGGGCTTAGTGGGCATCATTGGGGCTTGATACAGGCACAAAACCAAACGATCACTCAATCACTGTTCGTACAATTTTAATTACGTTCTTTTAAGAAAAACAAAATAAAAATGTTTCACACACACACTTTACACTAAGAACACTTAAATAACGTAACAACCGAGCAGCGGGTTCAAGGTACCAATCTGACTTCACTGAACTACCGTATCACCTTTCTAGTAATGACCCGCTACGATCAGTTCCTCGCCTTTAAATACGTGCAAAAACTACCTCCCACCTGTGAAAATCAAGATGGCGCCTCGACCCCACTCGAGGCACGCGCTCTGCTCTGATTGGGCGCGAAATAAGATGATTTATAAGAGACTTTTATTAAATTGTTAAGTTACTGAACGATACAAACATTGTAATTAATTAAATCAAATTAAATTAAGATTTTATAAAATTATTTAAAGTGTAAACAAATAGCCTTTTCGCGATTGGCATTCAACAAGAAACTCTACTCGTCACATCCTCCGACATACATATAAATTACATCTGGTCGCTAGTTCGAATACGATTGCCAATGGAATTCGGGTAAATGACTAAGTTACACACATCTTTCATTCCAGTGTAAATATTGCTTCGGGTGCCCGAATTCGAGTAACATCTTTCGTGCACCCGAATACGACCAAAAGCCATGGCATTCGTTGCTAACACTCCACAAGTGTGTACACTTGTTATTTGCAAATTGGCAAAATTATCCTGCTTTTTTGTTGGTTTGGAAATTGGGGCCCAATGCCAACCTCTTAGCCCAGTATTATTCTAATTTCAATATGCCAACAATTACCAGGTGGTTTCACATATCGACGGTACCTACGTAAAGTCCAGAAGGTCTACATTAGAAAGTTCTTTTAAGCGGGGTCTTTAATGTAAATGTATTAGACTAGTCTCAACAGTCAAGCAGATTTATAAATAATGTTTAAATCATTTAATATATTCCATATTTTTACTGAACCTACGCGTTTTACAACTTTATCAGCTACTTGTATAGATAATAATATGTTTAGTAACTGTAATGTTATCGAAAAATCCATACTTAATTTTATTAATTTTGATCATAGTGGACAATTAGCTTCTATATGACACTGCCATGTACTCCAGATTCGTGAGGTTACTTGTAGGCCAATCACAAAGCATGGTATTAATTTTAAAAATAATGTTATTACAAAGGTTGCATTTATAGCAGTAGATGAAAGCGACCCTAATAATTTATATGATAATTTATTTAATGTCATTAAAGCAAAGCAAAGCAAAGGACATTTAAGTGTAATATATGTAGAAAAAAAGAAATTCAGCGACTAGGCAACATCATGTATTTATAAAAGCAGAAGAAAATTATATGAGCTATATGCGTTAAAATCACATTCTAGTGATTCTGATTTTATTGGCAGTATCAAAAAAAACTTTAAAATATTTAAAAATTTTGCAATATAGCTAAAGCGAATTTTATATACAATAAAATTAACGCACCGTCAAATTAAATTAAGACGACTTGGCATATATTTAATCAAGAAACAGGGAAAACTAAAAATAAAGAATATTTATTCACTTTAAGGTAATAATAAAATTTTTGAATATGATGATGCATTAGCTTCCGTATTTGAGGACTTTTTCTATCAAATACTTTAGACACTACAAGTAACCTCGATTCGTGTTCAACCATTGCTATCTCCCTCCTAAAGTCAAATGAGAATAAGGTGTTACAATCGTTTAATTTTAGACATGCCCACACTGTTTTGAAAGCTTTTAAATTATTGAATAATAAAAAAATTAAGGATCTGTGGGGCATCTCAACAAATAACATTAAACCTATAATTGCCATTATTGCCCGTCATCTAGCACTCATATTTAACAAATGTGTCGATGAGGCGATCTTTCTAGACTTAATAACACCGAATCTGCTGGATCCCATGGTCATGGGTGTGCCACAGGGATAATTATTTGGTCCTTTGTTGTTTTTAATTTACATTATTGACCTTCGCTATTTAGGTAATCATTCTTGTGAAACAGTGTTATTTGCAGTGCTATATATAAATTTCACTACTTCATAAAAAGCTGAGAAGTTTCTTTCGCCTGTTCCTCTTGTCAGCTATAAGATGTCTTGAACAGGTGCTAGGAAAGTAAATTATATGAACGATTCAAAAGAGCTTTTTATAAGTCAACTTAAATAAAGTTTTTTTTTCATTTCATTTCAAATGAATTTCATTCGTTTGCCCGAAAATAGATTGAGGTTATGATTCTCTAGGCCTACTTAACGTGCAATTGAATTAAATAGTTTATTGTTCATAGTATAACCTCAAATTGATGAAATGACAAATGAATATGAAATGTGCAGTATTAAATATTTAATATATTTGTTGCAATGAATTTCTAGTTACTTGCCGAGTTTGAACAACATTACATGTACATTTTTAGAGTTATAGAAGAATAAACTTCTAAACCGCTCTCCTGTAAAAAATGCGATTTTCACATAGGGGATTAAACTTTGGAGCCGTCGAAATACAGTGTTAAATGCTATGCCAGTAAGCTCCTATCCGGTCAACTTAATCCGGCAACATAAGCTAGGTTCATCGTCACTAAATATTCCGAGTTTCTGAGATATCGTAGATTTACCAATTCAAATTAGGGGTTATTTTTTCGCCTCTCTTAAGTCACTCTGTATTCGCGCCGCGCGCGTGTTTCAATAAGTTCTTGTGAATATTAATCACCCTTAATATTACAAGTGGATTTATTTTGACCAAGTTAGGCATACTTCGGAAGCTGGGTTGTTGACTGTTGAGTTTCCTTTCTTAAGTTATTTACTTTAATTGTATATAATTTTTATAATAAAGTTTTTATTTCACGGAATTCTTAGCCCTTGTTAATTGAATAATAAATGTTGATTCAAAAGATAACTTTTTATACCTTCGTTTTTTCCTGTTCTCCGCAGTGTTGCCACCTTCAATTTGGACACGTCAATAGAATTTCCATCGAATCTCGCTAGAATATGAGGATTCAGGATACTAAAAATTCGTTAGAATTCCCTAGATCATATTAAATCATGATGCATGTAAAACAGCTGTTGTTATCGGATAGTTAGCCAAAGCAGCCGATAATTATTTTTAGACAGCAGTTGACAACCGGCTGTTTATTCGACTCAACGGCCAAAAAGGTCTTACAATTTTTACAGTGCCTAATTCCAATTGCTATAATATACGAGCCGCTATACACAAATTGCTATTTTTACTAAATAATTACCTACCATGTTATGGTGTAAATAATAAAATAATGTATAAACAGTGAGTAACAACCGGCTGCTTATCCGAATCAATACCAAGAGGTTACGAATTTTTACAGTTCCTGAGTCGGAATTGTTATAATATACGTGCTGCTATATACAAATTGCTATTTTTACTAAATTAATAAACTAGTTTGTCATGATTTAAAACATAATATGATCAATATTTTGAATTATATTGTAATGTTTTTAAATACGGCAGATAAATAAACGAATGTGGATCGTCGCTAATGCCGTCTAGAGAAAATCGCTAAAAATCAGCAAATGCATACCTAGTGGCTTAACAAATGCAAAAATCGTTGAACTATTGCAGAATTCCCTAAATCTAGCGACGAATTCCCTAAAGTGGCAACACTGGCTCTACATTTTCTTGAATGACTGAATTACAGTGAAACCTGGTAAATTGGGATCTCAAGGGACCAAGATATATGTACCAATTATTGAGGGTATCCAATAATCCAGTTTTCAAATTAAACAGGTTTAAAATTATAGTTGTCCCACTTACAGAGGCCCCCGCTTACAGAGGTCGAAATGTGCCGTTATTCCATTTTAGAGTACTGACAAACAGCATGCGCGAAAGACGACGCGAAATGTATGTAAACAAACATGTCAAAACGTGTTACAACCTGATTAATTAGTCTCACTTATACAGGTAATTGAGCTTCAGAGTCTCAATTATAGAGGTAAACATCGAAAGAGTCTTAGGTTGAAAAAGTCCCATTAACAAAGGTAATTTAATGAAAAAGAACCGGGACCTCATTGCAACTCTCAATAATAGAGGTTTCTCACTTATCCAGGTCCCACTTAACCAGGTTTCACTGTATATTGAACTGTTGTGCCCTGGAACGACATAAAGATACTTGTAGCTACGAGTACCCTCTACGCACGGAGTACGCTCCATGCCTTTACGATATGGCTTTCCTAGGCACGCGCAACTGACTACGCTACCCCGGAACGCGCTATGCGTAGGCAGAGAGTGCATTGACCATTTATTATTTGACAAGGCTGTATTACGTTCGCAGACGGTTTTATTTTATTAAATATTTTCCTTGGCATAAAAAAAATTAGACATACGCGTAGTATGTCTAACTTAACACTTAATGTACCAATGCAACACTTAACAATAATGTCAATATTTATACGAGTTTAAGGAAAAATGTCATACAAAAGGACATGCTAAAATTTTGTATGAGCGATTACCCAAGCAATGTATTAATATTGTATTTAGTAATATTTAATGCTGGATAGCTGAATATTTATAATTTCACTCATTTAATAAATAAGAAAAGGCTCTGGAACTTTTGATACAGTTACAATCTTGAAAATTATGTAAATTTCTTCTACGTACCTTGCTACATTGATTAAAGATATTGCCAATTATTTACTAAGCCAGCATTTTCGCATTTTCTTAAAATCTTTAAACCCATTAATCGTATTAACGCTTCAAAAGAGTATTTTTATAGCAAAAATAAGTACGAATAATTTGTTGTCGTTGGCTTGACAGGAAATCTGTGCAAAAATCAAAGGATTAATTATCTTACAGCCTTGTCTCCAGCCTGTTCAAATAAAATCTATTATTTAATGCCTTCAGCCACTTGTTATAATAAAAATTAGGACCAAATATGTCATAGCTTTTAGAAGTTTGGAATCTATATTGTTTATTTCGTTATACTTACACAAATATTCTTTTGAGTACATTTATTGTTGATTTATTTTTGTAAAACGGAACATTTTCCTTTTGAAGTACACTTTAAGTAAATTTATACAAGTACTTTTAAATATTTGAATTTTTTCACGAAAGTTGTACGCGAATGATAAACTCATAATTAATAAAAAAATATTATAATGTTACGGGCTAGTGCGAAATAATTTTACACGTTAAGGGCAGTTTCTTAGCCATGTCTTTGGCCTAAACATGGTTTGAAACCGTGTCTAACTTTTTTTAGTAACACCGCTTGTGTTTTAGTTTGACTGGGATCCAGATTGTTAGAAAAAAGATATAACGTAAACATTTTCTCTTGATTAAGTTAAATTTTGAAAATATATCAGCTTTTGCTAGGGATCTCGTGTGTGTGTGTGTGTGTGTGTGCGTGCGTGCGTGCGTGGGTGGGTGTTTGTGTGGGATGCGTATGTAGTTCTTCCCGACGAGCATGAGAGTTGGAGGGTAACTCAGCGAAACCTGAAACGCTACAAGCATCACGAGCGTCACACGCGTCTATATATATATAAGAGTACATATACAGGGCGTTCCACGGATTTGTCACAGGGAGGTAAACTACACACATCAAAAGTGTCTAGGGATCAAGCATTTTTATGCGGATTTCTTGAGATTGAGATGTGGCTTTGTAATAAATTTATGATTTTATAAATTTATATGGATCCTTTTTGGTGCATTTCATAATTTGAATCAGGAACTGTGAATCAAATTCGAGTAAAAGATGAAAATCAGCTGTCAATATTTTCCCTATAAAAACATACAACGCATTGAAGACATTATTAGTGCTACTGTTTCCCTACTACTGATTAAAACCAACGTTATTATGGAGCGGCGACGTCATTTAAGCAGGGAAGAAATGCTCAGAGCCGTGGGAATGATAGAAGCTGGTTCCCGGCAACGTACTGTGGCTTTAGCTCTGAATACAAGTCAGAGTGTTATCAGTCGACTTTGGACACGATACCGAAGCACTGGTACCGTGGCTGAGCGCCATGGAGGACGGTATCGCTGCACCACACGGAGACAAGACCGATACATTCAAATCTTAACTCGAAGAGCTCCAACAATAACCGCCATGATGTTAGCCGTGAGGCTTCATCACTCTTCAGGGAACTTAATTAGCGACCAAACAGTCAGAAACCGCTTGCATGAAGTGAACCTTCATTCCCGAAGACCGCTACGGGTACCACCTATAGCAATGCACAATCGTAGGATTCGATATCAATGGGCTCTTGAATACAGAAATTGGGCAGAAGAACAATGGCGTTTCGTGTGCTTTTCTGATGAGTCTCGTTTTGGTATGACACCGGATACAAGACGTATACGACACTGGAGAACCCCTGGATGCCAACAGCGATTAAAATCCTGCCAGGAAGTCCATCCTTATAGTGGTGGAACCATCATGGTATGGGCGGGTATTTGGATCGGCGGAAGAACTGAGTTGATTTGGATCAGAGGCAACCTCAACGCTCAAATTTATGCTGAGACGATTGTATCAGACGTCATCGTTCCTCTACAAGTGCAAATCGGTCCCTTATTTCAGTTAATGCATGATAATGCACGACCGCACACCGCAAGAGTTGTAAGACAGACTCTCGCCGCAGCTAACATCAATGTCCTGCCCTGGCCTGCTCAGTCGCCAGACTTGAACCCGATTGAGCATGCATGGGATATGCTACAGAGAAGAGCTCTGCCGAATATGGAGGGTATCCAGTCGCAAGAAGACCTTTTTTTGTTGTTGCAACGAACATGGGCGGCCATTCCACAGCGTGATTTGGATGAACTCATTTTGAGTATGCCAAACCGATGTTCTTGTGTTGTTAGTGTTCGCGGTAGAAATACGGATTATTAATTGTTTAAGTTACCCAATAAAATTTTAGAGAAAACTGTTATTTCAGTCTTTTTTTCGAACTTTTGTGTTAGTGGTTCAAATGTCAAAAATCCCTTTATTAGGAAAATGGCAAATTTCTTTATTAATGCAAAGGTGACTTGGTTTATCGTTACTGTGACAAACGAAAACACTTTATTTGATGAATCCTTAAAGAAAATTTTAATTAATATCAATCAGGAGAAAAGTTATTGCAAAAATATATGTTGATCCCTAGACACTTTTGATGTGTGTATATTAAATATTGAAGATAGGATATTTTACTGAAAGAATACACCATTTTATTTTTAATAATAACTAGAACTGCATTCACACGTTTTCAAAAATCGCATGCTACAACTGGGAATCAAACTCGTAAAAAAAATCAGAAGACGTATTTTATGATAACCATCGATTTTGTTCCTAATTAACATAGCATTTTAAATGAAGGAAGATCATTGAATTAAAATTCTGTTCAGGAAAATTTCCTCTCACTTTTCCGTGCTTCCAACAGCTAATGTTTTAACATTTTAAAGTATTTACTTATTAGTACTTGCTCACTTTATAATACAGGATTTCTTTCTTAAAAGTACGGCAAAAAAATAATAAAGCGATACTTAGCACCGTTTCATTTTTATTGTAGTTTGTGTTCAATTATTAAAAAAAAAACTTTTTTTTTAATTCTTCTTCCATTTAAAATGCTATGTTATTAAGGAAAAAATTATCTCTCTCATGATTAACCCTTGCACTGGTTATCATAAAATACATGTGTTTTTTTGTTTCATATTTCACAAGTTTGATTACCGTTTTGGCAGGCGATTTTTTAAAAACAGTGAACGCAGTTCTACTTATTATTAAAAATAAAATGATGTGTTTTTTTAGTAATATATCCTATTCCACGCGGGCCAGGCAGCAGACGGGACTTGAACCCGCACCCCGTGCTATCCGGGCGAATACACTGACCAATTATGCTACCGCGGCTCTGATGGCGGCGTCGAAATTCTTCAAGCCATTCTTAAGCTGCAGGGCAGTGCCATCTCTTCGCATTGTAGGTAACTCACAATGTCAAATGAATACTTATACAAGTATTAAACATTTGAAAGAAGAAATAGCAATTATACCTAGTTATTTTTTTTAGCATGTAACTGCTTGATGTTTAAATCTAAAGAAAATATAACAAGAAAAAAATCCTATTGTATTCATTTGACATCGTGGGTTACCTACAATACGAAGAGATGGCACTGCCTTGCAGCCTAAGAATGGCTAGAAGTATTCCGATGCGGCCATCAGGGCCGCGGTAGCATAATTGGTCAGTGCATTCGTCCGGATAGCGAAGGGTGCGGGTTCGAGTCCCGTCTGCTGCCTGGTGGAATTAGGTTAGGAAAAACAGTTTTCCAACACTGTGATATATTAAAGTCGAAGGATATTTATTGGCAAGTTGTTGTGGCATGTCGACTACCAAACAGGGGCTCTATTTTCGAGCCGTTCGTCTTCTTTCGAGAGCTCGTTTTCTACAAATTTTCGTTCGATATAGATAATATGTCTTGTTCTTTTTCTAGAAGCATTACTTCTCTCAGGTTCGACGAAGTTTGGTACTAAATGCTCTAAAATTAGCCTTTGAAATTTCAGTTTTATCGTAATGATTTATCGAGCTGCGTGCTTAAAAAAGCTTGAATATAGCTCGCCTGGCGATTTTCAACACGCATATAAGAGGTTCTGGGTGACGATAAATTTGTAGGTGCAGCAGAAGGTTGCAGGTGTGCACTTTGAAATAAAAACATCACAAATTACATACTAAGACATGCAATTACTTTAAAAACACTGGACTGGCAATTGACATATAAATGCAGAGAAATGATTTTTTTATAGATAGGTCCGACAAATGACTCCACCCCACCTGATGTTAAGTGAAGGTGAAGTCCAGACGCGAAGATAGCTGAAACAGCAGTTTTACCTGCCACACCAGCCATCCTCACCCTGCCGGCCTGCATGTTGCTTCTTCACGCCTCTTTTAAAGGATCCCAGGTTGTAACTTATTGCGTTATAATCTACAACTAGCAAGGAAAAATGGGCACCATGATACTATAAAAAATAAAAGTCTATTTGTAAATGGTAAAGAATATATGAGATAATTCAATCCCATTATTACATTCACACACAGGACAACTTTTTTCTTTTCAATTTGACGACATTTTATAGAATAAAACAGGGAGAAAAAAGTAGCCGTTGCTGAGTTTCTTGCAATTTCTTCTCAGTACAATGTCTCCCACCGTACTTTTGCGAACTGATGGCGTAGTTTTCGACTTTCATTTGGTCTTGTAAAAGCCTAAAATGAATAAATGATTTTTGAATTGAATTCATTTATATCGTATTGTATCATAATAATTCAATATTTTGAGAATAGGAGAGATGGATGGAGGATGGAGGAGCTCGATGGCGCAAGTGCTTAGCGCGTTCGGTTGCGATCGTTGAACTTAAGCAACTTTCGCAGTGGTCGGTCATTGGATGGGTCACCAAAAATTACTATCTCGCGCTCCTCCGTGCTTCGGAAGGCACGTTAAGCCGTTGGTCCCGGCTGCATCTGCAGTCGTTAGCACCCACCAATCCGCACTGGGCCCGCGTGGTGGGTCATGGCCCAATCTCCCTATTCCATCCATAGGGAAGGCCTGTGCCCCAGCAGTGGGAACATTAATAGGCTGATGATGATGATGAATTCAATATTTGTCATTATGCTGACAGAATTGAGACAAACAATAGAAACATATAGAGAAGCAGCGCCTTGCGTCGTAGGTGTCTATTGCTACTTAAGTCGCTAAAACATACAATTTGAAACGAGCGATTGCAAAATAGGTATCCTGTAATGGCGACCGACGCGACGCGGACGGAAGCAATCACCCCATTGTTTACTTCCCGGGAATAGAACCGGGAGTGGGGTTGCTTTGTTCCAGTATTTCTTATTTGAAATGCATTGTGAAGGCAACTGCGCATTAGGTACTGGATATCCAGAGATAAATTTATGGCAACTTATTGTTACATGAATAAATAAATATTTCAAAGTTAATAAGGTTGCTCAACAGGCTTATTGCATTCCCAATCTCAAATGACAACAACTTTGTTAGGAAATTATTTAGTTATGTTATTACATATCTAACAAATACAGTCCATGGTTTATATATATGGCTCCACGGGGAAGGAAATAGGGTAGGCGACGCGAGTGATATTTTTTGTATCGCAAGCGTCTATAGGCTATGGTTTTGTGGCGGCGACATCTATATGCCCCACAGATATACAATGGATGTAGGAAATCATTACTCACCATCCTCAAGAGATGGCGTTACCTGCACTGCGATCAATATTAGTATGGAAGCCTACATCGCGCAAATGAAATTCGAATGCTAACTCTTCATATATACGATGCCCGATCAACATCAGTCAGGACGCGGCCCCCGAGCTACCATCACCCAGCTCGGAGGAAGATCTTCCCCTTTGGCCATCCTACAGTTTCATGGTGGCCGTTTACCATCAGGCGGGTCATATGCTTGTATGCCAACCTTTTAACATAAAAAATGATAAGTATTTTATGCCAAATAACCGCTGGCCGAGTCTCCCGCCACGCCTGCATCAATGACTGAATCCACCATCCTCTTTAACGTCTCAGAGGCAGTGGGACGAGCCGCTCTGTTTGCGTATTCAGAGTGATCTTCTAGCATCCTCTGAAAGCGCCACAGAGCGTGCTCGCCTTCTAGCGTTTTTCAGGCAGAGTCTGGTTACTGGCTTCAAGCTTTACCTTCAGCCAATATCAGAACTTTGCTTGACAAGAGCACTCTGTCTCTCGCGATATCGCTTAGACTAGGCGTCAAGACAAACCATCCCCATCGCTGTTGTTGCGGTACCCGCGTCGGTGAGTTAGGACACCATAGCCTCTCATGCCATGCGCTGGCCGAGTCTCCCGCCACGCCTGCATCAAAGACGTCATTCGCAGAGCTCTTGTCGCAGTCAACGTGCCAACGGTCCTTGAGACTAACGGCATCTTTCGTGACGATGGCAAGAGACCTGACGGAATGACGCTCATTCCTTGGAAGCAGGGTAGCCCTCTTGTGTGGGACGCAACTTGCGCGGATACTCTTGCTTCGTGCCACACAGAGAGCACCTCCTGTCTGGTCGTTGGAGTCGTCGTCTTTATATGGTCGTGGAAGTCGGTGGAACGAAACTTGGCAGTCACCGCCGTCCTGTCTCGTAGTCCATTGTCATCTTTTTTCCTGTCAATACTGTCATGATGTCCGTCTGTCATACGTAGGCTAGTCAGTCAGTCCAAGGAGGCCGGACGCCGCGACACCTCCCTTGCTGCGGGTGCGGCGGTGGCCTCCGCTGAATGCTCCAAACGACGCAAATATTCAGCTCTCAATGGGAACTATATATTTGTGCCGTTTGGTGTTGAGACCATGGACCCATGGGGTCCAAGCGCTCGTTCCTTTTTTAAGGAAATAGACTCACCGAAGTTACTGGTGATCAAAAGGCTGGCAGCTATCTTGGTCATCGGATCAGCCTTGCCGTTCAACGTGGCAATGCTGCCAGCCTATTGGGCACCATCCCTGACGGCGGCGCTGGGGGTGACTTATTTTTTATTTTGTATTATCATCAACAGCCTATCTTAGTCCACTGCTGGACATAGGCCTCTCCAAATGCACGCCATTATCAAATTATTTTGTATATATGATGTTAATTTACATGTATATATGAATAGTATAAGTATTCCGAAAAGCAAAAATCGAAAAATATATTTATTTACCAGGTAGGTCACTTGATTGCTGCTAAATTCAGAAATTTAGTATTTGTATATAAAAAGAAATAACAATTTTCCTAATAACTACGTTAATAAGTACGTATAATTGACGTTAATTACAGTATTACGATGGATTTGGCGTGAAAACAAAAATAAAAGAAGCGATGTTTTACTGATTTCACTATTTATTTGCTTTCATATTTACAATATTTAGTTTGGATGGTGTAATTAATGGAAGTAATTACGTCTTTAGGAAAGCTCTTTGGCTTACCAATTAAATGGAAAAAACTTGTGAACGAAAATAATAATGGAAGCTCAAAGTAATGCTAAGCACGTTGTACGAAGTAAACATATTTTTGCATAAAATCGAAAGGAAAGTTAAAAGTTATTTATCAGTCGTTTTCTGGGTATTTATAACCTTTCAAGTTTTATTTACTGAGGCTTTTTTTATGATGAAAAATTAAATGAAGTATAATCATTTCTCATGCTCATGCATTTCGCTGTTTTTTGCCGGCTCGTTTCGATATGGATATTTTTTACGGAAGGCATGCACACACACACACACACACACACGCTACACCAAACACACACGTACACACTAATTTACACAAATTTAGTTATCATGCTCCTTTTATAATTTTGATTTATATAAGTATTTATATTTATCGCAAAATTAATTTGAATCTTTGTTGGTATTTCTTTTATATTATTGTTAATTTGTAATTTCTACCCTACTTAATTATTTTAATTTTTAAATTGAATACAAAGCGAGTTTCTGTAATTGGCTAAAGTACCGTTTAAAATTTTATATTAGATTATATTGTGTAAAACGCTGTTGAAACTTGTTGATGATAAATAAATTAAATAATCATGGAAAATGGTGGAAGTCAACAAAATAGTAATACTTAAGGCTTCACTCTATCAGAACAATAAGAGAAGTAATTAGAAAGGGTGTTACAAGACCAGTCGATCGATCGTTGATCGACAGCATCGGTCTTTAAGTGTCGCCGCACACGGGCCACCTACCATAATCACAAAACGCCGCCACCGGCATATTCCTTGTAGTTTTCATACATTTTATACGGACTCGCCACACACGGTACGCCGGTGGCCGCCACACGCTACAAATCGTCGTTGCTCGCTTCTTGTGGCCCGCACCGGCCACTTAATGCGCCGATACAAAACGCCGCCACACGTCACTCGCGCGATTCCCCACCCCTCTCTCCCTTACCTTAGTCGGCCGCTGTCGCGCGCTTCAGCCACTTTAGTAGCCGCTTCTAGCTTCTCGTGGTGGCGTTTGTGGTTGTGACGTGTGGCCCGTGTGCGGCGACACTAACGATCAAAGTTGATAGTTTTGTTTTTTATAAATGAATACAATTACTCCATAGGCGTATGCTCATGCCATTATTTAGTTTTTAACTTTTTTTTTAAGTTTTGTTATATACATTTGTTTGTGCACTCAGTGCGGCCTTTTATATTTAATCATGCAAACATGCGGCATGCTCACTTATGTCTACTTAACTAATATAAATTTGGACATATTGTCCATCCTCTTTAACCACTTAGTGGTTAATAATCCACCATTTTTAGACATCTGTTCGAAAGGTACTTTGAACGATCCACGGAGCTCCATAAGATGATCGCGTTGTCAAAAACAATATTGGCACGCTCGTCGCCTCTGATCACTGTTTTCATATTTATAATATTTATCCACATGTTTCTAGTTTCTATATAGACACAACGTGTTTTAGTTACTTACAAGTGCTAATTACATATGGACTAATAACTTAAATTCAGTAGTGATTTTAATTGAATATTTTGAATATTTATTTAATTTTTCAAATTAAAACTGAACTTAATTGACTGTGTTAACTATCCTTTTCCAGTCCTTTTTTTATTTTATTGTAATTATTAATTATTTGCATGCAATTAAAAAATATTTTTAATGATGCTAAAGAAGTATAACTTCTCACGCGCGTACATAAGTTACACGCAGCCATTTTTTTCTCTTATTATCTATTGTACATGCTTTGTGGAACAAAAGGATTTTCAGTATATTCTATTTGCGTACCTTGTGTTATGTTTTTGCGGTCTAAAGTAGATAGTTAAAATGCGATACGTTAATCAAGCAGCTTGATCAACTTCGATCAATCCATTCTACCATCGATCGATCGATTGGTCTGACAATTTATTTATTATTTAATTATTAGAACTTTATTGCCGTAAGTATGTAAACAGCGGACTTAATGCCAAAGGCATTCTCTACCAGTTAACCTGAACGAGAGCAAAGTGCTTTATAATAGACATTGAGTTAATAACGACGATAAAAATATAATACTACTACTATACTTGAATACTAAATCTAATACACATACATGAGCTAGTCACATAAAATACATATAAAAATATATACATAATATAAAATACAATAAATATAATATAAATAGATGCAAACTATAAATCAAAAAAGAAATTCCGTGGTCAGATCAGGTAGTGTTCACGAACTAGTTTTTTGAATTCCTTCTTATTATAATTTTTATTTTTTAAGCATGTAACTGCTTGATGTTTAAATTTAAAGAAAATATAACTAGAAAAAAATCCACGCGGACCAGGCAGCAGACGGGACTCGAACCCGCAACCTTCGCTATCCGGGCGAATGCACTGACCAATTATGCCACCGCGGCCCTGACGGCCGCGTCGAAATTATTCTAGCCATTCTTAAGCTGCAAGGCATTCCTTCTTATTATTAGAACTGAGAATGTCTAGTAATTAGTAATGATAATACTTCAAACAAAGATCGAAATAGATATAGCAAATATATCATCATCAGCCTATTAATGTCCCCACTGCTGGGGCACAGGCCTTCCCTATGGATGGAATAAGGAGATTGGGCCATGACCCACCACGCGGGCCCAGTGCGGATTGGCGGGTGCTAACGACTGCAGATGCAGCCGGGACCAACGACTTAACGTGCCTTCCGAAGCATGAAAGAACTCAAGATAGAAGATTTTCGGTCACCCATCCAATGACCGACCACTGCGAAAGTTGCTTAACTTCAACTATCGCAGCCAAACGCGCTAACCACCCGCGCCATCGAGCTCCTCCTACCTACTTAGAACAATATTTGTCAATTTGTAAATTGATCATAAGTTGGTAAGTGCGACGTAGTGAGGAGCTCGATAGCGCAGGTGGCTAGCGCGTTCGGCTGCGATCGTTGAAGTTAAGCAACTTTCGCAGTGGTCGGTCATTGGATGGGTGACTAAAAATTTACTATCTCGAGCTCCTCCGTGCTTCGGAAGGCACGTTAAGCCGTTGGTCCCGGCTGCATTTGCAGTCGTTAGCACCCACCAATCCGCACTGGGCCCGCGTGGTGGGTCATGGCCCAATATCCCTATTCCATCCATAGGGAAAGCCTGTGCCCCAGCAGTGGGGACATTAATAGGCTGATGATGAAGTGCGACGTAGTATGTAGGTTTAGCACCGTTATTTTGTAGGTAAGATTAAGTTTCGTTTCTGTTTACCGTCCCATGTCCCATCCACTTGTCAGTTCGCAATGAGGATCCGTAAAGATTTTAGTTGAGAATGCAGATTTATGGAGCTAAGGATTCCACAACATACAGTGGTTAAATTTTTGTTCTACGACAAATATTGACAAAGTTATGACCAAATTACTAAACGAATTTTCGGCTGGCTGCGTGGTGGCTATGACGTCACAGAGCTCTAGCGCTTTTTCGGCTGGCTGCGTGGTGGCTATGACGTCACAGAGCTCTAGTGCTCGGGCGCGAGCGTGCGTAGAGACGCTACTGAAGTTCGACCTGAGTGAACCACGATCGAGCTCTGTGACGTCACACGTTTCGGCCGCTGGTAAATAATGGGTGCCCTAAAATTATTTTTGGAACGAAGTTCCTTACGGCAGGCTGGGAGGGGATAGGAATTTGCTGCGCGACGGAACTGAAAAAAATGTGATAGTAAAACCGTAAGAAAAAATCCGTGGAAAAAAGTGCGTGGAATAAAACCGTTAAATAAGACGTGCGCAGGCGCGACGAAGTTCCTTACGGCAGGCTTGGAGGGGATAGGGATTTTGCTGCGCGACCGATCTGACAAAAATGTTATAGTAAAACCGTAAGAAAAAATCCGTGGAAAAGTGCGTGGAATAAAACCGTTAATAGAGACGTGCGCAGGCGCGACAGTCGCATACACAAGCGAGTTTGCAATTTGTGTCGATTCTACATTAGCCGAAGGAACTTCGTTCCTACCTGGTGTCCCACGACACCACATATTTTTTTTTAAAATCGCAACGAATGAACCGATTTCGATGATTTAAAAAGTATATTAATTAAAAAGCTTATTAGATCATTATACTGTTGATTTTGAGTTGATTTGCTGACCTAGTAATGATCCCAATTGTCCACTACCGCGCACCAAATACCTCTCAACAGTCCGTAGGTTGCAATTGTAAGAAAAATTACGCCTCTTGGATAAAAATGCCATTTACTCGCTAGAGAACGAAGCTAGGAACAAACAAAAAATACTACCGTAAAGCTGATTATATAAAGAATTCACCATAGAATATTTTGACCTCTGTAACTAAAATTCGATTAACTATAGCGGGTAGAATTGACCAATTTTAAATAATCGACTATTAACAAATCTTCAGATTAAGTTTATGATTTCCTGATCATTTTTCTCGTGAGAATATTTTGTAAATTATCATAATTATTCAAGATATAAAGCCCCATAAAAAATAATGTATTCCAGCGAACCGTCACAGAACACAAGGAGGAAGTTTCAGATTCTTTTTAATTTTTCCAAATCAGATAAAACCGGTCTGTTAAAGATAATGTAATCTGTCCAAAAAGAGCATCAATAAGGCAAGAAAAGCTCTTTTTAGGCGTAATTAAAAAAACAGCGAGCGGCGCGGCGCCGAAATTTGAATGGGGTAGCTCTAGCTACCACGAATTGTTGAGGCGAGTACGCGTCTGGTAGCTATAGCTACCGTCGACTGCTGAGCGATGTGGCTATTAGCACCTGTAAATAGAATGACAAACGTCAGTAACCTAGTTAATAAGCTAGTTAATCTATAATATAAAAATGAATCGCTGAATGTGTTGCTAAGCGAAAATATCGAGAAAAGCTGAACTGATTTCGATAATTCTTTTTTTAGAATTCCTTGAAGTGCGAAGATGGTTCTTACACAGAGAAAAATTAAAAAAATGCCTGAAAAAGTCCAAAAACAACACTTTTCTATACTCCAATACTAACGATTCGTAAAAATACTTAAAAGTCAATTTGAACTTTAATACCATACCATAAATTTAAAATGTTAGTGGAGAGGTTCCAGGAAGGCAAAACAATTGAGTGACGTGATGTCAATAGAAGTTTAGAAAAGGCAAATATACCATTTTCAGTTTTTTTTTTATAATTATATGAAGAGTCATTTTAGTCTATACTACAGCTCTACACCGAAGCGAAGCGAGGGGGATCCACAAGTACAAATATAAATATATATGACTAATGCGTTACATCGCCTAATGTTAGGTTATTTAACAAAAGTTTCAGTTCAGATGTGTGGTCCATGCACACATTTTTTTTTCTAATTGAATGAGTTTTTGGAACGAAGTTCCTTATCGCGCGTTGTGAAAGGGGGCTAGACGGAAAAAATTCTTACGAAAAGTTGTCACGACACTTTTTGCTATAGTAAGCTATTGTAAGCTGTGCGGCGTATTATACTCCCGTGATATGTGTGAAGTTAAAGGGAGTGGTAGAGCGACGAGGGTGCATCACTGAAATATTGTGATACTACACCAACAGTGAATATGTGTGAAGTTAAAGGGAGTGGTAGAGCGACGAGGGTGCATCACTGAAATATTGTGATACTACACCAACAGTGAATATGTGTGAAGTTAAAGGGAGTGGTAGAGCGACGAGGGTGCATCACTGAAATATTGTGATACTACACCAACAGTGAATATGTGTGAAGTTATAGGGAGTGGTAGAGCGACGAGGGTGCATCACTGAAATATTGTGATACTACACCAACAGTGAATATGTGTGAAGTTAAAGGGAGTGGTAGAGCGACGAGGGTGCATCACTGAAATATTGTGATACTACACCAACAGTGAATATGTGTGAAGTTAAAGGGAGTGGTAGAGCGACGAGGGTGCATCACTGAAATATTGTGATACTACACCAACAGTGAATATGTGTGAAGTTAAAGGGAGTGGTAGAGCGACGAGGGTGCATCACTGAAATATTGTGATACTACACCAACAGTGAATATGTGTGAAGTTAAAGGGAGTGGTAGAGCGACGAGGGTGCATCACTGAAATATTGTGATACTACACCAACAGTGAATATGTGTGAAGTTAAAGGGAGTGGTAGAGCGACGAGGGTGCATCACTGAAATATTGTGATACTACACCAACAGTGAATATGTGTGAAGTTAAAGGGAGTGGTAGAGCGACGAGGGTGCATCACTGAAATATTGTGATACTACACCAACAGTGAATATGTGTGAAGTTAAAGGGAGTGGTAGAGCGACGAGGGTGCATCACTGAAATATTGTGATACTACACCAACAGTGAATATGTGTGAAGTTAAAGGGAGTGGTAGAGCGACGAGGGTGCATCACTGAAATATTGTGATACTACACCAACAGTGAATATGTGTGAAGTTATAGGGAGTGGTAGAGCGACGAGGGTGCATCACTGAAATATTGTGATACTACACCAACAGTGAATATGTGTGAAGTTAAAGGGAGTGGTAGAGCGACGAGGGTGCATCACTGAAATATTGTGATACTACACCAACAGTGAATATGTGTGAAGTTAAAGAGAGTGGTAGAGCGACGAGGGTGCATCACTGAAATATTGTGATACTACACCAACAGTGAATATGTGTGAAGTTATAGGGAGTGGTAGAGCGACGAGGGTGCATCACTGAAATATTGTGATATTACACCAACACTGAATATGTGTGAAGTTATATCAAGCTGTGGACCAGTAACGCCTGTGAGACATGATTATGATTACAAGGTGAGTACTTATCAGGAGGTGGCAGAGCGACGGGGGTGCATCACTGGATTATTGTGACATTGTAGTTTATTCGAAACTGTGGGCCAGTCCTGCCTAGCATCCTTTACGAACGCTAGCGGGACATGATAATAACGTGCGTATGTAGGGGGTGGCACAGCTACGAGGGTGCAGCACTGGAATATTATGACATTACACGAAATCTGGATATTTGTGACGTTATACCGAGCTGTGGACCAGGAACGCCTGTCATCTGCTGTAAACTTCAGCTAGACACGATAACAAGGTCAGTACTTAACAGGGGGTGACAGAGCGACGGGGGTGCAACCCCAAATTATTGTGCATTATACCAACACTGGATTATTGTCGTATATTATACTAAACTGTTGTTAAGTCCAGGGGGGTGGCAGAGCGACGGGGCTGCATTACTGGATTATTGTGACATTGCAGTTTATTATAAACTGTGGGCCAGTCCTGCCTAGCAATCTTTACGAACACTAGCTGACCGAACTGAAAAAAATGTGATAGGAAAACCGTAAGAAAAAAACCGTGTAAAAAAAAGTGCGTGGAATAAAACCGTTAAATGCGCATTAGCCGAAGGAACTTCGTTCCTACCTGGTGTCCCACGACACCACATCATTTTTATTCTATTATTATTGCTGGTGTTATACTGTTATACATATTGCTGGCATATTGTTATTCTGTGGCGTGTTAGTTTTTAGCTTGTGTTTGACGACATAGCACTTTAGCGCTGAACACATTAATTATATCGAACCATGGGACCTTATTGTTACTAGGGATGGACGAGAATTATCGATAGGTATTATATATGATTTTTGATAAAATAGAAGTGCTTCATTATTTGTTTCAAAGGGTTTATTGAAAAACTTGCCATAATTATTATATACCCTTGTGGGGGAAGCGGAACAAATAAAGTTGTTGGTTATAAACATCATTACCATAATCACTATTTTTACACGAAATAAAGAGCATCAGTAGAAAACGTTTGGACTTTTTGGCGGGATCGGGAAACGTCACTTTAGCAGTTTCGTTTTTCTTGTTAAAAATTGTGTTGTGGCGGATGTTAGTGTCTAATAATGGCGGATTGTTAACCACTAAGTGTTCGGGAACATGCACAAGTGTTGGCAAGTGAAACAAAATAGCGAAAAGTGTCTTTCGACGTTCCCTCAAGAAGTCCACGGGGAGGTTCCAGTAAATCCCCACACTTTTACTGAAACATAGGGGAAGGGGGATTGACTTGACTGCCACTTACTTTGACCACGAGTGCTATAGTATTTGTAAACATTTTAACACTTGACATTGGTTAAATGCGCAAACCATGCGAAGCCATTTAGAAAAAAAAACGTTTACCAATTTAACTGATGTGTATTGTAAAGAAAATTTTCCTATAAAAAATCCACTCGGTACCGGTTTCAGACGGGATTCGAACCCGTATCTTCTGCTATTCGGGCGGAATGTAAGTGGTTTTTTTCTTGTAAAATTTCCTTCAGATTATTAAGCATCTAGCAGTTTAATGATTAAAATAAAAATGTACTAATTAGCCATACGTATTTTGTTGATATTATAATAGTGATGGCAAGTTTAGAATAAATCAAAGTGTCGAAAAATCCTTAAAAAAACAATCAGAATATTTGAGACTTATAAGGTACACATGTAATAATTCAAGCGAGTTGGTGTACCCTTGTCGTGTAACATTAAACTTGAAATAGCACGGGTGCCGTGTTATGTTATACACATTATTTATGTTTTTCATTTTAGGTTTATTTTTTGTCAAATATTCTTCTTCGGCGCTACACTCTTGACAGGGTGGTCATGGTCGTCACATCAGGGTTGGTGGCGCGCTTCACAATACGCTGCCATTCCTCCCGCACTGCGGCCTTAGATTAAAACAAAAAGGGTAGGTACGGTACGCTCATACTTGCATCAAACAAAAACTGATCGCACGGCAGCGCGAATGGGACGGCGAGATCCGCGTCACTGCATTACCGACCCGAACGAAACAGCACGTTAAGTTTCAACGGCAGCGCGAACGGGACGGCGAGATCCGCGTCACTGCATTACCGACCTGAACGAAACAGCACGTTAAGTTTCAACACCAGCGCGAACGAGACGGCGAGATCCGCGTCACTGCACTACCGACCAATCACGCGACCAGTAGGTACTCGACGTCACTACCGAATAAGATTCAAAACAAACAGTAGTTTTAATGGAAAAATATATTTTATAGTACTTACGAATGAAAAGTGATGCCGTGGGTTTTATTTTTAGTTCTTGAGCAATTTGAGAACTTTTTAAAAACATACTTAGGCATTGTTTTATCATATAAACACAAAAATCTTTTTGGAGTTCACATGTACGTCGTTTGCATGTCAAGTTGTGACTAAAGCGATTAGAGCCGTGGATCACAATTTGTGCGGATCACTTTTGTGAGGCTAGTGCCGTATCTACCCTTTTTGTTTTAATCTAAGACTGCGGCTTTTCTCGTGCGCTCGTGAAGTGGACCGTTCAGTGCCGCTTCTATCTGATCGGTCCAGCGCATTGGTGATCTGCCGCGCCCTGACGCCCTCGACTTTGCCCTGTACCACTAGTCGTTCCACAGACGTATCTTCGCGGCATGAATAGTGGCCAAGGAAAGTGAGAATAATACCTTATATTAATTAAAACAGATATTTAGTATTTGACAGTTGTACAAGGTCTGTCTGGTGTGTAGAAGATGTATCTGGCAGCTACTATCGTCATTGCGACATTTGGAATGATTTATCTAATGTCTCAAATAGGAGCTATCGAACTGGAAAGTTAGATTTCGTTTAACAGTATCGCTGTACGCAAAATATTTATGTTTCCGTAAAAACAAAACGATAGCGTGTTTCAATATCCATCGATCATACAAAACGTTATTTATTTGTAAATAATCGCCCTACTGTTAACGTGTTAATATAATTCTATATTCGTATTAATTTAGTTCTATAATTCTTTAATCTGAGGAGCTCGATGGCGCAAGTGTTTGGCTACGATCGTTGAAGTTAAGCAACTTTCGCAGTGGTCGGTCATTGGATGGGTGACCAAAAATTTACTATCTCGAGCTCCTCCGTGCTTCAGAAGGCACGTTAAGCCGTTGGTCCCGGCTGCTTCTGCAGTCGTTAGCACCCACCAATCCGCACTGGGCCCGCGTGGTGGGTCATGGCCCAATCTCCCTATTCCATCCATAGGGAAGGCCTGTGCCCCTGCAGTGGGGACATTAATAGGCTGGTGATGATGATGATGATTCGAACTGGATCGTTTTTAATAATTTTTCTAAACTCCCATATCGATAGATTGTATCGCAACACTAGTTTTCGATAACACGTATAAGGCATTATAAGCCATCAAGTTGTACAATTTGTATCGCAGTTGGCTAAGCACTAATCAATATTAGCAGTGGGCAAATATAACACTTGTTTATTGCTTAATGGCTTAATTGGTACTTAGTTGTTAATATATGGGACATATTATAACACATTACACGCATTATAGTAAAATAACTTTTAGGGTTATGTTCCCAAAGGATAACACATTATGACATATTTGTTTCTTAGGTTTTCACGCACATCACTCATAAAATAAAACAAGTTTCAACGGTATAGATGCACTGATTGATTTCTTTATGATCATCATCCCCCTAAATGTTAAGGGTGGTCCACCCTTAATTTATTTTTAGATTTTTTAAGCTATTGTATAGCTTTTATCGCGAGCTTTGAACGCGGGGACCGAATCAAAAAATTCTGTAACGAAAAAACCTTGCGATAGTGCATATACCAATAGAACACAATTTTCGCCATGCTGATGTCAATCCAAACGGCGCAGTGTGTTAAGTTTTTGCCACGGGACTAACGTTCGACGCATCACCGCGGTCGTCGGTTCAAATCCCGCACTCGTATTTTTTATTTTTAGTTATTATTTTTTTCATTTTTTGAAGTTATACTTCTTTAGGCACGTTATGAAAAAATGATGAGAGTGAAATTTTAAGATGCGCGCGCATCACTGTAACACAAAATTTTAACAGCATGAAGTTGGTAGCTTTAGCGACCAACTTAATGCGTTACTTTTGTGTTTACCGCACATTAAGAAAATCTACCAACAAATTAGAAATAGAATCTCTATTTAGTGGGTGCTAACGACTGCATTGTGAAGGCCTATCAAAAGTATTTATTAATCTGGAACAACGGAACCAAAGCGCGATTCAGGAGACTACAGCACCATCTCTTGACCATTGGTGTAGTAGAACCAAAAACCACATCTTTATTTTTGTAATAAAGTAACAGTTATAGGTATTCATATTTATAATATTTATCCACATGTTTCTAGTTTGTATATTCGGAATACGTGTTTGAGTTTCATACAAGTGCAAATCACATATGTTCTAATAAATTATATTCAGTAGCGATTTTAATTGAATATTTTGATTATTTATTTATTTTTTCAAATTAAAACTGAACTTTATTGACTGTGTCCTTTTCCAGACTTTTTATTAATTTATTGTAATTAATTATTTGCATGCAATTAAAAACTAATTTTAAACGATGCCAAAGAAGGATAACTTCTCACGCGCCTACATAAGTACACGCACCCATTTTTTTATATATTTGTTTTAGACCCCAGCCCCCACCCCAGACTTGTTCTTATTTTTATTTGTCTCCCTTTTATTTAGACTTTATAATTATAATTAAAATTTTTGGACTAAAGATGGTAAACTGTGGAGCTTGTGGTAGTTTTATGGCGCCGGGCAATGCTGTTGTTTGCTGTGCTTGCCCAATAAAATATAATAAGGCCTGCCTCGCCATCACGGAAAAGTCGAGTGTCAGCAAGGACTGGATATGCCCGAAATGCAAGAAGAGCACACGCAGGGGTGACAACACGCATACGCCTGTAAATGGTATCAGCGAATCTTCCGAGCCCGAAAACCCGGTTGCTGTACGGGAACCTGTCGACCTGGCCAGTGGCTCTCCAAAGGAAGATGAGGTAGATACCAGAAATAATCACACCAGTGATATAAAAAGTATGCTGGCCGACTGCATGAAGGAGATGGAAAAAAAAATGGTTGCCTGTAAAGTCGGTTTTACGGGCGAAGATTTTACGTGACAACGTCTTTTTCTCGGTAGAATATTTATTGATATGAATATAATTAAATTGCACAATAGGAACAAGGAATTGAATGAAAATAAGAATTGCACAAATTTTAACTATAGAAATATATTTTGTTTACTAAAACATTGTACATGTAAACTTAAACTCATCGTAACGTTACCGAGCGTTACACTTTTTCATAAGTGACTCCCAGCCGCAACCTAATTTAAGACGTTGTCACGTCAAAAATATTTTCTTATCGGTCACCACGCTCAAAAAGTCTAACATGAATTAATATCAAAGAAAAAAACTGCATAAATAAATAATTATAATTGCATAAATTGATAAAAAATGCTATCTATGCAATAGCTTTATCGCGGCAGTCCCCGAGTGCCACACGTATTTTTTTTTTATTATTTTTATGATACCTACGTTATACAAAAATACATACAACCCTAAATTTTCACCCTTCCTCCAACCCCTATTTTATTATATCGGTACGAAGTTTGCTAGGACAGCTAGTAATTATATACGGAGGGCAGTAAGGCAGTTCTTATTTTAATTAATATAACGATTTGCATGTTGTTCTGTCATAATTTATAACTTCTACGAAACCATCTCTTATCTATTAGACAAGTCCGTCTGTCTTTGGTGCTGTTTCAGCGGCCAAACCGTAAGAGATAGATAAAGAGAATATTTAAGTTATAAGTTAAGAATAGTCTGATAAGACTACAAACCGATTCGCGTGCGAGCGAGTGTGGCGAGCGGTCGTAGCTACACTAGTGCGTAGTATTTTTTCACGTTTACCGGCGTATTGCCATAATGGATGAAAATAATTCAAGTGATGAAGAAAATTCAAATAAAAGTGATTCGGTGATATTAAAGGAATGTGAGAGAGAATTGGAAATTGATTATGATATGCATGTTTCGGAAAAAATCTTACAAAATTTAAGGAATGAAAAAAGGACTCGGGAATCTAGTGAAGGTAGCAGCGAGGATGGTTTCATATCTGTCAAAAGAAGGCGTCCTAAACCCTTGTTAGTAAGTAATTTCGAAGATAGTAGTAATATTGCAAAAAAGGCTAATATGGATGAGCTGGACACAGAAAATTCACACCAAGTTTGTTTGACGTCACTTAAGATGTTGCCCAAGCAAATGGCTTTAGCAAAATTATTAAGATCAGAAAATATAGATAATATTTTGAAAATAGTCTATAAAAGTCCATATAAAGTAAACATTCATTTTTCTAATATTACTGAAGTTGAAAAGTTACTGTCCTGTCAAAAATTGGTTGACATGGAAATACGATCTCAGTTGACAGATGTGCTTAATATGTCTTATGGAATTATAAAAGGAGTAGATTTAGAACTAAGTGAGGCGGAAATTCTAAAAAGTTTGCATTGTCAGAGCAAAATTTTATCCGTTAAAAGACTTAGACGCATGGACCAGGAAGGCCGTTGGATTGAAAGTGAAACCATGCGGATTTGTTTTCAAGCTTCAGCTGCTCCACCATATATCTATGCATATGGATGCCGTTTTAGAGTAGACCGCTATGTATTTCCTGTAACACAGTGTTCCGCCTGTTGGAAATTTGGACACATTAAAAAGTACTGTACAACAAATAAATTATTATGTCCAAAATGTGGAAAGGAACATGCTAATTGCGAGACAGATAAGATAACATGTCCTAATTGTAAAGGTCCTCATATGGCGCTAGATAAAGCTTGTCCTATTTTTATAAAGGAAAAACAAATCAGAATAATAATGAGTGAGGAAAACATTCCATACCGCAAAGCTTTAGAAATATTTTTAAAAGGTCGAAAAATGACAATACAAGAAGAACAAACAATTCAAAATATCAATAATACAGAGATGTCTTCACGGCGTAATTTAATGTTTAAGACATATAGTGATGCCCTGAAGTCCAGTGTGATTCAAGAGGATATTACAAACGAAAATATAATTGAAGAGAGATCCGTACCGGTTGAACGTCAGTGTATAAATAAGCAGAAACAATTGAGACAAACTATACAAAGGGAACCTGAATCTTCAAATAACATTATGGACTTCGAAATTGAAAGTACAAGTCAGAAAGTTCTACGACAAGAGGAAAATGTGAAGAAGAAAGAAAAACGATTTAAGATCCGAGAACTTTTTTCTAAAATATATAGTATCATTATGGTATCGAATGCTAAACTTTCAGAAAAAGTAGTATCCATTGTTAAAGTTTTGTTTGAGGAATGTAAGTGGTATATTTTGAAAATATTTAATGGAGGTGAATTTTTACAATCTTTACTGCAATTCTTAGATGGATAATAATGCCTACAAAGATTTCGTTTTAAATATATTTCAATGGAATAGTCAAAGCCTTTGTCCCAAAATAACAAGTTTTGATGCATTATTATATCAAGAAAATATTCATATCGCTATTATTAGCGAGACTTGGTTAAATTCGGATATTAATATCAATTTGAGGGGATATAACATATACAGAAAGGATAGAAGGGATTCTTATGGAGGTGTGGCCATTATTGTGCATAAATCTATTCAAAGTATCATACACCCTATCAATATTAACAATACAGGTATAGAAGTAATAGCAGTTAAATTAATGAATAGCAAAAGTTTAGATTTTATTATATCAATTTATTGCCCATCCTCTGTGTCAACGACCGAGATGGATTGGGATAGTATTTTTTCTATATCATCTCGAAAGACTTTAATTGCTGGTGACTTTAATGGGCATCATACTAACTGGTCTTGTAAGACGGATCAGAGAGGTATTCAATTGATGGACTCTTCCATAGAGCAGGGCTATATTTCCTTGAATAGTGGAGAAGCAACTAGGATTAAATTAGTGAATGGAATAATTCAAAAAACATCTCCAGATATTACTTTTGTGACTTCAGATATCGCGATGAAGTTTGACTGGTGCGTTTTTAATGAAAATTTAAGTAGTGATCATTTAATTTTAAAATATACAATGAATTTTCAAGAGCGGTTGAATATTATAAAGAAATTTAATTTTAGAAAGGCAAATTGGTTAGGTTTTAAGAAAGATTTAGACGATATATTTTCTAGACAATTTAATTTAGGTGACAATATTCAAACTCTTTATGACTTTTTACAAGAACAAATTAATATACTAGCGAATAAACATATTCCGTTATTTAACATACCAGGTAACTTAACCAGTAAATTTAAACCGAAAGAATATTGGAATCCATCATTATCCAGGGCAGTAGCAGAGCGTAGACTAGCTTTGGGTCGGTTCAGGAGGAATCCGACTCCTGTGAATCTTACTAATCTGGAATCTAAAGTTACGGCAGCTAAAAAACTAATTAATGAAGCCAAATCAAACAGCTGGAAAAGTTTTTGTAATAAAATTGATGAAACTACTTCCACGTCTGAAATGTGGCAAAAAATGCGATGGTACAAAGGGTACAAGAAAAATAAACAGAATGTTACTGACGAAAATCTTAAAGCATTACTACATTCTCTTACACCAGATTCTGTCTTGAACTCGACACCTATCTATACTTCTAAGAATGATTTACTTGAAGCAGATTTTACTATGCAGGAATTTACCAACTGCCTGAAAAAAAAGGATACTGCTCCGGGTGATGACGGTATAACCTACACTATGATTTATAATTTACCTTTATCAGCTAAATATTATCTTCTCCATTTGTACAACTGTATTTTTAGGACTGGTATAATCCCTAGTCAGTGGAACACTATTTTAGTTATTGCAATTCCCAAAGCTATTCAAGAAGTAAATAGTACACCGAAACTTAGACCGATATCACTAATATCATGTCTGTGTAAGATTTTTCATAATATGATAGGAAAAAGAATTGAGTGGCTGGTAGAAAAAAGTGAGATACTTTCACCTTATACGTCTGGATTTAGAAAATCTCATTCGTGCTTAGACTGTCTTACTAGATTAGTAACTTATATCCAGCAAGGTTTATCACAGAATGCGTCAACTGCAGCATGCTTTTTAGATATTGAAAACGCTTATAATAATATATTAATAGATAAATTAACAGAAGTGCTAGATGAAATCGGTGTAGGTTCTCAAATATGCAAATACTTGTGGAGTTTTTTAAGTCAAAGGCAATTAATAGTTAAAGACAATAACAACAGAAATATTGTTGCCGCTAGGAAATGTTGTAGGGGCTTAGCTCAAGGGGACCCGATTTCACCACTACTATTCAATATATCAACTTATAAAATTACTCAGAGGATTAAAAACGTGTGTATCGCCCAATATGCAGACGATTATGTATTGTATATTAATAATTTAAATTTGAATCACTGTGAGGAACAATTGCAGAGCGCCCTAGAAGTTATGATTTTGTGCCTTAACAATATTGGATTAGAATTATCAGCAAACAAATCTAAAGTTTGCCTTTTCAGCAGAGGTCGGAGAAGGAAACAATTACGTGTATGTGTCAATAATGTGCCGTTACCTCAGGTTGAATGCATCAAATATTTGGGAATGTGGTTAGATCGTTCACTATTATGGGGCAAACATATTAACGAAGTTGTTGAAAAATCTTCAAAATTTTTAAAATTACTTAAAGTTTTAGCAGGTTCAGCGTGGGGAATTCATCCCAAACATTTACGAAATTTATATTTATCATTAATAAGAAGTAGAATTGACTTTGGTTGCGTCTTATATGATTGTTGTTCTAATTGTCACTTATACAAATTAGATAAACTTCAAAACCAATGTATGAGAGTAATTGGAGGATTTGTCAAAAGTTCACCGATCCATGTTATGGAGTCAGAGTTAGGTATAGTACCATTATTTATTAGGAGGTTGTATTTGGCTTACAAATATTGCAATAAAAGTATGACCGTGGCAGACAATTTAACTGTTAAACTTTGTAATGAACTAAATAACGTTTTACATACCAACTATTGGCAAAAAAAGAAAAAACCTTTACTTGTTACAGTTATTGGTGAAATTAAACAAAACAATGTTCATTCGTCTAAAGTTTTAGAAATGTTCAACTTAGATATTTGGGTCACTTTTGTTGATTTAGATAATGTCATTCAATGTAATTTAGATTGCATCGAAAAAGCTAAAAGTAATTATGAAGTGAATTCTCTTAAGTACAATGTTATACAAGAATTACACCAGAAATATGTTGGCTGGAAAGTTTACTATACCGATGGCTCTAAAAGTGCAGACGGGCAAGGAGCAGCTTATTATGATGCGAGTGATAGATCAGTTGCTATGTTTAAAAGTACGAGTAAAGTGTCAATTATGACGATGGAACTTGTTGCCATTTCTAAAGCTATCTGTTGTATTAATGGTGAAAGTAATCAGAACGTAGTGGTCATAACAGACAGCAAGAGTGCTTTACAACATTTAGCTCGATGCGCCTCTGGTTGGAGAGGAGCACCGATAGCCTATGTTATACTAAATCAGATACATAAGTTAAGGCATTCTAACTTGAAATTACAATGGGTTCCATCGCATATAGGAATAAGGGGTAATGAAGAGGCTGACAGATTAGCAAAAAAAGCAGTGTTGGAAGGAATTGAAATTGAAATCAACCCAAGTTACTCGGAAATGTTATACAAGTACAAAATTATATGTTATAATAAATTTAAGGAATATTTTGACGAAAGAAGTAAACAAAAAGGTATATGGTATAAGACAATACAGTGTCAGCCTCTTCGGATTCCATGGTTCATAGAAACCAAATTAAATAGGTCATATGTCATCCTTGCTCACAGATTACGATCAGGTCATTATCCATCTAGGAAGTTTGCACATTTGATGAAGAAAGCTAATTCTCCCAATTGTGAAGTTTGTAACAAAGTGGACGATGTTCAACACATTTTGATGGAATGTGTGAAGAACAGAAGAGAGAGAGAGCTATTCATACAACAATATCAACTTAACTTTGAAAATATAGGTTCATTTGTGGAAATATTAGCACTACCAAACTCAGATGCAGCAAAGTCGATGTTTGATATGGTTTTCGCTAGTAAGAATAGCTCGCCCTCTCCAATGTTTTAAATAAATTTGTTATGTATGTTTTGGTTAGGGTACGATGAGGCTGGCATATTAATAGAATAAAAGCCTCTAAAAAAAAAAGAAAAAAAAAAAAAAAAAAAAAAAAAGACTACAAACCGGATTTGAGTAACGTAGCACTTCCGGTTTTCGAGAAATCAGGTTGTTCACCACATTTGGTTCACTGGTTTGCTAGTATACTACTAACATAGAATAAGTCTACTAACAAATATAGATTACAGTTGTCTGAAATAAATGAATTATTATATTATTATTATCCTGAGTCATTCAGAGGTACTGCAGTAACCAAAGCAAGTAATAAATTCTCGTGTCCTGAAAATGTTCATAACTTTCAACTTGTACATAAAATTAAAGAAGTTACATTAAGCTTTATTGCCCATAAAAAGTATTATTGTATAAAATGTTTAACTTGGGTAAAACGAGAAAGTTTAATTCGTCTTGTCACAATAATTGCGACACACGACCGCTCTCTTTGTTATATTTCCATCGCTGTGGAAAGCCAAATCTCGTTATTGTTACGACAAAAAGTATAATTATTGAAATATATAGATACTAGCAAACCAGTGAACCAAATGTTCACCAAAACCTGATTTAAACAAAAAAAAATGTATTTAATTAATTGAGAACTTCGGAGATTTTGTGTGGTTTCGTTTGAAATTCGTGATTTCTCGAAAACAGGAAGTGCTACGTTACTCAAATCCGGTTTGTAGTCTTATCAGACTATTCTTAACTTATAACTTAAATATTCTCTTTATCTATCTCTTACGGTTTGGCTGCTGAAACAGCACCACAGACAGACGGACCGATGGACTTGTCTAATAGATAAGAGATGTTTTGTCGCGGAACCTAACAACAAGATGCGACACATAATAAGCCCTCGAGAAAAACGAATGGCGGGAAAACATGGCGCGGGGCCACAACTACAAGTGTAAGGCCGTATACAGAAAGAAAGCCGAAAGCCGATCGGCGCCTATCGGCGCTGATCCTTTTTCTATGGACCGGCGCCGATAAGCGCCGACACGCGCTGGTCCGAATAATAAATAATTTGTATTTGAATTATTATCCTTAGATTAAATCAATCTAAGTTATAATCTTTTTATAAATCTAATAACTTTATTTTTTATTAACTAAGCGCTAAAATTAATTGTTTCGTACTTACCGAATGGTGACAACAAGTCTTTCTTCTGGAAGGATTGGTTGTTTATGCCGATTGGCCCAATTTTAATAAATAAATTAATAAACGATAATAAAACGATAATTAATAAATATTTTAATAAAACGGTTTTTCACTAAATCCAAAGTGTAATAAAATGTTTCTTGAATCATTCTTGTATATGTATAAAATCTTTGTTCATCAAATTTAATTTTTTTTACAAATAAATGATGGTATTCTTCGAAACGTTTCCTTTCTCTATTTATAGGAAGTATAGCTGTTTTTCGCATTTTTTAATAAACATTTTCTAACAAAACCAAATCATCGTCCGATGAGTCCGACATTTTGCTTGATCTGCTTTAATCGGCTTCCTTTATGTAGGAAGGATCGGCGCCGATAGGCGCCGATAAGCGCCGATCGGCGCCGACCGGCTTTCGGCTTTCTTTCTGTATACGGCCTTAGGAGTATACAAGGCACAGACATTAAGCTCTATACAATTGCGCGTGTGTGGGTGAGCACTGGCACTTGTCGCGTTATGGCGCGATTACACGGTGCCAATGGAATCAGAGGGTGTATTCCGTAATATATACCAGTATACTGGCCAGTGCTAATGACGTCATAAATCGACGCTATTCTGGTGAATTGTTCCGAAATATACTGGCCAGTGCAGTGACGTCATAAATCGACGAAATATTAAAAATTGTGCGAATAAAGAAGACTTTTTTATTCACCTCATCAATTAAAAGGAATTCTTTTTGTTCGGATGCCATTATTGTTTTTTAAATAAAAAAGGAATTAAAATTCGAATGCATCTCACGCACGCTCGGTCATACGTCATTTTCGTTTTCCCGGTAAAAATATGGTAGCATACCTGTACAATATGGCGTCGGATTCGTGACGTCATTACCACTGGCCAGTATACTGATTTATATTTCGGAATATAAATCAGTATACTGGCCAGTGGTAAAAAAATAATAAATAAAAATCATAAATTTACTAAAATAACAAATTTTTTTTTCAAACCAAAAATCCCCCCCTCAACCGTCACTAATATCGAAAAAAGTGTAATGGCCTAAAATGTATGCTTTTTTTCATATTTTTGAAATTCGGTCCCCTTGTCGAGATATCGGAAATTTTCTGTGAAAACACGATTTTTCGGACGAAAAACGTCGGTTCTTTTCGATTTCCAAATGAGTTCTTGACTTTTCCAAAATTATCTTCTTAAAGCCCTTCAAACTCCTCGTCTTTTGCGCCCTAATACGTCCTCGTGGCCCTAAACCTCGGGGTATCACGGGCGAGTCGCACTTTCAGTGAAAATGGGGGCCTACTGGTGCGAACAAAAAAACATTTCCAATGTTAAAAGTCAGTGCTCACTCACACACGCGCACTGCATTAGGCTCTGCTTCGGTGCCTTCTGTATGCATGGGTCATATCACAACTAAACGACGTAACAAGATATGAACGGACGCTACGTCGGAAATCGTAATGGATAAGTAAGGAAATGAAAACTCCATAATACTGAACTAAAAGTTGGGTAAAATGGATATGATTATGTTTCAGACGATAAATTGTTTCTAAATCTGGAACTATTGTTTCCGCGTTGTTTAACTTTTTTATTGTGTACCTATTCCATCCATAGGTAGTAAGACAACGTCACCATGTTCGTTTCCGCATCCTAAATTGTCTTCTTCTATCTAAATATATAAAAGAAGAAATGGACTGACTTACTGTAGTACCCGCCTGATCGTAGTTATATAATAACACCACTGGTTAATGCATTGGAGTATAATTTCTGACTGGGTTTTTACAACTAAAAATATAGGTATATATATTAATCTATAAACAAAGAAATTAGTGGGGGAGATATTCTGACTGCAGAAATTCACGAAACAGGAACTTATGATTTTTTCTCATTAGTAGTTATTAACTGTTTATCACGGATGCTACCTGCGATGGATATTGTGCTGACGGCACAACTGACATATCAACGTTTTATCTATCTATATATATAAAACTCAAAGGTGACTGACTGACTGACATAGTATCTATCTACGCACAGCCCAAACCACTGGACGGATCGGCCTGAAATTTGGCATGCAGGTAAATGTTATGACGTAGGCATCCGCTAAGAAAGGATTTTGATCAATTCTACCCCAAGGGAATAAAATAGGGAATGAAAGTTTGTATGACACTTTGTCAATTTTAAACCGATTGGGCTGAGACTTTGCATGCAGGTATAAGAAGAATCATAGATGAATGTCATTGTGTGTAATACAAGCCTGAGAACAAAAACTGTAGTCTAAGCTTTAGCTCTACACCAAAGCGAAGCGAGGGCGGGCCGCTAGTTTCAAAATAAATTGTTGCGTCTTTCAACAAATGATACTTATATCATTAAATTCTGCCTAATTTATTAAGGTTATTTATGTAAGAATCACGGCTAAAGAAAGCCGAGGAAACGGATATTTTGCTCTGAACATTTATTAGTTAAGTTATTGTGACATTTTTTTTTCACGTAATCTGTATTACATTTTTTCATTACGGAAATTGATTTTTTGCACAAAAATCATAACAATTATACCATTATCACAGATAAATTCAAACAGTAGTAGAAGCCATTTGATATTACTTCCAAGCCACCCTACCATTCCATATGGTCGCTCTACAAAGACCCCGTTAGGTGGGTACCTACTACCCTAGTGCGAGAGAGGTATTTTCTCGTAAAATAGTAATCCTAATGCATTACTATATTTCGGAAAGAGGGAACTGTAGCTAATGAAGTTATTGGGTAAGTATTTGAAGACCTACCAAGTAACGTCTTGGGTGACGTTCGCAGGCTATTGCTGGACAGCAGTAATAAAGAGTAGCATTAGTCACCTCGGGCTTAAAGTTGCCACTGAACCTAAAATATGTGGAAACTCTATTATGTAATATTTCAAAACAGAGCAAATTTGCAGGAGTATTAGAAAAAACTAAAATTATTGTCTGAGATGAAAGTACTATAGACATGCGTAGCAAACAAAAGTTTGATAGGTGGTTTGAATGTATTGCTGGCAGGGGACTTTCGACAAATTCTACCGATAATTCCAAGGGGAACACATGTCGATCGATGAGATAAAAGCGTGTCTTAGTGTCGCCGCACACGGGCCACCGACCACAACCACAAAACGCCGCTACCGGCATATTTATTGTAGTTTTCATACATTTTATATGGACTCGCCACACACGGTACGCCGGTAGCCGCCACACGCTACAAATCGTCGTTGCTCGCTTCTTGTGACCCGCACCGGCCACTTAATGCGCCGATACAAAACGCAACCGCACGTCACTCGCGCGATTCCCCACCCTTACCTTAGTCGGCCGCTGTCGCGCGCTTCAGCCACTTTAGTAGCCGCTTCTTGCTTCTCGTGGCGGCGTTTGTGGCTGTGGCGTCGGGCCCGTCTGCGGCGACACTTAAAAGATCATCCATTGTGCCCCTCAGTTAAAATTTTAACATTCACAATAAACTAGCAAACCAGTGAACCAAATGTTCACAAAAAAAAGTAGATTTAGATTTAGATTTATTTATTGCAAAAAATATGGTACAATAAGATGACATGTATACAAATAGATTCTACATATTTTACCATAAATGGCATGCAATTTATACAAAAGACTAAATTAAAGTTAAATTAAATTAAAATAGGGGTCTTTACTATACAATTATAAATACCATGATATAATTATATTACAAATAATTCCATTAAATATTTTTTTGATTAAAATTATATCTATACAGAATCTTCAATCATATTCATTCATTTCAAAATAAACCATGTAATACTAAATAAATAACTAATTTACATTATTCGATTGTCAAATTTGTCATTAAAAAAAATATTTAATTAATTGAGAACTTCGGAGATTTTGTGTGTGATTTCTCGAAAACCGGAAGTGCTACGTTACTCACATCCGGTTTGTAGTCTTATCAGACTATTCTCAACTTATAACTTAAACATTCTCTTTATCTATCTCTTACGGTTTGCTGAAACAGCACCACGGACGGACGGACGGACGGACTTATTTAATAGATAAGAGATATGAGTATCCACCTAGGCGGTGATGGCGCTAGCTAATTTTCAAATCTTTTTCTAAAACTGGGTAACGGTGAAGTGAACAGAAAAAGGTTGCATGATATCTGTCCCTTCCGATATGTGCAATTCAGTAACAACGGTTGAAAACCTGTTTAAGAAAAAAACCAGACGTGACGAAAATCAATAGAGTGGTTATGCGAAAGACCTATAATAACTCCAAAGAACGACCAAGCAGCGGTCATTGACGGTATTGACATATTACTGAACTCCTTGAAGGACAACAGATTGTTCGCAAATCAATAGACACTGTAGTAAACACGTTAGTGTTGATGCCGTTAATTAAATAATAAGGGTGATGACGGGGTACAGTAAACGAAATTCCATTTAGTCCGTCAGTTAGATGATCAAAAAATAATGGATACGTATTTTTTCTTTGGGCAATCAACCAAAAAATGACAAAGTTGTAGCGCGTCAAAGTTTGGGAGTAGGGGCTCGTGGCGTCACTTTTGAGTGAATTTTCACTTATAAGTGTACTAAAACGTGACGTCATGTGACTTTTCAAATCATTATAACTCTGCAATGTTTATATTATGTGAAAAAAGAAAAATTACGTGTCCAATACCTTTTGATAATCTACCTGATAAACGAAGAAAAAAAAATAGTCATCATCCCTATTGTTTAGTCCGTAGGGCCGCTAATTATAAACGCCTAACACTGGTTATGTTTCCAGGATGGCCGCCTGCGCAGCGGCGACATGTTACTCCGCATCGGCGCGGTGTGCGTGGTGGGGATGTGTGCGAGACAGGCGGCCGCCGTGTTGCGCCAGTGTGGCGCCTGCGTCCGCCTGTTGGTGGCCAGACCCGCGCCAGTCAATACGCCAAGCATGCAGGTGAGTTGACGGACGTTATAGCAGCCATACGATGTCCCACTGCTGAGACAACACATTAGGGGCACAACATGCCCCTCAAATTGACGTACAGCGCTCAATCTACGTGACGCTGCAACCTCCCCCAACATTTGCGACACATTCACGTAACGCGGAACATCTTGCTGCTAGCAAGCAAGTTCCGAGTTCCGAATTAATTTACCTACAGCGGCAAAAGATAATTGTAATTAATAGCCACTTACTACATGAATATAATAGTATATTTCCTATTAAACCAGCAACACTGGATATCAAAGATACAAAAACACGGAAAATCAGTATCAATATCATGCGACTTAGAAGTCGATGGTGACATAAGTCAAATTCGACGATACTATATCAGTCGAGTTAATCAACGATAGAGCTCTAGATTCGACAGTATAGTTGTCGTCAAAATCGCTAGCTACGCAATAGTTCAAAAACTTCTTTAAAATACGCTATTTTAAAGAAGTTCGTGAACTTTCGTTAACCGACTAGCTCGCATGGCGCGCTCCACCCCGGTTTATGTGCAAAGAAATTCCATTTCGTCCAATAAGTTATATCCCCCCTGCTCTTCACGCGAAATACACTAAGATTTCACAGCTAGGGTTGTCAAATGTTATAATAAAGTTTAAATAAATAAATTTAACTCATAATAAGTAGGTTAACGGGTCAGCAATATGACCCGCTGCGCCATTTTTTACTTTATAATTTATTAATTTCATTGTTTCGTAATAATAAAATATTGAGTTAATAATTAATTTCAATCCGGTAGCCTTACCAACCGCACGTACTCATTCTTACCTTTTCACTATACGTAAACCATTCTTTCGCCAGACATTGACTTTAGTTTTCCTGTGTATTTTATAGATTTTGTTTTACTAGTGTAAATTACCTCAATAAATTCTCCAGTGACTTAATTTATCAATCTCTTCTCTAAAGGTGTATAACCCGTCCAGGACTCTTAACTTGATGGCCGCGTCTAAATTTTCCTAGTTATTGTGGGTTACCTACAATGCGAAGAGATGGCGCTGCCTTGCAGCTTAAGGCTAGGAAAATTTCGACGCGGCCATCAGGGCAGTGGTAGCATAATTGATCAGTGCATTCGCCCGGATTGCGAAGGATGCGGGTTCGAGTCCCGTCCGCTGCCTGGTCCGCGTGGATTTTTTTCTTGTAAAACTTTGCTTTAGATTTAACACTTCTAAGTAAATATTGTACAAAAACGTGACGTGAAGCGACATTTCAATTCAATATATCTTTGTAGAGTTTTGATTATGTGAATAAAGAAAAAATACGTGTCCAATACTTTTTCATAATCTACCTGATAGATGAAGAAAATCAAGTAAGCAAATCGAAAGCCACGTATTTTCCACATAATGAAGATAATTTTTTTCTTCTGGACCATGCCTGGGAAATTTATGGTTATGGAGATATTGAAGGTCAAAGTCACATTATTTTTTTTCCAGATTTTTACAAAAAAGTTATTTAGAGACTTTTTTATCGACGCACTTACACACACGCACACGCATACACACAGACCCATTTGTTTGCGTAGCGCCACAGTAGCGCGCCGCGCTATACATAACATTGCGTACTAGAGAGAAAAAGTATTTTTTTTTTACTTAAAATTACAAATGTTTCCCACCTATAAATATTTTGTAATATTACTTGTTTGGGTGTACAGAATGCCTAGTTTTAGTCTTTTTCATAGGTTTTTTTTACAGCCTGTATAAAATGGGAATAAATATTTACGTAACTAGGCAGCAACCCTACACGGTGTTCAGTTAGCGTGGCAGCTTAAATTTAAGGACACAGCTCTTCTCTCTCTGAGGACGTTTCGGTTGATGCATCTCTCTTGATGAAAATGCTGCAGTGTCATTTAGTTTATTCGTTCATAAATTTAATACTCTACAAGTTATTACTTGTGGAGTACTGCTCCGATTAGGCAGAAACAACTTTGAGAGAGAAGCCAATAGAAGAATTCAGTTGGGCTGGTCAGCATTTCGTAAGCTACGTCAAGTCTTCTCGCCACTCATCCCTTAATGTCTTAAGTCGAAAGTCTTTGACCAGTGCGTCCTCCCAGTTATGACATACGGCGCCGAGACGTGGACACTCACGGCTGGACTGGTCCACGAGTTTAAAGTCGCTCAGAGAGCTATGGAAAGGGCTATGCTCGGAGTATCCCTGAAGGACCGCATCAGAAATGATGTAATTCGACACAGAACCAGAGTCACCGATATAGCCCACCGAATTAGAAAACTAAAGTGGCAGTGGGCTGGTCACATTAGCCGCAGAACTGACGGCCGATATAGCCGTAAAGTTCTTGAGTGGAGACCGCGACTCGGTAAACGTAGTGTAGGACGCCCTGAGACAAGATGGGATGATGATATTCGTAGGCTGGCTGGAGTGGGCTGGATGAGAGTGGCAGAAAATCGGGAGCAGTGGCGTGCATTAGGGGAGACCTATGTCCAGCAGTGGACGAGCATGGGTCGATGATGATGATGAAGTTATTACTTAGGGAGTTATTAATACTCGTAGTATTTTGAATACCAATATCATTATAATTATATAACTTTGACATTCAATACGCTGAAACATGTTCCGGATCTAGATCGAAGAACTAGCCAAAGATTGTTTCAATTGATTGTTGCTCGAGATAGTAAAGTTTTGGTCATCCATCAAATGACCGACCACTGTGAAAGTTGCTTAACTTCAACGATCGCAGCCGATCGCGATAAATTCTTGCGCCATCGAACTTTTACGTGCTTCGGAAGGCCCGAGCATTACGGCCAATGTTCAGAAATTAGAAAATTGAAACTCAACGTAAGCTCACACAACAACTGATCTTCATTACAGTAATATAAGTTATTAACGGGATTGTTACCATGTACCTTGTTTTTAAGCGAGTTTCCGATATTTCAGTACTGTTGTAAGCGCCATGATCACGGAGTTACTGAAGTAATTGCGGGTTGGCTGTTATTGGCAGACATATCGGTCTACCCTCCGAAGAAGTCTTTTATTGCGTTCGATACCCGTGTACCACTGTTCACATTCTCACTATTCACTCGAAACTGTTCTAGACACACAACACTTACAGTATGACACTTTTTTGATCATTTCCGGTTTTACACATACGAACCACAGAATTCCAGACAGTAGTTTCAGTTACTCCGTGATCATGGCGCTTGCAACACTGCCGAAATAACGGAAACTCGCTAGAAACAAGGTATATGGTAACAATCCCGTAAATAACTACAGGGTGTAAAAAAACCGATAACGAAGTCGAAGACCACGTCATGACGATCATTTTTTTCTTCTGGACTATACCTGGAAAATTTATGGTTATGGAGATATTGAAGGTCAAAGCCAAAATTTTTTTTCAAGATTTATACATTAATATTTGCAAAACGTTATTTAGAAACTTTTTTATCGACGCACTTAGACACACGCACACACATACACACAGGCACATTGTTTGCGTAGCGCCACAGTAGCGCGCCGCGCTATACATTGCGTACTGGAAAAAAAATGAATTTTTTTAACTTAAAAATAATAAATAAGTAAATATACCTTTAAAACTAAACTGCGAAGCTTTTTATTAGAACAGGCGTTTCATTGAGTGGTTTGTCGTCATTATTTTGGAAGTATGTATGTATTTGTGTATTTATTTATATATATTAACTTATGTATGTGTGTGTTTATATATTATTATTTTTATAAACTTTCTTTCCATGTGATTTCCATTTCAGTTGTGCACCCTATCACTAATAATCTCCACAACATCCTATGGTTGACTGGTAGAGAATGCCTACGGCATAAAACCGCCATTGTACATTTGTGCATAAAGAATAAATAAATAAAAATACAAATTTTTCCCACGTACAATATTTTGTAATATGACATGTTTGGGTGTACAGAATGCGTAGTTTAAGTCTTTGTCGTAGGTTTTTTACATCCTGTGTAATGTTAGTGACCATGAAAGTTCAAAATAATATACAACTGATCTTCTAGTTATGATTTTATTTATTTTTTAAGCATTTAACTGCTAGATGTTTAAATCTAAAGAAAAGTTTACTAGAAAAATACCTCTTTCAAATGTTTAATACTTAAAAAAGTATTCGTTTGACATTGTGGGTTACCTACAATGCGAAGGGATGGCGCTGCCTTGCAGCTTGAGGCTAGGAAAATTTCGACGCGGCTAATAGGGCCGTGGTAGCATAATGGTCAGTGCATTCGCCCGGATAGCGAAGGATGCGGGTTCGAGTCCCGTCCGCCAACTGATCTTCCTTTAATTTCGTGCACTCAACAATACACCTGTTTAGTTTACTGAACACTGTATGTTTCCCAACGTTTAGAGCGGCAGTTGTTCAAGCCGGGCGGGGTTAATGAGAGCCAGTGCCGAGAGCCACTAATTACTACGCGTTACCCCAGGCGGGGGTGCACGCCCAATGTAGGGTTACTGTTATCAAATTCGAAAATTCCCGATAGAAATCTTTGTATTCAAGTCCTGTGATTTACGTTACAAAATGCAAACATTTTAACCCCAGGGCATTGGCGGGGATTGGCGACGATGGATACTGTAATTATATATACCTTTATAAGTATTAAACATTTGTAGCATAATGGTATATATATATAAAAGGTTGCGGGTTCGAATCCCGTCTGCTGCCTGGATCGCGCGGATTTTTTTACAGTAAAATTTTCTTTAGTATACTGTAAATTGTTTTGCATCTTTCATGGGCACTAACATTATAGTAATTAGGGGGAAATGCTACTGTGTACCTTGTTTTTTGCGGCGTGGAATTTTTTCTAGTAATATTTTCTTTAGATTTATTTATACATCGAGCAGTTACATGCTTAAAAAATCGGCCAAGTGCGAGCTGGACTTGCGCACCGAGGGTTCCGTACAAACTCAATTTAATACCTCTATGCGTTCATGAGAAAAGAAGTAATAACTTAAAAAAAAATTATATGATGTAACAAAAAATTTACGGTTTTCGCAATTTTTCCTTGATCTGTACTATAAGACGTTACTTCGTACCAAATTTCAAGATTCTAAGTTCATGGTAAGTACCCTGTAGGTTTTGATTCTCGTGCGAGTTTCGAAAATTTGCGGCATAAACGGCTGTATCTTTTGATTGTTTTGACCTAGAATTTTGATTTTATCACAGCTCTAAGGGACAGTAGACCTGAGTATTAGATATGAATTTCAGTTTGATACAAACAAACAACGACAACAAAGTGATCCTATAAGGGTCCCGTTTTTTTCCTTTTGAGGTACGAGACCCTTAAAATTAAAAAAATAATTGTTAAGGATTTTTTATTATGTAATAAAAAAGCTAAAAAGCCGGTGCAAAATGAAAAAAAGTCCAGTTAAATCCGGTTAAAAGGTGACCCTACTTGCATGCCGGCCGGTCGGCCGCGGCCCTCCAATTACTGGTTCGGGCTATAAATAGAGAGGTGCGGTTAGCTCAACAAAAACCTAGGACGTGTGTACACCTAGATGTTAATTCCGTACCGAGAAGGTGGTAAACGGGAACCGTATTAAGAATAAGAGACCTCCATTTTCCTGTCTGTCTATCATAGGGTCTTTCCACCTCATAAACGGAAACAGAGACATGTTATTGTGGCCACTATGACAGCAACAAAAAAGCAAAATAAATGAGAGTGATTGTAAGTTCTGGTGGTGGTTGTACTGCATGTACTGTACCCTTAGTACCAGTTTTACAATTACGAAAACTATGATAGTTTTCGTGAACTCCCACTCGTACTAAGGGTATTGATTTTATTGTTTTCGTTTCAATACAAATAAACAGTGTTTAAATTCTATCATTAAAACATTTGCGTCTTCATGAATTTTAAGTATATTTGGTTACTTTTCACCAAAACGGATATAGAAACATAATTTACAATTACGAAAACTATAATAGTTTTCGTGAGCTCAAACTCGTACTAAGGGTACTGGTGTAGGGGCCGTTACTAGGACCCTAACGATTGTCAATATGTCAATTAGTCACGGGACGATTTTCAGGAGATAATTATGAAAATACGTCAGTATGATTTGAATGCCTTTATTGCACTGTCATATAATGTAAAATATTGTTCTTAAACCAATTAGTGGGTCAACTGTGTCAGCAGTTTAGAGTGCATCGACTCGGAATGCAAACTTAATAAAATATAATTAAAATGGCTTGTACAACTGGACTTCACCGTCACTTAACATCAGGTGGGGTAATCAGTAATCTCCTTTAAAACGTCTTAACTACAAACTGTTGTGTAGTTTTGACAGATTCTAAAAGCGCAAAAAACTATATATGCAAGAGTGGCTCCGCCAGAACAGCCCGGCAATCTCTGACGACAAAAGATGGGATGCCGTCAGGTCCTGCGGAACGCTTCGGCTTTAACCGCACCATTGCCTCTCTTACCTCGCGCAGCGTGAGCTGTGGGACGTGAATACGAGAAGCACTCGCCCCGCTGGCTGCTGTTGCCTCCGTCACGTCTAGCTTGGCGGGTTCATTACCGTATACAGAATGGAAATATTTTGCGAACTCCTTTGCACATTCAGAATCTGGTATAAAAGTTCCATTTTTGGTATGATTTATGATTCATTTATTATAGAAAACCTGTTGGAATGATTGGAACAGTTCAAACCCAAGCATTTTTGTCTGTAATATAATCAGACACTTTGTAATAAGCTTTTTTAATAAGTGCTTGTTTTATACCATCTTTAAATTTATTTATGGTTAACTCTTGGATATTGCTTGGGACTTTATTGTATAAGCGAACACGAAGACCTTTAAATGAATAATTAATTTTGTGAAGCCTGGCAGCAGGTAAAGTTAGTTTAGTTTTGTTTCTTGTATTAATTGTGTGAACATCAACTGTTTTTAAGAAACAAATTAATAGTTTTAATTAGTGCGGACATTAAAAGGTTGATGATGAAGATTAATAGTTATTTACGCCGTGTTTTGTTCGTAACACTCAAATAACATTCGTGAAATGAACAAAGGACAAATCATTAGGTAGTACGTAGCCCAAGTTACAAGAGTTATAGATCCTTTGTCTCAGTCCAGCTTTGACCTGATTTATCCTTAGCAATTCTAGTCGACAGCGAAATATAAAAATTCAGTTTTATGTGCACAAACAAGCTGTGAACGCCATTTCGAATTTAATATTCCGCGCACAGCAAATTGGAATTTGTGAGTCTGCACACAAAATGTTGATTTTTGCCGGTATCTTCGTGCAACACCGAATGCGCTTAAAAGCCGCGTCCATATTTACCCCAGTATAGTTATTTTGAGATAATATTATTGTGAGTACAGCGCGCGTGCTTTCGCATAGGAAATGTTGCTAAAAGTTTAATCTTTACTTATAATAAAATGGTAGGAAAGTCAAAACCATACATTGAATTTTTTTTTTGGTCTTAGGTTTTCACGCACATCGCTCATGAAATGAAACTAGTTTTGAACGGGTTAATGCACGAAACTTTACTTATTTATTGACGTTTCGCAGCCTTTTCAGGTCTGCATCGTCAGAATACTGATTTTTTATTTAATTTTGTCGATCTACTTTCGAAAGACTTTTAATGAGCGTTTGGTTATTTCATTGGAAGATTTTTGTATTGTCTATGTATGAATTTATTAGTTAATTTAGTTACTAAAGTACTTTATTTAAAACTATTTTTTGTAATTGTGTTTTTATGTATTTGACCCTAGTTACCGTAAACTACCAGACGATGCAGACCTGAAAAGGCTGCGAAACGTCAATAGATAAATAAAGTTTCGTGCATTAACCCGTTAAAACTAGTTTTATTTATTGAATTTTTTGTTTCAAAAAAAAATTGGGGTGTGATCTACAATTGACACCGAAGCCAAAAATATAGCTTTTAGAATTTTTGTCTGTTTGTTTTTATGTCTGTATGTATGTCCGGGATAATCTCAAAAAGTACTGCATGGATTTACTTCAAATTTGTCACGAATATTATTAAAAAGTCGGGTCAACCTACATATTATCACGTTATCACCTACGGGGAACAACCAGTGAACCTTTATTTCTAAGTAACTCCACGCGTAGGAGTCGCGGGCGGCCACTAGTATTCCATATTTTTAATCCTTACCAGTAGCTGTCCACGGCTTCGTGCTGGCTTTAGTTTTTTGAGACTCCCACAGGAACCTATGTTTTTTCCGGGGTAAAAAGTATCCTTTGTCTCAATCCAGATCATCACAATCTTTATATATATAATTCTTCTGTGAGTGTGTATGTCACTGAACTTCTCTTAAACGACTGGACCGATTTTGATGAAATTTTTTGTGTGTGTCAGCTAGTAATATTATAAAGGCGAAAGTTTGTGAGTGTGTATGTTTGTTACTTCTTCACGGCTGGAGTGATTTTAATAAAATTTGGTATGGACTTAGCTGACACCCTAGATCAGTGCCGTCTTTGACCTATTGGAGGCCCTGGACATATTAGGATAATGGGGCCCCAATGACTTCCGTTTGGTGATTTAACAGGAACTAGGGACTTTGTATTTGATCTGAGGGGGTCCCCTATCGATCGCGGGGTCCTGGGCACTTGCCCAAAGTGCCCACTGGGAAAGAGGGGTCTGCCCTAGATTAACACATAGGCTACGTTTAACTGCGGGAAAATATCCCTAATATACCGCGGGTAACACCGGGGGCACAGCTAGTAAACTATCATCATCATCATCATCATCATGTCAGCCGTATGACGCCCACTGCTGAGCATAGGCCTCCCCCAAGGATCTCCACACCGATCGGTCCTGCGCCACTCGCATCCATCGGCTTCCCGCGACCTTCACAAGATCGTCGGTCCACCTTGTGGGGGGCCTGCCCACTGAGCGTCGTCCGGTGCGTGGTCGCCATTCCAGAACCTTTCCGCCCCAACAGCCATCGGTTCTTCTTGCTACGTGTCCCGCCCACTGCCACTTCAGCAGAGCCATCGTTTGAGCGATATCGGTAATTTTGGTTCTCCTACGGATTTCCTCATTTCCGATTCTATCGCGTAGGGAAACACCAAGCATCGCTCTCTCCATTGCTCGCTGCGTGACCTTGAGCCTTCTCATGAGACCCGCAGTAAAGGACCACGTCTCGCTTCCGTAGGTCATCACTGGCAACACACACTGGTCAAAGACTTTTGTCTTGAGACACTGAGGTAATTTGGACGCGAATATTTTTCGTAGCTTCCCGAACGCTGCCCATCCGAGCTGGATACGACGAGAGATAGTAAACTATATGTCTACCAAATTTCATTCAATTCCATTTAGTAGTTTTTTGTGTGATCGAGTTACAAACATTCACATCAAAAATATTAGTAGGGTGTTCTCTAGCATACCAATCTATATATATAAAACTCAAAGGTGACTGACTGACATAGTGATCTATCAACGCACAGCCCAAACCACTGGACGGATCGGGCTGAAATTTGGCATGCAGGTAGATGTTATGACGTAGGCATCCGCTAAGAAAGGATTTTGATCAATTCTACCCCGAAGCGAAGCGAGGGCGGGCCACTGGTCATTGTATAAAATACCTTTGGTTATTTATTTAATATTTAATTTAACAGGCTCCGTGATGAGCACAGGTATTCTGTAAGATGCAGTCTTACTTATGATCTCATTTATTCGGATTTCTGACAAATGTCAATTATGTATCTAATACTAGCTGCTTCTACAGACATAGCGACATTCTGCCGTGTAATGGCGTAATGCACATCAAACTAATGTCTAAAATGGCAGCTACCGAAATCGGAAGTGAGATTTTTTTACAGAATCGCCCTACTTTGACGAAGCCACAGTTTTATTCGTTTTTAACTAACCTTTAAAAATATTTTTTTATCGGGCACGATTTATTGTAATTTTCACAGAAACTGTATTTATCTCTGCAAGGGGCCGCCGTACTAAATACTTATTTGTATTTTAATAGTGTATTATTTTGGGACTTGTGATGTGTCCCTGAGAGCGCTGTTAAAAAAATTAAAAGTTAGAAAATTTCAATGCAAAGAGCACCGTACTTTACAATGGTAACTTTATAAACTTATATGAATGCATGCTCAATGAAACGTTTATTACTTAACAATAACTGTGTATACAATTTCCATTGCCACTTTATCGAAAAAAAGAAAATACGACATTTTTTGTTTGACCTTAAAATCGCGAATATTTTAGGTGTTCAATTTCGTAGGAAAGACTCCTTCGCATGCGAAGTCGATTTGAACGGCGCAGGACTGGTATTATTTTAAATTGAAATTTGAGAATGATTTGTTGGTATAGAATAGATTATGTATAATGCTTTAGAATATCTGACGATAGCAGGTTAATCCGGTTCGAATCAACATGCCCCGAGCCCCCGAGCGAGCCGGGCAAAGTCGGAAACGCCAAGGAAATTGGATTTAACGCAAAATTTCTGCGTTTTAACTCCCCAGTACTAAGTTGTAGGAGTTTTGAAAGATGATCGAAAGTGTCAGCGATTAAGATACTCTGATTAATCTAATAAAGCGCCTTTAACGGATTGTGATGGGGGTCGCAAATGTCAGTTTTATTGAAGAGCAGTCAACACTGGTCAAAACATAAACATTTTGAATGAATTGATGATTTATTTTTCTCTCATAAAGTAACATTATAATTCAGTAAAAGGGCATTGAATCACAACCATAATCAAAATCATTTATTCAGTTTAGGCTGTTACAAGCACTCATGAATGTCTAGAAGCTACGCCATCGGTTCGTAAATCTACGGCGGGAGACCTTGTACTGAGAAGAACCGGCAAGAAACTCAGCAAGGGTTGTTTTTTTCTCTCTTCTGACATTCTTCTGACTTCTGACAATAACAGTTAAAACAATGCAGTTTTTTGAGAGAGCTGGATATTGTACTAGGTTACAAAACCTGTGTTACGACCCTCAGGCTGAAATCCTCTTAAAGCCCGTGATCTACCCCATTTTGTTTAAATTGGCTTTTTTCTTGGTTTTGTGATGACTTCCCCGCTTTGTGCTAGATGTGTTTGTTGTTGTTTGGTTATTTTCAGTTTTTTGTATTTCTTAAGTAATGAATATTTGAGAAGCCCAAACACACATAAAAAACATTATGCCTTTCATAATTAGCCCATTAATGAATCCACTGCAGGGGCACAGGCCTGCCCTATGATTGGAATAGGGAGATTTAGAAGATTATCAAGTTTAATAATTGGAAACATATTGAAGTTAGTAATGAATAGATTTCTGTCAAAGAACTGAAAAAAATTTATTAAGTATTAAAGATTTTGTTATTACTACGAGTTTTTGCCGCTAGGGTGTGTTACGTTTGCGGAGACGCGGTCTGGCGGCAGCAGCGCCGCGACCTGATTGTGGCGCTCGGAGGCGGAACCCTCTCGCTGCGGAGCATGGTAGAGGCCATGCTCCGTAGCGGGTCGGCATGGGAGGCGGCTGCCTCCTTCTGCGAGAACGTTATCTCGCAGAAGGAGGCAGCCGAGACGGAGTGGGAGGATGATCCCCTGGCCGCTCCCTCCCGCCGAAGAAGAGCGGGCGGGAGAGGACGAGTGCGTACCCTGGCTACGCCCGTCCCATGACCCTGCCCGTGGGGATCCCTAGCTGGCGGCGCATTGAGCCGTGCCGGCCACCGAGAAATCCCGTGACGGCAGCCCCCATCTTGTAGTTCTGTCCTGCAAAGAGGGGGGCGGCGCAGGGAGCTACACGGGCACGCCCAAATAGTCCTCCGCAGGGGACGGGGGGCGGTACGGTGGGCACTAGGCCGTGTATTTAGCCCCCACGCGTGGGCCATCCTGCGCACGTCTGCGGGGTCCCCGCAATACCTCGGGAGACCCCTGCCGTGGAACCCCGGCTAGGTCGGGAAGCTGCTGGGTGCGGAGACGCGGAAGAATCCCTAAACAGGGATCTCGCGGTTTCGCACTAAGTTTCGGATCCAACTTTGGCGCCAGGGGGGGGGTCATATAGCCGTTGTCAAGTCATAAGAAGTTTTAATAAAATGTTGTTAATAATAGATACAAGTAAAAAAAGAAGGTATGTACCCAGCCCAGGGGGGGGGGGGGGGCACAGATCCGCCCTTGACCCCACGGTAGTGTAATTTTATTGTGATCTTCTGTAAGGAGGAGGCGCTCCAATTCAAGCGGGAATTTCATTGTGTCCAACCTCTCTTTAGAGAACCTCCGAGAAAAAGAGATTATTATATAAAACTTAAATTTTTGTATTTGGGTGTTGTGCCAAAGGTAATATTGAACGTTAAAAAAGAATATTTACTTACTCAATTTACACAAGCCGCGTGATCGAAGTAAAATTTCGTATTCGGTTCACAACGAATTGGAGCCGCTATATTATGTTGTACAATTCGCGGAAAGACAGCTCAGAGCGGAGGCTTTGGGTCAATTTCAAAATGGATGACGACGCTCTATGAAATTTGAAACGTGGGCGAAGCAAACCATCTCATTTGTCAAATGTCACTCCAGTGTTTGGGTTCAAGGAGAAAGGGAGGTACGTTGCATCGTTTCACCTTTAGGCGTTGAACAGACGACGGGGCGGGGCGGGCATTTTGTCCGCGAAGCAATAAAGACCGCGTCTGCCCGTCGATGTCTGCGGCTGCCCGCGCCGCGTACACAAAGCACACGACGGGCAGAGGCGGTCAGTTCAGGACGTTCGTTCTAGTGAATAGTCCATCACTAATAAGCGCGTGGCGCGGACTGAGCTGACCGCCCCGCGCCGCCGCCTGCGTTACTGCATATAAACTGGTTTGTATGATCCACGGCGGGCAGCCGCGGACATGTCGCGCCGCCACTGCCCGTCGGGCACCTGCGGCGCGGTCTTTTGCCCTCTGTGTGCGTTTGAATTATAGGATTCACTTTGTGCTATATAGCGCGAAAAAGACCGGCCCGCCCCGCCCCGTCGTCGTCTGCTAAACGCCTTATAAGGCCAATCAAAACGCAGCTTGCCCTCCCCGCATGCCTTAATTTTGACGATCATTGATTTCAAACTAAATTCAGTAACGCTTTTAAGTAGATTAATTGGTGAGCTTGTGAAGAAGGATAATACTATTGATATTTTTCATGATAAAATACCAACTTTGAAAAATAAAATATTTAGAATACTGAGAAAGTAGATACTTAACTGTTTGTGTTATTAAAATTAGTTTGCCAATAATGGGTCTGGTACGTAAGGGGTTCTCTGAACTTACGACCATATTTGGCCACTGCCAAATAGGGTCTGGGGAGAACACTTTCTCCCCTTTTAAATAATTATAGAGCATGTTAGACTGTTGTGGTTGTTCTGTGATTGGGCGAATATTTGAGTTGTGTAGTAAAGTCCGTATGTAAAAATGTAAAAAAAAATGTGTTTACTGTTTAGCGCATGATGAGGCCATCTTTAATTACAGTTATATTATATCCTAATACTTAAGCATATGTGCAAGTTTGTTTGTATTAATATAGCTGTGTTGATGGTCCATAAATAAATAAATAAAGAGCTTTGTTGATCTACCCTCCGAAACTTATAGATGTTTGACGATTTTTCGTACAAAATATGGGGACCTTTCTATCCTAACGCGCATGTCACACTTATACAATACAAAATTTAGAGACATAGAAATTATTTTTGGATCTAAACAGAAATTCAAAAATGTATCGAGGTTGACACTTTACCGATTGCGATGCTGCGCCCAGAGTCAGTCAGTCATATTATTTTCCAAAACTCCTGCGTATTTTCGTTCTGTCCGGTACCCCAGTGTTCTCGGTTGTTCGGGGGACTTCTTGCATACGGGATTTTGATACTTCGTGTGCGTTACTGGATGCAGTTGTGAGCGATCTATTCTGGCGGACAAAAAATCCCTCGTCTGCGCATGCTATATTAACATAACACATAAAGAGTTTTAATAAATTACCCTTTTCAAGCTCACTCACTCCTTCAGAGACAGTGTAAACTCATATATACTTCGGTCCGTGAGGGCCGCGGTAGCATAATTGGTTCGAGTCCCGTCTACTGCCTGGTCCGCGTGGAATTTTTTCTAGTTATATTTTCTTTAGATATAAACATCAAGCAGTTACATGCTTTAAAAAAATAAAAATTATAACTATAATTGCTATTTCTTCTTTCAAATGTATAATACTTGTAAAAGTATTGATTGACATTGTGGGTTACCTATAATGCGAAGAGATGGCGCTGCCTTGCAGCTTAAGAATGGCTAGAGGAATTTCGACGCTGTCCGTGAGGGCTGCGGTAGCATAATTGGTCAGTGCATTCGCCCGGATTGCGAAGGGTGCGGGTTCGAGTCCCGTCTGCTGCCTGGTCCGCGTGGAATTTTTTCTAGTTATATTTTCTTTAGATTTAAAAATCAATCAGTTACATGCTTTAAAAAAATAAAAATTATAATCATATATACTTGCTTTGTCCGCAGTCGCTCGGTGCATCCCAAGCGCCCGTGGTTCCGTCCAGACTGTTGGCTGATCCCATTGAACTGGAGAGAAGGTTGGCCGAAGCTGGACACGACGGCTTCGGGGCTCTATGCGAGGACACCACCCCATCGTCCCCTCCACCTACCTTCATCGAGGAGAGATTGCATCATAGGGTAAGAAATTATTTTCGATTTAACATCTAGCAGAAGTCGCGACGCAGTAAACGAAATGTAGAGAAGAATGATTTAAGTGCGCGTGGAATATCACTGAACTGAAACTTGCGCATAGTCGCACTTGTAGCTAGCTTCACAACAGCCAAAGAGTTTGAATAGCACTCCCAGAGTACATTCTCTAGAATCCGCATTACTAAATTTTCTTTTGAAATCGAAATCGTAAAAGCGTGTGTGGAGGGTGAGGATAAGAACTGCCAGCGTGATCCCAGCCCGCAGAGTGCGCGGGAAGCAAGCACGCGCAGGTGTTTGCGGGATGCGATCACCTACAGACGCGTTGGGATTTATGATAAGGTTTTATGATTAGCCAGTTACAATAGTCTATACTTTATAGCTATTAACGGGATTTTTACCATGTACCTTGTTTTTTATGAGTCTCTGACTAACTGTCTCTAACTGAAGTAATTGTGGGTAGATATTATTGGCAGACATATCAGTCTACCCTCTGACGTCGTCTTTTACTGCGCTCGATACCCCTACCATTGGTCACATTCTCACTATTCACTCGCACCTGTTCCCGACACACAATACACACAGTATCAAATCGTGGAACGACACTTTTTTGATTTTTGTAGTTTTTGCACATACCAACCACTGAATTTCAGAAACTTGATAATTTAAACCCATCATCAATTGAAATTTTTGTGTTTGGTTATTTCAATCGCTTCCCTGACCAATCTTGGTGTGTAGTGGCGTTCTGTCAAGATGATTTGTGGATTATGTAGCTCAATCCAGTGATTAGAACCCGCATCGATTAAATGTTCTGCGATAGCTGATTTTTGCGTATCATTGTTTCTGACTGCAGACACACATAAAAGCAATACTCCGTGATCATGGCGCTTGCAATAGTGCCGAAATATCGGAGACTCACAAAAACAAGGTACATGGTAATCCCGTTAATACCTATAATGTTAGTGACCATGAAAGTTTAAAACAATAAGTGTATACTTTGTTGGGGGGCATTATACCAATGAACCTCTCTTGCCCTCAGCCCGTGGCTTCAATAGTGGCCGTGGTTCCTCGCGGAGCTCTGGCCCCCGCCCCGCGCCCCCCGCCGCTAATCATCGCCCCGCAAGAGACCACACCTCCACCTGTCAGGTATACCACCTTCCTTAATCTTGAAATCTGTGTTGTTAAACTGCCAGGAAACCATCATAAACCGAACCGATCACCATCATTGGAAGCATCAGATTTTTAGGACATCAAAGGAGTTTTGTAACACCATCAAATGGATTAATAATATAACCTAACACACATGTTTCTTCTTGATTTCGGTCTACGCTGTTATCCAGAAGAAAGAAGAAAAGGAAGCCTTTAATGAACATCCCTATACTATTTATCTTATATTTTTCTTTTAAGTATTAGGACAGTCAAGAAAGAGGTAGGGCTTTTGGGTATTATACCTCTTATAAAAACCGGTCAAATATCATCATCAGCCTATTAATGTCCGCACTGCTGGGGCACAGGCCTTCCCTATGAATGGAATAGGGAGACTGGGCCAACACCCACCATGCGGGCCCAGTGCGGATTGGTGGGTGCTAACGACTGCAGATGCAGCAGCAGCAGGAATGAGAGTTGATAAGTTTTTGGTTTCCCATCCAATGACCGATCATTGCGAAAGATGCTTTACTTTCACGATCACATGCCGAATGCGCTTACCATCTGCGCCCTCGAACTCCTCATAATATGTAGACACTATACTTCTTGCCAATACAGAGCAGCACCTTGAGAATTATAAATCTGATAACACTAACGCTATCAAAACAGCCTAAATTGAATAAGCGATATTAAATTGGGGTGCTGGCTCAATATGTTCAAAACATCATTGTCCAGGCTCCCACTAGACATGGCGGTGCGAGGCAGCGGAGAACCAGAGACCCTCAGCTACCAGGTGGAGCTGAACAAGGATTCAGCGCTGGGGCTCGGCATCACCGTGGCTGGATACGTTTGCGAGCAGGGTGAGCTATATCTGACTACCTTCTTTATAGGACTTGCAACGCACGGTGAGTTTGGCAACTCATCGGCCAATACGTGTTGGTCGAGTAACCCAAGCAAGTGCTACTGTTTAGACGTTGGGCAACTTTAAAGAAGACCAATGCAAGTGGCATTATATAGACGAGCTTTGTGGAGCTGCCTGTCCATACGTTGGCGACAACAAGGCGAGACAAATATGCTTGGTTTTAGAATACACGAAAAATTTTGAAATGCGTCTGGTGAGAAGATAAGTAATAACTACCAAGAAGGGATCGTAGCGCTTTCCAAATTCTACTATAATTCGCACAGTAAAGGAGTGGAATTGCTAGCCTGCGTCTGTATTTTCGAATGCATACTTCTTCTGGGTTAGTCAAAACCGTTCATAACTAGCAGTAGAACAAAAAATCACAGATCTCGTGCTCTACACAACTTGAAAGGGCATTGAAACTGAATCTACCTATTATCTATACTTATAATAAATCTGTAGAGAGGTCAATTCTGTACATGAAATATATTTTCAAAATAACTATCAGGGGGTGATTAGTGATCGATACTGATGCCAAAAATGCAATCAGTAAAATTTTTGTCTGTCTGTATGTATGTTCCTTATATAAACAAAAACTATTTTTAACGAAACTTGGTACAATTATTCTTCATACTCCTGGGCAGGTTATAGTATACTTTTCATCACGCTACAATCAATAGGAGCAGAGTAGTGAAGGGAAATGTTAGGAAAACGGGAGAAGTTACTCCATTTTTTAAGCTTCCGTCGCGTGTGTAGCCTTAATGGTTAAAGTTAAATAGAAATCATGTATGACGGAAATATTCTACATAAAATTGTCTAAAAAATATCCCGCAAAAGCATATGTCTATCTATTATGGTTGACTCACAATAACACGTGTAATTATATAAATAAAGTCATTGTTTATAGCACAAGCCTGAGAACAAAAACTATAGTTTACACTACAGCTCTACACCGAAGAGAAGCGAGGGCGGGCCACTAGTAAATCACAAAATATAAATTCTTTCTTTTAAAAACAACTTTTAAAATCTTTTTTTACATCATCTCAAAGCCCTTCGAATTCCGCGTCTTTTGAGCTCTCATACTTCCTCGTGGGCACACGCGAGCCGCGCGCCTCGCAAAACTCGCGGCCAAGGGCGCCTCTACAGCCTCAACCGTCACCAATATCGGAAAAGTGTAATGACCTAAAATGTTCCTTGGTTCAATACCGAGGTGCTTATTTCCATATTTTTGAAATTCGGCCCCGTTCTTGAGATATCGGAAATTTTCTGTGAAAACACACGATTTTTCTGAAGAAAAGTCGGTTTTTTCGATTTCCAAAAAATGATTTTGATCTTCCCAAAAAACATTTTACATCTCGTTAAGACCCTTAAAATTACGCGTCCTTGAAGCTGTCATACGTCCTCGTGGCTCTAAACCTCGGGGTATAACGGGCGAGTCGCACTTTCAGCGAAAATGGGGGCCTACTGGAGCAAACGAAAAAGCATTTTCAATACAAAAATATATGTACACATATACACAAAAGTGTTTTATAATGCATTCAAATTGAAAAAAGATGTTTGACTCTGACTCATCAACAGAAACACAACACTAGCAACTGGTATTATTTCACTACGGCATTCTGTAAGGTGGAAGTAGTTTGACAGATGGGCGTTCTAAACGGAGTAGAAAATCCGCTGTACTCCATCTCTCCTCGTCATCAGCCTATTAATGTCCCCACTGCGGGGGCACAGGCCTTCCCTGTAGATGGTATAGGGAGATTGAACCATGGCCCACCACGCGGGCCCAGTGCGGACTGGCAGGTGCTAACGACTGCAGATGCAGCCGGGACCAACGGCTTAACGTGCCTTCCGAAGCACGGAGAAGCTCGAGAGAGAAAATTTTTGGTCACCCATCCAATGACCGACCACTGCGAAAGTTGCTTAGCTTCAACGATTGCAGCCGAACGCGCTAACCACTTGCGCCATCGATCTCCTCCATCCATCCATCTCTCCTATTCTCAAGTAAATAAAAGCTCAACAGTTTTGAAACCAACAAAGTTGAAAATTGACATAATGTTCATGACAGGAAGCGGGTATCGCATGAAAGTATTTCCTGAAATTTTACCGGAAACGGAATTCTGCGGAGTGTATTAAGACGCTGACAAAAGCTACTATATGTGTAATAGGTACTTATGCATAATATTTTTTGTTGCAATCATAATTATTTTATGAAGTTAAATGATGTAATTGAATGAATGAACTGTTATTATTAAAATTTATTAATTTGTCAATTTGATTTGTGTAAACTTCTCTGTTGCTTTGTTTTTTATTTCAATTCAATTAATGTTGTATTTAATTTAACTTTATATGATTTTTTATTAAATACACAGCTGCTTATAGCTTTACTAATTGTTAGTGGAAACTTTGTTGATGTATGTTAATCTATATGTAATTTATCTAAATGTAATAAAATATTGTTTGTTTCCCAAAACAAAAAAAAAGAAAGTCAAAATGTGTTTAATTCTGCAAAAGACTGCCAAATTAAATCATGGTGTAGTATTTTGTTTTGATAGGTTTTCACTGGTCAGAGCCAACTCCTTTGATTACGGTTTTGTACCTCAAAATGAAAGAAAAAATGGGTGCGTGTACTTATGTAGGCGCGTGAGAAGTTATCCTTCTTTGGCATCGTTTAAAATTAGTTTTTAATTGCATGCAAATAATTAATTACAATAAATTAATAAAAAGTCTGGAAAAGGACACAGTTAACAAAGTTCAGTTTTAATTTGAAAAAATAAATAAATAATCAAAATATTCAATTAAAATCGCTACTGAATATAATTTATTAGAACATATGTGATTTGCACTTGTATGTGAAACATGTGGATAAATATTATAAATATGAATACCTACTGTTACTTTATTACAAAAAATAAAGATGTGGTTTTTGGTTCTACTACACCAATGGTCAAGAGATGGCGCTGTAGTCTCCTGAATCGCGCTTTGGTTCCGTTGTTCCAGATTAATTAATACTTTTGATAGGCCTTCACAATGCAGTCGTTAGCACCCACTAAATAGAGATTCTATTTCTATTTTGTTGGTAGATTTTCTTAATGTGCGGTAAACACAAAAGTAACGCATGAAGTTGGTCGCTAAAGCGACCAACTTCATGCTGTTAAAATTTTGTGTTACAGTGATGCGCGCGCATCTTAAAATTTCACTCTCATCATTTTTTCATAACGCGCCTAAAGAAGTATAACTTCAAAAAATCACTTATAAATTAACTTTGTTGTCCGTCTATTGAGACCCCTAATTCTGTGAACGCGTGGAGGTATCGAGTTAAAATTTAAATCATATACTTACTTACTCAAATCCACGGTCCCTTAAAGCTGTAAAAATCACACTTCTAAGTTAGGTAGGCTAAAAAACTTACTTTTGTACGCTTGTCCGGGTTTTTGGAGTTTACTCCTTAAGAATCGATTTGCATATATAAGGGGCCCGGTATGAGAAAAATGTGAGGAGTAAAATCTATCGATGAATGACCTCGTTACATTTTTGGTGCGCATCCTATGTCGCGCAACTTTGACAAACAAAGATGACGGATTGACATTAATAACCATAAACCACTTGTCACTGTAATTAATAATGCAGACAATGTTGATATAATTAATATTTAAAAAAAATATAATAGTCTGATAATAATAATTACATAATTTATCAACATTCCTAATGATATATTTATGCACATCTGAAATTGACTATTGTAAAAAGTTTAATGTAAAATATTTCGTCGATTAGTTATAACAAATGTATATGAAATGAATAAATATATATTTATATATGTATATTATTTTCGTTAATTTGTTAATTTACCCTTTCATACAGTATCAATCTTTTTTAAGTTAAATAAACTCTTTTTGCGTCTAGTTAGACTATCGAACTTAAGGAGTAAACTCCAGTCGTGCGTCGGAGCTGACACACTCAATTTTTTTTAACCCGCGGTGGAACAACTGCGTTAGCTACACAATAAAATTGAGCTGTTGACTGCCCGGAACTCCTATCAAAGATCTTGTTTAGAGTTCCCCCCAAACCCCTTAGGATTAATCCTATTTTAAGTATCCCCCCTACTTCTACAATTATCGGCAGAACGCTTTTCTTTGTCGAGCGAGTAGCAGCTTCAACTCACTATCAAAGCAGGTAAAGGACAATGGCGAAATATTTGTTGAAGTAAATCTATAGCGTCTATAGATGTCATTATCAGAAATGTTAATAAAATAATCTCAAAAGATTTATTAAACAATTGAGGAGGGTTGTCTAAGTCTGGAATTAAAAACTTAAAAAAAGGGAAACACAATTGACTATTTATTTTTTATTTTTATTGTGGCTTGGCCATGATGGCTTTTGAGCCATTCATTTTAAATTATTTTAGTGATGAAATCAACTTATCTATAAATCCAGACTTCCTATAATATAAGGAATAAGATGAATCAAATCAAGAATGTAAACTCTATAATTTAACATGCAATTCATTTATAGACGCAAGAAAAAATTTCAACAAAAAATTGTATGGGAGTTCGCCATTGTCCTTTAGATCTTTTTAACACTAGCGAAGCGTCGATTAGACGTATCATTGCTCGTTTGTTTTATGGAGATAAAAATTAATGTAATAATAACAAACATTTATTTGAGACTTTAAATTCATAGAAGTGTTAGTTATTAACATGTTCGTAATTCGTTATTCTGTTATTTATCATAAGGACCTCATTTATAAAACTATATATTTAAGAGATTTTTCTACATTAGACAGTGCAAATAGTTTCTTTATTCTTTTAAGTTATATCTAGATGTGAGGACCTGTAATTGGCTCTTTGTCACTACTATTCATTTCTAGTATATTAAGATAAGCTGTTGGTCTTCCATGTAACCAAAATAAATAAATAAATAAATCTTAAAAAGACGGAATTCCTCCGTTTCAGTGGAGACTGCTAGTTTCGCACTGGACAAGTTTCCAGGAGTGACAGGGTGATGTCACCCTCTCCCCCTTCACCCAGCACTCTTCTCAAGTTTAATGAGAATATCCGTTGACTTTTATTTTCTTCATTAATATGCGAGGTTTATTGCATACTTGCTGAGGACGCGTCGCCTCGTCGGAAAATGCTTTCAGTATTATTATCTTTGTATAGGAAGCAACAGCATAGGTATTCTGTTAAATGCATTCACATTTACGATCTCATTTATTCAGATTTCTGACAATTGTCTGATATTATAGTAATATAAGTTATTTACGGGATTGTTACCATGTACCTTGTTTTTAGCGAGTTTCCGATATTTCGGCACTGTTGCAAGCGCCATGATCACGGAGTGACTGAAGTAATTGCGGGTAGGCTGTTATTGGCAGACATATCGGTCTACCCTCCGACGAAGTCTTTTATTGCGTTCGATAGCCGTACCACTGTTCACATTCTCACTATTCATTCGAAACTGTTCTCGACACACAACACTTACAGTATCGGATCGGATTGTCTGATATCTAATACTGGCTGCTTCTACAAACATAGCGACGTTTTGCCGTGTAATGGCGTAATGCATATTACACTAATGTCTAAAATTACAGCTACCGAAATAGTTGATGAGATTTTATTTTACAGAATCGTCGTACTGGTCAAGCTATTAATATTTTAGAAGTGAAAATGTCTTGCGTTGTACACTTTTTTTTGTATGGGTAAAAAATGTTAAACTCGCGTCAGGTTAAACACGTGGGCTGATCATGACACACAATAAAATTGGAAAGGTTGTTGACTTACAATATATTAGACGAAACATAGTAATATTTTATTTTACCGTATTATAATAATAAGTATCTATCTAGGACGTCCACGTGGCAGCTTTATTGCGAAGAAAATGTATTTTTTTTTGAAGTTATACTTCTTTAGGCGCGTTATGAAAAAATGATGAGAGTGCAATTTTAAGATGCGCGCGCATCACTGTAACACAAAATTTTAACAGCATGAAGTTGGTCGCTTTAGCGACCAACTTCATGCTGTTACTTTTGTGTTTACCGCACATTAAGAAAATCTACCAACAAAATAGAAATAGAATCTCTATTTAGTGGGTGCTAACGACTGCATTGTGAAGGCCTATCAAAAGTATTTATTAATCTAGAACAACGGAACCAAAGCGCGATTCAGGAGACTACAGCGCCATCTCTTGACCATTGGTGTAGTAGAACCAAAAACCACATCTTTATTTTTTGTAATAAAGTAACAGTTATAGGTATTCATATTTATAATATTTATCCACATGTTTCTAGTTTGTATATTCGGAATACGTGTTTGAGTTTCATACAAGTGCAAATCACATATGTTCTAATAAATTATATTCAGTAGCGATTTTAATTGAATATTTTGATTATTTATTTATTTTTTCAAATTAAAACTGAACTTTATTGACTGTGTCCTTTTCCAGACTTTTTATTAATTTATTGTAATTAATTATTTGCATGCAATTAAAAACTAATTTTAAACGATGCCAAAGAAGGATAACTTCTCACGCGCTTACATAAGTACACGCACCCATTTTTTACAATAGATGTCGCTAGGCGCGCTTAAATGTGATTCATGTAAGTTGATTTCTTTACAATAGATGTCGCTAAGTGCGCTTAAACGTGATTCATGTAAGTTGATTTTTCTGACAGATAAACTTTTTTAATGTAATATAAATTGTCATGTTTGTGTACGATAGCGCAATAAATAGATATTGTATTCTACCACATACATGATAGTACTTTTATACTGATAATTAAAGCAAAAAAAATATTCCCTAACCATTCCAAAATATCAAAAATGCACAACGTTAGTATTCAAGTTTTTACTTCTGCCGGCACTCCCGGAGTGCAACCCGTCGTTTTTTTTAAAGTGAAACTTTTATTACAGCGCAGCGCCACATATTTTTTCTTTCATCTTTAGCATGTAGTATCAATTAAAAAAAGATTAAAAGTATAATTAGTTTCGTTTTTGCAAAAGTATTGTAGATTGCAAATGCAATCTAACATACTTTCGCAAAAAACGAAATTGTAATTACCGACTCTCACACATAAAAATGACATAAAAAATAAAAGATTTTTTATTGACAGAACTGAAATTTGTAGTAGCGAGTCGATGTGCCGATATTTAAGTTGATACAAAGTTTGATATAAATTGTTTTTTTTTTAATTTCCGATAAAGAAAATAAAGACTCCTACTCAAATATATCGTGGTAACGACAAGCAACCACGGAACCCAAAACTGCACGACACGCACTTGGCCGGTTTTCATCATCATCATCATCATCAGCCTCTTAATGTCCCCACTGCTGGGGCACAGGCCTTCCCTATGGATGGACTAGGGAGATTGGGCCATGACCCACCGCGCGGGCCCAGTGCGGATTGGCGGGTGCTAACGACTGCAGATGCAACCGTGACCAACGGCTTAACGTGCCTTCCGAAGCACGGAGGAACTCGAGATAGAAATTTGTGGTCACCCATCCAATGACCGACCACTGCGAAAGTTGCTTAACTACAACGATCGCAGCCGAACGCGCTAACCACCTGCGCCATCGAGCTGGCCGGTTTTGGATTATGTCAAATATTGATAGACAATTATTTTAAGTCGAATGTTCTCGTATTATCAAAATACAGGACAAGGGTAGCTAGGTAAGGCTCGGATTCTGAGATTATATCGACCCAGCGGTGCTTTGTTGAGGCTTGTTATTTTCTGGGGCTTAACTGAATGAGGCTTTTGAGGGGTCCGCGGCGCTACAAAGTCACGTCACCGGCTTTTTACACGACAAAGTGACTTATGTTGTTAGGAAGTTGGACGAAAATAGAGCGCGCTTTTACGATGTTGCCTTTTAGTATGTTTATTCACTCATCAGTAAATTATATTGGAAACATTAATGAGGTAGATAATATTTTTTCTATAATATTAAGAAAAAATGACAATTACTCTTATTGTTAGTAAATTCGTTGATTGTCTATTGTTATGAAATGAAATGAAATGAAAAGTCATTTATTCAGTCTAGGCTGTTACAAGCACTTGTGAAGGTCAAGAAGCTACGCCATCGGTTCGCAAAACTATGGCGGGAGACCTTGTACTGAGAAGAACCGGCAAGAAACTCAGCAAGGGCTGCTTTTTTCTCCCTGTATTGATATATACAGAGTCATCAAGTTGAAAAATGACTTCAGAGATACTTGTGAAGTCACCTTCCATTACATTATTTAGGATATAGACATATACAGTTACAATAATAATTTTATATTTAGTATATAGGAAGCGGCACTAGATAGGTACCATATTACTGTTACAAAAACTGACTCATACCCATCAAATAACAAATTACAAGAAACACTATGTCCATGCATTACGATCATTTAGATAATCATTAACTTTATAATAGCCCTTATTCATAAGAGAATTCTTGATCTGAGATTTAAATTTGGTTAGTGGAAGCTCAATCAGATCTTGGGGAACTTTGTTAAACAATGCAATACTACATCCCAGAAATGAACCTTTTGATTTAAATAATTTTAATTTTTATGTTTCCTATTTGACATTATGTTATGGAACTTGCAAACATGTGTTGACCTCAACAGTAAATTATATTGGTAACATTAATGAGGTAGATAATTAATTCTTTTCTATAATATTAAGAAAAAATAACAATTACTCTTATTATTAGTAAATTCGTTGATTGTCTATTGTTACCTATTTGACATTATATGATGGAATTTGCAAACATGTGTTGACCTCAACACATATTTGCAAGTATGATGTCAAATTTCAATTTGACGACACTGGAAAAGCAACCCTCGCTGAGTTTCTTGCCGGTTCTTCTCAGAACAAGGTCTCCCGCCGTAGTTTTGCGAACCGATGGCGTAGTTTTCGACTTTCACATGTGCTTGTAAAAGCCTAAACTGAATAAATGATGTTTGAATTTAATTGAATTGAATTATTATCATCAGCCTATTAATGTCCCCACTGCTGGGGAACAGGTCTTCCCTATGTATGGAATAGGGAGATTAGGCCATGACCCATCACGCGGTCCCAATGCGGATTGGCGGGTGCTAACTGCAGATGCAGCCGGGACCAACGGCTTAACGGAAGCACGGAGGAGCTCGAGATAGTAAATTTTTTGGTCACCCATCCAATGACCGACCACTGCGAAAGTTGCTTAACTTCAACGATCGCAGCCGAACGCGCTAACCACTTGCGCCATCGAGCTCCTCGAGTGAATTAACTGGGAATAAATCCAACTGTACGGGCACTCGTAAACGAGACTATTTCTACCCGGGTTTAGGCACGGTTTTAAACCGTGTTCTGCGTCCGGTCGTCAATTAGGTATGGGAAGCTAGAGAGGTTTGTTAATGACACCGGTATTAACGATGGTTTGTCGGTACAAACGTACAAGCTCAGCTGGTGCTGCTCGTGAACAAGCTTAGCTGGCACCGACCCGGACAGAAACCGTGTCTAAAAAACCGGTCGAGCCAGTCTATAACCAAATTTGCGGAGATCGTCTGCGCTCATTGCTATGATTAAAGTCATGGCTGTATAGAAAAGTTTTAAGGAATCTATGGGTTCATAGATTAGGTTAGGCAACACGCGAGTGACAATCGCAAACAGCTATATATATGCTGTGGTGACCACAAATATTGCTATCAGATATTGGCAAATACTGTGCGATAGGGGCAACAGTATAACGCTGAAAATAGCGTATAAAAATTGCAAAATTCGCCCATCGGCTCTCGAAAGTCAGATTTATCTAAAAGAAATTTTACTCATAGAATAATAACTAATTAAACTATGACTGTATGTCTTGCTTTTTTTGTAAATGCTTATTAAATCTACACACCAGACGACTTTAGTGGTGATAAAAATCTGTTTATTTTTGCCATTTTTGAGGGCTTTTAGTTTCTTTGAAACACAAGTTATCCAATAAAGGAATACATAGGTGTATAGAATGAGTAAAATGTATTTTTTTGTATGAAAATCATATCTTGTTTTAAACTTTCATGGTCACTAACATTATAGCTATTAACGGGATTGTTACCATGTACCTTGTTTTTTATGAGTCTCCGATATTTCGGCACTGTTGCAAGCGCCATGATCACGGAGTAACTGAAGTAATTGCGGGTAGATGTTATTACATGGTAACAATCCCGTTAATAGCTATAAAATCATATCTAGTGATAACAATCAAGGAGAAATCAGTCGAGTACTTTTGTATGGAAAAAATATTCCCAGTCTCCCCTCTTAAGAGGTCTTTCATTTAATTTTCCATCTCTTTGAATTTTCCGTACCACCTACTATTAACCTACATTTTGTAGTATTAACTCACACAGCTAAAAATACTGTAAAAGGCTTAGCTTCACGTACCAGACGGTGGCATTTCTTATTCACGAGTCCCGTTTTCTTCGGAACTGGGTTATAGTTAGTGGCAGGCAGAGGGTTAATTTTAGATGGGGTCGATCTATCCCGTGTCAAATTACGGCTGACCGTCGTCGACGCTCGGCGTAATAACGAAGTGGCGAGCCGAACGTCCGACGACTGGCAGTGTTGCCAACTAGATGGGTATTCCGCTAAAACATGCGGTTTCGATTATCCTTTGAGAAAAGGCTTTTGAACAGGGTTATCGTGTGAATGGTTCTTGGTTCATTTCTGGGTCAAGGCATATGTTACAATAATAAAATACCAAAAGAAATAATTAATTTACCTTTCAATAAGTTTAAAGTGTCTATAAAATCATGTCTCCTTAAGAAAGGTTACTATACTGTTAAAGATTTCATAAATGATAAGTCACCTTGGGCTTAATATAACAGACTAAGTCGTTTTACCTTGCTGAGTTGGTTGAAAATTGTTTAATCGCCCCGTCTAAATTTAAAATTAGTACCTAGCTATACTTAACTTTTGTTAATTAATAATATTAATGTAATGGAAGTTGCGTCAACACATGTTTTCAATTTTTGATGTCATCTTTCAATTAACGACACTGTTTGAAACAAAACAGGGAGAAAAAAATAGCTCTTGCTGAGTTTCTTGCCGGTTCTTCTCAGTACAAGGTCTCCCGCCGTAGATTTACGAACCGATGGCGTAGCGTTTGACTTTCACAAGAGCTTGTAACAGCCTAGACTGAATAAATGAGTTTGAGTTTGAGAATACTGTACGTACACTAATGAAAGGTGTTTTAGTCATGACAATATAGGAAATTTCTAGTAGGTATATCTATCTACTATAGTATTATAAGTGCGGAAAATAGGTATAGAGACAAATAGAATCCTGGAGACAGTTCTCAAATACATTTTATCGAGAAAATCAAATTATCAATTATCTGATTTTGGTCATTACATTACAGTGAAGAGTAGTATTGTTGTAGTGATTAAAGTAAGTACGTAATGGTGTCGATCCTGACAAGATTCTCTTAACTTCTTTTAATAGAAAAAAAATTGTGGGTTACCTACAATGCGAAGAGATGGCGCTGCCTTGCAGCTTAAGGATAGGAAAATTTCAACGCGGCCATCAGGGCCGCGGTAGCATAATTGATCAGTACATTCGCCCGGATTGCGAAGGGTGCGGGTTCGAGTCCTGTCTGCTGCCTGGTCCGCGTGGATTTTTTTCTATTAAATCTTTTCTTTAGATTTAAACATCTAGCAGTTAAATGCTTAAAAAATAAAAAACATAATTCTAAATTTAACATCAGTTTTTCCTTTTCATTCTGCATAGAGAATGACAAGGATACACTGCTGTCAAATTTAAGTTTTGGTTTAGAACAACGATATTAAATACCCTAGAAACAACAACACGAATAAAATCGTGGCCGAAACGTGTCCAAAAGGTACACTACGATCCACGGAGCTCCGTAAGATGATCGCGTGCTCAAAAACCATATAAGTCATTATTTAAACATTAAAAGTCACATTTAATGCTTACTGTATAAGGTTTTAATTAAAACGCATGCGTCAAAGACTTCTGATAGTTCGAAATGCAAGCTCGTAAACTTTTACGATTTATTGTTATATGCGAAAGAATATAGACCTTATTCTTTTGATTCTACGCGCAATTCTGAATGCGCTCTTAGCAATATAGCAGGTACGGACCGTGAGGAAAAGAATTAGTAGTAAGTATTAGCAGAAAATTTGCTTCAAATGCGTTAAATTAACAAACATTGATTAGATACCTGTCGGAAAAACGACACTTATCTTACTATAAGTTTTTTTTTCGTTTTTTTTTCACTTACTTTGTCACGGTCCGCGCGTGACTGTGAACCAAGAAGTGCTTGAGTGGAGTTCGAGCACTTCTTGATTGGGACACATTTTGAGCGCTCGTGGTGTATCTAGGGTATTCAATATCGTTGTTAGATTATCAGACCAGAATTGACACCATTGTTCTGTTATTGTTAGTTTATTTTAATCATTGAACTGCAAGAGTTCGAAATATTGCAAAAAATCACTACATTAAAAAAGGCTTCAGATTTTTATAAATATTAAATTACATAATTTATTAAGATGAAGAAGAGATGTGAAGGGTATTTTTTTTTGTTAAATAAAGTACTGTTTCAATGGGTTTCAGATGTGTTTTTTAACACTTTTATACATATCTCTACGTTTCGGATCCTTTACAGGCTCTGTTCTCAAAAGTATAAGAAATAAATAGTTTTTTCGTCTACAATGTATTTCTGTAGGTTAGTTAGTTTAGCTGTTGGCAACGCTGCTCGCTCTCCCGTAAGCTCAGCGAGGCACAAGTATCTATCTACCAAACTTTATGACTAGGGTAGCAGCGATACCGAGTAATGGCAGATTGGTGTAGTGATTTAATTACACTGGTATATCAGCCGCGTAATTTAGTTAACTGACAAATGGTAGTTTCTTGTTGGCTTGCGGTGAGATCGTTTGTATATTATGATAAATTTGTTTCGTAATAACTTACTTACTTGAATGTGATATTATGATAAAGGAGATAGCTCAAATTGGCCTAAATGTACAAAAAATATTGACATATACGATAATTCTTGGCGTAATTTATACTTTATTTTACAGTCATCAGATTTTAATGGACACCTTTGTATAATATATTCATTTTAAAAAGGACTTTTAATTATACCGTTTTGGAAAATAAAGGAATCATTTTTAATGGCTATGGGTGTAGCAACATTCAGCCAAAGACTGATCAAAGTTGTTTATATATAACATCTAAACAAATCTATTTTGTAAAGATCGATAAATAAATCATTTTTTTATTACACTGTGGTATTAATATCCACAACTATATTAGCATTTTCACTACATCCAAATGTGCTAAGACAATATTATTATACCTAGATGGTAGGCGACATCATAAAGTCTATTGCCATACATTTTTCGCCAAACACCTCCATAAACCTATTATAAGGTGATCATAGCTTGTTGTTGAATTTAATCTATACTTATAATAAATCTGTAGAGATGTCAATTCTGTACATGAAATATATTTTTAAAATATTTATCAGGGGGTGTTTAGTGATCGATACTGATGCCAAAAATGCAATCAGTAAAATTTTTGTCTGTCTGTCTGTGTGTATGTTCCTTATAGAAACAAAAACTACTCGACGGATTTTAACGAAACTTGGTACAATTATTCCTCATACTCCTGGGCAGGTTGTAGTATACTTTTCATCACGCTACAATCAAAAGGAGCAGAGTAGTGAAGGGAAATGTTGGGAAAACGGGAGAAGTTACTCCATTTTTTAAGCTTCCGTCGCGTGTGCAGCATTAATGGTTAAAGTTACATAGAAATCATGTATGACGGAAATATTCTACATAAAATTGTCTAGAAAATATCCCGCAACAGAATATGTCTATCTTTTATGGTTGACTCACAATAACACGTGTAACTCCCGATAGCTTAGCAGTTCGGAGCATTCTGATCATATTTGTTTACTCTTACGTTTATAATACTCTGACTCATCCCTAATTTAAAAAAGTTAACATTATTAAATATTCAATAAAAAAAAACTTAGAAATCGGTATAGAAACACCAAACTTATACATGAAATAAGCCATCGCGCCGTCGCACGTGAATACTGAATCATGCTATAAGGATTATTTTTGTGTAACGGTTGCCGCGCTCGACACGGGTCGCGGCGGCGCGGCGGTAGGGTATCAAAAGGCGGGAGGTCCGAGAGCGAACTGTCTAAATCTGTTTTCTGCGTCGCTCCCCCCCCCTGGGGGACGAATGCTTCCGATGAAGCCTTAGAGGCCTTCCCGGCCAGAGGCAGCCCCTACGGGTGTTTTTTAGTCAGTACGAGTCTGACATAACCTTGCAGCCGGCTGTAGGGTATCCATGAGGATTTCACACCTGCTCCCCTGCCTGGGAGGAAACAAAAAAAAATAAAAAAAATAAAGCGAGCGAGCTTCAATATTTGGCTGTTGATGCGTTCAGAGCGCTCGACCTTATTGACAGACAATAATTGATATTGAGGAACCGTGCTTTAAATAGTTTATTTGAATTTCTTTTGTTGTTATTTTGTAAAATAGGTATTAGTTGTTTTGGTAGTGTTTAAATATTCGTTCAAATTAAAAATTATTAAGCGTAGGTCCTTTTATTAATTAAAGTAGTTATAAGTATTTATTTTTAAGTGAAGTAGGTATAGGTAGATAGTATTGCACAGGCGTTTCAGCTTTATTTTCATTTCTTTTTTGTTGTGAGGTGTATATATTTCTGGTTATAATTCTATAAGAATATTTTAATTTAAATAGTCACTTAGATTTTAAGTGTAAGGTAGCTAAAGTTAGGACCACGTATTAGTTGTTTTGGTAGTGTTTAAATATTCGTTCAAAGTGTAATAATCATATGGAATGAATGTACGATGGCCCATCGAAAAGGAGTAGAAGCGGTAGATGGAACTTTAGGGGATATAAAACAAAATGATCAACCAATGGGCGGTATCACAGTTTTATTTTATGGTGATTTCCGACAAACCTTACCGGTAATACCATGGGGAACCCGAGCTGATGAGGTTAAAGCTTGCCTGAAAAGCTCTTATTTGTGGCGTGATATACAATCGGTGCATTTGATTATAAACATGCGAGTGAGAACTGTAGATAACCAGGATGATCGTGAATTTTCTGATATATTATTAAAGAAAATACCTTTACCAAAGATACCTATCCACTGCTACACCAAGGAAAACTTATTCTGACACCTGAGTTATGTTGTATAGTGCAATCCCAACAACATCTTATATCGTCAGTTTACGGTGACGTAACAAATATATTAAATAAGGACAATTCTTGGCTATGCGAAAGGTCCATTTTAACTCCTCGCAATGACCAGGCATCTGAGATTAATAATAAAATACTGTCGAATATCCAGGGGGAAAGCAAAGTTTATAGTTCAATAAATAGAATGGCCGATGAACAAGAAGCCACTAATTACCCGATAGAATTTTTAAATTCTTTAAATATGCCCGGACTTCCTTCTCATGAAATTTGTTTAAAATTTGGCATTCCGATTATTCTGCTCCGAAATTTAAGACCACCACAACTTAGCAATGGAACTCGGCTTAAAGTAACCCAGTTGCAACAAAATGTAATCGAGGCTCAAATTTCAATAGGTTGCGGTGCAGGAGAAACCATTTTTATTCCCAGAATTCCCATGATACCAAATAATTTTCCATTCCAATTTAAAAGAACGCAATTCCCAGTATCGGTGTGTTATGCAATGACAATAAATAAGGCTCAAGGGCAGACTTTTCGTGTTGCTGGAGTAGATCTCGGTGTCAGTTGTTTTTCACATGGTCAGTTATATGTCGCTCTTTCCCGGGTTAGCAGTTCTAGAAATCTTTATATTCACGTGCCGGACGGGTCAACTTTCAACGTAGTTTACCCGGAAGCTTTGCGCTGAAGTATTTTCATTCTATATGTACTTAAGCCTCATGTGAAAGTGATCTAAACAATATTACCAATACATTAACATAATAACATACAAGGAGTTACACGCTGATGATCTCGGGGCACAGTGATAATAATAATATTCTGCGGTTCCTTATTGCGATATTTTTAACAGTATTGTGGATTGACATATTATATTTCCCTACTAAAATACGAAAGTTAATCTGTCTGTCACATCAAAACCACGGAACCCTGAAGAAGGACATATGCTACTTTTTTACGAAAAACGACGAAAACGCGGACGTAGTCGCAGGCTAAAGCTAGTATTACATATTATCATTGTAGATTTATAGTGTATCAACACTTGTTGTTTTATTTCATTAATCTACCTTATCAGAATATTTAAGCTATATCAGGAATATATTTCACATTGATCAGAACTATGAACCTACGCATAATTATGTTATTACATTAGAATTACCTTTTACCGTTACAAACCTAATTATTACTAAGAAAATATCCTATTGATTTTTAAAAAAATATGATAATAACTTTTTGCAAAAATAACCTCAAAATCATTCAGTGTATATGGTTTATAGAAGTTCTCAGGGGTGTCCGTCAATAATATTCGTTTCTACAGTAATTTATTTATTGATTATTTAATGAACATAGGAAATTATTTTTCATGATTATTGGTCTTTAGGCGAAACATGTATGGAAGCTGAGCAATCTCCTTTCCATTGGTATTTTAAAGATTTTTATTGTAAAATCGGTGGCAATGCATATGGCCTAGTTACCAAAGTTTATAACTGCTTGCGATACCAGAATAACACGCGCGCGTTGGTCTATCCTACCTCGTGAAGTCCTAGAAGAGAGGTAGACATAGCGGATTTTCCGCTCAAATTAGAGCGCTCATCCTGATGGCCGCCACACGCTACAAATCGTCGTTGCTCGCTTCTTGTGGCCCGCACCGGCCACTTAAAATGCCGATACAAAACGCCGCCACACGTCATTCGCGCGATTCCCCACCCCTCTCTCCCTTACCTTAGTTGGCTGCTGTCGCGCGCTTCAGCCATTTTAGTAGCCGCTTCTTGCTTCTCGTGGCGGCGTTTGTGGCTGTGGCGTGTGACCCGTGTGCGGCGATACTTATAATTCTAGTAACTGGACTTCTAGGTTAAATAGTTAATAATGTACTCTAGTCATAGCATATTCGCAAAGCGTATGCGGTGTGGGTGCAGCGCGTGTGCGGGGTTAGCCCAGTGTTGGCGGGAGGCAGATGCGAGGCAGATGCGAGGCAGGGGCGAGGCGGGCGCATCGCGTGTGCGGGTGAACTGCGATAAAAGGAATTTGAGATTTATTGATGAGTCGTAAGACTCATATTAAGTACCACAAATTTCAAAGCAAGTTAGACGCGGCTGCTGACGCTCGTGACGTGCTCTAAGCGGGCGCGTGTCGTCTGAACGCGCTCTAAAGAAACTTACTCACGGACTTCTAGTTTTCATCGGTGATTAAATTCCCAGCGGTGCCACGTTGTCTATAGGTTATAAAAAGCGATATAATTGTCAGGCGGGCTTGTTTGCCTACTTTTTTAGATAGAGAAAAACAACAGTAAAACCTTTTCAGTCACACCTTAATGCCGTCATATTTGGCATTGATTGTGCCTAAGAATTTGTACGGAATCAAAGTGACAGGTTGCCAGTCTATCGCCGTTTACAGTTTCCGTAGTTGCCCAGTTCGTTGAAAGCTAAGCTTTTTTGGGGATGTTTAGCCGCTGGTCCCCACTAGCGGAAATTTCGCGGAAAAAGTCGGCTCTATATTTGGAAAATATTCACAATTGTAAAAATACAATTCGTATGGACGAAATTTTTTTCTTGAAGTCTCTTTTTACAATGACAATTGAAAATTCAACAGAAAATATCAAAAAGAACAAATATAGAACTGAATTTCTAATGTGCCAGTGCTTACGGAATGTCCATGGACACTGGCTGTATGGCGACATGGACCAACTTTTATGCGGTGCAAAGTCGCCACACTTTTTTGTATAAGCACGGAAAAGTAAGATGCTGTCACGTACTATGTTTTTGCCTGAAAAAGAAACTTAGCGGTAATCGCATTTCCATAAGATAGGTTGCCGCGATAAAGTCAGTGAATGAATAAAGGATATTACTCCACTTTGTAATGGAGATCGCGTGGGAGTGGCTCTCCAGACGCAGCCGGGAATAGTGATCAGTGGTAGAAGGATTCGGGGACGATAATTGTATTGGGATGAGCAGCTTTGTTTAATGTATGTGGGATTGTATCTGCGAGTATCAATTATCATTTATATGAGCGATGTATCAAATATAATCGTGATTGTTCATTCTAATTATTTTCGGGAACGAATTTGATCGTATCACGAATACTAGCATTTGTAATGGGGTTGATGATAATTGGGGTATTTTCTTCGTTTATCAGGTAGATTATCAAAAAGTATTGGACACGTATTTTTTCTTTTTTCACATAATAGAAACATTGCAGATATATATTGATTTGAAAAGTCGCATGACGTCACGTTTGAGTACACTTATAAGTGAAAATTCACTCAAAAGTGACGTCACGAGCCCCTACTCCCAAACTTTGACGCGCTATAACTTTGTCATTTTTTGGTTGATTGCCCAAAGAAAAAATACGTGTCCATTATTTTTTGATCATCTAACTGACGGACTAAATAGAATTTCGTTTACTTGTACCCCGTCATCACCCCTAAATGCATGGCTGTTCTTAGAAGAATATAGGTACATGTATTCGAAGAATTGATAAAAGATGAAAATTTGGAATGTCTGTTTTTTATAGATAGGTCCGACAAATGACTCCACCCCACCTGATGTTAAGTAATGGTGAAGTCCAGACGTGAAGATAGCTGATACAGCAGTTCTACCTGCCACACCAGCCATCTTCAGCTTGCCGTCCTCACGCCTCTTAAAGGATCCCAGGTTGTAAGAAGGAGGGAACATGTGAGCAGGCAGGGCATTCCATTTACGGATTTATGTAATCACGAAGCAAGTGAAACTTGAAGTTTTAGTAATTTATGTTATTTACGGGATTGTTACCATGTACCTTGTTTTTAGCGAGTTTCTGGACGGAGTTACTCCGTGATCATGGCGCTTGCAGCAGTGCCGAAATATCGGAGACTCGCTAAAACAAAGTATATGGTAACAATTCCGTAAATAACATAAATTACTCGTACTATAATCTTAGTGACCATGGAAGTTTAAAACAAGCAACTTAAAGTATTTATATTGCCTCAAATATTAGGAGATAAAAAAGAGATAATGCAGATCAGGTACCTATTAGATGATGTTACACTGGCTTAGAAAAAGCGCAAAGAAAAATAATTTCCTCGGCTGAGAATAGAATCCGGGCGGCCCGCGTGGCAAGCAAGCTTGCTACCACTGAATAGGTGATTATATGCTTCTTTATAACGTCTGACTAGAAAAAAACGTAGCGATGTAAAAAATGCACTTAAAAAAAATTTATTATAAAAAAACAAAAGAAAGAATTAAAACTTAATCTTTTTTCCATAAACAAAGTATCAGAAAACATTGAAAAAAAAGATGGATGAAATCGGTTAAGTCGTTCTCTAGTTATGGCGTGACTAAGGGAAATCGTGGTTCATATTATTACTATTTCAGTGAATATAGATTACAAGAATCGCTTATAGACAATCAATCATTCAGAAACTTTATCTAGGCTTATGTCTGTTTGCTAATGTATGAAGAAGTATTGTTTATATATAAAGAACTAGCAAATCACTGAACCAAATGTTCTAATTTAAAAAAAAATTGGCAACTTCGGAGATTTTGTGTGGTTTCGTTTGAAATTCGATTCTTAACTGTAACTCTTGACTATTCTTAACTTATAACTTAAACATTCTCTTTATCTATCTCTTACGGTTTGGCCGCTGAAACAGCACCACAGACAGACGGACGGACGGACTTGTCTAATAGATAAGAGATGGGCAAAGGTCAGAATAGACGCCTGAATCCAACTGTTACCATAAGTGGGGTTCTCTCTCTCTCTCACTTTGGGGTCTGTCCCTTATGTCTGAAGATCGTGGTCAGCATCAGGGTTGCATCTGGAGCGGACGATCTGCTTCCACCGGTTTCGGTCCAGTGCCTCTCTTACACAAAGTACAAAATTTGGATGAAGACGAATCTTTAATCTTGTTGGAGAACGACCGCGCGATTTTTTGCCTTCGGTGTTCCCAACCATAAAAAGCATTTCCAATTTTGCATTGCCTCTGCTGTTCCGATAGAGATGTATACGATTGAACTGTGCTTGATAGAGTTGTAACTAACAAAGTAGTTTATTTTTCTTTAGAGAAATAATAAACATTGTCCATTACAACTCTATCAAGCACAGTTTAATTGTTTACATCTTTATCATACACTAGTGGCCCGCCCTCGCTTCGCTTCGGTGTAGAGCTGTAGTGTAAACTATAGTTTTTTTTCTCAGGCTTGTGCTGTAAACAATGACTTTATTTATATAATTACACGTGTTATTGTGAGTCAACCATAAAAGATAGACATATGCTGTTGCGGGATATTTTTTAGACAATTTTATGTAGAATATTTCCGTCATACATGATTTCTATGTAACTTTAACCATTAAGGCTGCACACGCGACGGAAGCTTAAAAAATGGAGTAACTTCTCCCGTTTTCCCAACATTTTCCTTCACTACTCTGCTGCTATTGATTGTAGCGTGATGAAAAGTATACTATAACCTGCCTAGGAGTATGAAGAATAATTGTACCAAGTTTCGTTAAAATCCGTCGAGTAGTTTTTGTTTCTATAAGGAACATATACACAGACAGACAGACAGACAGACAAAAATTTTACTGATTGTATTTTTGGCATCAGTATCGATCACTAATCACCCCCTGATAGTTATTTTGAAAATATATTTCATGTACAGAATTGACCTCTCTACAGATTTATTATAAGTATAGAAGATAACAAATCTATCATTCTGAAAAATCAAAAAATGAATGAATGAATAATTATTATGAACACATTATAATAGGAGGAGGAGCAATATACAAGTGAAAAGTGTCGCCGTCCGTAGTCGCGTAGGCGCCGGCCGCCAGCCGTAACCGTTGTCTGTTTGTATGTGTAATTTTATTTATTTATTTTTATGTTAAATAATGAAAACGTATTGATGTTATAATATTGAGAAGCAATTATTATGACGAGGTCCAATAAGTCTGTTGGAGAGCAGAGCTTCTCATGTGCTCTGTGCGTGTATTGTATGGCCGAAGTAAAACGAAAATGAAATAAAAACGATGTTTTTATACGAATCTGGGTAAGGATCGATGCATTGGTGCGTTATGCCGTCCACGGTATTCTTAGCATTCGTCTCCAACACTACAAGTGTGTTACAGCAAACAATTAAAGTAACAAAAATTTTATTATGACCTAAGACCTTTTATAGCACAGTGTTGCCTATTTCTGCACGGTGTGTAAATAAATTGACCAACTTCACTCATGTAGAATTAGTACATTACGAAACGCGTAACTTAACTTTACTATGCCAATCAAGGAATAAACGTTCATGGATACATTGAAATTCTATTTTGTTGTAATGATATTTGATTTTTTCCTTTTGAAATATACTTTCAAAATGGTAATCTGAACCCCCGAAAAACAGATATAGCAAGGTACGTAGAACTAATAAATAAAACACTAAGCGAGATGCAAATACACGATGAAATCCCTGATATAAACAACATAGAAACAAACGTACAGTTCTTCACTTCAGCGCTTCTTAAAAGCTACGAACTGACGTGTCCTACCATCGTACCGAAAGGCCTGGGTAAAAGTTCCTGGTGGGGGCCAGAACTTGAGAAACTACGTAAGGAACTCAGGACACTTTTCAATCGAGCGAAAAACACCAGAACCAATGAGGACTGGGACAGATATAAAATAGCACAAAAACACTACAAGAAGCGGATCAGATTCCGGAGTAGAGAAGGATGGCGCGGTTTCTGTAGTAGTGTCAATTCAACAAATCAAGCTGCCAGACTCAAGAAAGTTCTGTCCAAGGACAACTCCAACCTCCTTGGATCTCTGAAAAGAGAAGACGGCACTTATACAAAAACAGAAGAAGAAGCCAATGCGGTGCTACTGGAAACCCACTTCCCAGGATGCCAACTGGCGCCAGGCCTGGAGTGGACGACTGAGCACCACAATGCACCAACAACCCAGGAATGGGACCTGGCAAAAACAATAGTAACGGCGGAAAAGATAGAATGGGCTCTAAAAAGCTTTCAACCATTTAAGTCAGCGGGACTAGATGGCATATTCCCGGCGCTACTACAATGGCAACTAGGTCAGGCAATTAGATACCTACAACCTATCTTTAGGGCCTGCCTGGCCTTCAAGTACATACCAAAACCATGGAGAGAGGCAAAAGTAGTCTTCCTACCGAAACCAGGCAAGGACGACTACACACAAGCCAAATCCTTCAGACCAATAAGCCTAACCTCTTCTCTTTTAAAAACATTCTAAAGACTGGTAGACCGACACCTTAGGGATGGAGCACTAAGTAAAGCTCCGCTGCACCCTCAACAACATGCCTACAGAAAAGGCAGATCAACAGAGTCGGCACTGCATTCAGTAGTCCACAAAATAGAGTCGGCAATCACAAATAAAATCTCAACACTGGCAGCCTTCATAGACATAGAAGGTGCGTTTGACAAAACGATGCACAACAGCATTAACCACGCCCTAAGAAAACTCAAAGTGGACCAAGTCACCAGAGGTTGGATCACCGAACTGGTGGGCAAAAGGGCGGTTCAGATAGTGGGGAACGCTACCACGCGTGCGAAGGTAGTCAGAGGATGCCCACAAGGGGGAGTCCTATCACCACTTCTCTGGAACATAGTAGTGGACAGTCTCATACGGAGTCTGAATGACAGAGGATACACTACTATTGGTTATGCGGACGACCTAACAATTCTGATAAATGGGAACGCTGAAAATGTCCTTTGCAAGGTTATGCGTTCAGCCCTTCAGATTGTGGAGAAATGGTGTGACGAACATCACTTGTCAGTAAACCCGAACAAGACAGAGCTAGTAGTCCTTTTCACCAACAAAAGGAAGCTACCTGAACTACAGTTACCAAAACTGTTTAATACCAAACTCTCCCTATCAACACAAGTGAAATATCTGGGCATAATCCTCGATAACAAACTGAATTGGGCGAGTCATATTGATTTAAAAACAAAGAAGGCCTGCATAGCTTTTAATCAGTGTAGAAGACTAGTTGGCAAAAAGTGGGGTCTAAGTCCAAAGATCACCCTCTGGTTATACACAGCAGTCATCAGGCCCTCTATAACCTATGGTTCAGTTGTTTGGTGGCCCAGGACCCAACTGACCACAGTGAAATCCAAACTCCAAAGTCTACAACGCTTGGCGAGCGTAGCAGCAACCGGATGTATGAGAACAACTCCATCGGCTGCATTAGAGTACCTCATGAATTTAAGACCATTGGACCTGGTCATACAAGAAGAGGTGAAAGCAGCAGCCTTGAGACTAAAATCTCTAGGATTATGGAGATTAAATACTGTAACAACACACTCCAATATTCTACAAAAGTGCACGAAGGAGATCCCACTCCTGGAGGCACCTATGGATAGAATATTAAGTCAACACGTCTTTGATCGAAGATACAATATCCAACTTACCGCGGAAAAGGCAGATTACTCCGGCGCCGGGGAAGTTAGGATATACACGGATGGCTCCAAAACCAACAGTGGCACTGGAGCCGGTGTCTTCTCAAACGACCTGAATATTAAAATATCTACAACCCTAGGCAAACAAAGTACAATCTTCCAGGCGGAATGTATTGGCATTACCAGAGCGGCACAGGCGGTTGCAGCCAGAGATATCAGAGAGTATAACATCAAGATCATCTCTGACAGTGCATCCGTGCTTCAAGCCCTACGTAGCAACACAATAAACTCTGTCCTAGTAATGGAGTGCCACAAGGCACTTCAATCCATTGCGGCTAACAACACGGTAACTCTGCAATGGATAAAAGGACACAGCAGCTCAATTGGAAATGACGCAGCAGACGAACTGGCTAAGAGGGGAGCAGACACAAAGATGTACGGTCCGGAGCCTTTGCTGCCCATACCTCAGGCCCAAATTAAAACGTGGCTGCGTGAAATAACTCATAAATCACACTTGATGGAGTGGAAAACAGGTGAAGGATGCCGGCAAACGAAATACGCGGTTCCGGCGGTAAATAAAAGTTTTGCCCGCACCCTTACCAGACTAAATAGGGACAAACTTCGCAGGATTATAGGATCCCTGACTGGTCATTGTCCCCTGAACAAACACCTATATACAATGGGGGTTACAGACAGCCCCCTATGCAGAGGATGCATGGAGGCAGAAGAAACGCCACAGCATGTCATCATGGAATGCAGGAGTGTGGCCGACCAACGGGCACGACTTCTCCAGTCACCAGAATCGTTTCCGGAAGCTTGCAGCAGTCTATCAAGGCTGCTTTCCTTCTGGACCGATATAGGCTGGCTGGAGTAAGCGGGAATGTTTATGAGATACGCACAATGGTCCAATAATTAGGACTAAGTGCGGAAACCGCCCTGAAAAACTAAACTAAAACTAAACTAATGGTAATCTGAACCGGAATTCTTTCTTTTCAGAGTTTGACTTGCAGTCTGTATTGCAATTCTTTGTGATTGCAATACATGAATTTTACTTTCAAAACACTAATTGCATCCCTTCGGAGCGGGAGCCCCCCCCCCCCCCCCCGTCTTGCCCGCGTCCGGGGCGGGTTTATGTCACACTTGCTATAAAATAGTATACGTAATGTACTATAATATAATACTAGCGGCCCGTCCCGGCTTCACACGGGTGTATTAAATACTATGGAAACGTAATGAATCAGAATTCGAAAAAAGAGCATGAATAAGTTAATACAGATTTGAAAGTACTATTGAGTAAAATTTTACTCAATCTCATGTACTTTTAGATAATCTCCCATACAAACATTAACACGAAATTTTTGTATTTTTTTGAGGGTAGTTGTAAAAATGTTATGTAACAGGCTTAGTGTACATCTATTAAATAATGTTTATGTAAAATTTGCAGTCAATAGGTCCAAGGGATAAGATTTTACGAACATTTTTTTTGCAAATTTTACGCTTGATGAGGCTGAATTTCAAAAAATCTCATTTTATTGCATGTCAAGGCAATAATAGGAACCGACTGTCCAAAATTTATCATTCTATGTCCAGCCGTTTCGTCTGTGCGTTGATGAGTCAGTCAGTCAGTCTGTCACTTTTGTCTCTTCATTTATTATTATAGATAATTGCCTAATGGTGCGGTCCCACGATGTGCTGTCGCGGGCGAGGACGCGCCGGCGCCGCTCAGGATAATTTTTTTATTTTATTTTATTTATTTATTAAGGACAGCCAACAGAACAAACGAACAAACAAAAGGATTGCCAAACGTATGAAAATTCTAACGTTTGATTTTTAAGTCTCTATACACGATACGACAATTGAATGCCTATTTTTTATCTCTCAAATTATTAATCTGTGAGCTCAAAATTTTCAAATGGAATGAGAAGAATTATTCTTTATCCTTTGTTCAGGATAAGTCGTATTCTAATAATGTTTTATTGTTACAGAGGAGTTGAGTGGCATCTTCGTGAAGAGCATCAGCGAGGGGAGTTCGGCAGACCTCTGCGGCAAGATGCAGGTCAACGACCGGATCGTTGAGGTGAGAACTACAAACCCCCAGACATAAATCTATAGAATTCGCTTCAAGAGGCTTAAATAGGGTGTTCCAAGAAAATCCACGACAACGGCTAACTAGAGCCGACGTCCGAGTCTCAGAGACCCCCCCAAATTGGAGTGGTCTAGAGGCTCCAGATGGAGCGGAGACTCCCCCGTGAGGAGATGCCATCCGACTGGAATACCTCCAGAGGCACTCGCCATTTCTCGGCTTGGGAAAAAAGCAGCGGCAAAGGCTGTTTGACGGCATTGCCGATGTCAATGGGTGACAGTAACCACTTAAGTTCTGGTGACCCGTCCGCTCGTCTGCCTTCGGGGCAATAAAAAAGACTTGGTCAAGGTTACAGACAGGACTTTATAATACACCAGCGGCCCGCCCTCGCTTCGCTTCGGTGTAGAGCTGAAGTGTAGACTCCAGTTTTTGTTCTCAGGCTTGTATTATACACAATGACATTCATCTATGATTCTTCTTATATCTGCATGCAAAGTCGACAAAGTTTCATACAAACTTTCATTCTATATTTTATCCCCTTGGGGGTTAGAATTGATCAAAATCCTTTCTTAGCGGATGCCTACGTCATAACATCTACCTGCATGCCAAATTTCAGCCCGATCCGTCCAGTGGTTTGGGCTGTGCGTTGATAGATCACTATGTCAGTCAGTCACCTTTGAGTTTTATATATATGTATAGACGTAGATTATTCATAAAGTCTTAGGACGGCGATCATGGAAGTTAAGCTAGTTTCGGTCATCCTTCCTATTCCATCCAAAGTATGAACCCCAGCAGTAAGGACACTAATAGGCTGATGATGATGGTGATGAGACAATATTGAATACAACCGCGACTCGAACCTCGATCTTATCTTTCTTTTAATTCTATTCTATTCTAAATCTTTCTTTCTTAGGTTTCCACGCACATTACTCATTAAAGAAAACAAGTTTCAACGGGTTAGATGCACTGTTTTTATTTATTGATTGATGTTTTGCATCCTTTTGTAGAATCATTCGTCGTCTGAACGGTCAGACATTCAGACGACGCAACCCGTTGAAACTTGTTTTAAGTTCATATTTAATTACATGAAAAACAGCCAAATTCATCGCCCCTTGAAGATCAAAACAGTTATACAGGAAATAAGGGACTCGCTACCGAGCTACGCTAAACGGATATCGCGACATCCAAATAAACTGGCAAGAGAATTAATGAAGGATACAGTTTCACACTTTCCAAAGATTAAAGCGTCGAGCTCCTCAAGACCTATAAATTGGTTATAATACACATATAAATGGACGGGTCATTGGATCTTGTACCATTTTCGCTTCTATCAAAATTCTTATTGTCGCTAGGAAAAGATTAAAAAAATTAGTTCATGCTCTAACACGAGTTCATTGAAGTCAGAATAATGAACTTTATTAAGATATGAACTTTGTTACTACTTCAGGATTTGACATTTTTGAATCAACGGCTACACAACACATATCGAAATATTGTATACTAGCTTCCGTCCGCGGTTTCCTCATCGTTAAGTAAAGTTTCACGCAACTTTCATACTTTTTTTTTGCGTGAGAACCTTCTACAAAGTTTAAGAAAACTTAATAAAATGGAAGGACAAAATTGGTTAAGCCGTTTTCAAGTTATGGTGTAACCAAGGAAATTAGGGATAAATATTTATTTCTTATGTTTCCACGTACACTAAATAAAAAAAGTAACTTTATTCAGGAATTTATTTAAAAATTAATCTTTTTTACATCGCCATAAATCTTTTATTTAATCCTTTCCTTTTTTTTCATGTCATTAAAAATTCAGACCTTATTGACAGGCATCGGTGTTTCAGTTGTAGAAAATTCGCCTGCCCCGTGGGCAGCTGGGGTTCCCATTCCCAGCCGAGGAAGAAAATTTTTAATTTTCTACTTTTCATAAGCCGGAGTAACATAAACTTCGGATAATTTTCCGTAAATTTTCAGTTAAATGCCTACGATCCGAAAAAACTTTTGGGCTACGTAAAACACTTAATGTTTTTTATTTACATCGTGGATTCAATATTTTGTAGAGAAGATGAAGATGTATTTGTCGGCGGATGGCGTCTCGCTCGCTCCTGCGAAACGTAAAACCCACAACAAATGTCATCAGTCATTGTACCATTGCTTTGTGAAACGTCAAGTTATGACAGTGACAGCTGTCATCACTTGGGAGTGGTCTATGCTAAGGGTAGTATTTAAGGGGGTAACGCTTCATTGGAAGGGGCATTCGGCATTCGGCATTCAGCATTCAGCATTCAGCATTCAGCATTCAGACGTGAGCCGCGATAGTGAACGGACGTTAGCAGAGAACTCTCCGCGCTTCACAAAGCAATCCGTTTGTACCTTGGCAATCATAACTGATTTTGTAAAGTAATAAGAAGATTCAAATTAAACGTTACCTTGGTCACTAGACTACAGTTTTATTTTCGGGAAATATCATTGAATAACCAAGATGGCGGATCAAGACGAACCACGTGGCCAACCGCCTATATCCCGCTCGCCCTCTCCGACATATTCTTTTAAATACAGTATGTGAGTAGATAACTCTTTATTCGTAACAATAAATGCATAATACAAATACTTGAGTACGGATAAAAACCTTTGTAATTTCCTAATGTATATTCGGCTGCCAACCCCGACTACTGCTCCAGGCTTTACAAATTCATAAAGGACGTCTGTAGGGTTGTCAATAAAAGAAAAGTTACAAAACAAAACACTATTATAATTTTGAATCTCCTTGAAAGATTATCAAGGTTAAAAAAATAATGAGAAGCTCGATGGCGCAACTGGTTAGCGCGTTCGGCTGCAATTGTTGAAGTTAAGCAACTTTCGCAGCGGTCGGTCATTGGATGGGTGACCAAAAATTTACTATCTCGAGCTCCTCCGTGCTTCGGAAGGCACGTTAAGCCGTTGTTCCCGGTTGCATCTGCAGTCGTTAGCACCCACCAATCCGCACTGGGCCCGCGTGATAGGTCACGGCCCAATCTCCCTTTTCCATCCATAGGGAAGGCCTGTGCCCCAGCAGTGGAGACATTAATAGGCTGATGATGATGAAGCAAATAATCACTTTTATTTTTTAAGAGGCCTTTTGATTTTGGGACAGTTGACTATAAACCACTTCTCCACGGGGTAAGAGATTGGTTCAGGGCAACGCTGCGAGTAATAGCTTTGGTATCGCAAGCGTCGATAGGCTAAAATAGCCTTTGACAGGTACGGCATAGCTGAGTTGGAGCGCCCGTCTGGGAAGCAACCTCCACCTTACAAAACACTGTAGTAAAATAACACTAGGTACCTCGGTGGTATTGTGTTTCTGCCAGTAAGTAAGGTTCCAGGGCTCCACGGGATTGGCGATGGGGTCAGCGTAGGCAACGACACGAGTGATATTTTTTGTATCGCAAGCGTCTATAGGCTATGGTGGCGACCTCTAGAAGGGCATAGCTCTAGAAGGAATTATCTCTAGGATGGCTTACCTCAAGAAGGGGTTACCTCTAGGAGGGCTTACCTCGAGTAGGGCTTATCTTTAGGAGGGTTTACCTCTAGGAGGGCTTACCTCTAAGAGGGCTTATCTCTAGGTGGGCCAAATGCATGTTTGCCACCACAAAATGAAAAAAAAACTTGTCATTATTCAATCTAGATGAAACTCGACTAAAGGTGAAATCTGGTATAAAATATTTCGACGACCAGAACCTTTCTAAAAAGCTTGATCCTTTGGCTATGCGTAGAGATATAGCCTCACTTTGTATCTTCTATCGCATTTATTACGGTTAGTCTTCAGAGGAATTGTCCCGATTGATCCCAGCTGCTGATTTCCGCTATCGTACATCGCGACATAAATTTCATTCCCGTCATCTTGACGCGTGGCTATCCACAAACTTGTGATTTTATCGATTTTTTTATCACGCACTACAAAACTGTGGAATACATAGTCACCAGCAGTATTTAGGGACCTATACGACCCGAAAACCTTAAAAAAAAGGGCGTACTCCATCCTTAAAGGCCGGCATCACCAGTGTGATACTCCAGGTGTTGCAGGTGTCTATGGGCGATTACTTACCATCAAGTCAGCCGTCAGCCCGTATGCCCCCTATAAAAACTATATTGTTTAAACTTTCATGGTCACTAACATTATATAGTTATAACTTATTTACGGGATTGCTACTCCGTGATCACAGCGCTTGTAACAGTGCCGAAATATCGGAAACTCGCTAAAAACTAGGTACATGGTAACAATCCCGTATTTGTTTTTAAGCTTGTAACTGCAGGATGTTAAAATCTAAAGAAAGTAATACTAGACGGGCGCTGCCTTGAAGCTTAAGAAAGGCTAGAAAGAATTCGACATGGCCATCAGGGTCGCGGTAGCATAATGGCCAGTGCATCCGCCCGGGTAGCGAAGGGTGTGGGTTAGAGTCCCGTCTGCTGCCTGATCTGTGTGGATTTTCTTCTAGTATTGTTTTCTTTAGAATCCCGTGTATGAAACATACATAAGAATGAATGGATTAAGTGACTGAAATGAGTTCAGTTACGTTTTGTGCGTCGCCGAAGTGGCCACTGTACTACACTTGTTAAAATTACATTAAAGAAATACAGTTCATCAAAAATATCCAGTGTGGCTTCATTTACTGCAAACCCAGCGACCGCCACATCCCGTAAATAACTTATTTTACTATAAAAACCTCGAGGAGCTCGATGGCGCAAGTGGTTAGCGCGTTCGGCTGCGATCGTTGAACTTAAGCAACTTTCGCAGTGGTCGGTCATTGGATGGGTGACCAAAAATTACTATCTCGAGCTCCTCCGTGCTTCGGAAGGCACGTTAAGCCGTTGGTCCCGGCTGCATCTGCAGTTGTTAGCACCGACCAATCCGCACTGGGCCCGCGTGGTGGGTCATGGCCCAATCTCCCTATTCCATCCACAGGGAAGGCCTGTGCCCCAGCAGTGGGGACATTAATAGGCTGATGATGATGATGAGTATAAAAAAAATCTAGATTGACTTTTTGCGTAGTCGGCAACCCTGTCAGGGCAGCGTTGTGAATTCGTAATAATTGAGCCAACTCCTACACAATGGGCGTGACGTCAGCGAAACCAGGTTTAAGGTCCAAGTTCCACATTTGTTTGAAACTCGTTGAAAGTAAAAAGGCCCTCTCACCGTGACTTACCTTTTCCACTCTTTATTCAGTTCGGGAGGCGAATTAATATTTGTGTCAAGGTTCTTTTGAGTTATGATTTTTTATTATTATTAAAGCATGTAACTGCTTGATGTTTATATCTAAAGAAAATATTACTAGAAAAAAATCCACGCGGACCAGGCAGCAGACGGGACTCGAACCCGCACCCTTCGCAATCCGGGCGAATGCACTGACCAATTATGCTATCGCGGCTCTCACGGACCGCGTCGAAATTCTTCTAGCCATTCTTAAGCTGCATGGCAGCGCCATCTCTTCGCATTCTTTTGAGTGTTCAGACTTTTCCCCGGTTTATTTCTTAATCATAAATTCCCTTCGTAGAGGCAATTAAAGACATTATATCAATCCCTGGATAAAGTATTTATATGTTGGATATTGAATTTAAATAAATAATGTGTCACGCTACTCAACGGTACATTTAAAAAATTGGTTTCATAAAACCATACCATTTTTTCCTTTCTCTGGATAAAGTATATATATGTTTCATAGTGAAATTAAATAAATAATGAGTCACACTACAGAACAGTACATTTAAAAAATTGGTTTCGTAAAGCCACACCATTTTTTCCTTTTCCGGTATAGAATAGCGCCAAAGCATTCTGTAAATATTTACATTCAAGAAATAGAGCTTTGTGGACGACAAATAGTCAACGGAAGCATATAACAGGGGTGATGACGGGGTACAGTAAACGAAATTCTATTTAGTCCGTCAGTTAGATGATCAAAAAATAATGGACACGTATTGTTTCTTTGGGCAATCGACCAAAAAATTACTAAGTTATAGCGCGTCAAACTTTGGGAGTAGGGGCTCGTGACGTCACTTTTAAGTGAAAATTGTACCAAAACGTGACGTCATGCGACTTTTCAAATCAATGTATCTCTGCAATTTTTATATTATGTGAAAAATGAAAAATACGTGTCCAATACTTTTTGATAATCTACCTGATAAACGAAGAAAAAAAAATACTCATCATCCCTATTATTAGGGTATCGTTTGTCACTCACGGAAACGGGTACGGAACCCTGCTAATCTATGTATCTCTGTCTTTCTCTCTCTCTTTCAGCCTGTCTCAACCCTTTGGGTGTAGGCCTTCAAATTACGCCGCCTGTCATTTTGTGGGTCCTGAAGCCAATTTTTCGCTGCTGTTCTTTTAAGGTCATCGTCCCAACGCACCTGACGTCTTCCCGGAGGACGATTTTGACCCCAAGGTCGCCCCTCAAGGAGCCGCTTGCTCCACGAATCAGTCTTGTGTGCCACATCTATTCACGTTGCGGCGATGCCTCACGGTTACCATATAGCTTCCGACTTCATACCTACCTACTTACAGTTTCTTTATGAACCGACTTATGCTTCCCCCTCAGGTTCGAGTGGTCTAGTGGCTCCAGACGGGACTCCCCCCGTAAGGAGATGCCATCCGCCTGAAATACCTGTAGAGACACTCGCCAATTCTCGGCTTGAGGCCCTTAGGATCTCGCCGTCCCCAAACCCGGTGACGCTGTAAAGGTCATCTGCGACCAACAGCATACACACTCAAAAAAAAGACATGCTACTTCCATACCGGCAGGCCTACTCTATTTCAACGAAAAACTAAATTGCGAATGCTGTTTCCTTTTCATTACGAAAATTCGTTCGTCCGAAAATAGTTTGACAATTAAATTCTCCAAGCCTACTCTAATTCACAAAACTTTCAAACCAAAAGTTGAATTTGACATATAATTGTTCGAAAAAAGCTCAAATTGACAAAATGAAAAGTGTTACCTTTTCATTTTCGTTTTGGGACTTTCGTTTAAACTAAGCCTCAAATGACTGATAGAGTATTTTTAATCAAGACTGCTTAGAGTGAGGAACATTTTTTAGCATGTCAAATTAACAAATACACCCAATTTTAATTAATTATTATATTTCCAATACTTCAAAGTATTAAACGACAAATTTAAGTTGACGTACAATGAAATGCATCAACTCTACAAATTAGTCTGCTAACATTGTCAAAGAAGGTTCTTTTAATGTCATCAAAAATTTTGTAGTAAAGTAATTTTGTTTCCAAGTAAAACAGGTAATATAAAAAGTGAAGATAAAAGAACTCACAAACATGACTAATTCCATTCTTTCACGAAAATTGCCTGTGATTCCGAACTTTATGTGCGTGTTCGAAAATGAAATATAGTAGAGTCATTGGCGAAATTTCGTTTCGGAAAAGAGAGTAGAGCTCCTGTGCGACAAAGCTCAGTAATAAATGCGCTAAAATTAGCGTTCGTGAATTTAAATCTATCGTAATGAATTATCGGGCTGCGTAGATACGCAAAAATCTCTAGTCAAGCTCGTGGTCAAGCTATCGTCTAGTGTCTATAGACTAGAGGATAGCTTGACTAGAGATTTTTGACACGCATGAAAGAGGTCGTGGGAGACGATAAATTTGTTTGTGCGAAAAGGAGCTTATTAACGATGGAACTAATACAAATTTCGAATGGTAATTTCAGCGCATGTTATTACTTAACATTCCTCGAGCAGTAATGTGAGAAGCATTACAAAAAGCCGCATTATTACAAAGCGTAGACTATAGTTAAAAGTGGTCTAAAATTTAAGCTGTCACATTATTTGGTAAAAATAGACAGATAGATAAGGGGGAAGGAGGAGCTCGATAGACAGGTAGCTAGCGCAATCGGCTGCGATCTTTGAAGTTAAGCAACTTTCGCAGTTGTCGGTCATTGGATGGGTGACCAAAAATTTACTATCGCGAGCTCTTCCGTGCTTTGAAAGTCACGTTAAGCCGTTGGTCATTACCGCGTTGGTGTCCGCACCCACCAATACGCACTGGCCCCGCGTGGTGCGTTATGGCCCAATCTCTCTATTCCATCCATAGGGAAGGCCTGTACCCCAGCAGTGGGGACATTAATAGGCTGATGATGATAAGGGGAATTGTTGATCGGTATCGTTTGTATCTTTTCAGGTTGATGGTGTGTCCCTGCATGGTGTTACGAACCATAGAGCTGTGGCGTTACTGAGGGATGCCAAAGGCCCTGTGGTGCGACTCAAAGCATTGAGGTAAAACAAATGAAAATGAAATTAAAAAAAAATATGGGTGCGTGTACTTAAGTACGCGCGTGAGAAGTTATACTTCTTTTTGGAATTATTAAAAAATAGTTTTTAATTGCATGCAGATAATTAATTACAATAAGATAATAAAAGGATTGGAAAAGGATAGTCAACGCAGTCAATAAAGTTCAGTTTTAATTTGAAAATTTTAATAAATAATCAAAATATTCAATTTAAATCACTACTGAATAAAATTTATTAGCACATATAAATTTCGCATTTGTATAACATTATAACACGTGTTAAGAATATAGAAACTAGAAACATGTGGATAAATATTATAAATATGAAAACAGTGATCAGAGGCGACGAGCGTCCCAACATGTGCGACTAAGAGATCCTATTACTATTTTGTTGGAAGCTTTTTTTCGAGACTTACGAGTAATGTGCGGTTTAGCGGGCGACTTCATGGTGTTACTTTTCTGTAACAGTGTTGCGCGCGCATCTTAAAATTTCACTCTCATCATTTTTTCATAACGCGCCCGCGGCTAACTTCATTATGTTACTTTTGTGTTACAGTGATGCGCGCGCATCTTAAACTTTCACTCTCATATTTTTTTCATAACGCGGCTAAAGAAGTATAACTTAAAAAAATCTTTATTGGCCATTATAACAATAGCATATGAGAAAAAAAAACGAGCGAGCCTTACAGTAGTCGCGTATGATGTGAAACATTTGAAACCTTACCACCTTCTATTAGTAAAAGAAGAAATAAAACCTACTACAAAAGTATATATACAGGCGTCCCACGGCTACCTCACACGGAGGGAAAGTATATTAAATATTGAAGATAGGATATTTTACCAAAAGAAGACATCATTTTATTTTTAATTATAACTAGAACTGCATTCACAGATTTTTTTAAAATCGCCTGCTAAAACGGGGAATCAAACTCGTGAAATGATAACCATCGTAAGAGTTAATCATAACAATATTTTTTTGCTAAATAACATTTTAAATGAAAGAAAAGTCATAAAATTACACATTTTATTAAAAATATTCAACAAAAAGTAATAAAAAACAAAATGTATCAAATGTTAAAAATGTGATCCGATTTGTTGTATGCACATCATCAGCCTATTAATGTCCCCACTGCTGGGGCACAGGCCTTCCCTATGAATGGAATAGGGAGATTGGGCCATGACCCACCACGCGGGCCCAGTGCGGATTGGCGGGTGCTAACGACTGCAGATGCAGCCGGGACCAACGGCTTAACGTGCCTTCCGAAGCACGGAGGAACTCGAGATAGAAGATTTTTGGTCACCCATCCAATGACCAACCACTGCGAAAGTTGCTTAACTTCAACGATCGCAGCCGAACGCGCTAACCACCCGCGCCATCGAGCTCCTGTTGTATGCACATTCTCACTCTATTAATGTTTTCTCTGCCTGTCGATTTCATTATCTTTGCGTGGTGAATGTTTGTAATAATACGTCTGTGTTATTTTGTAACTCCTGCACACTGTCTTACCGGTTCTTGTAAACTACATCTGTTACATAACCCCCCAAAAAAAGTCCAGTGGGGTTAGATCTGGGGATCTCGCTGGCCATCTTATTTGTCCATAAGAACCGATTCAGGAAGGAAGGTGTTCATTTAGAAACTCGACAGTTCTCCTTCTGTTGTGAGTCCCATTTTGCTGGAAAATGAGATTTCGTTGATTTGCATCAGGAAGATTATTAATCTCACCTCTTAAAATATTTCTAGATATCTTTCCGTATTTAGATTCCCTTTGTAAAAATGTATTAAGAGAACCCGGTTTTTAACTAAAATGAAAAACACAAAAAAAGAACAGAACCAATATCGAATTCGAATAGTCTTCGAGTGCGAAATGTCATTGTCAAATGTGTACTGATTTTTAGTTCTCATTACGTACTTTGTGGTGATGCTGTATAAGTTTCCATACAAAATTTTACATTGTCATTTCACACTCGCAAACTATTCGAATTCGATAATGGTTCGTGCTAGGGGTAGAGACGCTTGAAAATGTATGTGTTCCATTTTCGAATTGATATTTTTACAAATTTCAGCCAATCGCATTGTAACTGAGTTCAAAAAGAAATGCATATGTACTACAGTTTGTACAGCACTTTATTCTTTTTATCACGTAATAAGACATTCCTTTCATTTAAAATGCTATGTTAATTAGTAAAAAATAATCTTTATGATAAACCCTTTCGATTGTTATCATAAAATAAGTCGTATTTTTTTTCGAAATTTCACGAGTTTGATTCCCAGTTGTAGCAGTCGATTTTAAAAAAATCTGTGAATGCAGTTCTAGTTATTATCAAAAATGAAATTCAGGCACTTCTTTCAGTAAAATATCCTATCTTTAATATTTAATATACTTTCCCTCCGTGTGAGGTAGCCGTGGGACGCCCTGTATATATATATATATATATATATATATAAATATTCATATAAGAGATTGATAGCGCAAGTGGTTAGCGCGTTTGACTGCGGTCTTTGAAGTTAAGCAACTTTCGTAGTGGTCGGTTATTGGATGGCTGACCAAAAATTTATTATCTCAAGCTCCTCCGTGCTTCGGAAGGCACGCTAAGCCGTCTTGGTTCCGGCTGCATCTGCAGTCGTTAGCACCCACCAACTCGTACTTAGCCGCGTGGTGGATCATGACCCAATCTCCCTATTCCCTCCGTAGGAAAGGCCTGTGCTCCAGCAGTGAGGACATTAATAGGCTGAAGATGAGAATGAGGTATTTTACAGTGTGTATTTTTTTAGGTATTTACGCGGGGCGGGGTTTGAGAAACTGCAGAAGGCGCTCGCGGCGCAAGATGGCCGCCGGTCCCCTATAGCTCCCCCGAGTCCGTCGGTCACCTCGCTGGCGAAATATAGTTTTAGCGTGGTAAGTTTTCAAAGACGTAGGATATAAGTGATTTTCAGCTCTGCCTGGCCAGTCCTAACGGAACACGCGACTCCACAGAAATACCATGGCGAGTAATCTGAGGAGTTATTCTTCCTTATCTAGCTAGGGTTACCATATGATAAAATCAAAAGTCCGGAGAAAAGGCTTGATGTCCATTGAAAAATCCTGAGATTTTTTACAGTTTGAGAATTTTCTCTCAAACGTACTTTACAATTGAAAAAAGTCGTAATATTATCGTTTATACTTTTAAATCAATATAACTTGAAGAGCTTAATATGTGGGGCATTACATGGATCCATAATTGAAGAAAAACCTTCCTTAAAAAATGTATCTTCACATATTAAGTATGATAAAACTGAATAATTACCTACTTGGATAATAAAGTACTGATTTTAATTGTGCAATTATTACCAATAGAAGATAATTTTTAGTTTGTTTAACTTTTTATTAGAGAGATCTTTAAAACGTAAGCTGTATTTTATTGGAAATTAAAAAAATCCTGAGATTTCATGAGATTTGCAAAATTCAGCGCAATCCTGAGAAGAGTCCATAAATCCTGCAATCTCCGGACAAATCCTGAGATATGGTAACCCTATCCTTATCCCACCTTCCCCTTTTCTTCAGAGGACCACGCGCTCTGGCCTACGTTATTACCTACTTACTGCGGCCATTATTCCTACACGAACAAAGAAATTTGGTGACTTATTTCTATGTCGTACAGGTAGCGGCACTTAACTCTAGCGCTGAACAAAAGCTGCTCATGGGTACGACTGGAGAGCCAATCGGCGCAACGCACGCCCCCCCGCGCACCCCGTTTCCCCCCAACACATCTTAATTTTTACTTCTGCGTAAGAACGGCCAGCGGTAGAGTTTCGTGCTGCGACTTATACTGTTCGCAATTGGAATTCTTATCCTTTCAAGAGAGGCGTGAAGAAGCATTTTTGCAGGCCGGCAAGGTGATAATGGTTGGTGTGGCAGTTTATAATAATAATTTATTTCAGGCCGTGTCCATATTTTGTTAGTAACAATATCACTTAAAAAATAACTGCTGTAGTTCGCGTTTGGACTTTACTACCACTTAACATCAGGTGGAGTAAAGTCAATTGCCTACCTTGTATATTACCTAACTAGCGGCCCGTCCTCGCTTCGCTTCGGTGTATAGCTGAAGTGTAGACTACATTTTTTGTTCTCAGGCTTGTATTATACACAATGACATTGATCTATGATTCTTCTTATACCTGCATGCAAAGTCTCAGCCCGATCGTTTTAAAATTGACAAAGTTTCATACAAACTTTCATACCCTATTTTATCCCCTTTGGGGGTAGAATTGATCAAAATCCTAAGAAATTAGCGGATGCCTACGTCATAACATCTACCTGCATACCAAATTTCAGCCCGATCCGTCCAGTTGTTTGGGCTGTGCGTTGATAGATCACTATGTCAGTCAGTCAGTCACCTTTGAGTGTTATATATATAGATTGCCATTAGCCATTAGATATTTGGCATTTTTCAGAAATCAGAATAAATTAGATCGTTAGTGAGTTTGCATCTTATAGAATACACTAGCAAACCAGTGAACCAAATGTTCACCAAAACCTGATTTAAAAAATGTATTTAATTAATTGAGAACTTCGGAGATTTTGTGTGGTTTCGTTTGAAAATTTAACCTTTAAATAGTTAATTAAAATTGTGATAATTACAAAATAGAAATCACGTGATTTCTCGAAAACCGGAAGTGCTACATTACTCAAATCCGGTTTGTAGTCTTATCAGACTATTCTTAACTTATAATTTAAATATTCTCTTTATCTATCTCTTACGGTTTGGCCGCTGAAACAGCACCACAGACGGACGGACGGACTTGTCTAATAGATAAGAGATGCTGTAATTGTTAGAGGCCCAATCACTTCCCGTGAGAAAAGGGTAACATTTTTCCATCGCCTCTTCCCGAAACGTTTTAAGACTCGTGATGAGGGTGCCTTAAACTCATTTGGACGTCTCACGTCTACTCATCTCTACTAACAAAAACGAACGATAAATCGTTTATCTACCATTGAGTTTACGCTTTCAATATTTTGTCTACACTGAGAGTAAGAATAAATATGTTTTATTTATTTTTAAGCTTTTAACTGCTAGATGTTTAAATCTAAAGAAAAGTTTACTAGAAAAAAATCCACGCGGACCAGGCAGCGGACGGGACTCGAACCCGCACCCTTCGCAATCCGGGCGAATGCACTGACCATTATGCTACCACGGCCCTATTCGCCGCGTCGAAATTTTCCTAGCCTTAAGCTGTAAGGCAGCGCCATCTCTTCGCATTGTAGGTAACCCACAGGTTTTTTTCTAGTAAACTTTTCTTAAGAATAAATATTATTAGTTTTTACTGAAATAGTCATGATAACAGTGACTTTTGATGTTTTTGGTATGCTTGTTTATGTGCGTGTGTGTGTTTCTTTATTCCATCGTAATATGGATGATGACTATTTTTTTGCTCTTCGTTTATCAGGTAGATTATCAAAAAGTATTGGACACGTATTTTTTCTTTTTTCACATAATATAAACATTGCAGAGATATATTGATTTGAAAAGTCGCATGACGTCACGTTTTGTGAGTGACTAAAAAGTGACGTCACGAGCCCCTACTCCCAAACTTTGACGCGCTATAACTTTGTCATTTTTTGGTTGATTGCCCAAAGAAAAAATACGTGTCCATTATTTTTTGATCATCTAACTGACGGACCAAATAGAATTTCGTTTACTGTACCCCGTCATCACTCCTATTTATGAATGCCTCAATGGATTTGGATGTATATTTTACAATGTTACCATCAGCGCTTGGTATAAGGCTTTTACTGAAAATCAGTGTCGCGACTTTTACTAAGCACTGGCCAGTTTGGTATAAAATTGTCTGTGTAATATAAGTTTTAGTTATTGAGAATTAAGGCAGCACCGACCTCGTTCTCGAAAAATGAGGACACTTAAGCCCGTAGCCCAAAATACACATCAGATGGTCACCCATTAGGAATGCAACGGCCATTCATGAATTTTAAGGATTATATTTTTGGGTTTTTTAAGCATTTAACTGCTAGATGTTTAAATCTTAATAATAAATAATTAATTATAAAATTTAAATATAACTATAATTGCTATTTCTTGTTTCAAATGTGCAACACTTGTAAAGGCATTCATTTGACATTGTGGGTTACCTACAATGCGAATAGATGGCGTTGCCTTGCAGCCTAAGGCTAGAGAAAATTTGACATAGTCGTCAGGGCCGCAGTAGCATAAGGGTAAGTGCATTCGCCCGGATAGCGAAGGGTGCGGGATCGAGTCCCGTCTGCTGCCCTCTCCCCGTGGAAATTTTTATAGTAAAATTTTCTTATTAAACTCAACTATATAGCGACTGGTACAAAAAATCCCAATATTTTAATAATTTAACTTTAAAAAAATTTCGCCAAGAGCCAATGTAATGTGTTCACCATCTGCTGTTAATGTACCTATTTAGAAACCCCTTTATCATTTTATTAACTTAAGTTTGCAGTGAATATTAAGTAACGAGTCAAATAATAATTGACTGCCCTGAAAATTTTACTAGAAACGAACCGTTATTTCTATCCCCAGTATGACGAATCAACGGTGATAGAAGTTGAGCCGGACTCGGAAGCACAGCCTCATCCGCCGTCTCCTACCTCCCCTTCGGAGGAGACAGAGATAGTTATAGGCAGGGAAGACCAGGACCGAGACACCAGGCGTATCCAGGACAAGTGGCGGGAGATCCTGAGCCGGGAACACGACTGGCCGGGACATCAGTACCACTATGATATTATCGTGAGTATATTGCCTTTAAATCTATCAATTCCATGCGTAGAGAAGGCTTGTGCTCTAACAGTGTGAACGTTAATAAGCTAGGTAATGATAACTCCTTCATCTTTCTTTGTTGTAACCAACCACAGATTACCTCTGTAACCATAGACAATTTCTGCCACAGATATTGGGATGTGTTCTGACTTATACTCCGATTTCTTTTCTTTTTGTAATTGGGATGTAGTTAATTTGTATTTCTTATTCTGTATTCTGTGATGTCACTGCTCTGGGTATGGCCTGCTATGTATGCTGAGCCGTATCCAGTGCTGGCATCATATAAAATACACATTTATTTACAAATTTGTTAATTTTACTTGTACGTTTTGTTGTCCTTTATGTTATATGTATTTTTGATTTTTATGTGTAAGTTATGTGCTATCAACAATAAAATCAAATTTCTTTCTTCTATCTTTCTTACTGTTACAGTGTCAATTATAAATTTAGGTCCTATATATCATTATTATAGAAACAGCCTGTTGGAATGTTTGGGATGGTTTATTCATAAGAACTTTATTAATAGTAGCTTTAAATTTATCGATGCTCAGTCATTGGACATTGCTGGGTACTTTATTGTAGAAGCGTATACAAATACTAGACGGCTAGTGTGGCAGGTAATATTGCTGCAACAATTATTACAAGCTTCTGAATTCTACTGACGCTTGGCATCAAGACGGGTGGAGACTTTTTTATGCTTTATTAATATAGAAAAGAGAGCCGTACATTTAGTTTCATAAGGCACAGAGATGGTAATTAATTGTTTAAATATTAGCATTTGTTTAGTGTCCGTATCGTTAATTATTTTGACATTCAGACCTTTTCATTGTATGTCTGCAGGTCGGCACCATAATCAAAGGCAAGGAGAGCGGTCTAGGCATCTCCTTGGAAGGCACCGTGCGGGTAGTGGGCGGGCGTGAGGTGCAAGCGCGGCATTATATCCGGGCGGTGGCTCCTCACGGGCCAGTCGCTAAATTGGGGGTGCATAAAGTGGGGGATGAATTATTGGAGGTGAGTGAGATTTCGTTCTAGTGAGAAACTAAGGACGTATTCTGGGGTCACTGATCATCATCAAACATCCACGCGGTGGCACCACATAAGCCCGTCGCTAAACTAGGCATGCAGAGAGTAGGAGACGAACTGTTGGAGGTGAGTGGGATTTCGTTTTAGTGAGAAATTATAGACGTACTAGCAAACCAGTGAACCAAATGATCACCAAAAAAAAAAAAAATAATTAGTTGAGAACTTCGGAGATTTTGTGTGGTTTCGTTTGAAATAGAAATCACGTGATTTCTCATAAACCGAAAGTGCTACGTTACTCACATCCGGTTTGTAGTCTTATCAGACTATTCTCAACTTGTACCTTAAACATTCTCTTTAATCTCTTACGGTTTGGCCGCTGAAACAGCACCACGGACGGACGGACGGACCTTATCATTATCAAACAAACGAGCGGTGGTACCGCATGGACCCAAACTTATGTTATAAGGGGCATACGAGCAGACGGCTCACCTGATAGTAAGTGATCAACGTCGCCCATGGACATTTGCAACACCAGGAGTATCACAAATGCGATGCCGGCCTTTAAGGAAAGAGAACGCTCTTTTTTTGAAGGTTTTTGGTGTAGTGTTTGTTTTTAAACAGGGCGTGACACTGACACACCTAGGACAGCTGTTTTGTCTATGATAGCGAACCGCTTACGTCGGCATAGCTGTCAAACTTCATTGATTGGATGGTAGCATTGAGGAAATATGCGATTTTTCTATTCGACTAAAATATTCGCCTTGAGACTTATAAAAAAAAAAAAAAAAAAAGTAATCAGGCAGTGAATCTCTGTGGGGGCGCGTGGATGAATGGATGGAGTTTGACAGTTGTTGAATTTTGAATAGTTTTTCCCATATCGATTTGAGTCCTCCTTATCGGGCGGTTTTTAATCGATTTTGAATTTTACTCGAAATTGAATTTCCTCGCTGATTTGGGTAGGTATTCCCTTTTCCTCAGCTTACGGCGAGCGTAGGTATATAGTTTTGAGTTTATTCTTCGGTTCGTCTCGAATGCGGCGGCTGTCTGTTTGACTGTGGCCTTTGCCTTCAGTTGGAGTGAAAAACAAATCATAGACACATGTTTGGGAGTGGACGACCCGTCTATCATCTATGAGCAATTGTCAAAACAACATTTAAAATTACACAATCTGTTTGTGGTACAGTTATCTTTTCATCGTTTCTTCTGCCCAAAGTATATTATAAGGCATATTATAGTCGTCGGAGTCGTGAAATAGATCCGAAAAGTTTATATCCTGAAGGATATTGGCGGAAATAGCGCGGAGTCGCTAACCGAACTGAGTTTCGCAGGTATATTGGAGTAACTCTTTTTCCTACTTATTTTGCAAGTTTGGGCTATGAAAAATAACCTTTCTGTTGATATTCTGTATCGTAGGTGGACGAACACGAACCTTCGCAAGGCGTTGCAATAAGGCAGTAACTTGTGATAGGAAACAAAATACTTACGGATAGTTTCATATTTCGAACGGTAAGCTATCATCTGACCATCATATTTATTCTCCTAGCACTAATTGAACTGCATTATGCACAATATAGTGATTATTGTCATCAAATATACCTAATCATTCTTGTCAAGTTAGTGAACATGAAATTGATTTCCTTCAACCCGGTGGGATGGGCCCCAGTCATGTAGTGATTCAAATTTTAAAGTGTAAACATTGACCGTGAATATCCCTCACTCTACCCTAACCGCCAGTGATGCAGATGTGGCAATCTATGTATTTTCCTCATATCTGATCATTTTTTTTCAATGTGAACTTCAGGCTTGTACGTTCCCCTCAAGAAATACTGGAGGAATAACCAGGAGACTCTTTCTCTGTACACGGACCAGAAGGGACGCGGGAGTTTATTTGCCAGCCGCTCTCCGGTTTTATGTAACCCGGCCGTAACAGCGGACAGATCATACACGGCTAAACCTATCCTAATCAAGGTATTTTCATTACTAACCCCGGGTGAGCGTGGAGAAGAACCACAAGGCGAGGTTGGACCCCGACCTACCCATTTCCATATATATATACATATATCTATATAACTGGTTATCTCACTGAGAACTGGAATTAACTAAGTTTGTCACCAATATCGATCAAACGAGCCGTAGAACCTCTGAAATCCACTAAATAGCTTATTCAGTCTAGTCTATGTGGTATGTGTGGATAAAATATATTAGATATAGTTGAGAACTCATGTAAGTACATGGTAGAGCGTTATGAATGTCTGATATTCATATAATTATAACCTTTCATGACAACTTGTTGATTTATATAAACTTTAACTTTAAACTACTGTATTCAGCCTAGATATTTAATCAGTAGAACATAGTTGAAACATTTCAGGTCAACTTTTTGGTTTATATAAACTTTAACTTTGAACTACTGTATTCAGCTTAGATATTTATAATTAGTGAAACATAGTATATATAGATTTATATAAGCAATAACCTAAAACGACTGAATTCATCTGCTCTGGTATCTAAAGTTGATAAAATATACTTATCACATTATCTTAATTCTTTTGGTTTTCTTTCATTGTTTCCCCGGTGCTCTGAGAGAGCTTAAAAGAGGGCAGTGGAGGAGAATTTAACATCACATTGGGTCGTATTGGTCCGGAAACACTGCTGGCGACAATATATTCCAAAGTTTTGTCGTACGTGGTAAAAAAATTCGACAAAAACGCACGGTTGTGGATAGCCACGCATCAAGTTGATGGGGATGAAATTTTTGTCGCGATGTACGATGGCGAAATGCAGCAGCTGGAATTAATTCGAACAATTTCTCGGAACACTCCCCGTGATTAATTCGATAGAAGATGCAGAGCGAGGCTATATCCTTACGCAAAGCCAAAGGATCAAGCTGATCGGAAAGGTCCTGGTCGTCGACGATTCGAGCCGCTCGGCGCTGGATGTGATCCAAAGGGAGAAGCTGGTACTGGGCGGGGCCCAAAGATGAGAGCAGTACTCCAGTACAAACTATATGAAACTGGGCGTGCATCAAAGGGGATAAGCTGTTGGACTTGGGATATCATTCTGGTTAAGTTAAATAGGTGGTCAACCATTGTTAAGTTTGTAGTAATATTATTTAATTTATCAAATTCATCCATAGATGGCGTTACTGTTATGTTTAATATTTTTCTATGCAAGTTCTGAATCACGGTATTGAGTTTGTTTTTCGAATACACATAAGTTCAATATTATTTTGAAATAGACAACCTTTGTCACAGATTTCGGTGTTTTATTTACTAAAATAACTCAGACTTTTTGAGATTTGAACATGGTCCTTCGAGCCGGATTTGAACCAGCGACCTATGGATGGCAAAACCATCAACGGGTGGCTACGTATGCCGGAGCAAATTTTCCTAACACTCACACAAGTTAGTCTAGCCTTAAATAAAGTTCAGGAGCGACACTACATCCGCCGCACGGACTCATCGCGAAACTGGGGGTTCTTAAGGATACGAATAAAATAATATTTGGAGGATTTTTTCCTTTTTACCATAGGATTTATTAGTCTAAGTGAGCGTCACCAGCAATCTGAAAATGTTTCAACTAGGGCTTTCAAACAATAGGGTTGTGACCCAATAACTCACGTGGTAGGCCACGGCCCGTTTTCCATATTCCATCCATAGAAAATCCTAAATTGTCTCAGCAGTGGATACGTTAGAAGGTTATAATTTAAATGTATCGCGCAGGTGAACGGTTGGCGCGTGCTGGGCGCGCACCACGTGGAGGTGGTGTCGCGCCTGCGCGCCGTGCGCTCCCCCGTGCGACTCGTGTGCGCGCGCGCCGCCCCGCCGCCCGCCCGCCCGCACCGGGACCCGCCCGCCCCCGCCAGCCTCGCCCGGGTGAGACACACATATATACACCGCCCCCGCTCCCTCTCTCAGCGCGCGCCGCCCCGCCGCCCGCCCGCCCGCACCGGGACCCGCCCGCCCCCGCCAGCCTCGCCCGGGTGAGACACACATATATACACCGCCCCCGCTCCCTCTCTCAGCGCGCGCCGCCCCGCCGCCCGCCCGCCCGCACCGGGACCCGCCCGCCCCCGCCAGCCTCGCCCGGGTGAGACACACATATATACACCGCCCCCGCTCCCTCTCTCAGCGCGCGCCGCCCCGCCGCCCGCCCGCCCGCACCGGGACCCGCCCGCCCCCGCCAGCCTCGCCCGGGTGAGACACACATATATACACCGCCCCCGCTCCCTCTCTCAGCGCGCGCCGCCCCGCCGCCCGCCCGCCCGCACCGGGACCCGCCCGCCCCCGCCAGCCTCGCCCGGGTGAGACACACATATATACACCGCCCCCGCTCCCTCTCTCAGCGCGCGCCGCCCCGCCGCCCGCCCGCCCGCACCGGGACCCGCCCGCCCCCGCCAGCCTCGCCCGGGTGAGACACACATATATACACCGCCCCCGCTCCCTCTCTCAGCGCGCGCCGCCCCGCCGCCCGCCCGCCCGCACCGGGACCCGCCCGCCCCCGCCAGCCTCGCCCGGGTGAGACACACATATATACACCGCCCCCGCTCCCTCTCTCAGCGCGCGCCGCCCCGCCGCCCGCCCGCCCGCACCGGGACCCGCCCGCCCCCGCCAGCCTCGCCCGGGTGAGACACACATATATACACCGCCCCCGCTCCCTCTCTCAGCGCGCGCCGCCCCGCCGCCCGCCCGCCCGCACCGGGACCCGCCCGCCCCCGCCAGCCTCGCCCGGGTGAGACACACATATATACACCGCCCCCGCTCCCTCTCTCAGCGCGCGCCGCCCCGCCGCCCGCCCGCCCGCACCGGGACCCGCCCGCCCCCGCCAGCCTCGCCCGGGTGAGACACACATATATACACCGCCCCCGCTCCCTCTCACAGCGCGCGCCGCCCCGCCGCCCGCCCGCCCGCACCGGGACCCGCCCGCCCCCCCAGCCTCGCCCGGGTGAGACACACATATATACACCGCCCCCGCTCCCTCTCTCAGCGCGCGCCGCCCCGCCGCCCGCCCGCCCGCACCGGGACCCCGCCCCCGCCAGCCTCGCCCGGGTGAGACACACATATATACACCGCCCCCGCTCCCTCTCTCAGCGCGCGCCGCACCGCCGCCCGCCCGCCCGCACCGGGACCCCCCCCCCCGCCAGCCTCGCCCGGGTGAGACACACATATATACACCGCCCCCGCTCCCTCTCTCAGCGCGCGCCGCCCCGCCGCCCGCCCGCCCGCACCGGGACCCGCCCGCCCCCGCCAGCCTCGCCCGGGTGAGACACACATATATACACCGCCCCCGCTCCCTCTCACAGCGCGCGCCGCCCCGCCGCCCGCCCGCCCGCACCGGGACCCGCCCGCCCCCGCCAGCCTCGCCCGGGTGAGACACACATATATACACCGCCCCCGCTCCCTCTCACAGCGCGCGCCGCCCCGCCGCCCGCCCGCCCGCACCGGGACCCGCCCCCCCCCGCCAGCCTCGCCCGGGTGAGACACACATATATACACCGCCCCCGCTCCCTCTCACAGCGCGCGCCGCCCCGCCGCCCGCCCGCCCGCACCGGGACCCGCCCGCCCCCGCCAGCCTCGCCCGGGTGAGACACACATATATACACCGCCCCCGCTCCCTCTCTCAGCGCGCGCCGCCCCGCCGCCCGCCCGCCCGCACCGGGACCCGCCCGCCCCCGCCAGCCTCGCCCGGGTGAGACACACATATATACACCGCCCCCGCTCCCTCTCTCAGCGCGCGCCGCCCCGCCGCCCGCCCGCCCGCACCGGGACCCGCCCGCCCCCGCCAGCCTCGCCCGGGTGAGACACACATATATACACCGCCCCCGCTCCCTCTCTCAGCGCGCGCCGCCCCGCCGCCCGCCCGCCCGCACCGGGACCCGCCCGCCCCCGCCAGCCTCGCCCGGGTGAGACACACATATATACACCGCCCCCGCTCCCTCTCACAGCGCGCGCCGCCCCGCCGCCCGCCCGCCCGCACCGGGACCCGCCCGCCCCCGCCAGCCTCGCCCGGGTGAGACACACATATATACACCGCCCCCGCTCCCTCTCACAGCGCGCGCCGCCCCGCCGCCCGCCCGCCCGCACCGGGACCCGCCCGCCCCCGCCAGCCTCGCCCGGGTGAGACACACATATATACACCGCCCCCGCTCCCTCTCTCAGCGCGCGCCGCCCCGCCGCCCGCCCGCCCGCACCGGGACCCGCCCGCCCCCGCCAGCCTCGCCCGGGTGAGACACACATATATACACCGCCCCCGCTCCCTCTCACAGCGCGCGCCGCCCCGCCGCCCGCCCGCCCGCACCGGGACCCCCCCGCCCCCGCCAGCCTCGCCCGGGTGAGACACACATATATACACCGCCCCCGCTCCCTCTCACAGCGCGCGCCGCCCCGCCGCCCGCCCGCCCGCACCGGGACCCGCCCGCCCCCGCCAGCCTCGCCCGGGTGAGACACACATATATACACCGCCCCCGCTCCCTCTCTCAGCGCGCGCCGCCCCGCCGCCCGCCCGCCCGCACCGGGACCCGCCCGCCCCCGCCAGCCTCGCCCGGGTGAGACACACATATATACACCGCCCCCGCTCCCTCTCTCAGCGCGCGCCGCCCCGCCGCCCGCCCGCCCGCACCGGGACCCGCCCGCCCCCGCCAGCCTCGCCCGGGTGAGACACACATATATACACCGCCCCCGCTCCCTCTCTCAGCGCGCGCCGCCCCGCCACACAAGAGTATGATACATGTTGCCAAACACATCAAAACTTTTTTCCGCTTCTTTTGAAGAAATTGATACTTTATTTGAATAAATAAAAAAAGAAACTGATTGACTGAAATTTCAACGTGCAGCCCAAAAACCGCTATATAAAAATAAACTTGACATAAAGATTTCTTATGAAGTCTAGGGGTGCACTAAGAAATGATTTTTCGAAATTCTCCCCCGAAGGGGTTGAAATAGAGGATGAAAATTTGTATGAAAAATCTGATTCCTTTAGTTAATAGACTTGAAACTTGGCACGAGTACTTACCTAAATAAATTGTAAAGTTTGCCATTTTTTCTTTTGCATTCATTTTATCGCGCATTTCTATTAACTCGAAATTTGGTAATTTTACTAAAGACGATTTATGTATATTTAGACAATCTTGAATAAATGCAATTCGTTGAATTACGCAGGGAATGTCCCGCTTTATTAATTTAAAATTACCTCGAATTTGACACGTTGTTAGGTTTTCAAATATTTATTTATTTACTATGGGAGCGGGGGCGGTTTGAAATATAAAACCACTAATTTAAATTAATTAATTTATTTTTATTTATTTTAGTAGGTTAAGCCATATAGTTTTTAAGTTTGTGTTATATAAATGTATTATCTTCGTATAAATAAATAAATATTGCTTTAAATAGTAAGTAGGTTCATGAAAACGCTTTTTCGGTAAAAAAATACTACCTGAATCACTAAGTCCACGCGATCCAAGTCGCGGGCAAAAGCTAGTTAACACATACTCATTGTCCCTATGTTGGTCTTAGAACCAGATCCTCGGCGGCAGCTTGCAGGACCTGCTGGCGCCTCCTCAACGGCTGATCAAGGCCAAGTCGGAGAGCTCTATGGCCTCTCTGTGCAGCGCCACTACCATTATGTCAGCGGGGCATGACCATGATGGTGAGTGATACGGTCTTTTGAGTATACCATACAAGTAATGGGAATATTGGGCTTAACATAATAGACTACTTTTACTTTGCTAATTTGGTTTGATAATTGTTTAACCTTTAAATTTAAAAATAGTACCTAGCTACTTAACTTATTATTTATTTTATTTATTTATTTTGTACACACACAATAAAATATTACATAAAAGAGAAACAAGAGACATGTACAAGGGCACTTGTACATGTCTCTTGTTTCTCTTTTATGTAATATTACACTTATTGTTAATTAATAATTTAAATGTGTTGAAAGTTGACATCGACACATGTTTTTAGTTTTTGATGTCATCTTTCAATTGACTACACTGTATGAAACAAAACAGGGAGAAAAAAAATGGTTGCCTGTAAAGTCGGTTTTACGGGCGAAGATTTTACGTGACAACGTCTTTTTCTCGGTAGAATATTTATTGATATGAATATAATTAAATTGCACAATAGGAACAAGGAATTGAATGAAAATAAGAATTGCACAAATTTTAACTATAGAAATATATTTTGTTTACTAAAACATTGTACATGTAAACTTAAACTTAACACGAGAGACTCATCGTAACGTTACCGAGCGTTACACTTTTTCATAAGTGACTCCCAGCCGCAACCTAATTTAAGACGTTGTCACGTCAAAAATAACCCTTGCTGAATTTCTTGCCGGTTCTTCTCGGTACAAGGTCTTCCGCCGTATATTTACGAGCTGATGGCGTAGCGTTTGACTTTCACAAGAGCTTGTAACAGCCTAGACTGAATAAATGAGTTTTAGTTTATTCAGCTAACCCTACTGTAAACAATTTTGTAATATTGCATTTAACTGATTCACATTCACAGTGAACATTGAAAGTATTAGGCCAAAATTGGCAATATTTAAAAGATCTTCAAAAAAAAACTAAAATGATCACTTAAAAATACTATTCATAACCTAAATGTTGGATTAGGTTACCAATTGTATTTCTTTGAGGACCAATTACTGTTTTTTTTTTGATGATCATTTAAATATAGGTCGACTAAAATTGCCATTGTCCGGGGACGGGTCGGCTATGTCTAGGGCGCTTAGGTTTGGTAAATATTGACTGAATAAAAATGTTTACTTCATCCGAAGACACTTAAGTGAATGTATTTTTTTAGCATTTTGTCTCCAGAGTTTTGCTCAAATGACTTGGTGTGAAACTTGTCAAGGTAACTGTAATCACACCAACACGTCTATCATATATATGGTTACTTGTCGGGATGGGGTTCGAAATTATATGCCAGTTCACGCTTGACAGTTCTTTATTCACCACACAGTCCACATAATTAACTCACAATGTTAATTACAAAACACTCACTAAACACTGTATTTCACTATACAAGTCTCTAAACAATCGCACTTGAACACTTTGTTGCACTTTGATCGCCTTTGGATTCGCTCAGAAATCGCTGTTGAAACTGCGCGGCGCCAATCGCGCTTATATACGCCGATCGACGCATTCTAGAAAGAACCTGTTAAATTGCGGTGATCTGGCAAATACGATCTCTAGCACCTTTGCGGTTACGTCTCGAGAGAGTTTGTGACAATATTTTTAATGTGTGTGTGACATTCTGTCTCCAGAGTTCTGCTCGGACGACCTGGAGCGCAATAGGTCGCGGTCTTTAGAGCCACTGAGCGGGCTGGCCATGTGGAGCGACCACGTGGAATATATTCAGCTGCTGAAGGAAGACAGAGGGCTGGGGTTCTCCATACTAGACTATTTGGTGAGGCTTTTGTTCAGAACTTTTATTTTATAAAGATTTCTATGTGTATAGCGGTTTGGCCATGTGAAGCGACCACGTGGAATATATCCAACTGCTGAAGATTCGGCTTGTTGTTCTCCATATTGGGCTATTTGGTGAGGATTTTTAATTGTGATTCGCCACCAAGTTAGTCTATTTCTTTTAGCCTCACATCTTCCAAGAAGCTCAAAATGTTTCTATCTTTTAGAGATTTGATTTCCTCTGGGCGTATTATTGTCGTCTAAAACGAATACTACGTTTGTGGATGAGCGGCCCACATTCACATAGAAGGTGTTTTCCCTATACCTTATAGTTTATTATTCTCCAGGACCCAGTGGAAGCGGGTCGGTCCGTGATCGTGGTCCGCGCAGTGGTGGCGGGCGGCGCGGCGGCGGCGGACGGGCGGCTGCAGCCCGGCGACCGGCTGCTGTCCGTCAACGGGGTGGACGTGGCGCGCGCCCCGCTGCACCACGCCGTGCGGGAGATCAAGGCCGCGCCCGCAGGTACCGACATCAATGATGACCCACTGCTGGGGCACAGCCCGGCGACCGGCTGCTGTCCGTCAACGGGGTGGACGTGGCGCGCGCCCCGCTGCACCACGCCGTGCGGGAGATCAAGGCCGCGCCCGCAGGTACCGACATCAATGATGACCCACTGCTGGGGCACAGCCCGGCGACCGGCTGCTGTCCGTCAACGGGGTGGACGTGGCGCGCGCCCCGCTGCACCACGCCGTGCGGGAGATCAAGGCCGCGCCCGCAGGTACCGACATCAATGATGACCCACTGCTGGGGCACAGCCCGGCGACCGGCTGCTGTCCGTCAACGGGGTGGACGTGGCGCGCGCCCCGCTGCACCACGCCGTGCGGGAGATCAAGGCCGCGCCCGCAGGTACCGACATCAATGATGACCCACTGCTGGGGCACAGCCCGGCGACCGGCTGCTGTCCGTCAACGGGGTGGACGTGGCGCGCGCCCCGCTGCACCACGCCGTGCGGGAGATCAAGGCCGCGCCCGCAGGTACCGACATCAATGATGACCCACTGCTGGGGCACAGCCCGGCGACCGGCTGCTGTCCGTCAACGGGGTGGACGTGGCGCGCGCCCCGCTGCACCACGCCGTGCGGGAGATCAAGGCCGCGCCCGCAGGTACCGACATCAATGATGACCCACTGCTGGGGCACAGCCCGGCGACCGGCTGCTGTCCGTCAACGGGGTGGACGTGGCGCGCGCCCCGCTGCACCACGCCGTGCGGGAGATCAAGGCCGCGCCCGCAGGTACCGACATCAATGATGACCCACTGCTGGGGCACAGCCCGGCGACCGGCTGCTGTCCGTCAACGGGGTGGACGTGGCGCGCGCCCCGCTGCACCACGCCGTGCGGGAGATCAAGGCCGCGCCCGCAGGTACCGACATCAATGATGACCCACTGCTGGGGCACAGCCCGGCGACCGGCTGCTGTCCGTCAACGGGGTGGACGTGGCGCGCGCCCCGCTGCACCACGCCGTGCGGGAGATCAAGGCCGCGCCCGCAGGTACCGACATCAATGATGACCCACTGCTGGGGCACAGCCCGGCGACCGGCTGCTGTCCGTCAACGGGGTGGACGTGGCGCGCGCCCCGCTGCACCACGCCGTGCGGGAGATCAAGGCCGCGCCCGCAGGTACCGACATCAATGATGACCCACTGCTGGGGCACAGCCCGGCGACCGGCTGCTGTCCGTCAACGGGGTGGACGTGGCGCGCGCCCCACTGCACCACGCCGTGCGGGAGATCAAGGCCGCGCCCGCAGGTACCGACATCAATGATGACCCACTGCTGGGGCACAGCCCGGCGACCGGCTGCTGTCCGTCAACGGGGTGGACGTGGCGCGCGCCCCGCTGCACCACGCCGTGCGGGAGATCAAGGCCGCGCCCGCAGGTACCGACATCAATGATGACCCACTGCTGGGGCACAGCCCGGCGACCGGCTGCTGTCCGTCAACGGGGTGGACGTGGCGCGCGCCCCGCTGCACCACGCCGTGCGGGAGATCAAGGCCGCGCCCGCAGGTACCGACATCAATGATGACCCACTGCTGGGGCACAGCCCGGCGACCGGCTGCTGTCCGTCAACGGGGTGGACGTGGCGCGCGCCCCGCTGCACCACGCCGTGCGGGAGATCAAGGCCGCGCCCGCAGGTACCGACATCAATGATGACCCACTGCTGGGGCACAGCCCGGCGACCGGCTGCTGTCCGTCAACGGGGTGGACGTGGCGCGCGCCCCGCTGCACCACGCCGTGCGGGAGATCAAGGCCGCGCCCGCAGGTACCGACATCAATGATGACCCACTGCTGGGGCACAGCCCGGCGACCGGCTGCTGTCCGTCAACGGGGTGGACGTGGCGCGCGCCCCGCTGCACCACGCCGTGCGGGAGATCAAGGCCGCGCCCGCAGGTACCGACATCAATGATGACCCACTGCTGGGGCACAGCCCGGCGACCGGCTGCTGTCCGTCAACGGGGTGGACGTGGCGCGCGCCCCGCTGCACCACGCCGTGCGGGAGATCAAGGCCGCGCCCGCAGGTACCGACATCAATGATGACCCACTGCTGGGGCACAGCCCGGCGACCGGCTGCTGTCCGTCAACGGGGTGGACGTGGCGCGCGCCCCGCTGCACCACGCCGTGCGGGAGATCAAGGCCGCGCCCGCAGGTACCGACATCAATGATGACCCACTGCTGGGGCACAGCCCGGCGACCGGCTGCTGTCCGTCAACGGGGTGGACGTGGCGCGCGCCCCGCTGCACCACGCCGTGCGGGAGATCAAGGCCGCGCCCGCAGGTACCGACATCAATGATGACCCACTGCTGGGGCACAGCCCGGCGACCGGCTGCTGTCCGTCAACGGGGTGGACGTGGCGCGCGCCCCGCTGCACCACGCCGTGCGGGAGATCAAGGCCGCGCCCGCAGGTACCGACATCAATGATGACCCACTGCTGGGGCACAGCCCGGCGACCGGCTGCTGTCCGTCAACGGGGTGGACGTGGCGCGCGCCCCGCTGCACCACGCCGTGCGGGAGATCAAGGCCGCGCCCGCAGGTACCGACATCAATGATGACCCACTGCTGGGGCACAGCCCGGCGACCGGCTGCTGTCCGTCAACGGGGTGGACGTGGCGCGCGCCCCGCTGCACCACGCCGTGCGGGAGATCAAGGCCGCGCCCGCAGGTACCGACATCAATGATGACCCACTGCTGGGGCACAGCCCGGCGACCGGCTGCTGTCCGTCAACGGGGTGGACGTGGCGCGCGCCCCGCTGCACCACGCCGTGCGGGAGATCAAGGCCGCGCCCGCAGGTACCGACATCAATGATGACCCACTGCTGGGGCACAGCCCGGCGACCGGCTGCTGTCCGTCAACGGGGTGGACGTGGCGCGCGCCCCGCTGCACCACGCCGTGCGGGAGATCAAGGCCGCGCCCGCAGGTACCGACATCAATGATGACCCACTGCTGGGGCACAGCCCGGCGACCGGCTGCTGTCCGTCAACGGGGTGGACGTGGCGCGCGCCCCGCTGCACCACGCCGTGCGGGAGATCAAGGCCGCGCCCGCAGGTACCGACATCAATGATGACCCACTGCTGGGGCACAGCCCGGCGACCGGCTGCTGTCCGTCAACGGGGTGGACGTGGCGCGCGCCCCGCTGCACCACGCCGTGCGGGAGATCAAGGCCGCGCCCGCAGGTACCGACATCAATGATGACCCACTGCTGGGGCACAGCCCGGCGACCGGCTGCTGTCCGTCAACGGGGTGGACGTGGCGCGCGCCCCGCTGCACCACGCCGTGCGGGAGATCAAGGCCGCGCCCGCAGGTACCGACATCAATGATGACCCACTGCTGGGGCACAGCCCGGCGACCGGCTGCTGTCCGTCAACGGGGTGGACGTGGCGCGCGCCCCGCTGCACCACGCCGTGCGGGAGATCAAGGCCGCGCCCGCAGGTACCGACATCAATGATGACCCACTGCTGGGGCACAGCCCGGCGACCGGCTGCTGTCCGTCAACGGGGTGGACGTGGCGCGCGCCCCGCTGCACCACGCCGTGCGGGAGATCAAGGCCGCGCCCGCAGGTACCGACATCAATGATGACCCACTGCTGGGGCACTGCCCGGCGACCGGCTGCTGTCCGTCAACGGGGTGGACGTGGCGCGCGCCCCGCTGCACCACGCCGTGCGGGAGATCAAGGCCGCGCCCGCAGGTACCGACATCAATGATGACCCACTGCTGGGGCACAGCCCGGCGACCGGCTGCTGTCCGTCAACGGGGTGGACGTGGCGCGCGCCCCGCTGCACCACGCCGTGCGGGAGATCAAGGCCGCGCCCGCAGGTACCGACATCAATGATGACCCACTGCTGGGGCACTGCCCGGCGACCGGCTGCTGTCCGTCAACGGGGTGGACGTGGCGCGCGCCCCGCTGCACCACGCCGTGCGGGAGATCAAGGCCGCGCCCGCAGGTACCGACATCAATGATGACCCACTGCTGGGGCACTGCCCGGCGACCGGCTGCTGTCCGTCAACGGGGTGGACGTGGCGCGCGCCCCGCTGCACCACGCCGTGCGGGAGATCAAGGCCGCGCCCGCAGGTACCGACATCAATGATGACCCACTGCTGGGGCACAGCCCGGCGACCGGCTGCTGTCCGTCAACGGGGTGGACGTGGCGCGCGCCCCGCTGCACCACGCCGTGCGGGAGATCAAGGCCGCGCCCGCAGGTACCGACATCAATGATGACCCACTGCTGGGGCACAGCCCGGCGACCGGCTGCTGTCCGTCAACGGGGTGGACGTGGCGCGCGCCCCACTGCACCACGCCGTGCGGGAGATCAAGGCCGCGCCCGCAGGTACCGACATCAATGATGACCCACTGCTGGGGCACAGCCCGGCGACCGGCTGCTGTCCGTCAACGGGGTGGACGTGGCGCGCGCCCCGCTGCACCACGCCGTGCGGGAGATCAAGGCCGCGCCCGCAGGTACCGACATCAATGATGACCCACTGCTGGGGCACAGCCCGGCGACCGGCTGCTGTCCGTCAACGGGGTGGACGTGGCGCGCGCCCCGCTGCACCACGCCGTGCGGGAGATCAAGGCCGCGCCCGCAGGTACCGACATCAATGATGACCCACTGCTGGGGCACAGCCCGGCGACCGGCTGCTGTCCGTCAACGGGGTGGACGTGGCGCGCGCCCCGCTGCACCACGCCGTGCGGGAGATCAAGGCCGCGCCCGCAGGTACCGACATCAATGATGACCCACTGCTGGGGCACAGCCCGGCGACCGGCTGCTGTCCGTCAACGGGGTGGACGTGGCGCGCGCCCCGCTGCACCACGCCGTGCGGGAGATCAAGGCCGCGCCCGCAGGTACCGACATCAATGATGACCCACTGCTGGGGCACAGCCCGGCGACCGGCTGCTGTCCGTCAACGGGGTGGACGTGGCGCGCGCCCCGCTGCACCACGCCGTGCGGGAGATCAAGGCCGCGCCCGCAGGTACCGACATCAATGATGACCCACTGCTGGGGCACAGCCCGGCGACCGGCTGCTGTCCGTCAACGGGGTGGACGTGGCGCGCGCCCCGCTGCACCACGCCGTGCGGGAGATCAAGGCCGCGCCCGCAGGTACCGACATCAATGATGACCCACTGCTGGGGCACAGCCCGGCGACCGGCTGCTGTCCGTCAACGGGGTGGACGTGGCGCGCGCCCCGCTGCACCACGCCGTGCGGGAGATCAAGGCCGCGCCCGCAGGTACCGACATCAATGATGACCCACTGCTGGGGCACAGCCCGGCGACCGGCTGCTGTCCGTCAACGGGGTGGACGTGGCGCGCGCCCCGCTGCACCACGCCGTGCGGGAGATCAAGGCCGCGCCCGCAGGTACCGACATCAATGATGACCCACTGCTGGGGCACAGCCCGGCGACCGGCTGCTGTCCGTCAACGGGGTGGACGTGGCGCGCGCCCCGCTGCACCACGCCGTGCGGGAGATCAAGGCCGCGCCCGCAGGTACCGACATCAATGATGACCCACTGCTGGGGCACAGCCCGGCGACCGGCTGCTGTCCGTCAACGGGGTGGACGTGGCGCGCGCCCCGCTGCACCACGCCGTGCGGGAGATCAAGGCCGCGCCCGCAGGTACCGACATCAATGATGACCCACTGCTGGGGCACAGCCCGGCGACCGGCTGCTGTCCGTCAACGGGGTGGACGTGGCGCGCGCCCCGCTGCACCACGCCGTGCGGGAGATCAAGGCCGCGCCCGCAGGTACCGACATCAATGATGACCCACTGCTGGGGCACAGCCCGGCGACCGGCTGCTGTCCGTCAACGGGGTGGACGTGGCGCGCGCCCCGCTGCACCACGCCGTGCGGGAGATCAAGGCCGCGCCCGCAGGTACCGACATCAATGATGACCCACTGCTGGGGCACAGCCCGGCGACCGGCTGCTGTCCGTCAACGGGGTGGACGTGGCGCGCGCCCCGCTGCACCACGCCGTGCGGGAGATCAAGGCCGCGCCCGCAGGTACCGACATCAATCTGACAGCCCGAGGTCCAACGGGGTCCATGCAGCCTAGATCAAGGCGCGGCTACCGACGTCATCATCAGCCTAAAGCGGGCTACTGAAGTACTCACATCCTTACCACAGGGGAAATATAGGGTGTAAGAGTGGGGATGACCCTTAATTGCCTCCTTCATTGTGATGTGTGTAAGCAAGCACGGGCAATTGTCAAAATCGGCCCTGCGGTAGGGCGGCAGGGACGCGAGACCACCCTTGGTTCCTAGATTGTATTTGCCGCCCTGCACGTTGCCGCATGTGTAGCGCAATCGGGGCATTTCTCAATCAGTTGGTTGGCAACTGACACACGGAGCGTACGTATTTCAATCAAGATGGCGGCAGATTATAATGAGCATAAAGTTTGGTTTCCAGTCATACAAGTATATAAAGACCGGCCCCACATGTGGGATAAATAAACAAAAATACATTATTTATTGAAGTTATACTTCTTTAGGCGCGTTATGAAAAAATGATGAGAGTGAAATTTTTAGATGCGCGCGCATCACTGTAACCCAAAAGTAACAGCATGAAGTTGGCCGCGGGCGCGTTATGAATGTTAGTGTCTAATCATGGTGGATTATTAACCACTTAGTGGTTAATAATCCACCATCATTAGACATCTGTTCGAAAGGTACTTTGAACGATCCACGAAGCTCCATAAGATGAAAAAAAAAAAAAAAAAAAATGAAAAAATTCTTTAATGCTTACAAGTTCCATATAAACATGTTGTTGAGTATTCCCTTTTAAGTATTGTACTTGTATTAGGGGATACTCGCTCTTTCGTAAATTTTTTTACATTGAACTTTGCTATGACAATTATTGACATTAAAATTACTTTCGAAATAAAAATAGACAAGTTCTAATTTTTCCCGCCCCCGTAGTATGAGCACCACAATTCTCATTGTATCACGTGTCATATCGCGTCCAGCTGTCAAACTCCAAAGAATTTGACACCTGAGCGCGACAAAACACGCGTCACATATTATATCGCGGTCCTCATGCCTGGGGGGAAGGCATCATACATTAACTATTCAAAGTATTTAACAATAACCCATTTAAAGGACTTAATTTTTTTATATTAGTAGCTAATTTTCAATATAATTATATAATAGCAGTATGTGCGTGTGTGTTTTTTTTTTATGTATGTGAGAGACTAGATAATATAGTGTTTTTTTTTTTTATATATTTTACCGTATATTATTGTCGTATCAATGATATTCTCGGTTTGAGAATATGTTAAGGATTTTAGCCAGGGAGTAATAACTTTTTTACATTTAAGTGATGTCAAATTGTATATATTCAATATTCTATTAATTTTATTGTAGATATTTATAGGTTGTGTACAGCATTGTCTAGAAAAAATGGTTCTTACTCTATTTGGTTTAATAACACAATATGGGTTACGTTTCCTATTAATGTTTGGATCTATAGATGTATCTGTATGGGTTTTTAAAATACATTGTTGAATGTACAATTGCCTTACCGTTAGGACGTCAGAATCTTGATATAATTTTTCTGTGCTATATTTTCTCTTTTTATAAAGTATTACTTTTAAGATTGCTCTCTGTGCTCGCTCTATACTTATAAATTTTGTTTATAAGTGCCACCCCAAATAAAAATGCAGTATAAAAGATAGATTGCACTAAAGTTGTATATATATACGCGAGTAATTGTTTATCAGTTACTCTGCGTATGTATTTAAATAGCCATATTAACCTTCTTGCCCTATTCGACACCGCTTCAATTTGACCATACCATAAAAGATTTTTATCAATAATTATACCCAAGTATTTGATGCTATCAACCTTATCAATTTTTGGACAGTCACACTTATTTGTGTTTCTTGGACAATAATGAAGTGTTAGTTTTTTATTTTGCTGAAAATCTGGCAAATTTTTAATACAGAACTCAATGTACTTAGTCTTATCGGTGTTAAGAGTCAAAGAATTGATTCGCAGCCACTTAGTTATCTTTTTTAACGCAACCTCAGCATTTGAGTATGCTTCCTCCCATGTAGAACCATGAAATAAGAGTGCAGTGTCATCGGCGTATGAAAATACCTGTCCTTTATGGAGTCGCATATCAGTCAGATCGTTAATATATACAAGGAATAAGGTAGGACCGAGCACGCTCCCTTGTGGGACACCATAGTTACTGACTTTGATATCTGTACTGTAAATACCATCATCAAGCTTAACTCGCTGGGTACGATTGTATAAATATTGCCTTAATAGCTCCAGAAAGGTGCCGCGTATACCTAATCTTTCCAACTTGCTCATAAGAATGGAACAGAGACGGCATCGAAGGCTTTTTTCAAGTCCAAGAAGACACATAGGGGTTTATATTTTTTATCTAAATAGTGTGAAATATTTTTAACCAGTTCTGAAATTGCATCTTCTGTACTCATACCATTTGAAAACCAAATTGACCTTTAGATAGTAAGTTATATGTTTTGAGATATTTGACTAATCTACTATTTATTAATTTTTCTATGACTTTTGAGATTACACATAATATAGAGATACGGTAATTGCTTATATCGTCTCTGTCCCCACCCTTAAATACTGGTAGTATTATTGACCTTTTTAAAAGACTAGGAAATTGGCCCATGCGAAAGCATAACTTGGAAAGATGGGTAATTACCGGAAGTAGTTCGTTTATTGATATTTTTATAAAATTTGTTGGAATACTATCCCAGCCGGCAGCAGCATCAGTCCTTAGTCCCCTTATCACCGATTCCACCTCAGAGGCTTCAGGCTCAATTATGCCAATGGAGTTACTTTGAGATGGCAGCGACAAGATATATTCATTTAATTCATTTTGATCAATTGATATATACTTGGCCAAGTTTTTACCAACATTATTAAAATAGTTATTAACTAGTTCAGCAGACTCTGAAGGACTAGGTGCTATGTTTATCAGTTCTGTATTGAGCTCGGTTTGTTTATTTAAATTAGTAATTTGTTTTAAATTCTTCCAAAGCAATTTATTATTATTTTTAGATTTGTCTAGTAAGTCTTTTTCATATTGTGTTTTCAGATTTTTCAATAGATTAGTGCAGTGATTTCTATATCTACGGTAGGTGATTTGTAATATCTCATTATTCGGATCAAGTCGTAATTTTTTTAAGATTATTTCTATGCTTAATACATTTTAAAACACCAGGTGTAATCCATGGTTTTATAATCCTTTTGCTGTTTGGTATAATTAATATTTTTGTATTTTCTTTTAGTGACTCTGTAATGAAAGTGATAAGTTTTTGTAATATTGTTTCTGGATCATTTATAAGGAGTAATTCACTTATTGATTTTGATTTTAAGCTAAGAAGAGCCCCTGTGTAATCAGCAAACGTTTTATATTTTGAAGGTTTTTGATAGTATTGCTTAGAATAATGAAAATAGTAGCCATTTTATGATCTGTAATTGTTGTATCTAAAATAGCTACTGATGCCTTAAAAAGTTTTGTATTAATATTCGTTATAATGTGATCTAAACAACTATTTATTCTGGTATCATATCTATGACCCGGTAAAAGACAATGACTAGCCAACATATCAAGATACTTGTTTGTATTAGTTTCTAGACATCCATGCATTATGTTTATATTGATATCTCCAAGTACTACTATAGATTTACCTGCTAGGTGAGATGAGTGTAGATATTGATCTAACGAATCTATGAAATGACTTGAGTTTTTTTCAGATGGAGAGCGATAAATACAAATTATACAAAAAGAAGAAGTACTAATTTCTAAGCATGATGCCCCCGACAGGTAAACTTCCTTTACGAAGTGTTGAAGTGTATTTTTTATATACACTACCACTCCGTCATTGAGATTGATTTTTTTAGTAGAATTGTATCTCAAATAGTTTGTCTTTTGTGGAAGAGGCTTGTCTAAGTTAATACGACACTCTGTCAGGGCGATAATGTCAACCTGTTTATTTAATAACCTTAAGTTGGCCTCAAGGTCATCAATATTTATATAAGATGATCGCGTTGTCAAAAACAATGTTGGCACGCTCGTCGCCTCTGATCACTGTTTTCATATTTATAATATTTGTACGAGCAAGCTACGTACATTTCGCCCGCTCATCATTTTACTAATTGACCTTATTTTATTATTTTCAATAATCGTCAATTACTTACAAGTTAGTTCGCAATTAGCTATCAAGTAAGCCGTGCGCGTACTCATTCATAACAATCATTTTTATATCAACTAGTATTGTTTTAAGTTATTGTTTAGTTACCAAAATATACTTTATTATCAAGTTATCAAGTTTATCATTTTATCAGTATCTTAGTTTCGGTACATCCCGAACATTGGTCCTTCGCAGCCTACGTGACAGGCGGGACTTGACGCGTTTTGAGTTCGGTGAACTATACTCGTGTCACTCGTTTCGCAACGTGACGTGTTGAACTAAGTGCAAGTGCATACGTGTACCAATAACTGTGCGTATTGCTATCGATAGTCCTAACTACTGAGCCTATCGTCATCAAGAGTGAGCTTCAAGTTTGTGGTGGTCATCATCAAGGATCACCAAGTAACAAGGCAGTTCGATTGCTTTGAGACAACAAGGTCTCAAGTCGGTCCAAGCAAGGGTGGAGTCGCACGCAGTCAAGGGCAAGCAGATCAGTCCTTTTATTCTTTAACATGTCCGTAATGGAAAATATTTTGTCCAACCAGCAGCAAATCGCAAAAGCAATTGAGCACGTCCTTACCAATTTTAAAAAGGACGGGGCTGAGAGGAAGACGCCGGAATATTTGCGTAGGTTAGACATCCTGGATAACTATTGGACTGAATTCCGTAACAATCATGCAAACTTATCGGAACTCGGTATGGAGTCCCATAGTTATTTTCTCAGCAATGAGTTTGAACGGGTAAAAGAGAGATACGAATCGATTAGGTCACATATACAGAATTATCAGCCTGTAGCAGCAGATAGGCCAGCAACGCCTATCCTGAAACCGCCAACGTTCACGGGTAAGTCCAACGAAAGTCAACAGCCTCAACCGTCATCAAGAGGAACGGCAAGTAAAACTGAAGATATGCTGAAAAAACAAAGCAGTAATTTCAAAGCATTCCAGCGCACCATCAGCAACATAGACTTGGCTTCTGTTTCGGAAAAGTGGGAGTTCGATGACATATTACGAACCTTACAAGCCCGCTGGGCGGCTATAGACTCCCTACATTGGGATTTAGACAGCGAACTTGAAGGCTCCAACAAGGAGTACGAAGATGCATTTTCGAGTTATGAGAAAACGTATCATAACACCAAGAAGTTAATAAACAAAAAGATGTGGTCAGTGGCACACATGGAAAAGGCCACTCCACAGATGGAAATTCCGACATTCCATGGTAACTATAACAACTGGGTTTCGTTCAAAGATCTATTTACTGAAATTATTCACAATAACCCATCTATGACGAATGCCCAGAAAATGCAATACTTGAAAACAAAGGTAAAAGGAGAAGCTGAGAGATTGATTCAGCATCTCCATGTTAGTTCTGAGAACTATCAAACCTGCTGGGAGATACTCAATCAGCGGTACAACAATAAAAAGCTCATATTTTCGACACATATAAATATTTTACTTAATCTTCCGGTTACGCAACAGCAATCGCTCAACAATATCAAGAGGTTACACGACACCACGATCGAATGTCTAAATGCTATCAAGAATTTAGGCGTCGACACTAGTACTTGGGATCCGTTGATTGTGCACATTTTATCTCAAAAACTGGATATTGATTCTTATACAGACTATATCGAATCTGTTAAACAGCCAAGAGAGTTACCAATACTGAAAGAATTTCTAGATTTCTTAGAAACTAAATTTACGACGCTAGAGTCTGCGCGTAGAAAACAGGATAACACGCAAAAACTCCAGCCCATTTCTAAACAATCGACCAATACAAATAATTATAGTACCAAGGAAAACCATAATAATAATGTTCAAAGATCGAGTTACAATAAAAATTCCTTTTCTTCAAGCACCAAAAACGTGACCAAATCAAAATACAAGTGCCTGCTTTGCAATAGTAACGATCATGGGATTTATTACTGTCAAAAATTTTTAGAAATGCCACCAGCAAACAAGCGTAAATTAGTCACAAAGTTCAATCTCTGCCCAAATTGCCTATTCAACCACTATGGAAAATCATGTTTATCAGAAAGACGTTGTCGTGAGTGCAATAAGGACCACAATAGCTTATTACACGAAGCGTTTACGCAATCAGGTGCAACGACGATGCAGGCCGCGGCCGCGGAAGCGGGCGCGGGGAGCTCGACGAACACGAGTGCAAATTCAGGCAAATTAGTAAAAAGTAGCTCACACGTAAACTTACAAAGTGATGCAATCGAAGTATTGTTACCAACGGCCATAATCAAGGTACAAGGTTCGGATGGTACGTTCCACACTCTACGCGTTTTGCTAGATCAAGGTTCACAAACATCTTTGATCACGGAACACGCGGCCCAATTATTGAGAATACAAAGGCAAAGATGCAAGGGAATTGTAACAGGAGTAGGTGACAAAGAGAGCAATTGCAAAGGGATGATAAGTATAAAATGCGCCTCGATCGCAAACGATTTCACTTTTGAAACAGAAGTGCTGATTATGAAAAATCTTGTTAAAAATCTTCCCAGCAGTACATTTTCAAAACCGGACTGGCCGTATTTAGATCATGTGAAATTAGCAGACCCGGAATTTTATATTAGTCGTCCCGTAGATATTTTATTAGGAGCTGACGTTTATTCCATCATACTTTTAGACGGAATTGTAAAGTCAATTCAACCCTGCCGACAGCGCAACAAACGCAGTTAGGCTGGATTTTGAGCGGAAATGTAAAGACATTCCAGTGTAATGTTGTTTTACATGACCTAAATGACATACAGCATTTTTGGGAATTAGAAGACATTACGGAACCATCAAATCTATCAAGTGAAGATCTGCAGTGCATGGAATATTATCGGGCTACCACCAAGCGACAAGAAGATGGTCGATATGAAGTTCGTCTACCGCTAAAGCCGGGCTATCAAGAAAGCCTGGGATCTTCAAAATTAAAAGCAATAGCTCAATTTCACTCATTAGAGAAAAAGATAAACAAAGATACCTACATTAAAAATGAATATAAATTATTTATTAACGAGTACCTATCGCTCGGACACATGACGCCGGCAGTCGACGACGGTAACCTGAAACTCGAGTGTTATTTACCGCATCATTGTGTCACGCGACAAGAATCGACGACGACAAAATTCCGTGTAGTATTCAATGCCTCATCATCAACATCAAACGGGTCCAGCTTGAATGACGTCATGTATAGGGGCCCAAACTTACAACAAGATATCCAGAGTCTCATTATCAAGTGGAGACAATACCGTTACGCATTCACTGCAGACATCGAAAAAATGTTCCGCCAAATTTGGTTAAAATCAGAAGATCGAGGGCTTCAAAAAATTGTCTGGCGAGATGATAAGTCCCAACGATTACAATTTTATCAATTAGCTACGGTGACTTATGGCACGAAAGCGGCTCCGTTTCTTGCCATGATGACTCTAAAGCAACTAGCGCAAGATGAGAGAGCAAACTATCAGAACCGACCAAATCATTCAAGAACAGAGTCTGCGCCATGCGTCCTGGAGGAATGTTTTTACATGGACGACCTCGTTCACGGATCACATTCTCTGTCATCAGCAAAGGAGCTACAAAAAGACATGATCGCACTCTTAAAATCGGGCGGATTCCATCTTAGAAAGTGGAAGTCAAATTCGCCTGAACTATTAAAGGATGTCAACAAGGACAAAGACACTAAAGACGCCTTTGGTTTCAAGCATGAGGAATCAACAAAGGCCTTAGGAATAAGCTGGAAGCCATCCCTCGATACCTTTTCATTTGAACCAAAACTTAATGAGTTATTGTCGCCAACCATCACCAAAAGGGAGCTTTTATCAAATATTTCAAAAATTTTCGATCCGTTAGGTTGGATTTCTCCTATTACAACAAAGTTAAAGATTTTATTTCAATCTACTTGGAAATTAAACCTGCAATGGGATGAGCAGGTACCAAAACAAGTTTATGAAGAGTGGATTAAAATTAAGACTGATATCAAATTTATTAGCGACTTCCATTTACCGAGGTGGTTGGGAACCACTGGCAATAATACTATCGAACTTCACGGTTTTTGCGACGCAAGTACCAAAGCTTATGCTTGTGTGGTATATTGCAAGGTAAACAAGAGTTCAACATCAACCGTGTTAGTAGCAGCGAAAGCTAAGCTTGTGCCCTTGAACAAGGTTACATCTCTACCTCGCCTAGAGTTATGCGGTGCAGTCCTGCTATCAAAATTAATGGCAAAAATCAAGTCTTGCCTCCATGATCAAGAGATCAAAATTTATGGCTGGACCGACTCGACGGCAGTTCTGGGTTGGCTACATGGAAATGCAGACCGCTGGAAGCCGTTTGTAAGCAACCGAGTCAAACAAGTGACATCCATAGTAGCTGCGGAGTGTTGGTCTTACGTCAAATCAAAGGATAATCCGGCAGATTGCGCCAGTCGCGGGCTCACAGCTTCCGCACTGAAAGAACACACTCTTTGGTGGCAAGGGCCTACTTGGTTGCTTACTTACGAGCCACCGAGTGACGTCACGCAATCAAATTACACCACTGATCAAGAAGTAAGAAATGTAAAGGTAGCAACTGTTACAAAATCAACAGATAATTATGACGTTGTTAACCAACTATTATCTAAATACAGCTCATTGTCGAAAGCTATTCGGATTCTAGGATGGGTCTTAAGATTTATACATGGTCGCAGAGGTATTAATAAAAATTACTTATCAGTAAAGGAGTTATATCAGGCGAGAATGTTGATTATCAAGAAAGTTCAACATGAGTCATTTTTAGATGAAATTAATTCAATAAAATATAATAAAATAGTTAACAGCAAGAGTAATATTTATGACTTACATCCATCCCTAGATGAGACCGGCGTTTTGAGAGTAGGAGGTAGATTGAGACACGCAAACATCGATCCGGAAACTAAACACCCTGCTATAATTCCCAACAACACAAGACTGGCCGATCTCATAGTTGACGAAGCGCACATACAAACATTTCATGGTGGCGCTCGTTTAACAACTGCATTTATGAGAAGGAAATACTGGTTGATTGGCGGCATCAGGGCTACTAAGAAACGAGTCCGCCTCTGCGTTCAGTGCAGAAGACACAATCCAGACATGCAGCATCAAATTATGGGAGACTTACCGTCATCCAGGTCGAACCCGTCCCGTCCGTTTTATCATACAGGGGTCGACTATACGGGGCATGTTTACATCAAGGCCAACAAGGGCCGTGGTATTCGCACCACGAAAGGATACGTGGCAGTATTTGTATGCATGGCCACGAAAGCTGTACATGTGGAGCTTGTATCGGATTTAACAACTTCAGCGTTCTTAGCAGCGTTACGCCGAATGGCTGCACGGAGAGGAGTCCCAAGGCACATGTACAGTGATCAAGGCACGAATTTCATCGGCGCTAATAAAGTACTACAGCAAGAATATCAAGCTTTAAAAAACATATTTAATCAAGAATTCATGACTGAAATAGCAAGCATGGGGATAGAGTGGCACTTTAATGCCCCCGCATGGCCTTCAGCAGGCGGGCTGTGGGAAGCGGCAGTCAAGAGCCTTAAACACCACATCAAGCGAGTCATCGGAGAGCAAAGGCTCACATATGAAGAATACAGCACTCTTCTGTCTCAATTAGAAGGATGCTTAAATTCTAGACCCCTCTGCCCTATGACTGAAGATCCGGACGACTTAGACACCATCACACCATCACACTTCTTAGGAAGCGGTTCTTCTTTAAATATTTACGAAACTGAGAAAGATTTACGTACGAGGTGGCATCTGACCCAAAAATTATTCAAGGATATCTGGGATCGATGGCAGAACGAATATCTTACTCAACTCGCATCAAGGAGTAAATGGAGACGCCCACAACCCAATATCAAGGAAAACGACGTTGTAATCATAAAAACGAGAATCTTCCCCCAGGAAAATGGGCTCTAGGTCGAGTACACCAACTACATCCCGGAAGTGACGGCTACGTTAGAGTCGTCACTCTTAAAACAAAAAATGGCATTATACAACGCCCTGTTGTTAAATTATCAATTCTGCCCGTTAATCAAGATCATAGTGATAAGCAATCAGAGCCTGACCAAGAGGCACCCGTCATGAAAACTAGAAAAAAGAAAAGTTTTTGTTTGACTTCAGTGATAACGTCTTTGTTGTTATTTTTCATATCGGTCATACCTACCGCACAGAGCGCCTACAACATAACAGAGTTACAAAGAAACAGTCTTTATTTCGATAGCATTACAAAAATGCATTTAATTCAAGACGAGTGGCGCTTGATTGTTTACTACGACATACAGCCTTATAAGCAAGGCATAATGACTCTAAATAAATATATACAATATTTAGACGAACTTTGCGTAAATATAAAAGAACAATCGCATTGTAGCGGGATCATGTTGCAATTACATCACGAGTTTGATGAACTCGAATATTACAATAACATTTTAATAAGCCGTAAAGACACAGGAATACGACACAAACGCGGCCTTATCAACGGTGTCGGTTACGTCGCGAATAGTTTATTCGGTGTCTTAGACGAGCATTTTGCGGAGAAATATGAACAAGATATAAATCTTATTAAGGAGAACCAAAAACATTTGGCAACCCTACAAAAAAATCAGACTTCAATTATAGAGGCAGAGTATAACTTCATGAAACGGACTGAAAATATTATGGAAAAACATCACAAAATTATTAACCGGAAGTTAAACACCGTCGAAAATTCAGTAATGCAAATCAAAAAAGGTTTAGAAAATATTTGTCTCAGCAGTGAATTTATATCGTCAACAATTATGGCAAATAACATAGTATTTAGCCTCAAGAACGTGCAGCAAACTCTTCTCGATACTGTGACAAATATTTATAACGGAAAATTTAATTTTCATATGTTGACACCCGATCAGATAATACAAGAGCTTAACATCATAGCAGGACACCTACCGAAAGACTTAGCATTGCCAGTCGATAATTATGATATTTACCAAATTTACAACTTGTTACAAGTACGAGCAAGAATTTCGAATAATTATATTATATTTGAAATAAAGTTTCCCTTGATCAGCAGAGATCTATACGAGGTCTTTAGGCTTATTCCAATACCGCGAGTCTTCAATGGTATCAACGAAACTTCTATACGACCTATATCCGAGTATGCTGCAATAAACTTAAGAAAGGACGCCTATGTGCCACTGACAGAAAGCAATTTGGATACATGTATACGTAGAGACTCTTTTGTAGTACTATGTCACATAAGACGCCCTATTTATCATATCAAGAACGACCAAAGTCTATGTGAAACTATCCCACATCAAAACACTTGCAAAACAGTTACAAAATTATGTTATAAAAATGGATAGAATTAAATAAATTAAATAGTTATTTTTATACGTGCTGCGAGCGGTGTCAAATGAAGTTGATATGCGACGATCAGATTACTACGGTGCAATTGACCCAATCAGGCATATTTACAGTAGGTCAAGGCTGCATTATCAAGACAGCTGATTTCTTTATTTATTCTCATAAGGAAAATGAAAATAAGTTGGCTACAAGTTCGGCGCTGGAGGTTCCCGATATTTCGCCTATCAATCGTTATATTAATATCTCTTTACCCGATACATCCATACCGAGTAATGAATCAGACAGTACCGATAGCAATCTTCGTTTGGCAAATATTAAGCAACAGCTGGACATGATAAAGAATAGCGAAACCCTGGCCGACAAGGTGTCGTACCACGACGTTCACCACTATGCAGCAATTTATGTTCTTTTCGCGATCGTTGGGGTTGGCGCAGCAGTGCTCGCCTGGCGGCGGTGCAGGTCGCGCCCGCGGCCTCGGCGGCGGCGGTGGCAGCGGCAGCGGTGGCGGCCGCAGCGGAGCGGGCTGTTCCGCTGCCGGCCGCCCGCTCCAGTATTAGTGTAGTGCAGTGTAGTGATTATGATGGTAAATGTAGTGCAAGTGATATTCCAAAGCAAAGTGCGCGAAATTTAAAACAAAATAGAAGCACATCGCCAGTGCTTCGTTCGGTATTCACTATCCCGGACGCTAACATATAGATTTAGATAATTTTATTCTATCATTATAAGCATCAAGATAATTAAAGCACTTTTCATTGCATGTTAGTTTTAAAGGAATTATTGTTCATCATCTTGTTACAATAAGGTCATCAAACACATCATCGCTACTAATCTCATTTTTCTCGCCCGGGAATATGTACGAGCAAGCTACGTACATTTCGCCCGCTCATCATTTTACTAATTGACCTTATTTTATTATTTTCAATAATCGTCAATTACTTACAAGTTAGTTCGCAATTAGCTATCAAGTAAGCCGTGCGCGTACTCATTCATAACAATCATTTTTATATCAACTAGTATTGTTTTAAGTTATTGTTTAGTTACCAAAATATACTTTATTATCAAGTTATCAAGTTTATCATTTTATCAGTATCTTAGTTTCGGTACATCCCGAACAATATTTATCCACATGTTTCTAGTTTCTATATAGACACAACGTGTTTTAGTTACTTACAAGTGCTAATTACATATGGACTAATAACTTAAATTCAGTAGTGATTTTAATTGAATATTTTGAATATTTATTTAATTTTTAAAATTAAAACTGTACTTAATTGACTGTGTTAACTATCCTTTTCCAGTCCTTTTATTATTTTATTGTAATTATTAATTATTTGCATGCAATTAAAAAATATTTTTAATGATGCTAAAGAAGTATAACTTCTCACGCGCGTACATAAGTTACACGCATCCATTTTTTTTACAGTATATATCTTTCTGTTGTCAATTGTTCATTCAGTATTTCCTTTTTTGCGCTAACACCATAGAAAGAGCCAAGGCCCTAACTACCGATCTTTTGATTATTTGATAATACTGGGGCCATTTTCAATGCGTGTGTTTAGCTCAATTTATAGCTAAACACTGAATAACAGGCATGTGTGTAAAGACAAGCCGATATTGCCCCGACCGCCAAGCGCCCTAGATTGGCCCTGCGGCAGGGATGTCAGTAGCCTCCTTTAGATTAAAACAAAAAGGGAAGATGCGGTACGCTTATACTAGCATTAAATAAAATGTACTCCGACTCAACTACATATACGCAAGTCTCAAACACGCATACTTCTGTAAATGAACATTCATTATAGCAAGACAGAAATGTACGCTTCAACGCAGCGCGAGCGAAACGGCGAGTTCGCGTCGCTTGGCAACCGACTGCCTTTTCTTTTCTCTCTCTACAAACGGCTGAGCTGTATAATGCGATTCAAATAAGAATAGGAAAGGCAATGACCTCTATCTGTCAAATGTCGCTTGAAAAGTACGGGTTGCAAAAAAAAAACTTGGAACTCTTTTTTAGCACTCCGCTAATTCAAGAATAAAAACCAAACATTAGTAAACAAACAATAACAAATATTGATAATTAATATCGGTTGATATTTTCTTTCCACTTATTGAGCTTTGGCCATGAATGGTTGATAACCTAAATCGTCAACCAAATGTCACTTTAAGTTGCGTTCAGAAACTCGATTTCAAACTTTCGTTTACATAAACGATGTATGTTCGTATGTGACCTAGTAATAGTGCATGATTATTCATAACTACTCCGGTGGTAATGCAGAGAAGAATGGAATAGAAGAGCTAGATTCTGGTCAATGTTTTTTCTCACAGTCTCAATAAATAAATATTATTAAAAATTTGTGGTTTCTTTTTTCAATCTTAGAAAAATATATACATAAATATTTTTAAAAAATCTGATGCCTTTTCTCACTTAATAAGTTTTATAAGATAAAAACTTTTTTTTGCTCACTCTACCTATTTGGTTTGAATTGACAGCTATGACATCACAATATGGCGCCCAATTGGTCCTATTCTTAGTTGAATCGCATTATATTGTCGTCCTTTTTTGTTAATAAATGGCAAATCAGTAAATGACATTCATGAGAAAATGTGTTCTTTTTAGAAAAAAAAAATGATATTATGGTTTTACGAATGAAAACTGTTGCCGTGAAATTTGTTATATGATCTTGTACTATTTGTGTTCTTTTTAAAAGCATCGACGTCATTGTTATGTCTGTAACACAGAGTTTACGCTATATTGTTTGTTATATTTAGTGCATATGCAGCGTGTTTGGATGTCGAATTGTGACTAAAGCAACTTTTGAGCCGCGAATGCTGTATCTTCCCTATTTCTTTTAATCTAAGACATTAGCCTATTAATGTCTGGACTGTTTGGGAACACGCCTTTCCAATGGATGAAATGAAATTATATTTTATTCAAATTGATTAATTGAAAGCTCTTTTAAATTGCAAAATATTTTTGTAGTTTACTCCTTAAGAATCGATTTGAATATATTAGGGGCCCGGTATGAGAAAAATGTGAGGAGTAAAATCTATCGATGAATGACATTAATGACCTCGTTACGTTTTTGTGCACAACCTCATCTGCGCACCTTTCACTTTTAGCCATGGCAACGGATAAAAAACATTAGGTTGTCACAAATGTCAATATTTTTTTTTTATAGATAGGTCCGACAAATGACTCCACCCCACCTGATGTTAAGTGAAGGTGAAGTCCAGACGCGAAGATAGCTGAAACAGCAGTTCTACCTGCCACACCAGCCATCCTCACCCTGTCGGCCTGCATGTTGCTTCTTCACGTCTCTTTTAAAGGATCCCAGGTTGTAATAACTGTAATAATCCACCATCATTAGACATCTGTTCGAAAGGTACTTTGAACGATCCACGAAGCTCCATAAGATGATCGCGTTGTCAAAAACAATGTTGGCACGCTCGTCGCCTCTGATCACTGTTTTCATATTTATAATATTTATCCACATGTTTCTAGTTTCTATATAGACACAACGTGTTTTAGTTACTTACAAGTGCTAATTACATATGGACTAATAACTTAAATTCAGTAGTGATTTTAATTGAATATTTATTTAATTTTTAAAATTAAAACTGTACTTAATTGACTGTGTTAACTATCCTTTTCCAGTCCTTTTGTTATTTTATTGTAATTATTAATTATTTGCATGCAATTAAAAAATATTTTTAATGATGCTAAAGAAGTATAACTTCTCACGCGCGTACATAAGTTACACGCATCCATTTTTTTTACAGTATATATCTTTCTGTTGTCAATTGTTCATTCAGTATTTCCTTTTTTGCGCTAACACCATAGAAAGAGCCAAGGCCCTAACTACCGATCTTTTGATTATTTGATAATACTGGGGCCATTTTTAATGCGTGTGTTTAGCTCAATTTATAGCTAAACACTGAATAACAGGCATGTGTGTAAAGACAAGCCGATATTGCCCCGACCGCCAAGCGCCCTAGATTGGCCCTGCGGCAGGGATGTCAGTAGCCTCCTTTAGATTAAAACAAAAAGGGAAGATGCGGTACGCTTATACTAGCATCAAATAAAATGTACTCCGACTCAACTACATATACGCAAGTCTCAAACACGCATACTTCTGTAAATGAACATTCATTATAGCAAGACAGAAATGTACGCTTCAACGCAGCGCGAGCGAAACGGCGAGTTCGCGTCGCTTGGCAACCGACTGCCTTTTCTTTTCTCTCTCTACAAACGGCTGGCTGTATAATGCAATTCAAATAAGAATAGGAAAGGCAAGACATCTGTCAAATGTCGCTTGAAAAGTACGGGTTGCAAAAAAAAAACTTGGAACTCTTTTTTAGCACTCCGCTAATTCAAGAATAAAAACCAAACATTAGTAAACAAACAATAACAAATATTGATAATTAATATCGGTTGATATTTTCTTTCCACTTATTGAGCTTTGGCCATGAATGGTTGATAACCTAAATCGTCAACCAAATGTCACTTTAAGTTGCGTTCAGAAACTCGATTTCAAACTTTCGTTTACATAAACGATGTATGTTCGTATGTGACCTAGTAATAGTGCATGATTATTCATAACTACTCCGGTGGTAATGCAGAGAAGAATGGAATAGAAGAGCTAGATTCTGGTCAATGTTTTTTCTCACAGTCTCAATAAATAAATATTATTAAAAATTTGTGGTTTCTTTTTTCAATCTTAGAAAAATATATACATAAATATTTTTAAAAAATCTGATGCCTTTTCTCACTTAATAAGTTTTATAAGATAAAAACTTTTTTTTGCTCACTCTACCTATTTGGTTTGAATTGACAGCTATGACATCACAATATGGCGCCCAATTGGTCCTATTCTTAGTTGAATCGCATTATATTGTCGTCCTTTTTTGTTAATAAATGGCAAATCAGTAAATGACATTCATGAGAAAATGTGTTCTTTTTAGAAAAAAAAATGATATTATGGTTTTACGAATGAAAACTGTTGCCGTGAAATTTGTTATATGATCTTGTACTATTTGTGTTCTTTTTAAAAGCATCGACGTCATTGTTATGTCTGTAACACAGAGTTTACGCTATATTGTTTGTTATATTTAGTGCATATGCAGCGTGTTTGGATGTCGAATTGTGACTAAAGCAACTTTTGAGCCGCGAATGCTGTATCTTCCCTATTTCTTTTAATCTAAGACATTAGCCTATTAATGTCTGGACTGTTTGGGAACACGCCTTTCCAATGGATGAAATGAAATTATATTTTATTCAAATTGATTAATTTAAAGCTCTTTTAAATTGCAAAATATTTTTGTAGTTTACTCCTTAAGAATCGATTTGAATATATTAGGGGCCCGGTATGAGAAAAATGTGAGGAGTAAAATCTATCGATGAATGACATTAATGACCTCGTTACGTTTTTGTACACAACCTCATCTGCGCACCTTTCACTTTTAGCCATGGCAACGGATAAAAAACATTAGGTTGTCACAAATGTCAATATTTTTTTTTTATAGATAGGTCCGACAAATGACTCCACCCCACCTGATGTTAAGTGAAGGTGAAGTCCAGACGCGAAGATAGCTGAAACAGCAGTTCTACCTGCCACACCAGCCATCCTCACCCTGTCGGCCTGCATGTTGCTTCTTCACGTCTCTTTTAAAGGATCCCAGGTTGTAAGAGGGAGGGAACACGTGAGCGGGCAGAGCATTCCATTTACGGATAGTGCGACAAAGAAATGAGTCACCAAATTTCTTTGTACGCGTTGGAATTGTAGCCACAGTAAGACGATGACAACGTAGGCCAGCGCGCGTGGTCCTTTGAAGGAAAGGGGAAGGTGGGATAAGAGAGAATAACTCCTCAGAACACTCGCCGTGGTACAGACGATAGAACGCGCTTAGTGACGCCACGTCACGACGTAATTGAAGAGGCTCAAGGTGTTTAGTCACCTCCTCATCGCCTATGATGCGGATCGCGCGTCGCTGTAACCTATCCAAAGCATCGAGCAAGTACTTGGCGGAGCCATCCCAGAGGTGCGAGCAATATTCCACGCAGGACCGCACTTGCGTTTTGTACAACAAGCACAGTTGATCGGGCATGAAAAAACGCCGCACCTTGTTCAGGACTCGGAGTTTGCGTGAAGCTGTTTTGATCACGGTTTCGATGTAGTCCTTTGGATTCAGGTCTGAGCGAACTTCCATACCGAGCATGGAAATGTTGCTCTGTAGCGGTAGTGTTGTGCCCTGAGAGGGAAGGGGAAGGAATGGCGATGTTTTTGTCGTGAAAGCGCAAACCTGCGTTTTCTTGGTATTGAACTCAACCAAGTTCCTGGTACCCCATTCGGAAATGTGGTCCAAAGCCTGATTGAGTTCAATGACAAGATTCTCCCGTTTCTCCTTGGTTACCGCCTGCCCAGCCGCTGCTTGTCAAATAAACTAAAAATAGATAAAATCGGAGCAAAACTAATGAAAACAAATAAATAACAGAATATAGAGAAATGCCGGTAAGTGTCCAGCACTCTGGAATAGTGGTTTTCAGTACAGATGGAATTATAATACATATTTACAAAATGATGACTAGTGTGTGATATTTTTGAAATTGTGTGTTTCCAGAAATACATTATAAAATATATGATGAATATTGCTGATGTTAGATGATAAAATGTGTGACACGGAAACCTCTGTGAAGTTAGCCCCCCACTTTTTGAATTTTATTATTATCTAAGTTGTTCTGGGTTGTTCTATGTTTGTTCTACATTGTTCCAAAGTATTATTTGAAAAAACTAAAATTTGAAGCTGCCAGACAAGAAAAACCGTTTTTCTATGGTAGCCCCCCATGTTTGGAAATTCAATATTTTTTTAGTTGTTCCAAGTTGTTCTAGTTGTTCCGAACATTGTTCCAAAGTATTATTTGAAAATATTCAAATTTGAAGCTGCCAGACAAAAAAAACGTTTTTATGGTAGCCCCCCATGTTTGGAAATTCAATATTTTTTAGTTGTTCCAAGTTGTTCTAGTTGTTCCGAACATTGTTCCAAAGTATTATTTGAAAATATTCAAATTTGAAGCTGCCAGACAAAAAAAACGTTTTTATGGTAGCCCCCCATGTTTGGAAATTCAATATTTTTTTAGTTGTTCCAAGTTGTTCTAGTTGTTCCGAACATTGTTCCAAAGTATTATTTGAAGCTGTCAGACAAAAAAAAACGTTTTTCTTAGCCCGCCAAACCAAATCGTACTAGAGACAATAAATAAATCAACAATAATTTTAAACAATGACGATCGTATCAGTACAACCGTGGGCTATATCGTTCCAATTTCATTTAATCATTTTGAATAAAATTAATAGTTATAAGACAAGAAAACATTACACTATAGGGTAAACTCCCTAATTGTTGGCACTTTAAGAGTAGGTTCCATGTCAGTCAGACATTAAATTACCATAATCACATCTAAATGAGTTAGTACACAACACATGTAACAGTATCAAGGAAATATAGTTCAATATTTGTTTTCATAATAGTACAGTCAATGAAGGCAAAAATCAGCTAAAACCTCCGATTTCGATGAACCTCCATCGATTTTCATGAAAAATGGTGATGAGGTGGGGGATACCATATGAAACAAAAGTGACATAGTGCCAACTTGCGCTTTTTCCCTAGGGGTAGATACCACCTCTTCTCGGGGGTAAAAATTATTTTAATAAAAATAACTCCAGGAATCGATAGGAAGACAAATTCTAAGCAAAAGTTGTTATATTAAGTTTTCGAAATAAATCAATACTTTCTGAGTTAATAATGATCAAAGATTGTGATTTTGCGTCAAAAAATTCATGATTTAAGCGGTTTTTCATAAATATCTCATAAACGAAAAATATATTATTACTAGACGCAACGAATATTCGGTTACTATTCGGTATTCGGCCTATTCGGCTGCTTTTATTATATTCGGCCGAATACCGAATACCTACATATTATTCGGCCGAATACCGAATACTTAAATAATATATTTTGTCATAGAGAAATAATTGGTAAAATGAAAATTAATATCGATTGATTACGTAGGTATATATTCATATTTTCATTTCTGTTATATATAATCATTAAAGTAGTCATTGGTACATAATCATCTTCTGAATTGGAAAAATGGAGGATTCTATGTATTTGAATTATTGTGGTAATCAAAATTTAAAAGGGTAAGGTTCTCATTTATTTTATAATAATTTATTAAGTAGTCATGGGTACATAAAACAGGTACATAATTTCATCATTTTTGTATTAAACAAGTTAAGAATTTTTCTATTCATTTGTATTATTTTCATAATCAAAATTTAGAAGGGGAAGGTTATGGTGCAGAAAGACTAAATTTTCTGCATTTTTAGGAAGTAGTAGAAATTCTTTTTTTCTCGAACACCATCCCAGCTTCAGAGTAAAGCGCTCTGAATAAACACTACTTCCTGGCGCCGACAAATATTTTGCTGCAATCTTAATCAAACACGGAAATTTAATTTTCCTTGCTGCCACCATGTATATGGGTTGTCATAACGTGATATATTACTAATATTTAAGAAAAGATCAATTTCTGTTGAAACTGCGTTTGACTGAATTGCACTGCAAACAAAGGGGCGCGAAACAATCACGTTTGTACAAGTTTTTGGCGCTAAAATCCAGCCGGATACTTTTGCCTAATATTCAGCTATTCAGTCAGGGGCCTCGCCGAATATTCGGTATACTGCCGAATATACTATTCGTTGCAAGTCTAATTATTACCAAAATTGAAGCTAATAAAAAAAAAACAAACCCCTTCTTTGAAAAACCTTCTTATATGAATTCAAAGTGAGCTATTTTTTTTTTATTTAATTTATTTAATCAAGCAATATTACAATTATAATACATATTATAGTGCAAACAAAAACCAGAAAGGTTTATTCGTGCACTACATTCACCGCTTTACATCTAGTTACAATAAATAAATATAGGTTGTCACACTGTAGTAACTATCATTACATAACAATATTTTATAAAATAAGTGGGTATGTTGAAAATAGCAAACATTGGCATGACAATTAATTTGCACTCGCACGAACCTATACCGGTTGGGTAAGTTTTTTTTTAACTAGCTAAGCATACAAGTCGAAATGCAGTTATCGTAGATAAAGGATGCTCCAATTGTAATGATAAATATGACTTTTTTTAATGTTTTTATTTTAGGTTCGTTGTAACGGTTATTTTAAATGAATTATTTTTAATTTATTGATAAAGTGACTTTTTAATGTGCGTTGTATGTTTCCTTTATTTAGTGCGTTTTTTATTTCAAATGGTAACTTATTTACTAAATTTGGAACAATGAATTGTAATGTTCGTTGCCCATATAGGTTATTTGATTTTGGAATTAATAATTTATTATTTGCAACGCCTCGAGTTAACTTACTATGAGATGAAACCTTTTGAATATCAGTATTGAAGAATTGTTCTGTTAAGATGTTATATTTAAATTTCTCCTGATCCGGCATCAATGAGCAATAAGAGAACAATACGTGATAATTGTTTTTATATTTCTCCCTCACTTTACGAGGGACAATGGTTTTTAAAATGCGCATTTGAAGTTCATAGATGCGATGTAAATGTGATTTCGCAGTACGTCCATAACTACTCAGTCCATAAGAAATTATCGATTCCCCCAGTGATTTATATAAATGTAACAATATAGGATAAGGAATTTTATGTTTAAGTATAGAAAACTTTGCAAGAAGTGCTCGTAATTTATCACATACGTGTTGAATATGATCGGCCCATGTCAACCGATCGTCAATGATTAGCCCGAGGTAAGTTTGATTTTTTACAACTTTCAGTGCGTCGCAACAGCAATTAGTGTTAAAGTTATTGGTATGCAAGCAATTATGATTATGTGATACGAGTACTATAGGAGTTTCTTTTTTATTTTGACTAGTGCTAATATACATAACTTTCGTTTTACTGTCATTTAATACGAGTCCGTTATCATGTCCGTTTCCCGTTTGTTAGGTTTGAATGCTTAGATTTAAGTACTTGCCGAAAAAAAATATGTACATACAATTACCTATAGCTCACTTTGAATTGAAATTAGAAGGTTTTTCAAAGTAGGCGTTTGTTTGTTTTTTTATTAGCTTCAATTTTGGTACTAACATTTTTTTGTAAAGCTCATAGTTTTTGAGTTATTTATGAAAAACCGCTTAAACATGTATTTTTATAACGCAAAATCACAATATTTTATCTTTAATAACTCAGAAAGAAAGTATTGATTTATTCCGAAAACTTAATATAACAAATTTTACTTAGAATTTGTCTTTCTATCGATTCCTGGAGTTATTTTTATTAAAATAATTTTCACCCCCGAGCAGGGGTGGTATCTACCCTCAGGGCAAAAGCGCAAGTTGGCACTATGTCACTTTTGTTTTTTATGGTATCCCCCATCTACTTACCAATTTTATTGTAATTTAATGTCAGCTACCTACTCTTAAAGTGCCAATAATTAGGGAGTTTACCCTACATTCTAATGTTTTCTTTTCTATTAATTTAATTCAAAATGATTAAATGAAATTGGAACGATATAGCCCACGGTTGTACTGTTGTAGTATAATCGTCATTGTTTAAATTGATTTTTGATATATTTATTGTCTCTGGTAGGTGCGATTGATTTTATTTTATAAATAAAAGTTTTTTTTGTCTTACAGCTTCAAATAATATTTTTTTCAAATAATAGTTTGGAACAATGTTAGGAACAACTAGAACAACTTGGAACAACTAAAAAAATAATGAATTTCCAAACATGGGGGGCTATCTCAAAAACGGTTTTTTTTTGCCTGACAGCTTCAAATTTGAGTTTTTTCAAATAATACTTTGGAACAATGTTAGGAACAACTAGAACAACTTGGAACAACTTTCAAAATAACGAATTTCCAAACATGGGGGGCTATCTGAAAAACGGTTTTTTTTTTCTGACAGCTTCAAATTTGAGTTTTTTCAAATAATACTTTGGAACAATGTTAGGAACAACTAGAACAACTTGGAACAAATTTCAAAATAACGAATTTCCAAACATGGGGGGCTATCTCAAAAACGGTTTTTTTTGCCTGACAGCTTCAAATTTGAGTTTTTTCAAATAATACTTTGGAACAATGTTAGGAACAACTAGAACAACTTGGAACAACTAAAAAAATATTGAATTTCCAAACATGGGGGGCTACCATAAAAACGTTTTTTTTGTCTGGCAGCTTCAAATTTGAATATTTTCAAATAATACTTTGGAACAATGTTCGGAACAACTAGAACAACTTGGAACAACTAAAAAAATATTGAATTTCCAAACATGGGGGGCTACCATAAAAACGTTTTTTTTGTCTGGCAGCTTCAAATTTGAATATTTTCAAATAATACTTTGGAACAATGTTCGGAACAATTAGAACAACTTGGAACAACTAAAAAAATATTGAATTTCCAAACATGGGGGGCTACCATAAAAACGTCTTTTTTGTCTGGTAGCTTCAAATTTGAATATTTTCAAATAATACTTTGGAACAATGTTCGGAACAACTAGAACAACTTGGAACAACTAAAAAAATATTGAATTTCCAAACATGGGGGGCTACCATAGAAAAACGGTTTTTCTTGTCTGGCAGCTTCAAATTTTAGTTTTTTCAAATAATACTTTGGAACAATGTAGAACAAACATAGAACAACCCAGAACAACTTAGATAATAATAAAATTCAAAAAGTGGGGGGCTAACTTCACAGAGGTGACACGGAACCTATGATAGTCGAAACCATGGGACGATTCCTGAGGTATCTCTACTTGTAACCGACTTCTTCGGACTTGATTTTGTTTTGTGTCTGTTCAAAGACAATCGTTTTTAGAGTGTAAACTCCAGTCGTGCGTCGGAGCTGACATACACAATTTTGTTCCTATCGGGACATACTTTAGCTGATGAGAAGATTGAGCGCAAGAAACTTATCGGCATTTAACAGAAGTAGCAATATTTACAAAAAAATCATGTCCCTACCAATACAACTTCCACTCGCATTTTGATTGCTGTGTCATACAATATTAATACAAACAGTGTTCATATTAGGTATTGTGGATGACACCTCAATAGTAACACAGTATATCGTCCTTGTCTTGTTATCAATGTTTGCAATTCGATAATTTCGATATCAACATGCTTCTGCATGCAGCCGTAATTCTCGTATCGTTATGTCAATAACACAATATAATATGTGTATGTTTTCTCAAGTACATTTCAGTTATCACCTGACTGAAGCAGTCGTGATTTTTCCGACATATCTTTGATAAATTATTGATAAATTTTAGTGAAAATTTGAAACTACTTTCGGTTTTTGGCCCAACCTCGTTCAGTATTTTCATAAATGACATTCTTGCTGTGTTGCCTTCCGATGTCGAAACGGTTTGGTTGTGCGGATGATACGTTTGCATTGTTTTATGATGAAAAATAATGTACAGTCGTTCGTAATCCTAACGTAAGCCTAAAATAAATTAAAATCAATTTTTTCTTTGTCAAATTAATTATCCTTTAAATTTTCTGTGACAATGGGCCCTAGGCCCTATGGCGTTGTGACGCAGCGTGGGGCGCCCCCCAACAAGGTGGACTGACGACATCGTCAAATGTGCTGGGAGCCGCTGGATGAGGATAGCGCAGGACCGCGCGTGGCGTTCTATGGGGGAGGCCTATGTCCAGCAGTGGACGGAGACAGGCTGATGGATGGATGGATGAATGGGCCCTAACGATTTTTCAATAGTTCCATTTTGCGAAGTCTATTAAATAACGAAAAATGTAATTTCGTTGAGCAATTTCTTTTTCTATTATCAAACCTTGTTATATTCTCTTCAGTTTCTGAAAAATAATGCATAAACTGTATGCAATATGTATAAAAAGATCTTTTCTGACTTGTTTCAGGAATTGTAACCATTGGTGTTGCAAAACCGTTGCCTTGCAGTACAGTAGTTGGAGGGGAAAAAGCAAACGGTCATAGTGTACAAAATAGTCAGGTAAGCAACTAGAAAAGTTTACATTTATATAAAAATAAGTTAAAAAAACATACATAAAACTATGATGTTGTAAAAAAGAGCTTTTTTGATTTATTAAAAGTGAAATATTTTTAAAATATCTTCTTTTGTATTTTTTTTATTTTTCTGATGTCTTTTGAATAATAGCAAATTAATTTTTTTTTTGTAAAAATATATTCGTAAATGTAAATAATAAAACAACGCAAAAATATACAATTAACTTTAAAAAATAAATAAATTGGTTTTGCTTTCAAAATATTGTAAATTTTGTATAAAAAAATATTTCATGTTTAAGTGTTGTGTTTATTGTACACTGAGGGGAAAATGTCAAAGTAAGTTAGAATTTCGACTTTATAAGCTTATAGCTTAGAGCAGTATTTTAAATGCAGCATGCTGATTTTTTTCTAAATACTTTTATGATAATACAAATATTTTTGTACAATAAAGGGAAAAATTACCGCTCTAAGGAAAAAAAACTTATTTGTGTATTTATTTAATTTATTTTCTCGTATAATTTATCATATTCTGTAGTGATGTCCCTTTAGTGTACAATATGCATGCTTGTTTTAATTAAATACTAGTGAAATACCGTTTAACTAATTAATTTTTAATAATAATATTCAAACACACACTTTTAGATTGTATGTTTACAATTTTTTACTTTTATATTGGCATATTGGATTGATTATTACATACGATATTTGTAATATTTCAACTAATTCATAATATTTGTATAAGAAAAGGTAATCCTTTACCAAATTTTTTCTTCTTTCAAATCTAATTTAAATCAAATAATCTTCATTGCTAGATATTTTCTACTTATCTTGTATTCAGTTAAACGGTATTCTACTATTTCACATAATTGTATAAAGCCGTTCCTTACAAAAAAAAACTATTAACTTAAAATGAGCTTAACAAAATTCTTGTTTCTTTTCTAGAAACTGGAGTACTTCACGAAGATCCTGCGTTTGATAATGTCTCTTCACAGAGACATATTAGAGTTGCAATTGCAGTGCGCTCAAGATATTGAGCCAACCACTCAAACTCCGTTACCATTTCGGGTGCCACCGAAGATAAAAGCAGAGATCACGATGAAATGACACAGCGACCGTCTGAACTATACTGTCACAATTGAAGTACCCGAAAACGGGAATTGTACTAATGAAGGAGTCATACATTGTCACGAGTTGAAAATTTAGCATTATTGGAAGATTTATTCAAGAAATATAAGAGCGTAAAGCCCTCTGGGAGCATTTGTCTGTAATGTAACGTTACAGGTTTGAGGCACAATCATCCAATTTGATTCCAATCCACCATTAGCTTATTTTGTTTTACCATTTCAAAATAATAAGGTAGATTTTTTGCTTAACATATGTCTGGCAACAATCTTGTTATTTTGAACAGTCATATTGCCGCTTTCCTGTGACATATGACGATAAATTATTTGGAGTTTTGCCCATGGACACAGGATTACCCTATAAGTTTACCAACGTTTTCTTTAGTGTCAAGATATCGAAAGAGTTTCTGTTATATTTAGGATTTTAAAAGTGATTTAGAAATTTGTACATAACTACAAAAGTTATAATAATCTTCAGAGAAACTATGTTTTACTTCTAGATATTCAATACTTCGGGGAAAGTTAGATATATTATATGATCTGAGTCACCTTATGGTCATACTGTACAATTTTCTAAGTTTCCGTAAATATCTAGTTTTGCCAAAAATTAATGTGGATTTATTGGTATGCGAGTGATTTTTTTGTCTTATTTATTTGGAATATAGATAATTATTTATTACTTAAAATTTTCCTACCCTCGTATATATGATTCTGGTATATTTTTATTATGTCACTTAATGAGAACGTTAATAATTTTTCTCATGTTCCGATCCATGACGACTTATTTTGATTAATTTTCATATTTTAATAATTTTTATACAGGTACTAAACGTCGATAACACATCTTGTTCTTTTTTTGAAAAATATGTTAAAATTCAATTTAAAAGATACATTTTTTCAATTAAGTAGTTATGGTTTTTATTATTTGAATATCGATTATAGAATATTTTTTTCTTAAATAAATCTTAAGCGTAATCGTAAATTAATTTGATAAAACAAAAAGTTAACTAAGATGAAACTTGTACCTAAATTCAATTGAAAATATAATAAATAGGAAAAAATGAATGAATGAAAGTGAATCGTGTCATATAATTTTCGACTGAATTTCGCTTATATACTCGTAAGTATATTATAGGTATTATAAATTAAAATACCTACTATTTATGTTTAGAAAATAAATTGTTAGAGATGTGGAATTTATATATAGAGTTGTATTTAATAAGTTATTATAAATTTATGGTTAATTAAAATCTAGTCTATTATGTAAGGTTGTGGTATAAAGTTATTATTTATTGTAATAATGAAATGATTGTAATAGCACGGGTGATGTAATTTATACGATTGAAATGTTTATGTCAATTCGACAGTAGTTTTTTTTATTTTGTACGAATTTTAAGGAAAAGATTTTTAATCGGTCTGTGAATTATGAAACAAGTTATAAACATAATTGATGCTTTATAGATGTTTTCGTATTCGATAATCTCACTGTCAAAGTTAATAAAATATCACAAGTTTATTTTCAATAATAATTAATAAATAATATTTTAGCAATAAAATAACAATATCTGAAAACTGAACTGCAGATTTCAGACAATTGGCAATTTCTAAAAATAAATCATTTTTTTAACAAATTGTGACAAAACGGATGTTTCATAAACAGTTATTTATTTATTCAAGCACATAGAAAATAATGCTCAATATTTTGTAGAGCGAAAAGGTAAAGGTAAATACAAAATTTTAATCACTCTCTTACAGGAATTTTGTAACATATCATAGGTCGTAAGTATATAAATAAAAAAAATATGAATATTTATGTATACTAATATATATTTGTCTCAGCAAATACTTTACAATTTATTTATTATTTAAAAATTAACTTCATATTAATGGTAAATATCTATGACGTTATTCAAACTGACTATAGGTATAATTTCAAATATGCAAAAACATTACAGTAGTTCTTAAAAAACATTTTGTTTGATCTATTTCAGGAGAGTAAATGTTTAGTCTAGATAAAGCGTTTGCAAAAGTTTCACAAATATTTGTCACATGAATATTGCAAAAGCAATATCTTTTTAAATAGGACAGATCAAAAGTAATCATTGAATATTAAGTAATAGTAGGAAAAAATGCGCAAATTACCAAAGTTTAGAAATGAAGTAGAATGTGTGCCCTTTTTTATATTTAGATAGGCAAATGTCTACTCCACCTGATGTTACGTGGTGGTAAAGTCCAGATGCGAAGATAGCTGGTGCAGCAATTATGAACTGCCTTACAAACCATCCTCACTTTGCCGGCCTGTAGAAATGCTTGTTCATGACTCTTTAAAGGAATCCAGATTGTAGGAAGGTGGGAACACGTGCATGGGCAAAGAATTACACTTAAAAATAGTACGACAGAGAAATGAATCACCAAATTTCTTTGTTTGTGTAATGATAATTTTACTGGACTGTTAGCCTGAGGTTGCTCATTTTGTCGGCATAAGACAGATGACAGAGCTAGCATTAAGCCCACACTACCCACAACAGAATTCTATTCTGTGACACTACCGAATGCGCGCACACCACCGCTGGGCTTATTTATAACCCAAAAAACGTCGCCTAGTAGTAAGGCCGTATATCCATCACCCCCGTCACTCCATAGGAAGGCCAAAGGGGAAGGTCTTCAACCGAGCTTGGTAGCTCGGGGGCCGCAGCCCGGCTAATGTTTGACGGGTATTGAATATATGGACGGTTAGCCTCTATCTCACGAATTTCTTTTGCGCGATGTAGGCTTCCATACGTTTTGAACGCAGCGCCATCTCTTGAGGAGACGAGTGATTATTTTCCTCCATGTTATATGTGGGGCATGTAGATGTCGCCGCCACAACAGGATCGTACTCCACCACAACGGCTAACTAGAGCCGAGGTCCGAGTCTCAGAGACGCCCCCTAGTTGAGCCGGCCCCCTTTAGGTTCGAGTGGACTAGAGGCACCAGACGGACAGGAGACTCCTCCCGTGGGGAGATGTCATCCGCCTGGAATACCTCTAGAGGCATTCGCCAATTCTCGGCTTGAGGTCCCCTTAGGATCTCGCCGTCCCCAAACCCGGTGACGCTGTAAAGGTCATCTGCGAGCTAGTAAGCTGCGACCAACAGCATACACGAGATTATTTCTGTATGAGATCAAGATGACGTGACGGGTTTGTGGCGGACAAGCGGCTATAGTAAATGTCAGTATGTGTCGCTAATTCTCGTTGACGTGCCGGTGAAGAGGGCGATGGAGGAACGACTTAAGATTTCCAGAACCTCGTAGGATATTGGGTTCAGGCAGGCAAGAATAGACTGAAATTCTTGCGACTAGACTATACTCATGCTTAACATCAGAATTGGTTGGAACCATATAACTTTTTTCTGGGGATTGAAAGGATTTTATTGATGCATGCTAAAATGCTCTAAAATTATCGTTGGAAAATTGAATTAGTTTCATTGTAAGAACGCTCTTTCAGCTGCACCTACAAAATTATCGTCTTCTACAACTGCTCTTATGCGTATCAATCGCCTGACAACTTAGATTTAAACATTAATTATACTTCAAATAAAAACTGAAAAGAAAAAAACAAGTCCAGTAGTCTATAATTCTGTTAATAAGGAACAAAGCTACTTTAACAGTCGGGACCCATTAGATATTCAAGAATACATAATATTTTTCAATAATGGGTCCCGACATTTATAGTAGCTTGGGGAAGTTGCGGCACTCTCGGCTCAAAAGTGATCCGCTTAAGTTATGGTGCATGACCTCAATTCCCTTTAGTCATAATTGGAGATCCAAACACGGTGCACTCAAAATAACAATATTACGTATATTCTGTGTTATAAAGATAAACCAATGCCTTCATAAAGAACACAAATAGTTCAAGATTTAATAACAAATGCTACGGCCAACACTTTTCATTCGTAAAACTATAAAAACATTTTTGGAGTTTACTCCTTAAGAATCGATTTGCATATATAAGGGGCCCGTATGAGAAAAATGTGAGGAGTAAAATCTATCGATGAATGACATTAATGACCTCGTTACGTTTTTGTGCGCACCTTTCACTTTTAGCCATGGCAATGGATAAAAAACATTAAGTTGTCACAAATGTCAATAAAATAAATAAACTAAAAATAGATAAAATCGGAGCAAAATTAATGAAAACAAATAAATAACAGAATATAGAGAAATGCCGGTAAGTGTCCAGCACTCTAGAATAGTGATTTTCAGTACAGATGGAATTATAATACATATTTACAAAATGATGACTAGTGTGTGATATTTTTGAAATTGTGTGTTTCCAGAAATACATAATAAAATATATGATGAATATCGCTGATGTTAGATGATAAAATGTGTGACATGGAACCTACGATAGTCGAAACTATGGGACGATTCCTGAGGTATCTCTACTTGTAACTGACTTCTTCGGACTTGATTTTGTTTTGTGTCTGTTCAAAGACCATCGTTTTTAGAGTGTAAACTCCGGTCGTGCGTCGGAGCTGACACACACAATTCTTTTTCTCAAAAATCATGGTTTGCAATGAATGTTAGTTACTGATTCACCATGTTTTATTAAGAACAGGACAACAATACAACTCAGCCGTGTGTAGAGAGAGAAAAGATAACGCAGTCGGCTGCAAAGCGACGCGGTCTCGCGCCGTTTCGCTCGCGGTGCGTTAAAGCGTACAATTCTGTCTCGCTCGCTCGATTGAATGTTTATTTACAGAATTGTGCGTGTGTGAGAATTATGTAGTTGAGACGGATCATATTTTGTTTGATGCTAGTATGAGCATACCGTATCTCCCCTTTTTGTTTTAATCTAAGTCAGTCAAGCTATCGTCTAGCATCTAAAGACACACAGCCCGATAAATCATTAGGTTAGGACTAAATTCTTACTTCGAACGTTAATTTTAAAGCATTTAATAACAAGCTTCGTCGCGCAGGAGCGCGAAAAGCATAAGACTAGGTGGATATAAGAAAATGAGTGTCAAACTAAAAAGAGTAAACTTTACACGTATACATATACAATGTTGTGATTCGTTGTTTAGATAAAGAGCTATAAATGTTAGTTTGTAATATTATTATAATATCGTTTATAGTCTAAGATCGATGTCCAATGCTTTAAGGCCTGTTGAATGTGAAATAATTTAATAAACAATGACTACGTTGCATAAATAAATGTTGGCAAAGTTGATTTTTTGTTTTATTTTCATGAATCGATATGTATAAAAAGGTTTATCTGCTTTAAATTGCTACACTCTGTAGGACCCTTCAGGTTCATCTAATGTACTTATTTATTAAAATCAATTCTTTTTGTATCTCCATTATGAACTACAACAGTAGGTCGAGTGGAGTATGAGAAGGACCCGTACTCCGGGGGTTTTTACCCAACACAGCAAAACACAACACAACTTTAGTTATAAGTAATAAAAATATCATAATATATTAAGTACTAAATTAAGTCAAATTGAAGGTTTGGTGTCGGTGCCATGCCAGATCTATCAACATCCGTGGCACCGACTCCAGATGTTTATTAGACTTTTGATGTACTTACCTACTTATGATATAAATAAGGAAAACAAGTTATTATTTTCTAATTTTTTATAAGCCCGAGCAACAAAAACAACTAAATCCTTATAAAACTTTCGTTTAAACGATACTTCATACGATATATTTTATCTACAAAAGTGGCAGGGGAGAGAGCTCCATCCTTTTCCTCATTGGTGGTAAGCTATCGACTATATGTTGTAACAAAGCAATATTACTTATTACAACTGTTTTACTATGATCCTACGAAGAGTTCCTTTTCACATCTCTGAAGTCCTTGATCACATCATGACGTCTTTTATGGCGTCACGAGATGTGATTTCTGTCGATAAAGTAGAATTCTTATGCCCTACCTCTCTTATGATTTAAATACATTTATCTCCAAGCTCCACGCGGGGCCTTAAAAAATCAGACAGAAGCGCGAGAAAATAACTTCTTTGTCTGCCTTGATGTGTGTACAATATATACATGTATGTACATATACATATTTCATTTACTAGCTCTAAGAGAAAGAGAGAAAGAAAATGTGCGTGCGCACTGATTTCTCTTGCTTATATCTCCCACTCAACTTCCGTTCGCCTCACTCAAACACACTTTTCGTAACGCGTAATGCATTCGCCAGCTACTCCCCGAGCCAGGATATGTAATGTGTAATTAGAAATAATATATTTTTTATGTTAAGTTACACACAGCCGAATTTGCACTATAATATCTCAATAATGTACGGAAAACAAACCTATTTTATTATGTTTATAAGCAACCATGATTTGGAGGGAAAATGTGCTCATCACACAAATAAATCTACCAGAATTCAGAATTAAGATATTTTGAGCAGAAAACACAATCGCAGCGATTGTGATGTTACATCGACCCAAACATAACATTCATATACCATACAAAAGTTAACTTTTAATTAATATTAATCTTGGTGCCTACCAATATACTAAATAATTTAAAAACTGAACAATTAATAATACGGTTTGTTACAGGAATGCATAAACTCCCTGGCATCTGATGATCACACAGGGATGGATTCCTTTCACGAGTGCCTTCAGGAATACGGCGAGGGGCTAGAAGTGGTACAAATCTGTCTTGAGCCCGAAGAAGCTTCTCTCAAGGATGAGGAAATCTCCGCGTACGGTGACCTCAGCCTAGACGACTGCAGGAAAGATAGAAGCAGTCAGGAAAAAGTTAACGGCATTGAAAAGTCATCTAAATCCAATTCCCTGGATGACCCTGATGACGACATGACAATAACTGAAGACGATGTCCTCATTGCCCCCAGGGAACTAAGTAAACCAGTCGACAGGAAAGAGATAGAAAGAGAAAGAAGCTTGTCGAAACAGCAGAGTAAAGATATATCAACCTCAGACGAAATGGTGTTCGCGGTCACACCAACAGGTCTAGAAAGGATAAGCTTTGAAAAATATTGGAAAGAGTGCGATGAGCCAAAAAACCGAAAAACAAAATTAGAAAAGGTAAAAAGTGACGAGAGTTGGAAGGAATGCCTGAATTCTCCGACCGAAGATACAATTACCCTATCTGATGCAACTGCAAGAATTTCCGTCCAAGAAGACAGTTCCCTTTTGTTTATCGATCACGAAGTCGATGGTTACGAAACATGCCTCGACGAAGATTCCTCCTCAGTGAAGTGTGTAAAAAACGCTCGTAAAAATAGCAGCGATCACATCAAAGACAGGAGTAAACACGATAAAAAGTATAGAAACAGAGACAACGATCTAAGTGCCAAAAGCGATTCGCAGAACACTGCCAATTCCGTAGAGGAGGTGTCGTCGCGCTATCCTTATGTGCAAGAGCACATAATAAAGCAGATGAAATCTCTGAGAATAGAGCCGTTAAACGTAAACGTAGGTCATAAAAAGTTGAAAAAGAAAAGTCCGACGAAGCCATCCAAAAGCGAGCGCAGACCGTGTGTCGAATATTACAACGACCAGGCGGAATGCTTGAAAGAGATAAGACGGAAAAAATTGGAGGAAGAGGAGAGGAAGCATAAAGAGGAGCAGAAGAAGATTATGGACAACAATCTGGCGACTATGGAAAAAAGAATAATGCTGAAAACGCAGGAGCCAAGTGAAGAGTCGACCGACCTCGACAATAATTACGTTCCAGGGTGTCATAAGTGTTTCTTTGAAAACTACGCTTACGCGATAACGAAAGCGTATATAGCGGAGGCGTCTGCGTGTAAATATTGTGAAGTGATTAGGGACATGTTGGAAACGCCAAAAGTGGTAAACGATAGACGTGGTTCCGCACCCGCTCTAGTGAATTTGGACAGTTCAGTGTCAGAGACTGATGATGAAGACTTACTTATGGTGCCAGTGGTAAACAGGAGAAAGTCTGCTGGCCCGTTAAAATTCTTTGTGCCTTCTAGAAGACCTAGGTGAGTAAACTTTTTTTAATTTTAGGAACAACAAGAACACTTATGGTTATTGATGAAATATCCCGACTATTGAGTCTGAAAATATAAGTTAAAGTCATTCTATCTGCAATTAACGAAAGTCTTAATAAGAATTTTCAGAAAAACTTAAGCGATGACACATAGACGACCTCTGTGGCCGAGTGGTTTGTACGGGTTTACGGTGTCGCCGACTCGAGAGGTCCCGGGTTCGAATCCCGGTGGGGGCAGATGTTTGTGTGATGAATACGAGCATTTGTACTCCAGTCATGGATGTTCAATATGTATTTCTATATAAATATACTTATATATGTACAGTATATGTATTCTATCCGTGACCCTAGTATCCCATAACACAAGCCTTACAATGCTTACTTTGGAGGCTAATTGGTGTGAGTGTCGGAAATATTTATTTTTTTATAGACGTGTAGCGTAACAATGCAATGTAGGAATAGAAATAGTGTACACCGTTTGCTTGTGATCATAAAACTGTTTACTCCTACAGCGTATCCCGGTAACACGTGCCGGGCTAATTTTAATGTTTATTAGGTCATACGTTAATTACAAATAGTGGTTGCGTGGAGCGTGTCATAGTAGCTTATGTTCGAGCGAAGTTTAGTAGGTTACCTGCAGACTAATCGAACATTTTGATATAAAGTGCAGTAAAAAAAGATTCAATCAACGATAAGTCTTTCTGCTGACGTGTGTATGTATTAATAAAAGTGGATTTTTAGTGTTAACGGATTCCGTTGTGGATTGCTTAATTGAATGTTCGGTAAGTCATGTACTAGTTACGTCTATATACATATATTAGTGGTTGTAAGTTGGTTATTACAAACAAGTAGACTTACCATTGTCACGAACTTGTAAATATTAATTCCGCACGAATATCATACAACGTTTTTCAACACATTGCCAGAAAACAGTGCCTATACATAAGCAAAATTTAAACTTTTTTTAATAAGAAAATGGCACGCATTTCCAAATGGCGCCACGTGAGGATGTTGAAAATTAGAAATACATCTTTCGTCTCTTTTTATTTTTAGTATTAAAGTGAGGCAAAGGTGATTCGACCGAAATTTTAAAAAATACCATAAAGGATACGCTCGGCGTCATGTCTACAACCCCAGATATAAATGAAAAAAATGACTGAACGGTTTTGGATGATATAGATGATTTAAATTTGCACATACAGCTTATAACCTGGAAAGGGACATAGGGTACTTTTAATCCCGGAAAAGTGTTGGGTTCCTGAGGGATTTTTAAGAAGATTTGAAATTGTTAACGCAAACGAAGTTGCGCCGTCCGCTAGTATATAGTAACAAATGCATCAAGAGATTTCCTGTACTTCAGTTAATGCGATGAAGACTTACAATAAGGACGAGCTTAGACTATGCTATAGCCCAATAGAAAATAAAATCTAAATTCACAGGCGATAAGGCACAAAATCGATATCAGCACTCGCATTTGAACAAGCCCTGTTGTCACAAATAATAATGTGACGTATTTCCATATGTTTATGGTTGAAATAGGTATTTTGCGTTTTAGTGGAGGTTTAAAGAATGACGTCTGTAAATATGAATATAGTAGCTCCGATGTTGATGCCATGAACGAGTGCTTCGATGTGGTGGTGGTGACCTTGGCAATGGCTTGGTTTTCTTTGACATTAGTTTTTGATTTCAGTAAATAATCTTAAATTACGTACCCAGTAAGAATTGGATATACCTCGCGGTAAAGTCCCCCAACGGGGATCTCACGGTTCCGCATTTAACAGCGTAGAGGGTATTCGCAGGATTTTTTATCGGATAGTATGCTGTAATATCAGTGCGTCCTACCTGTGATGACATACGGAGACGTGGACACTGACGGTACGGCTGGTCCACAGATTCAAAGTCGCTCAGCGCGCTATGGAAAGGGCTATGCTCGGCGTTTCTCTGAAGGATCGCATCAGAAATGAGGTAATCCGATAGAGAACCAGAGTTATCGACATAACCCACCGGATTAGCAAGTTGAAGTGGCAGTGGGCTGGCCATATTTGTCGGAGAACCGATAACCGTTGGGGTAGACGAGTTCTGGAGTGGAGACCGCGTCTAGGCAAACGTAGTGTAGGACGTCCTCAGGCACGATGGAGTGACGATTTGCGCAAGGTGGCTGGCAGGAGCTGAATGCGAGTAGCCCAAGATCGATCTGAGTGGCGTGCATTTGGAGAGGCCTATGTCCAGCAGTGGACTAAGATAAGACTGCTTAACGGCTTCTCCGTTTCGCACCCGTGAGACTTGCGAGAGGCTAGGTTTGAGGTCCGTTCGTTGGTGTGCCCCTTAAGGGCGCCAACTTCTGTAAATAGAGGTTATGGCTGCGTAATAACAAAAAAAGGTGAGTTAGTAAATGAGTGGGTAAATGCCTAATTAGTACTCAGTTTCATTATTATTTAGACAATGTCCCAAAAACCTTGGGTAAAACCCGGGTAAACTTATGTTTATTCCAACTACCAACCGTCATCATCATCAGCCTATTAATGTCCCCACTGCTGGGGCACAGGCCTTTCCTATGGATGGAATAGGGAGATTACCTTTGAGGAACCATATAACCAAATACCTTTAAGTTACGAATTTCAGTTTTAGGTGATTAATCTTATATATAAAATTCTCGTGTCACAATGTTAGTTACCATACTCTTCCGAAACGGCTTGACCGATTTTTATGAAACTTTATATGCTATGCTATTTTTCATACCCCTAAGTGATAAGGGTTGTCCACCCCTAACATTTTTTTAGATTTTGGTTTATTTTTTTTATTTTTTTATAATGTGGCATTAAAAATACATAACAGCTCTATCACCCTTCTATCACCCATATTTTTATGGCGATACGAAGTTCGTTGTCAGAAGGTCAGCTAGTAATTTCTATGAATATTTTCCATTCCTTTATTAAAGTGAAACTCTTATAGCGTAACTATTTTTTTTTTCATTCATCTTTAGCATGTACGTTAAATTTGTGATTGGTATTAATAGGTAATGAGACATTCAGTGGTAGAAAGCTCACCTGCTACGTGGGTAGCCCGGGTACGTATCTCAGCCGAGGGACTTGTTTAATAAACATTTTGTAAATATTGTTACAAGATTTGACGCTGTATAGTTTTTTTCGCCCGTTTTTCTCCATAGCTAAAAAATGTTCTTGATGTATAGGAGTAGGACTAGATGGGTAGGAGTTTTATTTCGCTTCCTATTTGCATAAAGATATTTTGAATTTTTCACTAATGATATTAAAGGATTCATATGCATTGTGGTTTCATAAAACCATACAATTTATTTGTCTTTGTTAACTGAATGAGTAATTGTCCCATGCTAATTGAGTCGATTACGTTAAGTATCCCTCAAGTGGATGTTGAGTCCATGAAGTGTATTCTCACGATTACGAATTACAATTTAGCTAAGTAACAATATTGCTGAGTGGGTAAAGGGTTGCCAACTGAACCAAACGTTATATTGTTTTAAACTTTCGTGGTAACTAACATTATAGTAATTTATGTTATTTACGGGATCGTTACCATGTAGAGTCTATGCGGAAAGAGAACGGGCGTGGCGGAAAACGGAACTAACATTAAGATTATAGTAATATAAGTTATTTACGGGATTGTTACCATGTACCTTGTTTTTAGCGAGTTTCCGATATTTCGGCACTGTTGCAAGCGCCATGATCACGGAGTAACTGAAGTCATTGCGGGTAGGCTGTTATTGGCAGACATATCGGTCTACCCTCCGACGAAGTCTTTTATTGCGTTCGATACCCGTACCACTGTTCACATTCTCACTATTCACTCGAAACTGTTCTCGACACACAACACTTACAGTATCAAGGTACATGGTAACAATCCCGTAAATAACTTATATTACTATAATGTTAGTGACCATGAAAGTTTAAAACAATATAACATTAAGATTTTTATTTGGCAATCAAACCCAGTAATCTGTAAAACGTCAAAGTTTTGTATTGATACGAATTTGTTTGTTGTTGTGATTTCTTGCGGTTTTTTGTATATAATCATGTCTAAAAGGGGTAAAACCTTACAAATACGGTAGAAAAGTAATACTGCGCCCTCCAATCTAAATCCCATTCTCTACCTTGTTTTTTGCGACTTTCCAATATTTCGGCATTGCTGCAAGCGCCATGAGCGCAGAGTAACTGCAGGCTGTTATTGGCAGAAATATCGGTCTATCTTTGTTTTTTTCCTCCCAGGCGGGGGAGCGGGTGTGAGATCCTCATGGATACCCTACAGCCGGCTGCAAGGTTATGTCAGACTCCTACTGACTAAAACACACCCGTAGTTTATGATTATGGCCAGTATGGTCTTATAAGCTTCATCTGAAGTTAGTTAGTTTAAACCAATGCATAGTTTAAAATAATGCATAATGCGCTAGAGGACGGGTCAACGGGTGCACTCAGATGTGCTCTCGAAACGGGAGGGGGCTGAGCAGCATCATTAACAAACCAATTAACTCATGGAATATACACATATGACCCCGATGCTCCATTCCCCTATGCCTTATGCACTGCCTAATAGTAAATTGTTTAAGAAAAGAAGTTTCAATCTAAAGAAAAGTTTACTAGAAAAAAATCCACGCGGACCAGGCAGCGGACGGGACACGAACCCGCATCCTTCGCTATCCGGGCGAATGCACTGACCATTATGCTACCACGGCCCTATTAGCCGCGTCGAAATTTTCCTAGCCTTAAGCTGCAAGGCAGCGCCATCTCTTCGCATTGTAGGTAACCCACAATGTCAAATGAATACTTTTTCAAGTATTAAACATTTGAAAGAAGAAATAGCAATTATAGTTATGATTTTATTTATTATTTAAGCATTTAACTGCTCGATGTTTAAATCTAAAGAAAAGTTTACTAGAAAAAAATCCACGCGGACCAGGCAGCGGACGGGACACGAACCCGCATCCTTCGCTATCCGGGCGAATGCACTGACCATTATGCTACCACGGCCCTATTAGCCGCGTCGAAATTTTCCTAGCCTTAAGCTGCAAGGCAGCGCCATCTCTTCGCATTGTAGGTAACCCACAATGTCAAATGAATACTTTTTCAAGTATTAAACATTTGAAAGAAGAAATAGCAATTATAGTTATGATTTTATTTATTTTTTAAGCATATAACTGCTAGATGTTTAAATCTAAAGAAAAGTTTACTAGAAAAAAATCCACGCGGACCAGGTCCCGTCCGCTGCCTGGTCCGCGTGGATTTTTTTTTCTTGTAAACTTTTCTTTAGATTTAAACATCTAGCAGTTAAATGCTTAAAAAATAAATAAAATCATAAAAGAAGTTTCACTTCAGATGTGTGGTCCGTGCACATAATGTTTTTTTAGCAAGAAAATAATAACAAAAGTTATTGGACTCATTTCTTTGTCGCACTATTTGCAAATGGAATCCTATGCCCGCCGACGTATTTCATCCCTACTAAAACCCAGGGATTCTTAGAGCAATGGCAATGACGCTCTCGTTGAGGCTAATCTCCAGAGCTTTGACCACCGAAGACGTGTAGCTTGCCTCTCGGTGTTTTATCGGTTACATTTCGGAGAGTGAATGAAATGAAATGAAATGAAAAACATTTATTCGGAACAGACGTGGATACATACAAAAGGTTAAATTTATACACACACACACATACACATATGTACATATATGTATACACATACACATATATACACATATATATACACTAAATGACGGACATTAAAAAACATACATTACATATATCCACAGCTGGACCGAAAAGGATCCAGTTCAGCATGAGTCAGTATGCACTGACGCTGGTTTTCAACTGGTTCCCTTCCTGATTTGTGGATGCCAGACACTATGATACAAGATTAAAGGATTTTATATTAAATAAAAATGAAATATTACAATTTGTACCAGTGAACAAAATAAAAAGTTAAGTGAGTAACATATTCAATAAACTCATCTAAACAGTAAATAACACAATAACATATTTTCAAGGTAAACAAACCATGAAACACCGACATATTTTTTTTAATTAATTTGCAGACGACCCAGTTTAAAAACTCATCACATCCACAAAACGCCACATTTGGGAACAACGTCAAATAGCACTTACATATTCTTTTTAAATTGCTTACAACTGTGTTGTGTATAAGAAGTAGGATGAGTGTCATGTACAAAATTGTTTATGCTCTTCAAGCCATGAACCAAGTTTTAATGGAGATATGACTACTGACCTGCCACAATCACCGTCAAACCAACAACGCCAATCCAATCAATATGGTCTGGTGCACTGTGTGCCTTTTTGTTTGATTTTTTAATTTATTAGTGTGTAATACCTCCACATAATTTGATCCCCCCTTCCCCTTTCCACCACCGGACGACCAGGCGCGGCGAGGGCTTCCACCCTTATGTTGTCGAAGTTCCTCCCATTCGCACGAAGCGATTTGCTTCGGCCTTCATTATGCGAACGGCTAGGGAGTGGAACTCCTTGCCGAGGTCTGTTTTCCCGGACCAATATAATCTGGACATCTTCAAGGCCAGAGTGAACAGGCATCTTCTAGGCAGGCGTGTACCATCCTAGGCCTCATCATCGCTTTCCATCAGGTGATATTGTGGTCAAACGCGTTGTCTATTTTGCATAAAAAAAGAGCAGTAATGAAGCAACCTTTGAATCAAACATTTACGTCGTTAAGTATATAGGGATTTTTTTTTCATATTTAACGAGTTTGTACCCCGATCTTGACAGGTGTTTTTTTTTAAACTGTGAATGCAGTTACACTTAATATTATAAATAAAATGATGTCTTCTTTTAGTAAAATATCGTAAATTCAATATTTAATATACTTTCCCTCCGTGTGAGAAACCCATGGGACACCCTGTATAAAGGTGCGGTAGATAACCCTGCCAAGAAACCCATAAAATGTCCCAAAGGGAATATTTGTTGGATGCCAATACAAGGACGGTACCATTAATTGATTAGAATATAAATTATTTTTATATAAGAGTATTTCACAAAAATAGAGAGTACAGAAGGCATGCATTATGTTGTTTTAAACTTTCATGGTCACTAACATTATAGCTATTAACGGTATTGTTGCCATGTACCATGTCACAAGGTAAATTTATACAAGTTAATATTGTATAATCTCATGCATGTACTTCACTTTGCATACCTACGCTCGGCGATCGCGGTAGGATTGCAACTTTGGCATAAGCAAAAAAAAAAGCTATCGTGATAGTGGCACTCGTATCTAGTAATTCGACTGTCGTGAACGAAATACAAAAGAACGGAAATATAAAATAATAATAATAATCAAAATATTTAAATTAGTTATGTTATACCTAGATAAGTATTCCGCAGAGGGATGCGCGCACCTCGGCTGTTTTACACTGGGACCTGTAGAACGAATGCGGTGATGCGGGCGCCCCTTCTTCGATAATTAGATAATTGTAACACAAACTTTGCAAAATTAGACATCTAAAGAAAATATAACTAGAAAAAATTCCACGCGGACCAGGCAGCAGACGGGACTCGAACCCGCACCCTTCGCAATCCGGGCGAATGCACTGACCAATTATGCTACCGCGGCCCTCACGGACCGCGTCGAAATTCCTTCTAGCTATTCTTAAGCTGCAAGGCAGCGCCATCTCTTCGCATTATAGGTAAACCCACAATGTCAAATGAATACTTTTACAAGTATTAAACATTTGAAAGAAGAAATAGCAATTATAGTTATAATTTTTATTATTTTTAAAGCATGTAACTGCTTGATGTTTAAATCTAAAGAAAATATAACTAGAAAAAATTCCACGCGGACCAGGCAGCAGACGGGACTCGAACCCGCACCCTTCGCAATCCGGGCGAATGCACTGACCAATTATGCTACCGCGGCCCTCACGGACCGCGTCGAAATTCCTTCTAGCTATTCTTAAGCTGCAAGGCAGCGCCATCTCTTCGCATTATAGGTAAACCCACAATGTCAAATGAATACTTTTACAAGTATTAAACATTTGAAAGAAGAAATAGCAATTATAGTTATAATTTTTATTATTTTTAAAGCATGTAACTGCTTGATGTTTAAATCTAAAGAAAATATAACTAGAAAAAATTCCACGCGGACCAGGCAGCAGACGGGACTCGAACCCGCACCCTTCGCAATCCGGGCGAATGCACTGACCAATTATGCTACCGCGGCCCTCACGGACCGCGTCGAAATTCCTTCTAGCTATTCTTAAGCTGCAAGGCAGCGCCATCTCTTCGCATTATAGGTAAACCCACAATGTCAAATGAATACTTTTACAAGTATTAAACATTTGAAAGAAGAAATAGCAATTATAGTTATAATTTTTATTATTTTTAAAGCATGTAACTGCTTGATGTTTAAATCTAAAGAAAATATAACTAGAAAAAATTCCACGCGGACCAGGCAGCAGACGGGACTCGAACCCGCACCCTTCGCAATCCGGGCGAATGCACTGACCAATTATGCTACCGCGGCCCTCACGGACCGCGTCGAAATTCCTTCTAGCTATTCTTAAGCTGCAAGGCAGCGCCATCTCTTCGCATTATAGGTAAACCCACAATGTCAAATGAATACTTTTACAAGTATTAAACATTTGAAAGAAGAAATAGCAATTATAGTTATAATTTTTATTATTTTTAAAGCATGTAACTGCTTGATGTTTAAATCTAAAGAAAATATAACTAGAAAAAATTCCACGCGGACCAGGCAGCAGACGGGACTCGAACCCGCACCCTTCGCAATCCGGGCGAATGCACTGACCAATTATGCTACCGCGGCCCTCACGGACCGCGTCGAAATTCCTTCTAGCTATTCTTAAGCTGCAAGGCAGCGCCATCTCTTCGCATTATAGGTAAACCCACAATGTGTATTTTCTTTAGATTTAAACATCAAGCAGTTACATGCTTTAAAAATAATAAAAATTATAAAATTAGACATATTTGGTTTCTCAAGATTAAAGTTAAATAAAATGGCAGTAGAAACATTATGTAATAAAACGGGTTAATGGATTTTGCTATCATATTAGTAGTGGTACTGGTTCATTGCGATTCTTTTTATTTTTATTATTCGGTAGACAGAAGAAGAAGTATAATTACTTCTCCTTTCATCATTAGCTTGTGGACATTGGCGTGGGTTGTACACTTATCTAATTAATATTTACTATATAAATTTTAGTAATATTTAGTGTATATTTAGTAACTGTCCAATATTTTCAATTAAAAAAAATATAATAAAATGTTGAATTAAAACAACCAATCCACTAAAGAACACAAAAAAAGTTCACAGACGCGTGTCTCAAGTGGATCGAAATCGCGCTCGCAGTGGTCCCGACTGGTTCGAGATATCGTAGCGGCGTCTTTGTTTTGTTGCTAGGGTTACGTGCTGCGATTTGTACGTTACTCGAGCGCATGTAGATTAACTTCTGTACTATCTATTTTGTGGTATTACTGTCTCTGGAGTCCTTTAACCATACTTGTTAGGGGAGAGGTGGAACTTAGCGGGTTCACCGCCGTCAGGGAAAGTAACCTCCATCTCACAGAAGACCATAGTGAAATAACTCTACCTTTTGATGGTGTCGTGTTTCTGCTGGTGAGTTCAAAAGCTCCGCAAGGTAGAGGATTGGGTAGAAGCCGGCAAAATGAGGACGATTGGAGCAGCACACCTTCTGCCGCATCATCTATCTTCGCGACTGGACTCCATTTACACTTAACATTAGGTGGAGTGGGGGGATTTGTTGCGCCCCGTATATAAAAAAAAGGGTGCGTGTACTTATGTAGGCGCGTGAGAAGTTATCCTTCTTTGGCATCGTTTAAAATTAGTTTTTAATTGCATGCAAATAATTAATTACAATAAATTAATAAAAAGTCTGGAAAAGGACACAGTCAATAAAGTTCAGTTTTAATTTGAAAAAATAAATAAATAATCAAAATATTCAATTAAAATCGCTACTGAATATAATTTATTAGAACATATGTGATGTTAATTTTTTGTGTTGCAGTGATGCGCGCGCATCTTAAAATTTCACTCTCATCATTTTTTCATAACGCGCCTAAAGAAGTATAACTTCAAAAACAGTATCTTGTGGTGTTGTGTTTCTGTCGGTGAGTACAGTTCCAGGGCTGTATTGGGTAAGGGATGCGGTGAGAATAGACAAAGCGTGAAGGCAAAGGCTTTGTTGCTTGGCTGAAAGCAAAGCAAAGACTCTTATTGGTCAAGAATATGTCTTTCTGATAACAGTATAATTAAAACTGTATGGATAAATAATCTTTATATTGAAATACCAGTGCACTAGAGCGAAAACCGCAAATGACGTAGGTTTTAATTGTTTCATTTTTTTATCTTCAACAAATATTTAAATATGAATTAAAGTATATACATAATAAATAATATGTAATAATATAACGTATCAAAATTTGCTTTACCTATGCAGCGTATGTGAATAAATGTTTATTTAACTCGTTTAAACACCTAAAAAAAAAAAATGGTTGCCTGTAAAGTCGGTTTTACGGGCGAAGATTTTACGTGACAACGTCTTTTTCTCGGTAGAATATTTATTGATATGAATATAATTAAATTGCACAATAGGAACAAGGAATTGAATGAAAATAAGAATTGCACAAATTTTAACTATAGAAATATATTTTGTTTACTAAAACATTGTACATGTAAACTTAAACTCATCGTAACGTTACCGAGCGTTACACTTTTTCATAAGTGACTCCCAGCCGCAACCTAATTTAAGACGTTGTCACGTCAATAAGTACATCTAACACGTTAAAACGTGTGTTATTTAATGAGTGATGTGCGTGAAAACCTAAGAAACAAATACCCAAAAGAAACGTTTACACAAACATTTTATCTCCTTCTAACATTCTGTTTGCAGTCAACAGCGACAGCTGATCTCTTCAAGTATGTATTTATTCTAGGACTGGGTAAAAGTTGTTTTTTCCGTAAACATCACTCAAGTTATAATTTTTATTATTTTTAAAGCATGTAACTGCTTGATGTTTAAATCTAAAGAAAATATAACTAGAAAAAATTCCACGCGGACCAGGCAGCAGACGGGACTCGAACCCGCACCCTTCGCAATCCGGGCGAATGCACTGACCAATTATGCTACCGCGGCCCTCACGGACCGCGTCGAAATTCTTTCTAGCTATTCTTAAGCTGCAAGGCAGCGCCATCTCTTCGCATTATAGGTAAACCCACAATGTCAAATGAATACTTTTACAAGTATTAAACATTTGAAAGAAGAAATAGCAATTGGTCAGTGCATTCGCCCGGATTGCGAAGGGTGCGGGTTCGAGTCCCGTCTGCTGCCTGGTCCGCGTGGAATTTTTTCTAGTTATATTTTCTTTAGATTTAATCACTCAAGTTTCTGAAGGGAGAACTATTACACAATAAATTATGATGTTCATTCAACTTATGTGACGTGAAGGGTTACCTAAACAATTAGTTTCTTATATTTTCGTGTGAATTAATCTTCTATCTGTATTTTATACAGTTTAAGAGAATTTAGGTCTGGTTGGTTGAACGCGTTAATGTTAAAAAATACTTTCGGATAGGTACATATCATAAGTATTGATAGTTCCGTTACTACAACAACTCTGGTATTACAGAAAAGTACCGAACGGTGGACATTGTCACCTTATGCAGATGTGAATATTGCGAAATGGCCGAGCCACATATTTTGACTGATAAGTACCCCTAGCATGAACCATTATCGAATTCGAATAGTTTGCAAAACCGAAATGTCAATGATTTTATTTATTTTTTAAGCATTTAACTGCTAGATGTTTAAATTTAAACTATAATTAACTAACTATAATTGCTATTTCTTCTTTCAAATGTTTAATACTTGAAAAAGTATTCATTTGACATTGTGGGTTACCTACAATGCGAAGAGATGGCGCTGCCTTGCAGCTTAAGGCTAGGAAAATTTCGACGCGGCTAATAGGGCCGTGGTAGCATAATGGTCAGTGCATTCGCCCGGATTGCGAAGGATGCTGGTTCGAGTCCCGTCCGCTGCCTGGTCCGCGTGGATTTTTTTTCTAGTAAACTTTTCTTTCGAAATGTCAATGTCAAATTTTGTATGGAAACTTGAACAGCAGCGGCACAAAGTACGTAAAGAGAACTAAAAATTAGTACACATTTGAAAATGACATTTCGGACTCGCAAAAGATACGAATTCGATTTTGGTTCATGCTAGGGGTACTGAACGGTGGACAAGATTTTCACCTTTCGCCCATGTGAATATTGCGAAATGGCCACGCCACATATTTTGACTGATGAGGTCTAAAGTCTAGTTAGAATCTCGACTCTCCATGTGATCTGATAACTTTTTGACAGTGCAAATCAAATGGTCTCGTCTGGGCAAAATTCGACATGAAAATGTTTTGGTCGGATTATAATTTCTTGGGATGTTTGTATTTGTATGATAAATACCTTAAAACAAAAACAATAGTCTACGCCAAGTTTTTCGCAGTGAAACAGCATAATACAGGGAGTCCCACGGGTTGGTCACACGGAGGGAAAGTATATTAAATATTAAAGATAGTATATTTTACTGAAAGAAGACATCTTTTTATTTTTAATAATAACGAGAACTGCATTCACAGTTTTTTTTTTGAAATCGAAAATCAAACTTGAAATTTGAAATTTTTTATGATAACCATCGAAAGGGTTAATCATAAGGATTATTTTTTCCTACTAACATAGCATTTTTAATGAAAGGAAGATCAGGAATGTAATCTGAAAAAACAATGTATTCTTACATTGTTTAAAAGCAAAAACTTTCTGGGCTGCTGCCTAGAAAGTTTTAGAAAACCTTACAGTTCAAGCTTCTGACAATAACAAACAAATATAAATACTTAGAAAGGGAGAGAATAGCAAAGAAAATTAATAAAAATACAATCCCGAGTGGACCGCGGTGGCTTACTGGGGATTATAGGTAACAACTAGTGCTGTGACATGTCGACATCGAGATTATTTACATTGTATTATCTTATTTAATGATAATTGAATGTTATCTTGTTAAATATTTAAGCTTGTTTGACGTAACATAATATATGAACATTACGGAATATCTTTCAAAACAACAAGACATGAACTACACTAAATAGCAACGATACTGATATGTTATCGATACCATAAGAAACGTGTCGAATTAGGTCTAGTATTTCTTAAATTAAAATATTTACTGTTAAGATAGCTAGTTGCTCAAGTAGAATCTACTCTTTGTACCACGTTTTTAACCGTATCTTAAACATCTACGAAAGAAGATTTTTTATTCACCATACATAATATTAATAGTATTCACAATACAAACACACGCATACATTTGTTAAATGCAATATATTTTCTAAATAGAGAAATATAACTATATAATAAACAATACTATATCCAGCAGTCACACAATACTATTAAGAACGTAGACCAAGGGGGATTGACTCGGGTTCATTGAAGAAATACTGTTGTATACTTTATTATACAGTGCGTGTGTGTTAACTATAATTATAATAAATTTATCAGGTGATCTTTGAATTCTGTAGTAGCATGTTGATTTAAATTTATTTATTTATTTGATCACCAACATAATAAACATTGACACAACAATCTAGCAGGTAATGATAAAATACTTAAGCTTAATGGCATTACAATTATAGGTGAAGACCGTATGCGTTATGGAATGAAATGATCTCGCTTCATAATATCATAGATGATAATTGCGCATTATATTATTTTTCTTTCGTACATGGTTAAGACCGTGAAGCATAGGGTAAATTCTATTTGAGAAACCAGTTTAGTTTTAACTTATCATAACTCCTTGTAGATAACAGTCAATATTTTATCATGTGAAAATATTTCATACTGGCGGCCGCCCGCAACTTCATCCGCGTTATTTTAGTCAAAATCAGAAATCAATATATCTTTATTCAAATTGTATGTATAGTACAACTATTTTGAATCGTCCAAAGTTTTTTTTCCCTACCAATCGTTATGGACATATTTTTTAGCTGCGTAGAAAAACGAGCGAAAAAAACTCCACAACATTAAAAGTATAATGTAAAAACATTTACAAATCATTATGTTGTTACAACGTCAATACAATTATGATTTATTTATTATAGAAAACCTGTTGGAATGATTGAAACAGTTCAAACCCAAGCATTTTTGTCTGTAATATAATCAGACACGTAATAAGCTTTTTTAATAAGTGTTCTTTTTATACTATCTTTAAATTTATATTTAAATTTAATTTTTTGAGGATCCCGCAAGAACCTGACATTTTTCCGGGTTAAAAATTACTCTAAGTCTTAATACATTTAATAAAACTAAATATGAGCCAAATTTAATTCAAATCCATTCAGTCGTTTTTGTGTGATTGAGCAGTAAACATACAAACTCACAAATTTCTCATTCATTATATTAGTAGGATAAGAAATATCAATCAAAAAATAACATTATCGATATTAGGGAATTGCACAACACTAAAGGTATATTGCTAATACTCATAATTGAGTTACGCGCGGTCAACTTTGACGCACCACTACGGATTGACAGTCCGGTGCTTCTTCACGTTTCGTTTTTTATTTATTTAACGTCCCATTCATTAAATAAGTAACTAAAATAAACATTTATTTCTATAAAAACGGCGGTTTTCATCTCAGGGATGTAGTGATCTGTTCGGGCCGACAGTTTTCGGAAACAGGTAAGTTGACTGTTGACCTAATTAGTGACGCGCAATCCAATTAAATATATGGGTTAATACAAATGGGTGGGCAATGGGCCCGCTGATATCTATTAGTAGGTAATTAAATTGTGATGGCTTTGTTTGATAATGGATATGACTGCTGTCGAACAAATAATAGATAAAATATTTCAAGATATGTAAATGCACTCGATCGCAAATAAAGCGAGTCACGCGTCGTCATTATTATCATCAGGCCATCCATATGGATGGAATAGGGATATTGGGCCATGACCCACCACGCGGGCCCAGTGCGGATTGGCGGGTGCTAACGACTGCAGATGCAGCCGGGACCGACGGCTTAACGTGCCTTCCGAAGCACGGAGGAACTCGAGATAGAAGATTTTTGGTCACCCATCCAATGACCGACCACTGCGAAAGTTGCTTAACTTCAACGATCGCAGCCATCGAGCTCCTCACGCGTCGTCTGTCATGTGTAGTACCTTATTGGAAATCTGTTTTTTTTAAAGTGTAAAACCTACAAATATCTAAGTACTCGTGATTTTTATGATGGGTATTATTTGAGTATTTTTACTCATATTATGAACTAGCGGTCGCCCGCGACTTTGTCCGCGTTAACTTTATTTTTTTGAGAAATCCTCAGGAGCCTAACATTTTTCGGGATAAAAGTTTAATATGTCTAAATCCAGTTAATAAACTGCACGTGTGTCAAGTTTCATCCAAGTCCGCTTAGCCTTTTTGCACACAACAAACGCAAATGTACAAATTTTATTTTTAGCATTTCTATTTGTAATAATAATTGTACCTTTTTAATTATTATAAGGTTAATAAGATTAGCAATCAAGCAAGTTTTGTTTTGGCGTTAAGTATATGTCCTTTATCTTGCCTGTATCAGATTAATATAACTTTCTACTGGTGTATGATTTTAATAATATATATTACTAGTTGACCCAGCGAACTTCGTATCGCCATAAAAATATGGGTGGTAGAAGGGTAAAAATTTAGAGCTGTATGTATTTTTAATGCCACATTTTAAAAAAAATATAAAAAAAATAAAATCTAAAAAAATGTTGGGGATGGACAACCCTTATCACTTAGGGGTATGAAAAATAGATAGTAGCCGATTCTCAGACCTAGTGAATATGCATATAAAGTTTCATAAAAATCGGTCAAGCTGTTTCGGAGGAGTATGGTAATTAACATTGTGACACGAGAATTTTATATATAAGGGATTACTTTTTTATATAAAACAAACAACGTATTGTGTCGACCACGTTTGGCACATCGATCCTCTGAAAACATGTCCTCTTCAGAGGACACGATATTGTTATTTGGTTGTGACAGAATAGCTGAGACTCTGGGTTCTTCGTGGTCTTTGAGTTATAAACCATTTTGCCTTATGATTTATTTTGTCATTTCATGTATTCTATGTAAGCTCAGTAATTGAAAGACAGAAAGATAGACACACATACAGAAAGTAATGATTAAGATTTTATTCTAAAGTACTGTCTTTTTATTGTGTAATCAAGCAAAGACATCAATGATAACGATTTGTTTATTGTCTGCTTAGCATGTAAAGGAGATTGGTCAAATTGGCCTAAATGCAAATAAAATATTGACATATACAGTAATTCTTGGCGTAATTTATACTTTATTTTACAGTCATTAGATTTTAACGGCCACCTTTAAATAATATATTAATTTTAAAAAAGGACTTCTATTTTTACCGGTTTGGAAAACATACGAATAATTTTTATTGGCTATGGGTGTAGTAACATTCACAAAGACTGATCGAGGTTGTTTATATAACATCAAAACAAATCTATTTTGTAAAGATTGATAAAATATTTTTTTTTTTATTACACGGGTGGTATTAATATCCACAACTTTATTATCATTTTTACTACATGCAAATGTGCTAAGACAATTAGTATAGATGGTAGGCGACATCATAAAGTCTATTGCCGTAGATTTTTTGCCAAACACCTAAATAAACACATTATAAGGTGTGATACACTAAAAATCTAAAATATGGTTATAATAAAAACATAACAAAAATAATGAAGCTGCTGAAGATATGGCTGTATAACCTACAGCTCTTAGCTTTCTTTGATTAACGAGAGTTTAAAAATTCTCTCTAATCTGTGGCTCATTCACAATCATCACACAGTTTCTGTTCGTGTTTTTAAAAACATGCACATATCTGTTATTTTACATGCTCTATATACCTGAATCTAATACATAATATCGGTACTTGGCTTGATTGCCCTATTTTCCTATATAAGTTATTTGGTTTTTATTATTCTAATACCTATGTGCCTATTTGCAAACATAACCTCAAAATCATTCAGTGTATATGGTTTATAGAAGTTCTCAGGAGTGGCCGTCGATAATATTCGTTTCTACGGTAATTTATATATAATTTCGAATGTAGGAAACAATTTTTCATGGTTATTGGTTTTTAGGCCAAACATGTATGGAAGCTGAGCAATCTCCTTTGCTAACTCCACTTTTGGTTAAAAATTATCTGACAATGACGTTTGTTTCCTTTAATGTGAACATATCGTTTATGTAGACAACTCCTTGAATAAAGTGCAGATAGCAAATTTACATGTTAAGCAGACTTTATGTTTTTTTTATAAAATCCCGTTACTAATTTTTAGTTTGAATATAGTTTGAAACTTCTTTCCATTTCTTTAGTTTTGGTCTATAAAGACGCGACAGACGTTTCAGACGCGTATTTTGCTACGTTTTTCTACTAATGATACTATTAAAAACGATTTTTATTTGAAAAACTCTTAAAATAAATAAAAAAACAGTGATATTTATAATCAACTAGCTGTTACCCGCGGCTACGCTCGCGTGGTTTCCCTATTTGAGGCTATCATCCTCTTTTGACATAGTGAGTAAAAAAGTAGCTTATTTCGATTAAAATTACGGCGCCTTTCTGCTTGAAGCCGTACATTTAAATCTCTGCGCGCCTGTGCTTGTTCAGGTGTTTCGAATGACCTCAAAAAAGCTTTACGTTGAGCTTGCTCATCAAGTCTTTGCTGAGTTTCAGCAGGTGTTTCTGCAGCTCTTAAAGCAGTTTGACTCCCCGCTTGTAGTCTTTGTTGAGACTGAACATCCGATTCAGCGGCTCTCAAATGAGCCTGCCGCTCTGTCTGCTCCTGAAGTCTTCTCTGTGTCTGCGACAGTGATTCTAAGGCCCTCAAATTCGCTTGACGTTCAGACTGTTAAAGACGCCTTTCCTGTATCTGCGATTGAGATTCTGAGGCCCTCAAAGCAGTTTGGCGATCTGCCTGTTCTTGCCTTCTCAGTTCAATTTCTTCAAGAGATTCTTGCGACCTAGTTAATCTCTTTGCTCGTGCTTGAGAGGATACTCTATAAAGGCTAGATTTGCGTTTGCGCGTCATTATTACGGTGAAGGTAAGTATCTGAAATATTTTTTTTTATTAAAAAAAATTACCTATTTTAATTACAACAGTATAAAAATGTTTTGTAAGCACCTACTCAACTTGTTTATAGTAGGTAGGTATTTAAAATCCAAAAAAAATGCGCATAATTATCCATTCACCTATTTTCACAAAAACCCAAGATCAATGTGTTAAGTTAATCGTCAAAACGATTGCTTTTTAATATTCCTTTTTGATTTTTTTTTAATTTAATTATTTTTATTTAATTATTAATATTTTAATAACAGATACTTAACATATATTATGTAGGTATGTAGATAGGTAATTCGTATTTTATTAAAATCAAGGTATTTACCTATCTAGGTACCTGCCGAAATAGTATGCGCACTTAGTAGATAATGTAGGTAGGTACCAATCAAGGTAGGTAGGTTACCTATCTACAAAGGTATCTAGCAAATAGGCAGCTCTTCTTTCAGAGCAACAAAACCAATCAAAAACTACAATACCATATTATTACAAAAACCAATACCTACCTATGCGTTGTCTATCTTACTGGTAAAAATCGAGGTAGGTAGGTTATAATATAATAATCGTAATTTTTATCAGTGAGCCAAATTTATACATTCGAAGAAACTATCAAAATACCTACCTAATTCATTTAATGCACAACAAAACCAAATCACAGTAGGTAGGCAGGTACCTTGGTTAAATCGTATTTATTTAAAATCAATCAAGGTAGGTAGGTACCTACTGCTTGCTGTTGCTTACCTGCTGAAATAGTAAGCACTTAACACCACCACGTTGATTCTTCTCTAATAGCACAGATAACAGAATACTATTAAAAACAATAAATATAAAAAAGTAATATTCATGAATAGCGCCATCCGAAAAACCTCAGATTTTTAGTGCAAGTAAACTTGATTTTAATGACGGGTAGCGACATCTCTTCAGTTTCACACGCAACAGCTTGGTTTTCGAATTGTTATTCGAGATGGTAGCGCCTACTTCTATTAACATCCAGGATCAATCTTCACTTGAAAATTATTGGATAATACTCGATTAAGGGACTAAAATAAATCATAACAGCTGTTTATTTAGTACCTGTCTACTGTAAACAGCTGATTATTTAATATCTATTTGATGTTTATAAGATTTTCTGGTAAAATATTAGGACACTGAAGGAAGTCGGTTTTTTTACTAATATTGTTTTAATTAAAATATCTACCTACATCACGTTAAAATTAACAATAAATATTAAAAAGTCATGTTCATAAATAGCGCGATCTGAAAAAACGCAATATCACAACTCAGATTTTTAAACAATTAAAAATACTCATTTTAAAGACGGGTGGTGCCATCTATTAAGTTACTCAAAAAATATTATTTCCAGAGAGACTACTCGGTTGAGTTGGTATTCGAGATGGTAGCGCCATCTCTTATTATTATAAGCAACATCCAGAATCTACAATCACTCGAAAATGATATTTTTATGTTATAAATTTAGAGTAGTATTTGCTAGATTTAATTTTAAAAATGAGATTAGAAAGGAATTGCGTAAAATTACCTCGATTTAATAAATGAAACACTAACACAAAATACTCGGTATTGAACACGAGTGGTGCCATCTCGTATTAAGATAGCAACTTCCACATTTCAAATTTAATCTGTCTTCGTGACAGTAGCGCCATCTCTATCGGGACCAACCATGAAATTGATTAATTTAGTTGAAAATTATGTAAATTCGAATACATAAATTAAAAAAAAGTAGCCTATAGCAGTCTCATAAGTTCAAGCTATACATTTACCAAATTTCAACACAATCGGTTCAGCGGTTTAGGCGTGAAGAGAAGACAAACAAACAAACAAACAAACACACTTTCCCATTTATAATATTAGTATGGATAATTCTGTTCATTTTAATCTTGGGACAGTACAACTTTGATAGTTGTAAGTTTCAAACCTTTATGAGAAAATCAAATCAAAGTATCAATACCTGGTTGAGTTAGTAAATTTTCGTTACATAGTGGCATTTAAAATTATACGCAATTAAATGTAAAACAGATACCCACTTTATTTATAGGACTATTTTAAAAATCGCTTAGGGCTACACCCAATTTGCAAATTTGTTTGTTCTTGCAAATTGCTGCAAATTTATTGTTTAAGTGTGATACTGCTGTGACTTTTATAGAATGAATTAATTTAATCGTAAAATAGAGAAAAAGACTACATTTCACATTAAATGACATGAAAATAAATTGATGTCTCTGAGTACAAGGAATAGAACCTTTTTTTAACGCCAGGAAAATGCATGATACACACCCCACCGCCTTGGGAGTGCGGCAAGGTTATATGGACCTCCTCCCCTCCTCCTCTCGCCCACCCGCTCAGCCAGTCCGAGGGCTGGCTGAGCGGGTGCTTGAGAGGAGGGGGGCCATACCCACTAAAAACCTGACGATGCCTCTCACCTGACCGCTGGGCCGTGGCCTCGTCGAGCAGGAGGACTGTCATCTGGCGGCACCCTGCCCGGCGAAGTAACGGCACTGGATGAGGCCACAGGAACCCTTACGGATGCTTCCGCAACCCCACCAGTGAGTATCCGGTTCAAACGGACCCGTCCATCTTGGGGATGCCCCGGGGCATTAAGGGCATCCCCATATAATGACAAAGACCTGTGTAATGCAGGGCCCAGACCTCCCAAGTCTGGACCCCCCTGGCCTCCGTCGGATAAAACTAAGAGAGGGTCAACACGCCTTCTCCTACCACGTACCCTCCTACGTCGGACTGAGCCCGCGTGGGCTTGTTCCTCTCTCTCTCTCCCCCTCTCAGCAGTCACCTTCTGCGACATGACTTCCTCGCAGAAGGAAACCACCGCCTGCCAGGACCTGTCACTACAAAGCATAGTTCCCACTATGCTTGGCAAAGAGAGATCCCCTCCCACTATAGCAATCAGAGTGCAGCGACCACATTGGACATTCCTCGAGGGTGTATTGAGCCGTGTCCACCGCAGCCCGAAACCTTGGGATGATGGAGTACCTCCCTCTGAATCCAATGCTAGTACTGCCCGAAGCACCGGTGTCCAGACAGTACCTTCACCAGTCGAAAGGTCAGCGACCCTGATACCCGACCTACCCACCCCTAGAGAACAGGGTGGATCGCCTCCATGGTCCGGACGCCCTATTTGGGATTTTCCAGCCGGAGTTTCCAGGCCTCCCTTAGGGTTTCTTCTGCCTGCCGCCGGATCCGCACCATTTCTTCCAGGGTGGCTAGCTCTCCTCTCTCTCGTGCCTCTGCCCTCCCTTGATATAAATCTGAAATTACTTGGGCCTCTAGATCCCAGGGGGGCGTGCCAGCCATTACACAAGCCGCTGTATACTAATTAGAGCGATACCCTCTTATAGCCCTAAGTGCCACAATCCTTTGGTGCCTCCTTAGCTCAGCCATGTTTGCCTCATTTAGCGAGTCTACCCACACAGGTGCTCCGTAAAGAGCCATACTGCGTACCACACCAGCGTAAATCCTGCGGCAGCTGGCGCTGGGGCCTCCCACATTAGGCAGTATTCGCCCAAGTGCATATGCAACACTGATCAATTTCGGGGCTAGCTGCTGGAAGTGTTTGTCAAATTTCCATCTGCCATCAAGCACTTGCCCCAAATACGTCATCGTCGGCTTCAGCGTTACCACCACAAGGAAAAGAACCTAACCTAATACAAGCTGCCGTCCGCGAGTACGTCCGCGTTGACTTTGGTCTCTTTAAATCCCTCATGAATCATAACACTTTTTTGAGATAAAAGTATCCTATGTCTCTTTTTCTATGAGTAAAATTTCATCAAAATTCGACCAGATTAGTTACACGGGCTGCGTCCAATACCATAGCTAACGCAGTAATAGATATATTATGTCAGGTGGTAGATATATTTCAATACGAAGATGATGACACCAATTATTATAAAGCTTTAAACATAATTCATAAAGAAAGTTCCAAGTTAAACAATTTGTCGATATCACGTGCACTGATGTCTACCGGACCGGAAACACCGATGACGAGTGCTTCCGGGTCACTGAGCCCCCATGATGTGAGCGCAAAATGGATGCGTGTCGTTTTCACGTTTAATTCAATAAATATGAAAATATTATAATATATTTATAATAATAATAAGCCCTTTATTACAAACTCAATAACATTTCACAGTAAACTGAATATTACATACAAAAATAAAACTAAAGATAACAAAATGTCTCTTAACTCGGCGTGCCTATTGGCAAAGACTTTCTCCAAAGATTTCCATTGTTTCCATTGTCTGTCTTGAGCAACCCTTCTCCAATTTGGTCCAGCTGTCAGTTTTAACTCATTTCCTACCTTATATGCACGCTGTCTTCCTCGATTTCGTTTGCTGTCTCTTGGGTACCATTCTGCTCCACTTTTCTACCACTTGCATTGTTGTCGATTCGTATTAGAATGTCGGTGACTTTAGTTTTTTGTCTTTAGTCATTGTTTCTTATTTTATATTTTCGTTTATAACCAGTCATACTCCTCTCCATTGCTCTCTGTGCTACAGCAAGCTTTTCTCTCAGTGCTTTTGTGAGGGTCTAAGTTTCGCAGCCATATGTTAGACAAGGTAATATACAGCTGTTGATTTTTTTCCTTTATATGGACGTGGTTAAGTGTTTGGACTTAATTTTTCAGATTTTTAGCGACCAGTATTTTTTCCTACCTGTTGGGATCCTGAGATTGATTTCTTTGGCTATTTGATCTTCTGTGGAGATAACTTGACCCAAGTAAATGTGATCTTTCACATATTCCAGAGAATCACTTCTAATGTTGATGTGGTCGTTTATAGTGTTTGTAATTGTTTTAGTCTTATTGATACTCATAGTCAGTCCAAATTTCATACTGTTTTCGTTTAAATTATTTAACGTAAATTGGAGATTATCCTCGAGTAATACATGGTCATCGGTTAATCTCAGATGATGCAGTCTTGTCCCATTTATGTTGATGCCGTACTTGTCGCAGTTTAGGTAGCGGAAGATATTTTCCAATACTGCAGAAAACAATTTTAGAGAACGAGGGTCTCGCTGCCGTACTCGTCATTGTTTAAAAAAAGTATTTCCTATGGTTTCCAGCTGAATTCTGGCCTTACTGTTTACAACGTTTCGTACACAGATTCCCTATTTTAAATCAGACTTTCAGCAGTTTTTATTGAATTTGTTTGAGAATTATAGATAGAGTATAATTAAGTAAAATTTGAGATGTTTTTTGAGATAATGTGTACCAAGTTACAAAATTGAACAAAAATTAAAGTTCTCCTTTATTAAATTTTTGCGCGAAAATATATGAAACAGTAGTAAATAAATAAGTATTCATCTTAAACAATATTTATGAAATCATGGTATTAGACGTGCGATTCGTTGAAGTGTATCCGTCTATATCCTTATAATCTAATTTTCAGCTTGACCGAGCGAGATAACTACTGCACTCTGCAGTCTGGCCTGCTTGAATGATTTGTGCAAATCTATACAAATATAATATTCTAAAGTTGAAGAGTTTGTTCAGTAGAACACGAATCTCAGGAACCTCTGGTCCAATTTGATTTTTTTGTGTTGAGTAGTGCATTTATCAAGGAAAGTTAAAGGCTATAAGGACCAACAGAATAGGAGCACTAATAAAAAATGTGAGCCGTCACGGGACATCTGGCAGATGTGAAACACTAGCCGGTTTACGATAAATACACTCGGAGAATTGCTCGGTATCCGTGCAGTATAAAATGAAATAGGTCCTTCCTCGAAGGGCGCTGGCGCCGTACTGATCGGCGAGTATAATGCGATTCACCTAAGAATAGGATCGACTGGGCGCCATATTTTGACGTCATAGCTGTCAATTCAAACGAAATAGGTAGAGTGAACAAAAAAATGTTGCTATATAATAAAACTTATTTACTAAGATTAAGTGAGACAAAACATCAGATTTTTTAATAAAATTAATTTACTAAGGTTGAGAAAGAACACAACCGATTTTTAATAGTATTTCTTTATTAAGACTGTGTAAAAAAAAACAGAGCGAAATCAAATAGGTTTTGAATAAATTTAGCGGTTTTTAAAGGGTTTCATTTCGCTGTTTCTGACGGCATCGATAATAAATAATTAAATTGACTCACTAGATGCTAGCAAACGTGTCAATAAATGCATCAATCTCTGAGCATTCATAAGTCGTGACTTGATTACTTCAAACAAAACAAACTTCAAGCGATGCCGACGCGAGCACGTGTCGCTCTGGATTAAACCGGTTTGTTAAGGTTTTAGGTACCGCTTTCATTTCGGACGCGCTCCGAACGGAACCTTTACTAAAAACCGGTATTAACCTTTATTTACCGGTATTTTCGAAACCGGTTTCAAGCCCATTTTTTTGACGACCTGCGTTGCCGAATGATTTGTACGCCAGGATTCAAGGTGTCGTCTACTCGAGAGGTCCTGAATCCCGGTGGGGGCAGATGTTTGTGTGACTATAGAGCATTTGTACTCCAGTCATGGATGTTTAATCTAATATATAAAATTCTCGTGTCGCGGTGTTTGTGGTTAAACTCCTCCGAAACGGCTCGACCGATTTTCGTGAAATTTTATATGCATATTCAGTAGGTCTGAGAATCGGATGTAATCTATTTTTCATCCCCCTAAATGTTAAGGGTAATCCACCCCTAATTTTTTATTTCAATTTTAGTTTTTGTTTTTAATTTTTTTATGATACATCATACAAAAATACATACATACCTAAATTTTCACCCTTCTACCACCAACCCCTATTTTATTATGGCGGGACGAAGTTCGCTGGGACAGCTAGTAGTTCTATATAGATATACATTCATATGTATCCATAATATCATTTTCGTGGTTCTTGCGTGATTCAGTAAAAAATGATACAAAGACACAAACTGTTACATTTATAATATTAGTTTGAAAACAAGAAATCACTAGTCACTATAACTGTTAATGTTTGTGGATATGGACATATATATATCTTTATATATATAATTCTTCTGTGAGTGTGTATGTCACTGAACTTCTCTTAAACGACTGGACCGATTTTGATGAGATTTTTTGTGTGTGTTCAAGGGGATCTGAGAATGGTTTAGATTCACAAAGACGTGTAGACAGGACAACGTCTGTCGGGTCCGCTAGTCTTTATATATATATAATTCTTCTGTGAGTGTGTATGTCACTGAACTTCTCTTAAACGACTGGACCGATTTTGATGAAATTTTTTGTGTGTGTTCAAGGGGATCTGAGAATGGTTTAGATTCACAATTTTGTCCGCTGGACAATGTTTTTTTAATTAATTTTTAATTTATTAGTAGTTGTTGATTTTGGAATGTTTTACATTGGATCCGACAGATGGCTATGTGTATATTCCTGTCAAACATTTGACGTTCAAGATTTGACGTTCGTCGTTTATCATTTCTTCCAAATTATTGTAAGCAATACGAAGTACGCTGGGTCAGCTAGTATATATATAAAGTTAATTCAGGATTGCTCGTCGCGTCGTCCATCAAGACACAATGGCGTCGGTCGACCGTGCTGGCTCGATGATTGATTCCATTCTATAATACGTACGTGTATGTATTGCGAATGGAGCTTGTATAAAACACGACACAAGTCCACATAGGCAGTTCTTTCCATTTGAAGAGTGTGATCACGAAAGTTTAAGCGGATCAAACATGCGAGAAGCAAATACAAAAGCGGCCAAATAAATTGCATAGGAAACTTATATCAGTCGTGTAATTTAAAAATAAAACAATCTATTTGTTTCTTAGGTTTTCACGCACATCACTCATTAAATAAAACTATTTTTTACGGGTTAATGCACGAAACTTTATTTATTTATTGACGTTTCGTAGCCTTTATAGGCTTCGTCGTCAGAATAAAACTTTTATTTAATTTGTCGAGCTACCTTCGAAAGACTTTTATTGAGCATTCGGTTATTTCATTGTTCGTTTTTTAAGTTTTATTGTCTATGTATGAATTTATTATTTAATTTACTTAATAAATTATTGTATTTAAAATTCTTTTTTGTAATTTTGAGTTTATTTATTTGACCCTAACTACCGTAAACTACCACCGGTTTCAAAATTGGGAGACCTTTCTGAGAAGAACCGGCGAAACAAACTCAAGAGAGGAAGGAAATAGAAAGCCGGAAAAGGAGATAGTTTTATTTAATAAAACAATCTTTTACTACGGAACATGGCAGCCAAGGAGGTAACTCGACAAAGGTTTTATTATTTTTTTCTAATGACACTGAAATTAGATTCTCTTACTTATAATAATTACGGATACCTGCTCCGCGTGTATGAAGCTTTATTTGAAAAAAAAAACAACAAAAAAAATCACGCTGGCTCATGAAATCATTAAATAACCAACGTTGACCAATTATGCTACCGCGGCCCTTACGGACCGCGTCAAAATTCCTCTAGCCATTCTTAAGCTGCAAGGCAGCGCCATCTCTTCGCATTATAGGTAACCCACAATGTCAAATGAATACTTTTACAAGTATTAAACATTTGAAAGAAGATATAGCAATTACAGTTATCATTTTTATTTTTTTAAAGCATGTAACTGCTTGATGTTTAAATCTAAAGAAAATATAACTAGAAAAAATTCCACGCGGACCAGGCAGTAGACGGGACTTGAACCGAATGCACTGACCAATTATGCTACCGCAGCCCTCACGGACCGCGTCGAAATTCCTCTAGCCATTCTTAAGCTGCAAGGCAGCGCCATCTCTTCACACTATAGGTAACCCACGCGTGGAATTTTTTCTAGATATATTTTCTTTAGATTTAAACATCAAGCAGTTGCATGCTTTAAAAACTAAATATTATCACTATAACCAAAGTTGTTTGGTTCCGCCATTATAAATCCCAAGCAACTGAGAATTTCTTTGTGTTACGAAAAAATGATGGACTTTTGTTATATATTGATTCAGTACTTAAAATTCATCATATTAATTGAATAGTGAAGGAATTCAAGAAACAAATCGTTGACAAGTATCTAATTTTTTTGTTATAACTGGAGTGCCTAAAACATTACCTATTCGGATGTCCAGAAGCAACAACAACTTACTAAATATAGATATCTAGCCTGCGATCTCATTTTCATTTTTCATTTTTATTTATTTAGGATAACTAACAACTGTGCAATATTGTACGTAATGTAGTAAAACTAATAAATACATTGATGTCATTACACAACCAACACCGTTATCCACTATAAATATATCACAACACAGAGATATATTTTTATAAAAAATGATAAGTTTGCAATATCTATTCTACTTGCAAATCGATGGTATAACTAAAAAAAAAGTTACAAAACATAATTTTTAAATGATTGGTAAACAATAAAAAAATAACCAAACACGATATGTGTACTTTTTAAAACATTTCGTAAAATAACCGTTGTGTACTGTTCGTATTTGAGGAGTTCCGTTGTTTATCTCCAAAAGAATTTATCAGATCTTCACCAAATTAATATGGGAAAATCTCGCTAACAAACTCTTCTGAACTAAAAAAGAATTGAGTTATTCGTCCATTTGTCGCGCACATACTTAATGCAAGTTTAAGATTTTTATGGTTTTCTCATCGATGCCATTGTCAGAACTGCACCAAAATGGGACCGCATGGGAAGTTCCAGTTTTCAAATATAAAAAGAACCCAGCCAGTTGAAAATTCTGAGGTAACAAACATAAAAGAACCTAGAAAAAAATCCACGCGGACCAGGCAGCAGACGGGACTCGACCCCGCACCCTTCGCAATCCATTGTGGGTTACCTATAATGCGAAGAAATGGCGCTGCCTTGCAGCTTGGTCAGTGCATTCGCCCGGATTGCGAAGGGTGCGGGTTCGAGTCCCGTCTGCTGCCTGGTCCGCGTGGATTTTCTTAACCTCCTTATTTTGAAGGTTGAAAAGGGGTAAAAGCCCGACTACAGGAGTAAATGTGGCATAGAGACAAAGATTCATACATTTGCGCATGCGCAGAGAAACCTGTCTATTGGCGGCGACAGTCAGTGCTCACTTGTCCCTTCCCCTGTCCCTTCTTTACTCCCATGGTCTTGACCTCTTTCTGTGTTCTGTGGTCTTGTCGCACAAAATAGAGAGTAAAGGCAATCTCATGTAGGTATATGTACGTACTTCACTTTGTATACCTACGCTCAGCGGGCGCGTTAGAATAGTCAACTTTGGCTTATAATAATAATAAGTAATAATCAACAAAAAGTTAACGTGGTCCCTATAGTCCTCTCCACAACAGGCGTCATTCCAAATCACCTTGTCCATAGCCTTAAATTAATAAAAAACCCTCTATATCACCCTCCACAAAGCTGCAATTTCAAATACATGTCGCATTATCAGAACGTTCATAGATATAAGATATCAATGGGTATTCCAATGGTTCTTGCAAATAGATGAAAACGAAATAGGTACTCATCACAACATGACCTAACACAACACATGCTGCACTAACTTAGTTTCCGCCTGTAATTGTAGTAAAAACCAGCCAAAGAGCTGAGAAAAAAAAACACTATACAAAAACTAATAATAATAATCATTTATTTCAGACTTTAAATACATATACAAGTGTTCGTAAAAGACGTTATCTTATTCTAGTGTTAGTAACTGAAGAAAGTACAATCAAATACAAATACAACAAATAAATAACAATGTAACACATTCGGATTCCGATGGGACTCGTGTGTTATTTATAAATAACTAGCGGCCCGCCCTCGCTTCGCTTCGGTGTAGAGCTGAAGTGTAGACTACAGTTTTTGTTCTCAGGCTTGTATTATACACAATGACATTTATCTATGATTTTTCTTATACCCGCATGCAAAGTCTCAGCCCGATCGGTTTAAAATTGACAAAGTTTCATACAATTGATACATTTCATACAAATAATTGATCAAAACTCTTTCTTAGCAGATGCCTACGTCATAACATCGACCTGTATGCCAAATTTCAGTCCGATCCGTCCAGTGGTTTGGGCTGTGCGTTGATAGATCACTATGTCAGTCAGTCACCTTTGAGTTTTATATATATATAGATTATAATGATAGACTGCCGAATGTAGCTTAAGCTAGTTATGCTGACAACAACCTTGCAACCGTCTACTGAACAGATATATTAACTTGTTTTTCATTAATTGCTTCATTTTTGAACAAAAAAGTTCTCAGACGGGTGTCTCAAGCGGGTGAAACTTGCGCTCGCAGAGGTCTTAACTGGTTCGAGATTACGTGTCACTAAGAGGTGTCTAATTGGAGAGGCCTATGTCCAGCAGTGGACTAGGATAGGCTGTTGATGATGATGATGAAGAGGTGTCTATGTGTGAGTCGCTTGAGCGCACTTTGAACGTAGATTACCTTCTGCACTGTCTATTTTGCGCTTGTTGTGTCCGCGCTCCCTTCATCCGATCGCAGCGAGACGTGAAATTGAAACCCATTGACACGTCGTTATCCATTTATCTGTCAACAACTGGTCCACTGGTTACTATTGTGTAACACACACAGATTGAATTGAATATTTGCTTTCTACCTACACCTTATTATAGAATGCCTTCTCTATCTCTAAAGGCTTCCCATAAGTGTAATTTACTAAAACAGTGCAAGATTTCTATTTGAATACTAAGGTTCGTATTACAGAATGACAACTTAGTGTTGAAATTTTCTTGAGCACAGTTAGAAAGGGATGTCGCTATGTGATTTAAATAGCATTATCCCTCTCTGACTATGCTCAAGACTAGATTAATTACTGAGAATCTTTCTATAATACGGGTCTAATACTGATTGCTGAATTTTATGATAAAATTCTTTCATATCTTGCCCTGAAAATTATAGATGATCAAACGAACTTCACTGTGAAGTTCGATCACTATTATATGAATTCACTTCATTCGAAAATATAACCATACAATGTACTTTCTTAGTCCTTTTATCGTACAGGCAACATTACGCACATTTTTAGAGAAGGTACTTCGATTTTTATTTGCGAAATACCCACCGAGCCTAGGCGGTCGGTGCATTCCGGTGAACTTTCATTTTTTAGAGAAAGGTTGTAACAAAATTTCGATGGGGTTCGGGAGGGAGGGACCTTATATCTTCGAATGAAGTGAATTCATATAATAGTGATCGAACTTCACAGTGAAGTTCGTTTGATCATCTATTATATTTCAGTCACTTCATTCTTCAGATATAACCATACAATGTAGATATTTAGAGCAAGAAATTTTGTCACATAAGTACGAAGTATGTTTTACTTTAAAATAAAATATGCCTATAATGTATTCAATGTTTATTAAATAATCAAACAAGATACTTTATTCACAAAAACTGTTGTACATACAATCCATGTATTTTAGAAATCATTTAGTTATCTTATATTTCTATGTAAAGATGTTAAATGTAGGTACCTACTAATTAATCTTTCTTTGAGTTAAGGCAAACGGAGCTTGCAAATTGATTTTGGTTTATTATAGGGCGGTTGTAAAATTTTGCGAAAGTTTGTGAGTTTTCTGTCCAACCTGCTGTTTTTCTTATAATATCGAGTGAAACACCCTGCGCGTGCGCCGTGGAGGTGGCGGCGTGACGCGTGCTATGTGCGCTGAACGCCTTCACGTCCACGCCGCTTTCTGCAAGCACCTGCTTAATCCATCGGCTGATGGTTTGCGCGGTGGCAGTCTTGTGCGGAGGTTTTAATGTTAGCAATAAATTTTGTGATGTACTAGGCCTAATATCTTTTGTTACTGATAAATAATCTATTAAAGTGGAAGCAGGACAAATCTTTTCGTTTTGTTTAAAATATGGTAGGAACAGAACTGGTTGGTCTTTTCCGACGGCCGAAGTTTTTATGATGTCGTCTATAATTATTTTTACACCTTTGTTTTCTATTATAATATTGTTAGTTTTAATTAAGGATAAAGTTTGCACTCTATGACCAGTACATAATGCCAGTAAAATAGCAAGTTTCTTAGTTATTTTAGTTAATGTCAGATCTTTATTAGGAAACCAATTTGATATTTTATCCAGAACTATTTGTGGGTCCCAAGTGAATGAATATTTAGGAACCGCAGGTCTCAATTTAAAAACACCTTTTAGTAGGCGTTTTATTTGTTCTTCAGAACCAAAATCATTTCCAAAAAGTAAACTTAGTGCAGATCGGTGATTGTTTAAGGTTCCATATGCGGCACCATTATGGAACTGTTCTGTTAAAAATGTTAGTACTGAAGGTAATGAACTACAATATGGGTCCATATTAATATTATTACAAAAGCGCCACCATAATTTATATGTAACACTGTATTGGGACAGAGTGTTCTTCGCCAAAGAGGCCATCATCAAATCCAAAGAGCCTTGCGGGACCCCACGCTTGGAGAATGCGACCCGGAGAGCGTTGCTACACCCAGGATAAGATGGGACAGATTCTGTTCCCTGAAAAGAGGATTAAATAAGTTCATATTGGCGTCCAGTAATAGTATGTCTGAGGAGATTAAACTTTTTAACAGTGGAAACCACGGCCTGGAAGGCCAATTCGGAAAGACTAAAATCCCGTTAGCTTTCTCATTTGCGATTTTTTGCAGACATTTTAATATCATTGAAAAAGGTGGAAAGGCGTAAAAGAAAGTATCCCATGGTACTGTAAAAGCGTCTATAGTGAAAGCATCCGGGTCTGGTTTCCATGAAATGAATTTACGACATTTAGCGTTGGTGCGAGAAGCGAACAAATCTATTTTTGGTTTTCCAAATTTGTTTACTATAATTTGAAATGCTTCATCAGTGAGAGACCATTCTATATCTGGGTTGATTTTTCTGGATTCTTCATCTGCTTCTTTGTTATCCTTTGTATTAATATAGGAAGCAGTTATCCAAATATTTCGCTTCTCACACCACTGCCAAATGTTGCGAGTTAAATTATTTAAATGTGGGTATTGTATACCCCCCATTCGGTTTATGTAACTTAAGGCCGTTGTGTTATCAACGCGTAATAGGATTGTGAAGTTAAATTTATCTTTTGCAAAACACTTAAGCCCAAAAAATACTGCCATTAGTTCTAAATAATTTATATGGTTTTCCGTTTCATTTATTGTCCATTTTCCATTTACTCGTTTACCATTAGAAAAGGCACCCCATCCAGATCTAGATGCATCGGTAAAAAACTCCATATCGTATGTTACAGACTTAATTGGAGTTTCCGATGTTAAAACGTTTATAGCCCACCATTGTAAATCGGGTAAAATATCAGCGGATGGCCGAAATTTAGCGTCATAATTTCGTAACTTTTTAAGTGCAAGAAATTTTTGTCTCTCAAAACGTTTGGTGTATAACCAACCATATCTTATTGCTGGACAAGCTGCGGTCAGGGAGCCAATGAAGTGTGCAAATTCCCTTATTGTACAAAGTGGTAGGCTAGAATACTTCTTTGCAAGAAGCGCAATGTTATTACGCTTTTCGTTAGGTAAAGACATAGTCATTTTTATGGAATTATAAACAAAACCCAGAAATGTACGTTCCCTATTAGGTACTATGATGCTTTTTTCAAAATTAATAACAAATCCTAAGCATTTTAATAATTTCAAAGTTTCTTGGACATTTATTAAACAATTTTCATAAGTAGAACCAATGCACAAAATGTCATCCAAATATATTACAGATAAAAATCCGCGCCTCCTGAGATGGGAAATCACTTCTTTCATAATTTTAGTGAAAATTCTGGGTGCGGAAGACAACCCATATGGAATTGCATTAAATTCGTACAATATATTACCTCTAACGTCATTTTCAAATTGGAATCTTAGTAATTTTCGCTGTAAATGATTAATTGGAATTAATAGATAAGACTCTTTTAAATCTATGGTAGCCATAAAACAATTTTGTTCAATAATTTTTGAAGCAGTTCTAAAATCCTCCATTTTAAAATGTTTCTTTTCAATGAACCTATTAAAGGGTTTCAAATTCAGTATAAATCGCTTACCACCGTTAGATTTAGGGGTCAAAAAAAATAGTAGATATAAATTGGTTTTTGTGAGGTTTGCATTCTGAAATGGCTCCTAAATTTAAAAGATTCTGTATTGCTAACATCATATCGTATTTTTCCGCAATTGAAAAATTGTTAGAGGGTATTATATTTTGTGTTACTTTTTGTAAAAGTTGTATCGTGTAACCGTCACGTATCCATTTCAATATTAGCCTATTATTAGAAATAGTTTGCCAACATTTATAAAAATACTGGAGTCTGCCCGCGTGTACCTGTGTTATTGTTTGGTCGCACGTGGTCGGCCCCTGGAAGTCGAAGGGCGCGCCTGTGTCATCATCGGCGGTGGTAGGCGGAAGTACGGTACCGACGTGGCTGCTGAGCCCGCCATCCGCCCCCCTCTGCTCGATGATGTGTAGCGAGGGGGGTCCATCCAGTTTCCCTGGTACTGGGGTCTTGATGTAGATTTCGTAGTGGTTGGCTTAAAAGATGCAATAGATTTCTTTATTTGTTGGCCCTGCTTTTCGATAGCCTTTGAGGCCTTAATTTTTTCGGGCAAATTATTTCCGAAAAGTGTGTCATCCCTTTCTTGGTTTTGTATGAGTGACAAGAAAGACTTCTCTAGACGAGGTGTAATAAGTTTGGTTCTAACTTGTGTCTCATCATAATGTAAATCCGTGAGAATTCGACATCCATCTGTGAGCACCTTAATAGCTTGTACTTTGTCATCTCCTAAGAGAAGCAAAGTAATCGCTTTACTGATAGCAGCAATACCTTGTCCAAGCTGGTCTTATTTTATTAATATGTTCTTGTCCCGGTTTCGGACAACATCCGCAACTGCTGCCGAAATCTCGGCATTTAATGTCGGGGCTTTAAGTAACTTACAATTTTCCGGTATTAAATATTCTTTGAGAAGTTTTTCTTTGACCTCTTTTGCTAACCCTTTTTTCAAAATGGGGAGCCATCGTTGGGCAAGGGATTGATGAATATTTTCTCCAAAACCGGGTTGCTCGTCAGTAGCGTCCCCCAGAGCGAGTAAGAGATCCGCGTCTAGTTCTGGGACCTCCGATGGGTGCTCAGAAGGATGTACTTCGGATGTGAGCACCTCCGCAATTTCCTCCGTACGCTCGTCGATTACCGTATGGGTAGTGTTATTCATTACTTCATTTTGTGACGTTCCGACATCTACAATAATAGAATATAGGCTATAATATTGATAGCTAGTTTTCTATTTTTTTTTTTTTGGTATATATTAAAAATATAAATTTAAATTTATCTTCTCTGATTACGTTTGAAAAAATATTACTACTTGCAATAAATTATAAGTATATCCTAAGTTAATATGATTTTTATAATCATACCCTCGCGTTGAAATATTCTCAACTTATGAGGTTTTAAATCATCACGCTTAATCTTCGTAATAAATACGAAGCAATAAGCTTATGGATGTGGTTAACATATTGTCCTTTATTCACAACTAACATTAAAGCACTTTTATACATAATTATAACATCGTGTTTGTCATTATGGCTTCGTACAAACTAAGCGATGTATTTAATTTATAAATTACAGTACCTTAGTATGTAGGTAAATCTTTAAAACTGCACATAAGTAACTTTAACTTTATTGTGTTTACCTTGATTTACTTCAGAGTCCGACGAAGAAGACGATGAATACTCAATGACACGACGGTATCTATTTTGAGACTTATTTTGCAACTTTTTGATTTTGTTTTTATAATATTCAATCTTATCAGCCTTACGCTTAGGCATGATGAATTTAAAATACCTAGAAATATTGTAACTTTTGTTGAGAGCTATGTGCTAGTTGCCGCGCACGAGAAAAGAATGAAAGTTCACCGGAATGCACCGACCGCCTAGGCTCGGTGGGTATTTCGCAAATAAAAATCGAAGTACCTTCTCTAAAAATGTGCGTAATGTTGCCTGTACGATAAAAGGACTAAGAAACTACATTGTATGGTTATATCTGAAGAATGAAATGACTGAAATATAATTATGAACATACCAAAGTCTGGAGCTGTACTCTTAAATCGGTTATTTCCATTGGCTTCGTCCCCACTGGGGATAAATGAAAAAAAAAAAACAATTTGGTGCCAGTAGTGACAAACCTCAAATGTTGTGCTATATATACTCGATGTTTCGTAAACTTCGTCGAATTATTTACGTAAATATAAGTTTTTTCTTATAGGTAGGCCCGACAAATCCGCTCCACCTGATGTTAAGTGACGGTGAAGACCAGACTCAAAGATAGCTAATACAGCAGTTCTACATGCCACACCAGCCATCTTCAGTTGCCGGCCTGCATGTTGCTTCTTTATGTTTCTTTTAAAGATTGTAAGAAGGAGGGAACACGTGAGCGGGCAGAACATTCCATTTACGGATAATGCGACAAAGAAATGAGTCAGCAGTCAGTTATAACAGTATAAAGAAGACTACAAGCATTGAGTACATTGCTAGTTCGAAACATATAAACAATTTAATGGTTCATATTTTAACATTAGTGGGTTCTTTGTTCTATGCTAGAGGATATAATTTCCGCACTTAGTCCCAAAGTGGACCATTGTACGTGAGCCATAGAGGCATTACATTGACTAGCACACTTTCCTCCAGAAGCAGATCAGTCTTTCCAGTCTTCTCAGGGCATACCGAGGGCCGGTGTACCGGGAGTATCTCTGCGGATCTGGACGACCTGTGCACTCAAGGAGCACATGTGCCAACATCTTTTTGGCCTCCATGCTTGTTCTACGTAGAGAACTATGAGTGATACCCAAAGCGTGAAAGTGTTTGTTCAGTGAGCAATTTCCGGTGATAGTCCCCCTCACCAGTCTCAGCCTATTCCTGACTAGGCGAACGGTATCGGGTTTTTAGCGCAAGCCCGCGTCCTTCACAAGATCGTCGGTTCACCTTGTAGGGGACCTGGGCAAGCCGGCCACCGGTTCTTCTTGCCACGTGTCCCGCCCACTATACAATAATAAGAAAATATATGTTTCCGGCAGCGTTTTTTGCGGCAAGTTCTAAATACATTGTTAAAAACTGTAGTCTAAGTAACGACCTCAAATAAGAAAATCAAATAGGGTGAACTATAACGGATGTCATATGCAATTAAATATTAAACCAATTTGTGTTTTCTTTTTGCATCTGTCATTATTAAAAATTTGCGTTGGCGTGGAAAAAATGGTTTCTTATAGAAACTTCCATCCCCTATTCCATCCCCTTAATGGATAATTTCTTGGATAAAAGCTATCCTTTGTCCTTCCCTGGGACTTAAACTATGTCTTTAACTAATTGCGGTTTGAGTGAAGAGGTCACAGATAGACACACTTTCGCGTTAATAATATACGTAGGATGGATTTTAATATGGACTGGTTTTAGTGCGGTCTTCTATAAGGTGGTAAGGTGTAAGATCACAGTAAAATAACACTTTTAGTGTTGTGCTGTGCTTTTTTCGGAGAGTTAGGTTTCAGGTCGTCACGGGGTAGGGATTTGGGTCAGGGTAGGCAATGGTTCGAGTGATATTTATGGTATCGCAAGCGTCCCTGGGCTATGGTGGCCGCTTACCATCAGGCGGACAATACGTTTGTTTGCTACCCTTTGAACATAAAAAAGGTTAAAGAACTTTCCTAGACGGGTGCACTTATTGGTTTTTTTTATTGCCTTCGAAGGCAGAGCCTAAGGGCCTAAGTGGCCTAAGGGCCACCTTGCTAAATGGTCAATGCGCCCATCATCATCAGCCTATTAATGTCCTTTCTGCAGGGGCACATGCCTGCCCTATGGATGGAATACGGAGATTGGGCCATGACCCACCACGCTTCCCAGTGCGGGTTGGCGGTTGCTAACGACTGCAGATACAACCGGGATCAACGACTTAACGTGCCTTCCGAAGTACGGAGGAACTCGAGATAGAAGGTTTATGGTCACCCATCCAAGGACCGACCACTGCGAATGATGCTTAACTTCAACGATCGCAGCCGAACACGCTTACCACCCGCGCCATCGAGCTTCTCAGATGCGCCTATGGACATTAGCAATGCCAGTGACATAGCCAAGCCGCTGTCTTTCGTGTAACGCTCCCTTTAAGTCTCTCTTGAAGAGGACCACGTTATGAGGGCTATTCCTACCCCTCTTGCTTGATTTACCCCTGATTCACGTAAAGTGTCATGTTTCAGCTACGTGCCTGTGCCAGCTATGACGGTGACAGTGTCCCCGGAGCGCCGCGAGGTGGCGCAGCGGTGGGGCGCGCCCCGCAAGGTCTTGCTCACCAGGAGCCCCGGGGCTCCGCTAGGGGTCAGCATAGTTGGAGGAAAGGTAAAACATAGCAGTAGACACAAACACAAATCTGTGGATACCGTTAAGTCATGACAACACGCTGGCTCACACAAGTAAATACTGCCGGGAACAACGGCTTAGGACATCTTCCAAAGCACAGTGGAGGTTGTGATATGAAAGAAAGAAAGAAAGAAAGAAAGAAAGAAAGAAAGAAAGAAAGAAAGAAAGAAAGAAAGAAAGAAAGAAAGAAAGAAAGAAAGAAAGAAAGAAAGAAAGAAAGAAAAATAAATTTATTTGAGACAACACACACACAACAAACAGAACAAAACACACATATTTTTTTTTTGTCTCAAATCGGTCCCAACTCAGCATGTGCTGATGTTGCCATCAGCGCTGGTCTTCCGTTGGAACCGGTTTAGTGACGACACGAAACAATAACATTAACAAGTAATAAACAACAACAATGTGAGTTCAGGGGGGCGCCACTATCGCCATGTCAAAATTGGTTGCACCCGGAGCACAGGTTCCGAACGCGGCCCCGACTGACATTGCCATTCAGAGACAATCTTAGTAATCTGTGTATTGTACTTCTGATTATTTTTTCTTTTTTCCTTATAAAATGTAATCTACAATTTAGACAATTTACAAAAAAATTATATGTTTTTTTTTGTGGTCTTACATATGATCAGGCACTGCAATAGTTGCTTAGCTTCCACAATTTAATTACCGACGTGCTAGCCATTGCACTATCGCACTGCTCAACCGTCATAGAGAAATATAGTTTTAGTCGTAAAGGACATTCGGTAAAAATATATCGACCTATCCATAGAATAAAACTACTTCTGCATAATCCCTACTTTACAGTAGAGCGATTTGAAGTTTGTAGTATGTAAAATTTGCTTTAACTTGTATTGGTATTTTTCTAGCATTTTTTTTTACCAATCATATAAATCATTGAGAAGCATATTACACATTTACGGCTCCTATTCTGTTATTTAAGCGTATCTTATGTGATTATGTGACAATTTACTATGGACATCTTTATGTTATTTACGCATATCAGACCTTATGCTTGGGAAACGTGTCAATATTATGTAAAGATATAACTTTGTGTTAAAAAATTTATATGTCCTGTCCCGTCAAATTATGATAATATGGCAAATAAGAAAAATAGAATCAAAAATTTAGTAAAAAGTCTCAGTTTGTAACAAAATTGAAGCCGTGCAGGCTACTTTCTTGCCTATCCAAAAGGTTCTAGTGCTCTTGACTCTATATTCTTCGGAAACATAAATTACATGTACCTTTATTCAGTTGCTATCTTCGAAGTTATATAAGTTTTAGAATAAATGTTTTTACCAGTAAAATATATGCGTCCGTTTCGCCTAAAAGTATAATAAAAGTAATTTGATAACATTTTCATATGTAACTTTATTCTATGCATAGGTCGATATGGACGCGGCACCCACGTCCGCCACGGCTTAAACTACATTTGTTTGAAAGGTATTATAGTCAAGGTCATCTGTGCCAAAGCGCATCAAATTCCATCCCGGGGGTCTTTAGTTATTTTAAGTTAAATAGGTTCAAGTACTATAACGAACGGCTCAGGTATTATGGGAGTACTTCACAAGGTGCAAGGGTGCCCCCTTATATTATTCTGCCACGCTAGAGTAAATCCAAGAATCCCCGCATGGGTTGGGGGTTTTTTCAAACATTCTGTTCGGTATAGTAAATTGTCTTCTATGTAAAAGGGAGCGACCACAGATCACACAAACTTGTCCACGCTTCGGAGAACACATAATTCCAGTTCATCCATACTAATTGACAAAACCGATAATCGTGTTCCAATATCCAAAGCGTGTTAAATAAAAAACAATCAAGTGGCAGGGAGCGCGCAATTACAACGAAGTAAGACGAGTCGACTATTTGCAACTGCAAGTCCTTCAACCCCCGTAAACCATTTTGAGGTATCTCAGTAAGAGCAAGCGCAGGATGAGCGGCGGCTTTTCGTATATCTGGTTGTATAGTACGATATGGCATATTATTATGATTACTAATAATATAAAATGAAAGTACTATAAAATGAATTTATTTAGCTACTTAAATATGCCCATGTGTCATATCTTTTGGCTATTTTTTACGGTGCCATATCTTTTGACTCCCAGGATATTATTTTACGGTATCATTATAAAAAAGGCTAGTTTTTCATAGATCTATCGATTCATACTAATTACACTGTTGGCGGAGCTGGGTGTGTTTTGCCCATTGTTCTTTGTTTGATTTACTTCCTCTTATTATTTTCTAGTAGAGTATATTTATGTTCTATGGATTTAAGTCAAAAATATTCATGGTAACGTTTTGCTCCCAGGTTGATATAATTTCAAATAGAGACGGCGACGATGGTGAAGAAAAAGTCATCTTCGGCATCTTCATCAAGAACGTGGTGCCCGGCAGTCCGGCTGGCAGCTGTGGAGAATTACAGGTCAGTTTTGTGCAGTACGTAAATCAAAATGCTTCATGTAACATGTAACTCAAGAATGTTAATAAGAAGGAAAGAATTTGTAAAGAAGAACCGTACATATACATAATTAGCAGCATTATCAGAATTAGTCTATTCTTGTCCCTATTGCTGATAATATGCTCGGAGTATCCCTGAAGGACTGCATCAGGAATGATGTAATCCGACAGAGAACCAAAGTCACCGACATAGCCCACCGAATTAGCAAACTGAAGTGGCTGTGGGCTGGTCACATTAGCCGCAGAACTGATGGCCGTTGGAGCCGGAAAGTCCTTGAGTGGAGACCGCGACTCGGTAAACGTAGTGTGGGACGCCCTGAGACAAGATGGGATGATGATATTCGTAGGCTGGCTGGAGTGGGCTAGATGAGAGTAGCACAAAATCGGGAGCAGTGGCGTGCATTAGGGAAGACTTATGTCCAGCAGTGGACGAGCATGGGTTGATGATGATTGCTAATAATAATCTCTTATCTATTAGACAAGTCCGTCCGTCTGTCTGTGGTGCTGTTTCAGCGGCCAAACCGTAAGAGATAGATAAAGAGAATATTTAAGTTATAAGTTGAGAATAGTCTAATAAGACTACAAACCGGATTTGAGTAACGTAGCACTTCCGGTTTTCGAGAAATCAGGTTTTGGTGAACATTTGGTTCACTGGTTTGCTAGTATAAGATAATATAAGAGAGGTCCATGGTCAAACCTGTGCGGGCTGGTGGGTGCTAACGACAGCAGATGCAACCTGGTATAATGGCTTGACATACCATCCGCAGCACGAACAAGCTAAAGGTTCTCACTTCACGCTTTCAACCGCTACAGCCATCAATACATAACCCGCTGACACCACAACCTGCGTAGAGCCCTGGAACTTACTCAGCAACAGAAGCAGAATACCACCAAAAAGTAGTGTTATTTTAGCGAGGCTTCTCCTTTGGGTGGAGGCACTCGTAATCGTGGTTATATAAATCCACATCGGTGAAATGGCGATGCTTATCTCCCTTTCATCACCAGTTGTATCATACAACTCTTGATTCCTAACAATAATTCCTTTATAATTTTTATTTTTTAAGCATGTAACTGCTTGATGTTTAAATCTAAAGAAAATATAACGAGAAAAAATTCCACGCGGACCAGGCAGCAGACGGGACTCGAACCCGGGATTGTGGGTTGCCTACATTGCGAAGAAATGGCGCTGCCTTGCAGCTTAACAATGGCTAGAAGAATTTCGACGCGGCCGTCAGGGCCTCGGTAGCATAATTGGTCAGTGCATTCGCCCGGATAGCGAAGGGTGCGGGTTCGAGTCCCGTCTGCTGCCTGGTCCGCATGGAATTTTTTCTAGTTATATTTTCTTTAGATTTAAATAATTCCTTTACTGATAATCGATTCTCTCGTCTTCCCGCAGACTGGAGATCGAATTTTAGAAGTTGACGGCGTGTGCGTGAGATCAGCTCCTCACGAACGCGCGGTGCAGCTCATCAAAGCTGCTGGAGACAAGGTCACGCTTACTGTGCAGAGTCTTGTAGCTTGGGTGAGTATGAAACACTAGTCATCAGCCTATTACCGTCCGCACTACTGAGGTCAATGTATTTATTTATTTATTCATTAGCCACGCCAACAGCATACACATACAAAAAACAAATACAAAATTCACAAATAATACCTGATGTGCACACTTGTTAAAGGCATGTACAAAATTTATAATTGTCTTAATCAACGCCAACAATAACAATCATATAGTAAAAGAACAAATTTATAATTCAAATAAAAATCAAAATTAAAAATCAAAATTAAAATCAAAATTAGAATCAAAATTAAAATAAAAGAATACAGTCAAGCAAAATCAAATTAAGCCAAAATGAACGTTGGGTATAATTAAAATTAATTCATTTGGCAAGTGATTTCAACACTCCAGATCTAAAAGAGCGTAAGGAGTCGTGCATGATGTCGAGGTGGCCCGAAATACCATTTAACATGTTGTACTCGATAGCGCAGGTGGCTAGCGCGTTCGGCTGCGATCGTTGAAGTTAAGCAACTTTCGCAGTGGTCGGTCATTGGATGGGTGACCAAAAATTTACTATTTCGAGCTCCTCCGTGCTTCGGAGGGCACGTTAAGCCGTTGGTCCCGGCTGCATTTGCAGTCGTTAACACCCACCAATCCGCACTGGGCCCGCGTGGTGGGTCATGGCCCAATCTCCCTATTCCATCCATAGGGAAGGCCTGTGCCCCAGCAGTGGGGACATTAATAGGCTGATGATGATGATGATGATGTTGTACTCGTTACACATTCTAACTATTGGAGAGGACAGACCAATATTAGTGCGTCAGTGTGGCGTTTAAATTGTCTGGTGATAGGAAATCGCGGGACAATGATCTTTTTTCATTGCACTTAATGTGCAATGCGTGATAAAAGATCTTCGCAAATGAGACCGTTGTGTACAACTTTATTTAAGAATATCATGTCGTGAAGTTTACGAAGGTCTCGCAGGGGCCTTCGCATTTTGAAAAAATGTACGAAGTATGTAAGCGGTGGTGTAGCTATTCTTTATAGACTGAATAGGGAGCACGGGCTATAACCAACCAAATGTGGATCCAGCGTAGATTGGTGGAAGCTTACGACTGAAGATGCAACTGGGCTACTGGACTTAGCGGGCTTTCCGGAGCACAGTATAGCTCGAATGTAGAATTGAGAAAGTTTTGTTTCATTATCGCAAGTCGAACGGTCTACAACGAATGAGAACCATGCTCACACCATTACGACGACGATTGACGACCTCCGTGGCCGAGTGGTTTGTACGCCGGGTTTCATGGTGTCGCCGACTCGAGAGGTCCCGGGTTCGAATCCCGTTGGGGGGCAGATGTTTGTGTGATGAATACGAGCATTTGTACTCCAGTCATGGATGTTTAATATGTATTTCTATATAAATATACTTATATATGTACAGTATATGTATTCTTATCCGTTAACCTGGCATCCCATAACACAAGCCTTACAGTGCTTACTTTGGGGCTAGGCTAATTGGTGTGAGTGTTGGAAATATTTATTTATTTATTTATTATTACTTACACACTATTATATCCCTTGGATTGAGAATAGGTATTTGATAACGATTGTAGATGGAACAGGAACCATTGGCTTAACGTGCCTTCCGATGAAAGGATTAGCTCGAGATATATGCAATGAAATTAAATGAAATGAAAAATCTTTATTGGCCATCTTGTATATAAGAAACAGAGAAAAAAATAAAATAAAAAAGAAACTTAACCTAAGAACAAAAATTAATCACTAGATTTCAAACTCAAACTCAAACGCATTTATTCAGTCTAGGCTGTTACAAGCTCTTGTGAAAGTCAAACGCTACGCCATCGGTTCGTAAATCTACGGCGGGAGACCTTGTACCGAGAAGAACCGGCAAGAAACTCAGCAAGGGCTATTTTTTTCTCCCTGTTTTGTTTCAAACAGTGTCGTCAATTGAAAGATGACATCAAAAATTGAAAACATGTGTTGATGTCAACTTCTATCACATTAATATTATTAATTAACAATAATTAAGTATAGCTAGGTACTACTTTTAAATTTAGAAGTGGCGATTAAACAATTTTCAAGCAAATCAGCAAAGTAAAACGACTTAGTCTGTTATATTAAGCCCAAGGTGACTTATCATTTATGAAATCTTTAACAGTATAGTAACCTTTCTTAAGGAGACATGTTTTTAAAGACACTTTAAACTTATTGAAAGGTAAATTAATTATTTCTTTTGGTATTTTATTATAGTAACATATGCCTTGACCCACAAATGAACCAAGAACCTTTTGGAGTCTCAACGGTGGCAATTTGAGTTTATATTTATTTCTGGTATTGAAATTATGTACATCATCGCGCCTCGTATATAAATTTATGTTCTGACGCACAAACAATATACAATTGTAAATGTATTGAGAGGCAACAGTCATTATACCTATTTCTTTAAGTTTATCCCTTAGAGAAGTTCGAGATCCCAAGCGATAAATAGCTCTTATAGCGCGTTTTTGAAGAATAAAAACTGTTTCAATGTCAGCGGCCGTGCCCCACATTTAAGACGGCCAATCAGGACCCTGCCTCAGCTTATGCTGATACAATGAGAAAATATTCTTTCACTGTATCAGCGCTGGTATTCTTGCAGGGCCTGTGCGAGGACGTGGTAAGTTATATATAAATTTTTGGTAATCCATCCTGCCACTGGCTTATGCGAAAGTTGATTAATTTCTACAATTGTTGATCGAACACACGAACCTCTGCTCAATCAAGCTCTAATGAGGATCAGTAATCGATTTTAGTTGAGAATGCATATATATAGAGCTAAGGTTTCCATAAAATGCAGTGGTTAATTTTTTGTTGTAATAACGGCAAATATTGACGGAGTTATGACCAGATTACTAAATGAATTTTTGGCTGGCCGCGTGGTAGCTGTGACGTCACAGAGCTCTAGCGCTTGGGAGCGAGCGTGCGTAGAGACGCTACTGAAGTTCGACCGGAGTGAACCAACGATCGAGCTATTTGATGTCACACGTTTCGGCCGCCGGTAAATATTGGCTACCATAAAACTAGTTATAAAATTGAAACGAATGAACCGATTTCGATGATTAAAAAGTATATTAATCAAAAAGCTTATTGGGTCTGTATGTATCAATATACTGTTGATTTGCTGACGTAGTAATGATCCTTATTGAGTTATGACATAAATATTAAATTAATAATATTTTCTTTTGTTCAGAACACGGATTCTTCAGATGTCGACGCATCATCGCCAGCGATATCACCCACACACTCTGTGAGGAAAACTCACACGCCCTCCCCTAATCCTGATAGGACACCGAGACACGAGATCAAGGTACATAACAAACAATATCTTTACCACCATTAACTTGATTCCACTCGCTTTCTCACAAGTACTATAAAAGGATACTAAATAGAGAAATAATCAAACGAGTCGGCTGGATGGGTAATAGCAATTCACTGCTCATCCAGAGATTCGATTGGAAAAGATTATTATTGTATGTAATAAAAAAACTAAACGTTTAATACTTCATTTATGGGTATTCATATAATCATAATCAACATTATAGCTATTAAAGGGATTGTTACCATGTACCTTGTTTTTCATGAGTCTCCGATATTTACAAGGTACATCGTAACAATCCCGTTAATAGCTATAATGTTAGTGACCATGAAAGTTTAAAACAGCATTATCAACATTATCAGGGGGCCATTCGCCTAACGGGATTGCTATGGAAAAAGCTATCACTTACGATTTCATTTTGTTATTTCTGTCCGCCGAAGGTTTTCAAATACCTCGCGCTCATTTTTTTAATATTGTTATCAACAATGCAAAAGAAAAAATAAGTGCGCGAGGCATTTGAAAACCCCAGGTGGCTAGAAATAACAAAATGAAATCGTAAGCACTAGCGTTCTCCAAAGCAATCTGGTTAGGCGATTGGCCCCCAGGTCATTGAAAGATTTTTAAAAATCCATCCAAATTTAATAAGAATATAATTAAAGAAAACATTTCTGCAATATCGAAGAGATAACTTAATTTTATTGCATTGAATATTTTTCAAATGCCAATACCTTTCCTCAGATTACTGTCTCCGAGCCAGATCTTGAGAACGAGAAAGAGATAACTGGAGGCAGTGAGAAAGAGACTGACGAATCACCAGAGGAACCGCCTCCGAGGCCGGTGTACTCGGACTCCGAGAGCAGCGACGAAGAAGACGAGAGAGATCTTGGTGGGAGAACTTACACCGACAAAGGAGTAGAGGTAATTATCCTCCAAGTATATTATAAAACAACGGGAACAAAGAGATTTGGTGACTCAATTCTGGGTCGCGCTATCCGCACATCCTCTTACAATCTGGGATCCTTTCAAAGAGGCGTGAAGGAGTAAAGAGCAGTGCGGCAATGTCATCATAATCACCATCAGGCTATTATTGTATCTACAGTTGACCACCCAGTAAGTGGTCACTGCTGTGGTTTAATGTGCCTAGTGTTTTAGTGTCACACGGGCCACCAACCACAACCACAAAACGCCGCCACCGGCATATTTCTTGTAGTTTTCATACGTTTTATATGGACTCGCCACACACGGTACGCCGGTGGCCGCCACACGCTACAAATCGTCGTTGCTCGCTTCTTGTGGCCCGCACCGGCCACTTAATGCGCCGATACGAAACGCCGCCACACGTCACTCGCGCGATTCCCCACCCCTCTCTCCCTTACCTTAGTCGGCCGCTGTCGCGCGCTTCAGCCACTTTAGTAGCCGCTTCTAGCTTCTCGTGGCGGCGTTTGTGGCTGTGGCGTATGGCCCGTGTGAGGCGACACTCAGCAAACACGAGAAAGCTCGAGATGTACATTTTTTGGTAGTCCATCCAATGACCAACTACTGGGGAATTTGCCTAAATTCGACGGTCGCAGACCAAACGCACTGACCTCCTGCGCAATCGAGAGTAAATTATACTGACACAAACAAAGAAATGTGGTATCTAAATTCTTTGACACAATACTTCGAAAGTGGGATTCTCTGCCTGCGCACGTGTCCCCCCTTCCTACAATCTGGGTTTTTTTTAAAAAGTCGTGAAGAAGAATTTCGGCAATGTGAGGATGGTTGGTTTGGCAGTTCATAACTGCTGCATCAGCTATTTTCACGTCTGGACTTTACCACCACTTAACATCAGGTGAGGAGCTCGATGGCGCAGGTGGTTAGCGCTTTCGGTTGCGATCGTTGAAGTTAAGCAACTTTCGCAGTGGTCAGTCATCGGATGGGTGACCAAAAATCTTCTATCTCGAGTTCCTCCGTGCTTCGGAAGGCACGTTAAGCCGTTGGTCCCGGCTGCATTGGCAGTCGTTAGCACCCGCCAAAGTCGTTAAAACCTGCGTGGTGGGTCATGGCCCAATCTCCTTATGCCATCCATAGGAAAGGCCGGATGCCTGGGGCACAACCCCAGCAGTGGGGACATTAATAGACTGATGATGAACATTTCCAAAGTCAATCGCCTACTGAGCTATAAAATAGGATAACAAAATCCGTTTCTCCATCTGCACAGATCGATCGTGCCTCAGCAGGAGCCATCAAGCGCAGCAAAGAAGAGAAGGAGGCAGACCCAGAGCAAGAGGACGACTTCGGCTACACGACCAGTGAGTGGAAAGATACATTGTTCACTCTCATTAACTTCTCTTTTTACTTCATACACGTGTATTTCTACGCTTGTTTGGTGGAACACAACAGATGATTAATTCGGAACAACTATCTATTTACCAACGAGGCACTTTCAGTTCTTGATTTAGAACTAGGTTCTGAAGGGTTTTCCCGAAGGAATAACCTGGTGAACGTAGCTCAAAATACTAAAATGAGAATTCTAATTATCCTTAACTGGGTTTATTTGAGTTCAGGAAAACATACAGTTAAATATAATCATCCGATCGAGTCTGTGCCTGAATTCGAGGGACAGAAAATTCCTACATTCGAATCTTTAAAATAATGGCAGTTACCTTTAATACACCTGCCAGCCGTAGGCATTACATAAGCAAAGAGTTTATACACACAAGGAAGCCGTAAGTGTCGCCGCACACATACCACCGACCACAACCTCAAAACCCCGCCACCGGCATATTTCTTGTAGTTTTCATACATTTTATATGGACTCGCCACACACGATACGCCGGTGGCCGCCACACGCTACAAATCGTCGTTGCTCGCTTCTTGTGGCCGGCACCGGCCACTTCTTAAGTGGCCGGTGCCACAATACAAAACCCCGCCACACGTCACTCGCGCGATCCTCCACCCTTTTCTCCCTTGCCTTAGTCAGCCGCTGTTGGGCGCTTCAGCCACTTTAGTAGCCGCTTCTAGCTTCTCTGGCGGCGTTTGTGGCTGTGGCGTGTGGCTCGTGTGCGGCTACACTAACGCTACGGGCGTTACAGTTCTCTGAAAACGAGTTGGTTTAAAATATTCGTAAATTTTGTTTTCTATGTTTATATTGCGCATTAGTTTTTAAAGTATATTTACTTAACTCAAATAAATTTCATAAAAAACCTTCATAAAATATAGCGCGCTCGTGGTTGTTTTGGGTCCATGTGTCGCCGCACACGGGCCACACGCCACAGCCACAAACGCCGCCACGAGAATCTAGAAGCGGCTATTAAAGTGGCGGAAGCGCGCGACAGCGGCCGACTAAGGTAAGGGAGCGAGGGGTGGGGAATCGCGCGAGTGACGTGTGGCGGTGTTTTGTATCGGCGCATTAAGTGGCCGGTGCGGGCCACAAGAAGCGAGCAGCGACGATTTGTAGCGTGTGGCGGCCACCGGCGTACCGTGTGTGGCGAGTCCATATAAAATGTATGAAAACTACAAGAAATATGCCCGTGGCGACGTTTTGTGGTTGTGGTCGGTGGCCCGTGTGCGGCGACACCATGTCGTCAACAACTAGTATTTTCATGGATTAAGTAGGCTTTCTTATATCTTGTTTTAATTTTTTCCCTTATATAATGGAAACTTTATGAAATAAAATTATCCTTTATTCAAATTGTGTAATGGCTAATGCGTAAGCCTTCTTACATTTAATAGAAAATGATAATTGATATTGATAAGTTAGAACGATTGGGTGATGATAAATAAAACCGTCCCGTTAGAGTGCTAAATTGTCACTGATTTATTTCATATTTATTTATTCGTATGGCATTGTCTTGTCACAGGAATCAGAGTTTAAAATCTAAATGTCTTAGCCAATTGGCAGCGTCGTTATCGAGGGAGACCAGGTCCTCCATCGCACCATCGTATTTGGTAAGGGGACACTCCTGTACGATGTGTTGGATGGTCTGTACGTCGGCACCGCATTCACATCGGGGCGAGTCGATCCAGCCGCATCGATGTTTGTAGTGGGCACAGAGACCGTGACCCGTCCGCAGTCTGTTCAGGAGGCACCACTCTCGCCTGGGTAGATCAAAGCCTGCTGGCCTCACTCCTGGGGTGAACTTTTCAGCAAGTGTTCCTTCCGTCGTTGTCTTCCAGTCACTCTTCCATTGGGTCTTCGCATCAAAACCATCCTCTGGTATGGTGGCTGCCGTATGGCATGGTGGTCTGCGGGACTTGAGTCTAAGTTCGCTTCGGTCTAGGAATTCTTAAGGTTTAGGTAGTTCAGCGTTGGCTTTGATCTTCCTCACCTCTCTAGAAAGGGCCAGTTTACGGCGAGTGGCTGGGGGCTCTATGTTGCACAGAACGGGAAGCCAGTGTGTTGGGATCGATTTAATTGTTCCTGAGATGCACCTCATGGCCTTATTAAGTTCGACGTCTACCTTGTTCGTGTGGGCACTATCCAGCCAAGTTGCTTGCATTTATTTCATATAAGTAATTAAACATGATTATTGTACAAATTGCACGCGCAAGCTTACGAAACGCGACGGCACAACCTTAAAATTATGTACGCATAAACAGAAACCTATGTACGATCGGTAACTCGTACAAATTGACTTAATGAAAGTTCTTTTGAATTGCCTAATATTTTTTCCTACCACCCATAGCACATATTTTAGCTGATGAGAAGAATGGGCGCGAGAAACTCATCAGCGTTTAATAGAAGTAGCAACATTTACCATAAAAATCATGTCGCTACCAATACAACGTCCACTCACATTTTGATTGCTGTGTCATACAGTATAAACACAAATAGTATTAGGTATATATAATAGATAACATCTAAATATTAAAGCAGTACAGAGCAGACTCATCTCCGCTGGCAGCCCCCGTTCACGAGCATGACGCATGAACCAGCCATCGCTTCGCCCAACCATATTTTAGGGAACGTAACCCGGCGTGAAACCCAGCGTGCAAACTACTCGGCCACGGAGGTCGTCAATATGAGTCTTTGTTACTTGAAATAAATAATTTCAAAATAAAAAACTATATGCTTATCAAATTTCATCCAAATCGTTCAGCAGTTTTTTGGCGTGATTGACTAACAAACATACAATCTCTCACATTTTTACAATATTAGAAGGATACTGCAACAATACTATACACATTATTTACTTGTATAATAACCAGAGTGCACTTATATTATACGAAATTTACTACCTAGCGAATCGCGGAGCCACAGCCAACCCGCTCAGATGACCCAGATCGGCAGCTAAACACCCACGTACTGTGTTTGTCCAAGCGACGCTAAACCCATAAATACTTTGTTCTATAAATCATTTTCGTGCGATAAAAAGAAAATGATGGTATTTGAAGAGCGGCCTTTTGCTTTGATGGTCCCGCGGATGGTGATTAATTACTGAAATACTGGCAATTTTTTTTTCGTTTAGTTCTCATTTTCATTTTAGAGAAATTGTGCTTTTTTTAGGAATTATCAATTTGCCCTTGCTTTGCTTGGTAGTAAAAAATTACTTGTGTATTAGTTGGTCGAACGCAACTCAACAGTACTACTGGGAAGTCCAGTACCCTTAGCACGAACCAAAATCGAATTCGTATCGTTTGCGAGTAAGAAATGTCATTGTCAAATGTGTACTGATTTTTAGTTCTCTTTACGTACGATATGGCGCTAATTTTCGAATTTCCATACAAAATTTGACATTGACATTTCGGTTTGCAAACTATTCGAATTCGATAATGGTTCGTGCTAGGGGTAGTGTTTACAGAACAAGTACGATAAAAATTCGCTTTAGTTCGTTCATTCCCCTTTGTTTTTATGACATCTTGAGTGAATCTACAAAATTATTGTCACTGAATGAGTCAGGCATGTCAATTTACTTTGAAAAATAATAATTTTTATATGCTTTTAACTTTGAAACAATTTAAATAGCAAAAACTCAAAAACTATTTTCCTTTCAACTTTTTAGGCGTGTAACTGCTCGATGTTTAAATCTAAAGAAATTATTACTAGAAAAACATCCACGTGTGTGACGTCACACACTAGTGAGACGCCATAATGTCCAGAGAAACGTTTTCGCGGCAACTTGAAAATTGAATTTTAATTTAGTTATTTTTTACTGAATTACACAACAGAATTCAAAACATCCACTTTCTATGGACTCCATAAACATTAGTAAATAACGTGAGATCGTTTTCTAAGATTTGTCAAATACCCTATTTGCTAGCATTACATTATATACAACTAGAAATACACTTAGTAAAGTGCCTAACAAAGTTCCGGTTAAATCACAGAACTACACAGCTTGGGCAACAGCTGTGTTTTAATAACTGAGGCGAAAAATGCTATATTGCGAGAAGTTGCAGCGGTTCTTTGGTAAATGTTACTTTCGTAAGTAGCCAAAGTTCTTATGTTACAATCTTCGTAAAAATAGAAAAGATTTCTCTTCTTAATAAAATATTTTCCGCAGACATTGATTTATTTATTTTATTACACATATTAGTATTAAATATATTAAATAAATAAAGATAGATTAGAAGAAACAAAGATAGATTGGGACAAACAAAGATAAATAAGAGACTCGAACCCGCACCCTTCGCAATCCGGGCGAATGCACTGACCAATTATGCTACCACGGCCCTGATGGCCGCGTCGAAATTTCCCTAGCCTTAAGCTGCAAGGCAGCGCCATCTCTTCGCATTGTAGGTAACCCACAATGTCAAATGAATACTTTTTCAAGTATTAAACATTTGAAATTTAAATATAATAAATAATTAAACATTTGACGCGGCCATCAGGGCTAGCATAATTGGTCAGTGAATCGCCCGGATTGCGAAGGGTGCGGGTTCGAGTCCCGTCCGCTGCCTGGTCCGCGTGGATTTTTTCTAGTAAAACTTTCCTTTAGATTTAAACATCTAGCAGTTAAACGCTTAAAAATAAATAAATATATTAGACCTGTTTGAGAACTAGTAAAAAAGGCTGAAAATCTCTTTTTTGCCGCCTAATGGTTTAGTGTGCTTAGGTTTCGTTAAGCATTTATTTATTTGTAAACTAGTGAGCCGTGTACACTTTGATTTCTAAATTAATTTAACTTTTTTCACTTAAACTTTTTTCTACATTTCTTTACTCGTTAGCATAGAGCAATATGGAAGGAAGTAGCACAGAACAAAAAAGAGGTTAGAAGGATGATCATAGAGCGTTTGTATAAAAACCTCCGGCTCTACTACACTCCCGCCAAATAGATAATAGCTAATCTAATGACGCGACTTCAAACAATCGAACCATTCAGTGCTCAAGCCCGAGAGCAACGACGCAATCAGAACCAAGTTTTGGTCGAGTCCGGCTGTCCCGCCCACAAGGCCCTTCAAAGTACTTTTTGTGTTCATGAATGATGATTCTGTGGATAATGACATAATACTATTCAAATCATTTTGTAATTTTTTGCCGGGGTATGCACACAAATACAGTTTAAGAGCCCTTTCACATTTTTTGCAATAAATCCCCTTGGAAGAGATTTTGACTATTTCCAATAGAAGTAAACAGTAGATTTATCCTTGTATCCTTTGCTCCACTCAGGATTCCTATCTAGAATCCTTGGTTGCTACAGTAGGGATCCATCTTAGCACCTCAAATTAAATTTCTTTTATATTTGCACTTATAGTATAATCCACTAATTGCACATTAAAGTATCAATTTGGTAAAGCGCACTATACTGAACATCGCTGCGTCGATGTCTCGCTCGTGCGACTCTCACAGACTCGTGGCCGTATTTACCTAAACTGCAGCGGCGCAATTTTGTAAAAGGGCTCTTAACATGATTAAAACAAAACTGTAATTACGACACTCACAGATAGACAATGACAGAATATACCGTTAAATCCTGCACATCCCGTATTGTTTGTATGCCCATTTCGACAGAGGGGAAACCTGTGTATGCCAACTCCACCACAGCGGCCGTATTGCTCTATGCTCGTTTGCAATTGACTTATGGCGCGATGACACTCGATTGTCAGCCCGAATACGATTGCCAATAAAATTCGGGTAAACAACTAAGTGTAAATGAACGGAGTCGAGTATTTGCCTAGATTTCCCTTTGAAAATTATAAAAATCACACGAGTTTTTATAATTTTCCTGAAAATGCTGGGAAGTTTGCGAAAACGCGGATGATTAGACAACGGCGGAGACATTTCTCAATCTTCCTGGAAAAAGATAGGATTTATGTAAAAACGCGAGTCGCCTCAGTAAGATTGCGAAAAGGAATCGTTGACTTATTACAAAATATTCTTTGGGTTTTCGGTTCACACGAGGTTAGCTTATGTCAGTGTTGTAAACTATGACAGAGGCCGACAAAACGCTAGGATAAATAAAAAAAGCTATCGCCATTGTCTAATTATCCACGTTTTAGCAAAATTCCTAGCCTACGACATAATATAAACTTAGCAATTTTTTATAAAGCTTGGTAGGCAAATGTCTCCCACCCACCTGATGTTAAATGGTGATAAAGTCTCAACGCGAAGATAACTGGTAAAGCAGTTATAAATTGCCACACCAACCATCAACCATTTTGGCCATAGCCTTATCGTTTCATAACACAACAGCTGTAAAACTTTCATTCACGTACAAATTTATTTTTTAAAGAGAGCACCCACCCGATTCGAACGAATGGACCACGTATTATTTCGTATGAATCGACTATGCCACAGATTATTAAAGGAAGTTGCACAGAGGTGTCATTTCTTTGTTGAACATAATATTCTACTTTCCAGATCTTGGCAGGTTTTAAAAGTGAATTGGTGAGCTATTAAAATTGGTATATTATTCGTAACTAGCATACCAGTGAACCAAATGTTCACCAATTAAAAAAAAATGTATTTAATTAATTGAGAACTTCGGAGATTTTGTGTGGTTTCGTTTGAAATTCGTGATTTCTCGAAAACCGGAAGTGCTACGTTACTCAAATCCGGTTTGTAGTCTTATCAGACTATTCTTAACTTATAACTTAAATATTCTCTTTATCTATCTCTAACGGTTTGGCCGCTGAAACAGCACCACAGACGGACGGACGGACTTGTCTAATAGATAAGAGATACCCGAGAATATTTCGACTTCCATAACATAAAATGATTAGGTATCTGAATTACCTCAGAACAGCATTAAATATGTAATGTTGTTCTTACACAATTAGTTTTGTTCTTGCACGGACTAGGTATGCGACTTAAATAACAATAAAGAGTTTATTGTTTTAAACTTTCATGGTCACTAGCATTATAGATATTAACGGGATTGTTACCATGTACCTTGTTTTTTATGAGTCTCCGATATTTCGGCACTGTTGCAAGCGCCATGATCACGGAGTAACACGGGTTACTCCGTGATCATGGCGCTTGCAACAGTGCCGAAATATCGGAGACTCATAAAAAACAAGGTACATGGTAACAATCCCGTTAATATCTATAATAAAGAGTTTATTTTGGTAAAAAATATAAAAAAATCAAGGAGCTATAAATATGTATACTTTTAAGTAAAATGAGAAACATAGAACTTTGTTTTTTTTTTAAAGAAAATCATGCAAACAGATCAAATACCATTTCATATTCACGAAGGTTCCGTCTCAAAAGTGATATCTTTGCGAGAAGACTCAGTACTATTTTGTTTCTAAACAATATTACAAATGAAGAAAATGTTTTCTATGAATTCCTACTTTCCCTAACTTCCGTGATTGCCTGGCAGAAACCTTATTAAATGGGGTTTAAATCCATAACATATAATCTGCCAAATAAGAAAATTCTTTTTTTTTTTTAATCTATATACGTGTATATATAAATCAAAGGTGACTGACTGACATAGTGATCTATCAACGCACAGCCCAAACCACTGGACGGATCGGACTGAAATTTGGCATGCAGGTAGATGTTATGACGTAGGCATCCGCTAAGAAAGGATTTTGATCAATTCTAGCCCCAAGGGGATAAAATAGGGAATGAAAGTTTGTATGAAACTCTGTCAATTTTAAACCGATCGGGCTGAGACTTTGCATGCAGGTATAAGAAGAATCATAGATGAATGTCATTGTGTATAATAATAATAATTTATTTATTGCCACATAAATTGATTACAATACTTGTTTATAATGTAGTCCCTGACCCCTATAATAGGATAAAGACCTGTGTGACAGGGGTCAGTGCCCACTTCCGAATACATAGATCATAACTATTTATGTAACAAAACAATTTTACAATAAGACATACATTATTGAAATAATTAAATCAATCAGAATTCGATCAGAATAAATAAGTGCGCATGTGTGTGCGTGTGTGTGTGTGTGTGAGTGTGTTTTGTGTGTGTGTGTGTGTGTGTGTGTGTGTGTGTGTGTGTATGTATGTGTGTGTTTTAGTAAATCTGCGTGCAAGTCAAAAAGTAGGGAACTTAGTTTAACAGCAATGTTTCGGTATAATCATAGTTAATACAAGCATGAGAACAAAAACTGTAGTCTACACTTCAGCTCTACACCGAAGCGAAGCTAGGGCGGGCCGCTCATTCATTCATTCAACTGAAGAAGTTAAATTAAGACGGAATAAAATAAATCGTCGTTTATTTTTTTTATTTTGAATTAAATTCTGGACCTTCCTGTCTCACGCCGAGAACCCCGGGAAGCGTGAATGTGATTAGTTTCTTGCCTTCTCGTTCTCGCTCTTGGCTGTTCTGCGCTCGGTGTCGGCTTTCTTGCCTGCTTCAAAGAGTTTCTCGGGCGAGAAAAAAAAGACCATATCACATTCTTATTCCGTGTCACTGCAACTTGGGAAGTGGTTATCAATCCCATGTGTGTGTTTTGCATTAATGATTGAATTTGTGTCATCCACCAGCTTCTAAGCTTTCTTTTCTTAATTTAATATTTGATTTTAACATTTACAAGATTCTGGTATGCTAATACTCACAATACCAAAGCCGTTGCACTCGCGCGTCCATTTCGCAGAACGATCGAGAACGTAAGCGAGAAAGTCGCGAGAATACAGATGCCATCTCGTTTCTTAATTTAATATTTGATTTTTACATTTACAAGACTGAAGTATGCTAATACAAACAATACCAAAGCCGTTGCACTCGCGTGTCGATTACGCAGAACGATCGAGAACGTAAGTAAGAAGGTCGCGAGAGTATAGATGCCATCTCGTTTCTCAGGTCGACTCCTCGCGTAAGTCTGTACCACGGAACACAGAAATAGGTTGCCACCGTTGAGACTCCAAAAGGTTCTTGGTTCATTTGTGGGTCAAGGTAGGGGAAACTACCCAATCATTGGCACTGTTCCTATTATTGGCACTTTTGAGTTTAGTTCGAAAAAACTAGGAAATAATAGATTATAGGAATAATGCTGCCAATTTTCAAATTTTGTAACCATACTAAGTTTTTCGTTTTAATATGTAACAACCTTGAATTATCTATTCCTCTCCTTGTTTTTTTCGAATTAAACTCGAAAGTGCCAATAGTAGGACGAGTGCCAATGATTGGGTGGTTTCCCCTATATATTACTATAATAAAATACCAAAAGAAATAATTGATTTACCTTTTAATAAGTTTAAAGTGTATATAAAATGTGTCGCCTTAAAAAAGGTTACTATGCTGTTAAAGATTTCATGAATGATAAGGCACCTTGGGTTTAATATAATAGACTAAGTCGTTTTACTTTGCTAATTTGGTTGAAAATTGTTTAATCGCCACTTCTTAATTTAAAAATAGTACCTAACTATACTTAACTTTTATCTACTATATAAAAATAAGTCGGGTTTTCCTTCCTGACGCTATAACTCCAGAACGCACGAACCGATTTCCACGGTTTTGCATTCGTTGGAAAGGTCTCGGGCTCCGTGAGGTTTATAGCAAAGAAAATTCAGGAAAAATTTCTTCTTTTAATCACCAAACGAAATGTTACATAAAACGAAGCCATCTGATGGCGAAACGGAGTTCGCCTGGTTTGCTAGTTAATTAATAATATTAATGTGATAAAACTTGACATCAACACATGTTTTAAATTTTTGATGTCATCTTCCTGTATGAAACAAAACAGGGAGAAAAAAATAGCCCTTGCTGAGTTTCTTGCCGGTTCTTCTCAGTACAAGGTCTCCCGGATGGCGTAGCGTTTGACTTTCACAAGAGCTTGTAACAGCCTAGACTGAATAAATGAGTTTGAGTTGAGTTGAAGGGACCGGGATAGACCGCTTGTACGGGAACCCATGTCTACGGCTCGACCCCACTACACTTTCACCTAATAGATAATAACGAATCAAACGATGCAACTTCAAACAATCTAATCAATCAGCGCTCACAGCCGAGCAATAACGCAATCAGAACCAAGTTTTGGTCAAGTTATGAGCATTTGCTCATACATAACTGTGGCGCGCCTGCCCGGCCCACAATGCACTGCTCTTTTTGTGTTCTGTATGGCCTATTGAGGAGCTCGTTGGCGCAGGTGGTTAGCGCGTTCGGCTGCGATCGTTGAAGCTAAGCAACTTTCGCAATGGTCGGTCATTGGATGGGTGACCAAAAATGTTCGATCTCGAGTTCCTCCGTGCTTCGGAAGGCACGTTCAGCCGTTGGTCCCGGCTGCATTTGCAGTCGTTAGCACCCGCCAATCCGCACTGACCCGCGTGGTGGGTCATGGCCCAATCTCCCTATTCCGTCCATAGGGAAGGCCTGTGCCCCAGCAGTGGGAACATTAAGAGGCTGATGGTGATGGCCTATTAGGTTACACTGTCACTGTTTTCTACACGTTTAAGCCAAACATTAAACTGACTTCAATTTTTTTTCTTTTGTGATTTTATTTTTATAATGTATCTTTTCACCACTGTGCGTATTCGTTGTGTTAGTCCTATTTTTTGTTTGTTTTTATTTTTAATTTTTATCATGGTTATTATAGATTTATTTAATAAAGCCGTAACTGTTAATATTTACCTATAATTAATTCTATATTTATTAGTATCATAAGAATTTTAATAAAATGTATATTTCAATTCGAGTGCAGATTTTATTACAACCCTTTTATCTCACTCATGCTATTCTAGAATTGAAACAACAATTTTGTGATTAATAGTTTATTGTTTAAATAGTTATGCCAATTTTCCAAAGAATGAATGTTGGGAATCTCCCTTTTTGGGGGTTCTGTACCTCAAAAGTTATCTTGTACGTCCGTGTCACTTATTCAATTCATTAAGTAACAAAGTGAATCTGGGACTTTTTGGCGGGATCGGGAAGCGTCACTTTAGCAGTTTTGTTTCTCTTGTTAAAAATTGTGTTGTGGCGGATGTTAGTGTCTAATAATGGTGGATTATTAACCACTAAGTGTTCGGGAACATGCACAAGTGTTGGAGGTTCCAGTAAATCCCCACACTTTTACTGAAACATGGGGTAAGGGAGATTGACTTGACTGCCGCTTACTTTGACTTGACTTATTACTTTGACCACGAGTGCTATAGTATTTGTATACCTACATTTAACACTTGACATTGGCTAAATGCACAAGCCGTGTGAAGCCATTTAGAAAAAAGAAGTTAATCTGGATATATTTTATGACAGTACTGAGGCGTTGAGGCGAACACTGGTTACTGAATGAACTATTTAAAAATAACTAACCCAAAAATTTTGAAGTGAAAACTTCTTTAGCGGCGTTGTACACTTTTTTTTGTATGGGTAAAAATGTTAAACTCGCGTCAGGTTAAACACGTGGGCTGATCGCATCATGACACACAATGAAATTGGAAAGGTTGTTGACTTTCAATATATTGGACGAAACATAGTAATATTTTATTTTACCATATTATAATAATAAGTCTCTATCTAGGATGTCCACGTGGCAACTATATTGTGAAGAAAATGTATTTTTTTACAATAGATGTCGCTAGGTGCGCTTAAATGTGATTCATGTAAGTTGATTTTTTTGAGAGATATTTTTTTTAATGTAGTATAAATTCTCATGTTTCTGTCTGATAGCGCAATAAATAAACATTGTAATCTACCACATAAATGATAGTACTTTTATACTGATAATTAAAGAAATTCGTACAAAATTATTCCCTAACCATTCCAAAATATCAAAAATGCACAACGTTAATATTCAAGTTTTCACTTCTGCCGGCTATTTCGTTAGTTTCGTTTACGACTGTATTAATTTTTGCCATTACCTTGTATACCTATATTCAGAAATTAATAAGCTATATATTATTTTTATATGTGAAGACTTGTTTTTGGCTGGTGGTTAACTACTAGCCTTTAAATTAGATACCATATATAAACATAGGCTGTAAGTTTTCCGAAGAAGCAAAATTAAATAAATACATTAATAAAGGAAAAGACAGGACCCTTAGAACAGCTCTTTGTTTTCCGTCTGTCTGAAATCTGGGGAATTCCCCTTTAAAAACCATAGCAACATTACGCTACCTTTTGGTGACATTATATTTCTGTTGTTAAAGAAGGTTCCAGGTCTTCACGGTTTAGGGGATTAGGTTCAGGTTACTAAGGCAATTAGGTTAGGTTATTTGGTTACTAATTCATGCCATAGCGGCACCATATCATAATAACAGGACTCTGCTTACATTTAAAATTAAAATGAAACCCTATAGGAGTAATTTGCAGCACCTTGTTTAAAATCATTATTTTGAAAGTCGCAGTAACATGAAATGTGCAATGAATTCCATTCCTAGATTTATCTTACCACGAAATGGGCAGAAACATATTCATTCATTTCTTAAGTTTTCATACATTATCAATCATTTAATGAACACTATCTGAAAGGGTATCATAGCGCGCTTTCAATGAATTATTCTTTATTTTTGATGTGAAACATCTATAGGCGCACGTCAAACCGATTTCTGGTGTGGCGACTCATGCCGTGGCGACGTGTCGCCACGCTATATTATCGTATATATATACAGTCTATATGCAGTAATGTGTCCACTCTCGCCACGGAGCACCCCCATTCGGTTTTTACGAACGACATGCCCAAGACTGCCAAGGTCGATCTCGCGCTTTTCGCCGACGACACCGCCACGGTAATATTATCTATACAGTATTGTGACTCCGCCCTGTCCTTGAAAATAAATGCCTACACCGAACGCTGCGTTGACACGCGGTAGGGCCGCCAGCCTACAGTATTTTATGTAGTTTTGTTTTTAACGCGAGTGTGGGTAGATTACTCGTTTGTCTCTTTTTTCATCCTAACCACTTATTTATATATTATTCCAGATATTTACCCGATGGAAAAAACGAAATACCTAAATATTAGAAACAAATAACGTACTAGTAGATAGGTATATAAAAAATATTCTATAAAGGTAAGACACCTTTCCAATATTTCAGGTAATTTAAAAAATGATATATCTGGGTGTGTTATTGAAGAGTTCAAGCAACCAAAAACAGTAATTGTGCTGTTGTACGATATTGATCGTCGTTTGTTCTTTTCCATACTAAATTATGTAGGTATCTACTTAATTAAATCAAATATTTACAATACAAAACGCACGTTTAAGCACGGCTAACTGCATAAAAACCAATTCAGACCGTTCGGTCGTTGTTGCGGCGAGCCGGCGCATTCGCGACTGGGTGCACGCCGAGCGCACATCGAACTCAAGTGGCGTAGGTATGACTCGCTTTCCGACCGTTTGTATGAAGATAGAATACTGTATGATATTATTACCGTGACACCGCCCTCTTTATCACGTTAGATAACCGATTGACGTTTACACCTCATCTCAAGATAGTTCGTGATCGCGCAGCATTCATTCGCGGCAGGCTATCCTATGCATAGGGAAGCGTAGTAAAATGTCACTTAGGCATAAGTTGATAATTTACAAATCTTGCATCCACCCTATCATGATCTACGCAAGTGTTTGCTTCGCCCACGTACCTCCGTCGCGTCTTAAACCGCTACAAACGCTACAAAATCGTGTGTTGCGCGGTGCCAGGGGTTGCCCGTGGTACGTGCCCAACATCGATTTGCATCGCGATCTCAAGTTAAGACTCCATCGCGAAGTATATGAAGGACGCCTTGAGGCGTTCCTTCGATAAAGCCGTGCATCATCCAAACCCCTTAGTAGTTAAAGGGCTCATCCGTATAATTCGTGTAACACAATTTGTGCACGCTTACACTTTTTAAATTCTTTAATAAAACTCCGTGTTCTTTCTGCTCTCTTTTTATGCTTGATTGTATCAGTCTTTGCACACCTTTTTCTTTCACCACTTGTACGTTTTTATCACTTATCAATTTCTCACATATAAAACACGTACTCATTTTAACGGCGTTCCGACTTAAATTACTTACCTTCTGTAAAACAATACTTTACGCGGAGACATCGAATTTACTTATACTTTTTGTTTGCATGCGAGAGTAACGTATTGCCACTTACCGCTGATTTTCATGATCTTTTATTGCGCTAGAACTCAGCAATTAATCATTTTGCAAGAAAAAGTTTTATACAAAATTTGTAGAATATTTCATGCTCTCCAACTTTAATTCAAACATTTTTTTCGTATCTCCAAAAATTATTGAGTTACTTTACAAAAACAAAAAATTTGGTTTTTTTACTTCAATATATCGGAAAATATCAACAATAGGGGGAAAAGTTTGGTATAAAAAAGATGGGAAATTTTGTTCTCTACAAAAAAGATCTCTTCAGTTTTTAACGTAAAACTTACCGTTTCCGAGATATATGCAAAAAAACGGTTTCCAAGATGGCGGCTAACGCTCGCAGTTTCGGGCGACAGAAACTCGGTTTTATACTTGGGGGGGCACCCTCCGACATAATCCAATCGAAAAATAACGTAGAAGGATTTTATGCAGAGCGGACATCTAAAAATCTTGGACTATTTAGTTTTTATACGTCCGCCCTCCCGTCCTCCAATCGTAGGTCCCTCCGATTCCGTCGGCCTAGGCACGTCTTATGGTAGCCATACACACTACGAGAAATCGTTACGATTAGACTGTACCGTCCGAACGGTACCGATAGATCGTAGCGTGTATGTTATAAAACTGCACAGTTTCCTATACGTACGCCACGTACGATAAACTGTTCCGTTCGAACTGTACAGTCTGATCGTAACGATTTCTCGTAGTGTGTATGGCTAGATTATAGTACCCCGACGACGAAATCACCCGCGCCAACGCGCTTCCGATTCCTCCCACACAGACCACAAACACCAACACTACACAGCTAGCAAACGTGCACACTAGCTTAGCATTAGGCAGACACCGCACCCGTAGGAGTGACGACACCTTGAAACCCGGCGTACACTCGCGGAAAGACCCGCTCTGTCACCCATAGTCGCTTGCGGTAGCGGCGTAGTAAAAATTCATTCATAGACATGTAATTATCGCTGTCTTACTTTTTCGTATAGCGCTGTCGCGATCACGATGCGGATGACAAATTGCAACTAAAAAAAAATGGTTGCCTGTAAAGTCGGTTTTACGGGCGAAGATTTTACGTGACAACGTCTTTTTCTCGGTAGAATATTTATTGATATGAATATAATTAAATTGCACAATAGGAACAAGGAATTGAATGAAAATAAGAATTGCACAAATTTTAACTATAGAAATATATATAATACGTCAAAAAAACATATTACAATGCATTGTGCTTGTGAATACCATCGTAGCATGCAACCACGCTACGACGATTCGTAGCAAACTTGCTACACGGCTACGGGGTTCCAGCATGCTACGAGACTCATCGTAACGTTACCGAGCGTTAGGGTGCGGCCAGAGTGCACTCAGATTCAGATTCAGATTCAGATTTCGAAAACAAACGCGAGAAATAAACAGTGTAGTCGAAGGGTACGGCCAGATTGCACTCCTGATTCAGATTCAGATTCAGACTCAGAAAACAAAGCGCGAGAAAAAGCAGGCAACCTGCTTAGACTACACTGTTTATTTCTCGCGCTTGTTTTCAGAATCTGAATCTGACTCTGAATCTGAGTGCACTCTGGCCGCACCCTTACACTTTTTCATAAGTGACTCCCAGCCGCAACCTAATTTAAGACGTTGTCACGTCAACAAATACAATTCTATTCATTATTCAATCAATGAAATGCTCTCTGTCTTACTTTTGTGCGGCGGCCCGGATTGGCGCGTCCGACGCGAAGGCGGGGCGTAGTAAAAACTACTGTAGAAAACCGTTCAAAGCATTTTGTTTGCCAAGTGACAGTGCGTAAAATTCCGCGATAGTACATACCACTTGCGCCAATAACTTCCACCGTCAATGTTGGAGGAGTTTAGACACAAACATCATCGTGTATCTCTTATCTATTAGACAAGTCCGTCCGTCCGTCCGTCCGTCTGTCTGTGGTGCTGTTTCAGCGGCCAAACCGTAAGAGATAGATAAAGAGAATGTTTAAGTTATAAGTTAAGAATAGTCTGATAAGACTACAAACCGGATTTGAGTAACGTAGCACTTCCGGTTTTCTAGAAATCACAAATTTCAAACGAAACCACACAAAATCTCCAAGTTCTCAATTAATTAAATACATTTTTTTTAAATCAGGTTTTGGTGAACATTTGGTTCACTGGTTTGCTAGTCTCTTATCTATTAGACAAGTCCGTCCGTCTGTCTGTGGTGCTGTTTCAGCGGCCAAACCGTAAGAGATAGATAAAGAGAATGTTTAAGTTATAAGTTAAGAATAGTCTGATAAGACTACAAACCGGATTTGAGTAACGTAGCACTTCCGGTTTTCGAGAAATCAGGTTTTGGTGAACATTTGGTTCACTGGTTTGCTAGTATTGTATAATTTACTCTCTGGCGCGTCTGTTGTTTTCTGTGATCCGCGTTGATCTGTGGCGGGCACCCGGGCACCTGTTGGCGCATTGTTTATCCAATGCGGCCTTCGCATCAGAAATAGAATAACATCGATTCCTGGTTAGCAGCGAAATAAACTATTTGTTGCAGATTTCTGGAGGAGTTTTGATTTACAAATATAATATTACTAGCGACCGCCAGCGAATTCAACCAGGTTAACTTTAGTTTTAAAGAAAATATAACTAGAAAAAAATTGTGGGTTGCCTATAATGCAAAGAGATGGCGCTGCCTTGCAGCTTAAGAATGGCTAGAAGAATTTCGACGCGGTCCGTGAGGGCCGCGGTAGCATGGGTCAGTGTATTCGCTCGGATTGCGGAGGGTGCGGATTCGAGTCCCGTCTGCTGCCTGGTCCACGTGGATTTTTTTCTAGTTATATTTTCTTTAGATATAAATATCAAGCAGTTACATGCTTTAAAAATAATAAAAATTATAACTTTAATTTTTTTGAAAATCCCTCAAATACCTGACTCTTTTCCGGCATAAAGGGTATCCTATGTCTCAATCCAGGTCATAAGCTATATGTGCTCCAAATTTTATCCAAATTCGTTCTTTAGTTTTGGCGTGATTGAGTAATAAACATAAAAAAAAACCTAAACATACAAACTTTCACATTTATAATAATAATAGGATATGAAATAGCGCCTAACTTTTTTGGCATTTATTTATTCAAGTTAAACATGCAGGCTTACAGAATAATCCAAAATGCCGGCAATTCATACATAAAAAATATTAACAATCATAGAAGGTATTCATTAAATTCAATAAAATTAAGAATAAGAGATAATCAAATAATAATAATTATAACAACAACAAAAAACCAGTAATGCCAAATAGATAGGTAATGTCAAATTTCAATGTCAAATAGTACATAATAGAAACAAAGTCAAATCACCCATTGTAAAAGTTAATTAAATTTATAATAAAATAGTTAATTATGTCAAATCAATAAAACAATTAATAATGTCATATCTAATGTCAACTTAGAACAGATAATGTCAAATATACAAATTTAATAAATAATGTCACACCGTTTTAATCATAAATAAATGAATTGTCAAATTCAGAAAAAAAGCTATTTTCTCAAGAAACTCAAGTGCAGCCGCCACTAGCTTTGTCAAAGGCATACAAGCTAATAGCCCGCCTGAAAGTAAGCGTCCACTATAGCTGACCTCCTCAAGTTCGAGTGGTCTAGAGGCTCCAGACGGAGAGGAGCACCCCCCGTGGGGAGATGCCATCCACCTGGAATACCTCTAGAGGCACAGCTTGAGGCAGCATTTAGAACCTCGCCGTCCCCAAACCTTGACGCTTGCTAAACCAAAACATCACTCACGCGTTACTTACTACCATTATCTCCGACCTCGTGAAGTCCTGGGCACCTTAACAAATTGATATTATTTATTGGTATAAACTTTCGTGATATTTCGGCACTGTTGCAAGCGCCATGATCGGAGACTCATATAAAAACAAGGTACATGGTAACAATCCCGTTAATAGCTATGTTGATATTATTTGTTCAATGACTCGTCAGTCAGCATAGTACCGTACCATACCATTGTTTATCCATAAATAACTTTGGGCTTACAAAACGAGTCTTTGTAAAAGCCTTGTTACTATTTGTTTGCGTTTTTTATTTTGCGTTCGGTGTTTGTTAGAACAAACAGGAAGTGAAGCAAACCAAGTTACCTGTCGTGCTATCTTCTATATAATAAAACTCAAAGGTGACTGACTGACTGACATAGTGATCTATCAACGCACAGCCCAAACCACTGGACCGATCAGGCTGAAATTTGGCATGCAGGTAGAGGTTATGACGTAGGCATCCGCTAAGAAAGGATTTTGATCAATTCTACAACCAAGGGGATAAAATGGTGAATGAAAGTTTGTATGAAACTTTGTCAATTGTAAACCGATCGGGTTGAGACTTTGCATGCAGGTATAAGAAGAATCATAGATGAATGTCATTGTGTATAATACAAGCCTGAGAACAAAAACTGTAGTCTACACTTCAGCTCTACACCGTAGCGAAGCGAGGGCGGGCCGCTAGTTCTCTAATATAACTCAACGATGAATGTATCTAGAGAGAGACTTTCAACTACCCTTACTTTTAGGGTTCAGTAGTTTTGACAAGGAACCCTTATAGTTTGTTGCAATTTGTTGTATGGCCTGTAAATGGATTTTTAAGCAAATGCGTTGAAATAGTACATTATGATATAAGTTGAGAATTACAGCGGAGGCGATATTGTTATAAGAAGGCAGAGGCTGTAATTATCAAACCGCACGTATGTCATACGACGTTTTATAACACATTTGCGAGGAAATAATACTACCTACGTACGTATGTACTTTCTGAAAATGAATTTGCACCTTTGTTTGTTTTCTATAAGATGAAATTTTGATACGCTTGACTGTAAGTATCTATCCGTGGATTTTCGGGCAAGAGGCTTAACGTAGGCTTTTTCGACTTCTGGCGGTGTCATATTAATAAATTCGTTACTACTTGACAATATTTTAAAATAAAAACAATACATCGAAAAGTAAAAGAAATAATTATAATTTTTATTATTTTAAAGCATGTAACTGCTTGATGTTTAAATCTAAAGAAAATATAACTAGAAAAAATTCCACGCGGACCAGGCATTGTATTGTCCCGTCTGCTGCCTGGTCCGCGTGGAATTTTTTCTAGTTATATTTTCTTTAAAAGAAATAACTTTTTCACAGATTAGCGACGCGATGACACAGCCAGTGTTACTAATAAAGTAAATTAATATTTTTGTGAATTTGTTACGATACATAGTTGTAATTTATTGTCAAAATGAATCAAATTAAAGAATTAAATGTTTATATATTATATTTTATCTCCCAAAGTTAATTTTATTAAGAAAATGTTGGCTACCTTTCTGACATAAAAACTCTTTGCTAAGATTTAAAAAAGTATCGTTCGTTTTTAAGACGGAACATAATAAGCCGTGAGTTTAACTTTAGATTACCGCACGCGTGTGTAATGTGATAGATTATGATATTGAAATTGGTGCAATAAGAGACGCTTTACGAGCAAATGTGTTATAAAATATATTACAGTACCCTTAACACGAACCAATATCAAATACCTCGATACGCGTCAAATGCCAAGAAGTTTTGTATGGAAATTAGAACAGCGCCACAACGGACGTAACGAGAATTTAAAGTCTGCCATACAAATCTTTTTGACATTTTGACACGTGTCGAGATCGAATTAGATATTGGTTTGTGGTAATGGTACAAAGCGTAAAAAGCATTTTTGGACTTTACTACTTAAGAATCGATTTGCATATATAAGGGGTCCGGTATGAAAAATGTGAGGAGTAAAATCTATCGATGAATGACCTCGTTACGTTTTTGGTGCGCATCCTATGTCGCGCAACTTTGACAAACAAAGATGACGGATTGACATTAATCTTTTTTAAGTTAAATAAACAGTTTTTGCGTCTGGGTAGACTATCGAACTTAAGGAGTAAACTCCAATCGTGCGTCGGAGCTGACACACACATTTTTTTTATAAAAAACACTAGGAGCAAGTGAAGTCATAAAGTTCGCCATTTGATAATTTTCCTGCAAAGATGCTAAGTGGCAGCAAAAGCTGTGAAAAGAAAGAAAATAGTTTAATTCACCCTTAAAAAAACATAACAGCATAACAGAAAAATCCACACGGACCAGGCAGCAGACGGGACTCGAACCCGCACCCTTCGCTATCCGGGCGAACAGTACCCCTAGCACAAACCAATATCGAATTCGTATCGTTTGCGAGTCCGAAATGTCATTGTCCAAATGTGTACTGATTTTTAGTTCTCGTTGCGTACTTTGTGCCGCTGCTGTTCAAGTTTCCATACCAAAATTTGACATTGACATTTCGTTATAAATTGTGGTTTACCTATAATGCGAAGAGATGGCGCTGCCTTGCAGCTTAAGAATGGCTAGAAGAATTTCGACGCGGTAGCATAATTGGTCAGTGCATTCGCCCGGATTGCGAAGGGTGCGGGTTCGAGTCCCGTCTGCTGGCTGGTCCGCGTGGAATTTTTTCTAGTTATATTTTCTTTAGATTGACATTTCGGTTTGCAAACTATTCAAATTCGATAATGGTTCGTGCTAGGGGTACTGTTGGTGACATTTATCATCTGGTATTAGAATGCTGTCAATTTAGTATACTAGTTTTAATTGCAAATGATCTGTGTGAATTAAGTGGTGATAAAAGACGACGTCAGACGGTAGACCGATATGTCTGCCAATAAGATCTACCCGCAATTACTTCAGTTACTCCGTGATCACGGCGGTTGCAACAGTGCCGGAATATCGGAGATTCATAAAAAACAAGGTACATGGTAACAATCCTAACAAACATGAAAGTTTAAAACAATATAAGTGGTGATAATGTGAAACTATCTCTCGTCGCCTTGAAGAATATTTCAAAGATCCCATGTACTTTACCGCACTTTATAAGTTTATTATAGATACAATTGGAAATATTTAATATGAATCGAATAAACTTTAAGACGTGGCTCAAAGGACTTGTTTGTATCCAAGCCATAAATATTGGAAAAGAAATAATATCTATTTGTGTCATGTTTAGCCAGAATATACAAATAGAAATATTCATTACATTCATAAAATACAAAATTAATAGCAAAAATAAATTACACAAACAATAATCTAATCAAAATCGAAAATTGATCTAAAAGGTTCTTCCAAATCATGAACCAGATATTATTTTTTACTTTTCAGTTCCATTTTCGATTTTTAAGTTGGTTTTATTTTTTATTTTAAAAAAATTTTGCTATTATTTTTTTATTTTATGATATTTATATTTGTATATTCTCAGTAACGTTTCTTAACGAGTTCTCTCAGTACTCATAAACGACTACGACTACGATAATACGTATTCGATTGCTTTGTACTAAGGGTACTGTTCGTCAAAAAACAAAGCAAGCGACTTATTTGTGACAAATAAAGGCTTTATTATGCGAGGGACAATTTGCATCAAAGCTGTGACGTGGCCCCTCACCATTCATATTAAGTGAAAGAAACAAGGGTACGTTTTACTTATAAAGTTGCGCTGAAGTAACTGTTGGTTTAGCAGTTGCTTTTTAAGGCATTTCCTAAGTGTTAACATGTTTACGAGATTTGCGTGCGAAACCAGAAATTATTATAGTATTTACTAGCTGTCCCAGCGAACTTCGTACCGCCATAAAAAATAGGGGTTGGTGGTAGAAAGGTGAAAATTTAGGGTTGTATGTATTTTTGTATGATGTATCATAAAAAAAATATCTAAAATTGAAAAAAAAATAGGGGTGGATTACCCTTTACACTTAGGGGGATGAAAAATAGATGTTGTCCAATTCTCAGACCTACCCAGTATGCACACAAAATTTCATGAGAATCGGGAGAGCCGTTTCGGAGGAGTTTAACCACAAACACCGCGACACGAGAATTTTATATATAAGATTTTAACGTAAATTGCAATGTCAGGTCATGGTAAATTCTTAGTAAAATTTAACTTTAACTAGCTCTGTGGTGTACCTCACACTTATAGGATCACTTTGTTTTTAGTCTCTCCGTCTGTGTGTCAAGACCCTTTATCTCGAAATCGCGAGGAGGTATCGATTTAAAATTTAAACCATACTCAGGTCTATAGTCCCACGAAGCTGTGAAAAAAACAACAAATTTCAAAATTTTTTTTAGCTATTAACGGGTTTGTTACTGTGTACCTTGTTTTTTATGAGGTTCTGATATTTCTAAATTAATGTAGAAGCGATACGGGTGTTTATCTATCCGTCTGTCAAGACCCTTTAATATCGGCAACGCGTGGAGGTATCGAGTTGAAATATAAAGTATGTACCAAAATCTATGGTCCCTTAAAACTGTGAAAAAAAGAAAATTCTAAGTTTACGTAAAAAATAGATAAGTACGGCCGTTTATGGTGTGGATGAGTTCGATGGCGCAAGTGGTTAGCGCTTTCAGCTGCGATCGTTGAAGTTAAGCAACTTTCACAGTGGTCGGTCATAGGATGGGTGACCAAAAATTACTATACGAGCTCCTCCGTGCTTCGGAAGGCAAGTTAAGCCGTTGGTCCCGGCTGCATCTGCAGTCTTTAGCACCTACCAATTCGCAATGGGCCCGCGTGGTGGGTCATGGCCCAATCTCCCTATTCCATCCATAAGGAAGGCCTGTGCCCTAGAAGTGGGGACATTAATAGGCCGTTGATGTGTTTATGTTGCATAACCACAAATTTTCATTATTGTCGTTTTTTTTCATTTGATATGAAAATACTCTTTATAATCGCTATGTAATTGTAAGATACTAACAAAGCTTCTAAGCTATGGCCTCGGTTTCCAAAGACTAAATCTAGATCACTTGCGCGTTGTCTATACTCATCCTTTGAATTTTCCCGGCTCAACAAAAGTCAGTGTAATCTTGTATCTATTCATATATTATTTACATATACAAATAAAATAGAGATAGATATACAATATTGATTGTCATTTCCCGCCTTGTTCTCTGAGAATAATCACCTGTTTTCCATCCGACTACCATTCTCACACCTCATTACTTAATCTGTGCCAAATAAAAGTTTACTCAAATGTATGCAAACTGAAACACGTAGCATTTGCAACTCAACTCCGTTAGAATAAAATCTTTTCTTGACTGGCTATCGTTCAAAAGAATGTACCAAAGTGTTTTGTTTTTAATTTCGAACGTATATAAAGAGCCAACGAATGTAGGTATCTACCTGCTTACTCGCTTTTTTACAACCACTGGAAAACATGTTTAAAAAAATACGCAGCACCTTATATTATCTAAGCTCAGCAAACTCGAATGTTTATTTGCATTTGAATTCCAAAATTTCAAATTTCTTTTCCATGGACGAAGGATTTCTCTAATAGTGAGTCCATGTGTTTTTCACTAATTTTGCCGGCAGTACACGTGCGTTTCTTTTTCTCGACGAGCGTGCAAAGTTTAAAACAAAAATAAAAAATATTTGCCTGCTTGTACGTTTTGTTATTACCTTTTAGCGGCATGTGACCTTAGCTTTCAATGTGAAAGTATTAAGATGGGTTTCGTCTTTCAAAGCGCAGTGTGAGTTACGTTTTCTTGTGTCCGAATCGAGAAAGATTTCGTACCACGTGCCCGATTTTCATGAATTCATGGTTTCAGTATCGCGATGGGAACGCTCACGAGCGGTCGGGCGTGACGTCACGCATTCTCTTGACGGACCGATGTTGATTTTCAATTTTCGAACGTCGCGCGTAATTGTTTTTTTTTTCACTGGTTTGCGTAACAGCGTGTAAAGAATACTTTTTTTTTTAATTTGTTTTTAATTTCAAGATCTGTGAATAAGTGTAAACAGGTTATTTATGACATTCGATAAAGTTTAAAATTTGAAATGACATCCACTGTTAAAGGCAATGTAGTCATGAAATTTTAACATGCCATGAATTTTGTGTTTTATGTTCGGTGCTTCGTTTCATATTATACAAAGAAAATGGAGGGCTATTTTAAAATTCAGAGCTTTTACGATAAAATATTACCTTCTTCATGATAAACGAAATAGCCTTTTCAATGGCCACGGTCATTGTACAGTTCAATTGTGTAAATACGCATTTCAATACAGTTTGTATAGAAAAAAAATAGCGAAAAATAAGAGAATAACTCTTCGTTTTCATTGCATCATGTGGAAATAGAAAGAATTATAGTAAATCATGAATTTAAAACAATAGGAAGAATGTTTGATTTTCCTTAATTCGAAACTTTATACAAATTCCTCTGAATATAATTAACAGGAAGTTTAGTTTATCCGAGGAGCTCGATTACGCGGGTGGTTAGCGCATTCGGCTGCAGTCGTTGAAGTTCAGCAACTTTCGCAGTGGTCGGTCATTGGATGGGTGACCAAAAATTTACTATCTCAAGTTCCTCCGTGCTTTGGAAGGCACGTTAATCCGTTGGTTCCAGCTGCATCTGCAGTCGTTAGCACCCGCCAATCCGCACTGGGCCCGCGTGGTGGGTCATGGCCCAATCTCCCTATTCCATCCATAGGGAAGGCCTGTGCCCCAGCAGTGGGGACATTAATAGGCTGATGATGATGATTAGTTTATCCAAATTGATTTAAAAATTATAAAAACATTGACATAATAGCAGATTTAAGCTGATTTTTAAAATAGGTTTTTTTGTGGTTTCAAGATTTAGGGTGCAAAAAACGATTTAACTGCTTGAACAGTTCACAAGGATTATGTTCAATATTTAATAGTCAATATTTGGGCGTAATTATAATTAACTAGCGGCCCGCCCTCGCTTCGCTTCGGTGTAGAGCTGAAGTGTAGACTACAGTTTTTGTTCTCAGGCTTGTATTATACACAATGACATTCATCTATGATTCTTCATATACCTGCATGCAAAGTGTCAGCCCGATCGGTTTAAAATTGACAAAGTTTCATACAAACTTTCATTCCCTATTTTATCCCCTTGGGGGTAGAATTGATCAAAATCTTTTCTTAGCGGATGGCTGCGTCATAACATCTACCTGTATGCCAAATTTCAGCCCGATCCGTCCAGTGGTTTGGGCTGTGCGTTGATAGATCACTATGTCAGTCAGTCACCTTTGAGTTTTATATATATATAGATTATTATTATTTACAATATTATCCACTCACAATAATAATTATCAATAATAGGATGTTTATCTGCGGCCACAACTTTTGAAACAAAAAGTTAGTGGACCGTAAAAATGTAATAAGATGAATATCTTTATTCTTAAGTCAATTTTAACGTTTTTATTAAACATTATTTGAACTCCGTTTGAAATTTATTACAAGTACATGCTTACATGATCGTTTGCAAAATGGAACATTGGCGTAAGGCTCTTGTTCCACTGCCGATAAGCGAGTAGAACTAGAAATTAGAAACGAGTGTGCGAGCAGCGAGAAGCGAGTGAGTAGCTCGGTAGATACCAGAAAAATACATCAGTGAAAGTAACTACATAAATATTTATTTAAAATAAACATCATCATCTTCATCAGCCTATTGATGTCCCCACTGCTGGGGCACAGGCCATCCCTATGGATGGAATAGGGAGATTGTGCCATGACCCACCACGTGGGCCCAGTGCGGATTGGCGGGTGCTAACGACTGCAGATATAGCCGGGATCAACGGCTTGACTTCAACCATCGCAGCCGAACGCGCTAATATCCTGCTCCATCGAGCTCCTCGATAAACATACATGTATACAATTCATCACAATATATATATTATATACATACACATACTTACATATACGTACATACGTACGCAATTATTAATGCAATCTATATATATAAACTCAAAGGTGACTGACTGACATAGTGATCTATAAACGTACAGCCCAAACCACTGGACGGATCGGGCTGAAATTTGGCATACAGGTAGATGTTATGACGTAGGCATCCGCTACGAATGGATTTTGATCAATTCTACCCCCAAGGGGATAAAATAGGGAATGAAAGTTTGTATGAAGCTTTGTCAATTTTAAACCGATCGGGCTGAGACTTTGCATGCAGGTATAAGAAGAATCATAGATGAATGCCATTGTGTATAATACAAGCCTGATAACAAAAACTGTAGTCTACACTTCACCTCTACACCGAAGCGAAGCGAGGGCGGGCCGCTAGTAGAATATAATGATGATGAGACTGTGAAGAGATTTTGTGAGTCAAGTTTGACGTTGTTTGCTTTCTAGGAAAAGATCATGAACTTTCTTCTTAAAAGTATATCTTACGGGTGACCTTCTTACGGAGTCAGGGGGGCTGTTCCATAGTGTGTGTTATCATATATTATTATTATTATTATTAAAAAATAATAAAATTTGAAATTTTAACAGTCATATCGACATTGTATTGTCCGATTTCGCAAGCTCCATGCTGCAGTTACGAACGACTCCATCTACCAATTGACCCCAATCATGTAATTGTTATTGCTTACTTCAACGTGCTCCAGCGGCGGTGAACCACAGACAATGATCGCCGTGAACTGTGAACGTATTGATGTAGTTTATGCGCACGAACGTCAGGGGACAAATTATGTAACGATGTAGACTTATTGTAAATCCATTGTAGGAAGGCCAAAGGGGAAGATCTTCCTCCGAGCTGGATGATGGTAGCTCGGGGGACGGGGCCCGACTGATGTTGGTCGGGCATCGTATATATGAAGAGTTAGCCTCCGAATTTCATTTGCGCGATGTAGGCTTCCATACTTATATTGATCGCAGTGCAGGTAACGCCATCTCTTGAGGATGGTGAGTAATGATTTTCGTCCATCCGTTGTATAATATATGTGGGGCATATAGATGTCGCCGCCACACCATAAACATTAGTCAATAACGCGAGATCGTTTTCTAAAACTTGTCAAATACCCTATTGCAGGAAATGGTGTTTCATTCATTACCATTCTATTTTCACAACTTATATGTTGTATTAAGTTATGGACAATTGTAACAAAATACCGGTCATTTTTTTTAAGCTTTTCCGAAAATAATTCTCAAAATTGTCACTTATCACCACTCAACAATTGTTGGCTTAAATAATAACAGTGACCAAGGGCGGATCCAGCTTTGGCGCCAGGGGGGGTCATATAGCCAGCTTTGGCGCCAGGGGGGGGTCATATAGCCAGCTTTGGCGCCAGGGGGGGGGGGGTCATATAGCCAGCTTTGGCGCCAGGGGAGGGTCATATAGTCGTGGTATATTAACTATTGAAAGTACTTAAATAAAATCCCCCTGGGTTTGGTCCATCTGTACCCAGCCCAGGGGGGGGGGGGTCATGACCCCCATGACCTCCCCCCTGGATCCGCCCTTGTCAGTGACTTAATGTCGACTTGGTGAAATAGGGGAAGAGGAGGCCATCTTGACTACTTTTGTCGCGATGGTGTGGTGTTTTTGTGTTTTTTTTTTGAGTGTGTATGCTGTTGGTCGCAGATAGGGTTACCATTTAGGAATTTCAAAGGTCCTGTCAAAAAATTTGACATTTCGAAAAAAGTCCGGACTTTTTAATTCAAAATTCAAAATTCAATATCGCTTATTCAGTCTAGGCTGTTACAAGCACTTGTGAATGTCGAAAAGCTACGCCATCGGTTCGCAAAACTACGGTGGGAGACCTTGTACTGAGAAGAACCGGCAAGAAACTCAGCAAGGGCTGCTTTTTTCTCCCTGTTTTATTTCATACAGTGTCGTCCAATTGAAAGTTGACATCAAACTTGCAAACATGTGTTGAGGTCAACTTCCATCACATAATGTCAAATATGTAACAATCAATGAATTTACTAACAATAAGTGCAAAGATAAGTCCCAAAATAGCAAGAAACAATTTTCAAAACAAAATGAACAAGTATATGAAAGGGAGTAAGTGCAAGGTTCTCTTCAAAACTCTTTCTAAGGCTGGGAGCCTTAGTTTTAATATAACTTTTGAAAAATTATCTACAGGTAAAATTACAACCAGGCCGTTTTATCATTCAAATATTGATTGACAGTATAATATCCTTTCTTAAGTAAACAATTCTTAATGTGTATTTTAAATTTATGAGGAGGCAAATCAAGGATATCAATAGGAATCTTATTATAGAAATGTATACCTTGACCCATAAATGATTTATGAACCTTCTGTAACCTGTAATTTGGTATCTTGAGTTTATTTTTATTCCTTGTATTAAAAGAATGTATGTCACTGTGTTTTAGATAATAGTTAATATTGCTTCGAACAAAAAGTATGCAGTTATAAATGAATTGAGAAGCAACAGTCAAAATCCCGATTTCTTTAAATTTTTCTCTAAGAGATGTTCTAGAACTAAGTTGATATATAGCCCTTATAGCTCTTTTTTGCAAGATAAATATAGTTTCAATATCGGCTGCTGATCCCCAGAGAATAATACCATAGGATACAATACTATGAAAGTAACTAAAGTATACAGTTCTAGCAGTAGCTACATCAATCAGTAAGTTGTCTTATTTTACGTATGGCATAGGCTGCTGAACTAAGTTTACCAGCTAGCAGAGAAATATGAGGATACCATTGCAATTTCGAGTCTATGGTTATACCTAAGAATATCGTTGACTCAACTAAATCTAGGTTTTCATTGTTTAGTTTAATTCTAATGGTTTCGCTTCTAACATTAGGTAAAGTGAATTTAATGCATTTGGTTTTATTTGATTTGAATCACAAAACTCACTATTAAGTGAGTAATGGTACACATTGATTTAAATACCATACCATTGTATAGTTACAATGGTATCGTATTTTTGGTACCTTTATTATTGATATTCAATGTAATTTAAGTAATACGGATAAAATAAAGATCCTGACAAAACCCAGACTATAGTCTAAAAGTGCGGATATGGTGACCCTAGTCGCAGATGACCAGTCCTTTACTGCGTCACCGGGTTTGGGGACGGCGAGATCCTAAGGGAACCTCGAGCCGAGAATTGGCGAGTGCCTCTAGATGTATTCCAGGCGGATGGCATCTCCCCACGGGGGGATTCTCCTCTCCGCCTGGAGCCTCTAGACCACTCGAACCTGAGGGGCTGTTTTTGTGATACACGCGAAACAACACTAATGTAATATGACGTCAAAATCTTATAGAAATTTGTATTGGCAAACCCTGGCATTCTGGTTGCGTTAGTCTGAGGTAGATTTACGGATCAACAACAACATATAATTTAGCTCAGTCTGAGTAAGATAGTAATAATAGTATATATATATATATATAGTAATAGCGCTTGCAATATTCCATAAGCTAGGTACCGAACCTGATAGCCTAGTCCCCCAAATTAACGGAAAGAATACAATTCATAAATTCTCATACATATATTAGTATATTAATTCTAGAAAAATCTTAAGCGAGCATCTTTACAGAATGGGCTTATATAGGCATAACTCACGGTATTAAAAATACTTTTTTGTTATGTATGTAAGCAAGGCGGTACTTGAATAATAAATGTTGCCAGAGGATTGTAAGAACGTTGAATAAAGATTGCGATTCGACTTGTCAAACTGTGAATACGTGTTTTTCAATTCTTACGATTCCCTGGTGAAAAGTCTTCAATATAACATTTGGCGAAAATTGTGATACAAGATGATTGGCAAGGGAGGTAGGGCTTAACTGATTTCCGCTCGAATTGGAGCACCCGCCTGTGAAAGTAGCCTCTACCTTAAAGAAGACCACAGTTAAAAAACATACATAAAACATTCTAGTGGTGTTGTGTTTCTGTTGGTGAGTAAGGTTCCAGTGGGCCAATCGCCTAACCAGATTGCTTTGGAAAACGCTATCGCTTACGATTTCTTTTTGTTATTTCTAACCGCCGAAATACCTCACGCTCATTTTCTTTAACATTGTTATTACCAATGCAAAAGAAAAAAAAAGAGCGCGAGGCATTTGAAAACCTCAGGGGGCTAGAAATAACAAAATGAAATCGTAAGCGATAGCGTTTTCCAAAGCAATCCAGTTAGGCGAATGGCCCCCAGGGTTCCACGAGGTAGGCGATAGGGTATTTGACAGTATTAAAAATAAAGTGTCAATTGTTAGCATCTACGTTTAGAATGAATATTGGCAGGGGTTTTTACTATTATTACAAAAAAAAAAATCATAATTTTACTAAAAACCCACGAAAAAGTTTTCTTATCTATTGCCACGTGACCCAAAACGTTAGGGATTGGCGGAGCCTAAAATGACGTCACACGTAAGTAAACTTCCGGTTGAAGTGACATTACATTGTATCGTTTGACGTTCTTATTACAGCCGTGTGACGTCACACACTAGTAAGACGCCATATTGTCCAAAAAAACGTTTTCGCGGCAACTTGAAAATTAAGTTTTTGATTTGGTTATTTTTACTGAAATACACAACAGAATGATAAATATCCAATTTTTACGGACTCCATAAACATAAGTCAATAACGTGAGATCGTTTTCTAGAACTTGTCAAATACCCTATTGTGTCAGTATAGGCAACGGTTCGCAAGCGTCTATTTAAGGCTTAAGCGTTATATACCATCAGGCGAGCCGTATGTTTTATTTGCCGCCCTTTTAACATGAAAACAAAAACGTACTTGAAAGGAGAATGCCCATTGGTAGTATCGTCCTTGTACATTCACCTAATTTATACCAAAAATCAAGTTTCTAATTTTCACAAAACCATGTTAAATAATTTGCTTTAACTTCGCCGAACAAAAATCTCTATAATAGATTATTCATTCAATAATTCATTCACTTCCATTTCATTTGTATTTTTTTGACATTTGCCTCCTCAGTGTTGCCATTTTGTAATAACCGTATCGATTTATCAAAATATAATCGATGCACTTGTAGTTATTTCAAGAAAATAACAAGTTAGATTATGTTTATGACAATGCAATATGCTAAAGAAAATATATTATATTGCATTACAATTGTCGCAAAAAAAGTAGTCTAATAATCATAATCAAAATCATTTATTCAGTTTAGGCTGTTACAAGCACATATGAATGTCTAGAAGCTACGCCATCGGTTCGTAAATCTACGGCGGGAGACCTTGTACTGAGAAGAACCGGCAAGAAACTCAGCAAGGGCTGTTTTTTTCTCCCTGTTTTATTATTTACAGAGTCGTCAAATTGAAAAATGACTTCAGAGGTGATTCATGAAGTCACTTTTCATTACATAATTATTAAATATACATTAATTGTCTGTATATTAAGATTATGAAGTATGCATATAGACTTTTAAGTCCATAACAACAGCTTTTTTTATTACCAAACACATTCCCTGTAATTTCCCTTGTGTTGTTTTGTCAGACTTCTTTCTTTGATATCCACTTAAAAATAACATTACCCGTACAAATCTAATTGGCAGGTAGATTAATTTCCAATGCTTCAATTGTAGCCACTTGAAATAATAATAAACTATACCATAGGGCTGCGGCTATTATCTTTAATAATGGATTGAGTTGTTTGCCACAGGGCCGAAGTAAATTTGTCTTAGCAACGACCCTAGGAACTTCCCTTGTGTTTGTGTAAAATTAACTATTTTCACCACGACTCTTGGTAACAGAAATACAAACAATCATAAGTTATTTGTGTCTTAGGTTTTCACGCACACCACTCATTAAATAAAACAAGTTTCAAAGGTATATAGATGCACTGTGTGGCGGCGACATCTATATGCCCCACCGATATACAACGGATGTAGGAAATCATTACTCACCATCCTCAAGAGATGGCGTTACCTGCACTGCGATCAATATTAGTATGGAAGCCTACATCGCGCAAATGAAATTCGGAGGCTAACACTCCATATCGTCGTTGCGACTTCAAGACCTCCTATGTGTCATTTTTGTCGAAATACCTTTTTTATACGGGTTTATTTCAAATTTTGGCGCTACATCGAAATCAAAAACTCTCATGTGAATAAGTCTTTTCAATTTCTATTTATTTACTTTATTCAATATATCCTAAGTGCTTGCTCAAGTAAAGTTGGCATTTAAAATATCTTATGTGTAAAAGCGCTAGATAGGTAAAAATTGTTATTGGTCAAATTTTCAAAATCACTAGAATGAGAGGGATGCATAGATCGCGTGATTATTTTCAGATTGTAGGTGTTACATGGGGGTAGTAATATAAAAATTACGTTAGCTTCGACGGGTTCTCGCTCTGTGGTTATAAAAGTCGATGTGCAAAGTGTATTGCTTGCTTCAAAGCTATTGGCAAGTGCCCTGTTCTATAAATTGAAGTTACAATGTCATAAATTCACTGTTTATGATGTTTTATCTTAAAATGTATCAATTTACTGCTGGCACGAAGCAGACGGTAATGTAACTGCGAATGAATTTACATCTTGCTTAATAGACCATTGTCAAAATTTACCAACTACGATTGAGTGTATTATTATTTTTATGTTTGTAGAACAGAAACCGAATTTCGTCGACTGCCCTAAGTGTTTTGGCACAACGAAGGCATTTGAATATCGAACAACTCTATTTAGAGAAAGGGCATCAATGATCTGCTCCTTACTCCCGGTATCTTTGGGTATACAGACGACAGCACAGTCTCGGAGAGATACCTGCCTGATGTGAAGTCTGATGCAGACGTCCGATCTTTAAGGGAGGCGATGGTGGAGGGAGTGATGCAACCCTGGAAGCTGTTTCCCTCTAGGGTGAAGCCAACTTGGTTGGATTCAATCCCTCTAAAACACAGGCCTGTCTCTTCTCGGCGAAACGAAGTCCATTCCATCTGACTCCGACTTTCCGAAACATCTCCGTGCCGGTTACAGACCATCTCGAGCTCTTAGGTCTCGACATCTCATTCAGCCTCAATTTCGGTCGCTACATCGAATCCATTGCTAAAACCGCTGCCAATAAACTTGGAATACTTTCTAAGGTCAGGCGGTATTTTACATCTGAGCAGCTCCTTAACCTTTACCGAGACCAATTTCGCTCCTGCTTGGAGTACTGTTGTCACCTTTGGAATAGATCTGCTCGGTATCAGCTGGATGCACTGGACTCGGTGGAACACCGTGCGAAGAGACTCATAGGCGATGACGCTCTCGTTGAGGCTAATCTCCAGAGCCTTGACCACCGAAAACGTGTAGCTTGCCTCTCGGTATTTTATCGGTTACATTTTGGAGAGTGCGGAGGTATTACACAATTTGATTCTCCCTTCCCCTTTCCACCACCGGACGACCAGGCGCGGCGAGGGCTTTCACCCTTATGTTGTCCAAGTTCCTCCCATTCGCACGAAGCGATTTACTTCAGCTTTCTTTATGCGAACGGCTAGGGAGTGAAACTCCTTACCGAGGTCTGTTTTCCAGGACCAATATATCTGGACATCTTCAAGGCCAGAGGGAACAGGCATCTTCTAGGCAGGCGTGTACCATCCTAAGCCTCATCATCGCTTTCCATCAGGCGAGATTTTGGTCAAACGCCTTGCCTATTAAACATAAAAAAAGGGCACACCATGATGGAGGTGGACAGTGTTCACTCCACTATTGAGCAATACATAAAACCACTATTATATACTATTGTCATTGCAATGATAAATTTTAAAAACAAATAACTTGTATAATTGAAAGTCATGTGTTTTGAATCTCAATCCCTTTTACATACTTATATTCTCTAATGTGATACAAAACGCGCAACCAAAACCTCTTATGTGTCACATTGAATTGTTTTTTATTTTTTTTACTACAATTTCGTTTATTATTTAAAATAACAAGAGCAAAATAAAAATCATAAAACCCTCTAGTTATCACTTGTATTTTTTGTTATATTTAGTTTCCTTATATTTTTTTCAGTAGACAGTTTTTAATGAATATCTCGCATTGAAGATGCCTGCGTCATAACATCTACCTGCATGCCAAATTTCAGACCGATCCATCCAATGGTTTGGGCTGTGCGTTGATAGATCACTATGTCAGTCAGTCACCTTTGACTTTTATATATATAGATTTACGGGATTGTTACCATGTATACCTTGTTTTTAGCCAGTTTCCGATATTTTGGCACTGTTGCAAGCGCCATGATCACGGAGTAACTGCCGTAATGCAACTCATGCAACAGTGCCGAAATATCGGAAACTCGCTAAAAACAAGGTACATGGTAACAATCCTGTAAATAACTTATATTACTATAATGTTAGTAACCATTAAAGTTTAAAACAATATATTCGTATGTTTGTAACTCAATCACGCAAAAAATACTAAAGGAATTAGAATGAAATTTGGTTCGCATTTAGTTTATGAGCTGGTTTGAGACGTAAGCTACTTTATATCCCGAAAATAAAAAATACTTCTAAGGGATTCCCATAAAACTAAACTTAACGGGGACGAAGTCACGTGCGACTGCTAGTGTAAATATTATTAACTAACTAATGTGGTTGATGACCCGTCAAAATTTGGTATGTTGTGGACCGCCTGTCCTGCTATAAATCCAACCCTGGGATCAACCGCTTCTTCCCTTCAGCTTTTTTTTTGAGTGTGTATGCTGTTGGTCGCAGATGACCTTTACAGTGACACAGGGTTTGAGGACGGCGAGATCCTAAGGGGACCTCAAGTCAAGAATTGGCAAGTGCCTCTAGAGGTATTCCAGGCGGATGACATCTTCCCGCAGAGGGAGTCTCCGCTCCGTCTGGAGCCTCTACACCACTCGAACCTGAGGGGGTTGGCTCAACTAGAGGGCGTCTCTGAGACTTGGACCTCGGCTCTAGTTAGCCGTTGTCGAGGGGGGCGGGGAAAACGCCCAGGTACGTCCCTGGTATAGCGTGTCGTGTGTAGACCGGGTCTTCGAACTCTTATCCTACGGGTGCGGTGTCTGCCTAATGCTAAGCTAGTGTGCACATTTGCTAGCTGTGTAGTGTTGGTGTTTGTGGCCTGTGTGGGAGGAATCGGAGGCGTTCACTTCAGCTGTTTACAGCTACCCACTAAAAGCCCAACAGTGTTTCCTCGCCTGCCGGAACGGGTTTCGTGGGATCCTGGTGACTCTCCACGTTACCCCCGGCAGGGGTTCCTCCTCCTCCTGGCGGTCAGGGGTATGCCCGGAAGCACCTATGCATCCCCCCTCGACGGGTGAGACTGTGCAATGCGGACGACGGACCACCCTGTCCACCGTCCGCTAGCCTCACAGCATAGGCCTCCCCCAAGGATCTCCACACCGATCGGTCCTGCGCCACTCGCATCCATCGGCTTCCCGCGACCTTCACAAGATCGTCGGTCCACCTTGTAGGGGGCCTGCCCACTGAGCGTCGTCCGGTGCGTGGTCGCCATTCCAGAACCTAAACTAGAACCTAGACTTATACATAGCCTCTCCTAGCTTTATTCTGTTTTAACCTTATATAATAATAATAATAATAATAATAATAATTTAATTTATTTGCCAAAATACAGTTCACAAGTTGATACATATTAAGTAAGTACGTGTATTCTACCTGCAGGCAGGTGTGCAAATATTGCAGTCAGTTATTTTTTTCATCTGTCATATATTCCTTAATACTATAATAACATTTTTTTTGTAACCATTTTGTCAACTTACTTCTAAACAGTGTCCCAGTTTCTAATTTTATATTGTCAGGTAATTTATTATATATACATATTAACATGTTATAAGCATTAACTTTATAAATATATGCGTGGCAAGGAGGCTGATATAATAAGTATCTATATTGACATCTCGTGTGTCTATTGCTCATTTCTACGCGCTTCTCGAAATACTTGCTGTGATCCCTGACAAATAAACATGCTTCCTTTATGTACATGCAGGGCAATGGAAGTATTTCAAATTTTTTAAATAAGGGTTTGCAGCTTTCGAGAAACCAAGCACCATCTAACATTCTAATGCATTTTTTTTGCATCCTAAAAACCCTATCGATATCTACTGAGTTACCCCATAAGAGCAGTCCATAACTTAAGGCGGATGAAACATATCCGTGGTAAGCCATTTGCGCAGCCTCTGTCGATACTGTTTGTCTCAACCTTTTTAAGGCAAAAACGAATTTTTCTATTTTCGAACAGACAGAATCGATATGACATTTCCAGTTTAAATTCTTATCAACAATTGTACCAAGAAATTTAAAAGATTCAACTCTTTCAATAAGAACCTTATTATGACATGGTTTAACAGACAGAGGTTTACTTTGGTAAGAATGAAATTGCATGATCTTGGTTTTTTCCATGTTGATATTAAGTCGGTTTGCGACTAGCCAGGTATTAGCTTCAGACAATGCTTTATTAATTTGAGTCTCAGCTATCTCTTTATTGTCACATTTTACAGCTAAAGTGATATCGTCAGCAAAAAGTACGCAGTCATTGCTTATCATTTTAGGAAAATCGTTAATAAATAATATAAAAAATGATGGACCAATAATGCTGCCCTGCGGCACACCCCTTTCATTTAACAATATTTCCGATCTGAAATTCTTCTTATAAATTTTGTTATTTGATTCCTTAACGACTTTCTGTATTTCAGTGCATTGTATTCTACCCTTTAAATAACTATGAATCCAGTCATATGCTTTACCTCTAATGCCATATAATTCAATCTTTTTTAGTAGTATTGAGTGGTCAACAAAATCGAATGCTCGGGACATGTCAAGAAATACTGTCATTACTGGTATATTACGATTTAGATTTTCAGTAATACACTTAATTAATTTAAAACCGGCAAGTGTAGTTGATCTCCCTTTACGAAACCCACATTGCTCCTCTGTTAAAATATTATGCTTATCCAAAAAATTATTCATTCTACAAAGAAAGGCTTTTTCAAATATTTTTGAGATAATAGGTATTTTAGTTATAGGTCTGTAGTTATTAAGATCGGACTTGTCACCTTTTTTAAAAATAGGTCGAATTACGGACAGCTTTAGTTCGTCAGGAAAAATTCCATCAACAAAACTCAGGTTTATAATATGTGACAGGGGCAAAGAAATATATTTCGCACATGCTTTTATGACCTTCGTATGAATGTCATCGTAGCCAGTCGCATTACTGTTGTTTAGGCTCATAATAATTCTATAGATTTCCTTTTCATTGGTTGGATTAAGGTAAATAGTATATGGATTACTTGAAAATTTATTAAAATTTAAATTAATGTCTTATAGTTGCAAACGCCATGATCACGGAGTAACTCCGAGTTTCCTGAGTTACTCTGTGATCACGGCACTTGCAGCAGTGCCGAAATATCGGAAACTCGCTAAAAACAAAGTACATGATAACAATCCCCAAGGGCGGATTCAGCTTTTGCGCCAGGGGTGGGTCATATAGTCGTGGTCAAGTCACAGTGGGTACAGATTGTGAATTGAGTACAGATGGACCCAGCCCAGGGGGGTCATGACCCCCATGACCCCCCCCCCCTCTGGATCCGCCCTTGACAATCCCGTAAATAACATAAAATACTCTACATAATTGATCGTGCAAAGTTCTCCGACTCTCTCCTAACGATTCAGACAAATTCATTCCATTATTTGTCTCTTTACCGGTCCCCTCATTCATTCTAAGTTGCCGAACCATTTCAACTACATGCCTAAATATATTCCCAGCTCAGAGCACATCTGTTATATCTAGTAACTGTGAGCAATAAAATCTGGTTAACATCCGAACTGCCGATACTCGATCAATGCAACGCATTGCAACCTATTTAACGTGCGTCAAATTTAGATCTTTCGCCCGTTACGTCGAAATTCCTGTGCACATTGTGCACTGCGCACGTTCGTTTGTAAACAATAGTCACTTGGAATGTGCATGAGATTTACGATCTTATGTTCATTAATGTGCTTCTGTATTGATGGAATAATTATTATGATTTTATGTCATAGGAAATTATACGGCACGTTTCATGGTCCACTATCAATCATCTAAGACCTACATAGATCATAAATATATATCAATCTGTAGAGTGTAGGTATTAGTAACTCAAACAATATTTATTATGCTGACTCGGAAAATAGAGTGGGGATATATAAAATGGTAGGTCTTTCTTATGAACAATCATACATTCCGTTTTTTTTTGTGTCTAGTTCAGGGCTTGAAACCGGTTTCGAAAATACCGGTAAGTAAAGGTAAGTACCGGTTTTTGTAAAGATTTCGTTCGGAGCGCGTCCAAAATGAAAGCGGTACCTACTTAAAACCTTAATAAACCGGTTTAATCCAGAGCGACACGTGCACGCGTCGGCTTCGCTTGAAGTTTGTTTTGTTTGAACTAATCAAGTCACAACTTGTTAATGCTCAGAGTTTGATGCATTTATTGACACGTTTGCTAGCGTCTAGTGAGTCAAGTTATTCATTTAAGATTCCGATTCCGTCTGTAAGAGCGAAATGAAACCCTATAAAAACCGCTAAATTGATTCAAAACCTATTTGATTTCGCTTTTTAAGAAAACCGGTTTTTTAAGGTTAAGGTAGAGCCAATTTTTTTTTTGATTTTTTTTATGTTGGGAAAATGCGTGACGCATACCCCGCCCCTGGGTGAGAGACGGGGTTATGTGGGACTCCTCCTCCCCCCAAATCCCACCCAACTTGGCTCAGCGGCTTTTCGGGATGAAGGGGGACCCTACCCGCTAAAAACCCAGTACAACAGTAATCTAAATAAACTCTAACCTAAATAAAACGCTCCTAATGTACTTGACACTGATTTAGGTTTGAAAATTAACCTGTAAAGAAGCCCTGGTCTAGTTACGTTTCGTTTTGATTTACACAAGGTGTAAACTGAAGTTGGGATGTTAATTGACGACCAAATGCGAAGATAGCTACAGCAGTTCTACCTGCCACATCAGCCATCCTCACCCTGCCGGCCTGCATGTTGCTTCTTCACGCCTCTTTTAAAGGATCCCAGGTTGTAAGAGGGAGGGAACACTTGAGCGGGCAGAGCATTCCATTTACGGATAGTGCGACTAAGAAATGAGTCATAAAACTTCTTTGTACGCGTTGGAATTGTGGCCACAGTTAGTCGGTGGCAACTTTTTTGATTTCAGATTGTAGGATTATTTGATAGCAAGTGTTCACATTCACAATATTTTACGGCAACGGGCAATTTCAAATTATGAAGTGTGGTTCAATTGTTTTCTTCAACCTCCCTTTCAACCTGATATCTGGGATAAAAACTAGAATGTCCGGTCTTGGGACTCGAACTATATGCGTACCAAATTTTATCGAAATCTGCGCAGGAGTGGCTGATTTCATGATGGTTCTGCAAAAATCAAATATTCATTTGCGCAGCCCGTGAAGAAGTGATTAGCAGCCAGACAGACACACTTTCGCATTATTATATTAGAAATGGTTTTATGATTGACTAGGAGAAACTGTTAAATAAGGGCAATAAATAAATGAATAAATAAACAATACAATTTAGTATTCTATACGTGTGTGTAAAATTAATCGTCATCATCATCATCATCAGCCTATTAATGCCCCCACTTCTGGAGCACACGCCTTCCCTATGGATGGAATAGGGAGTTTAGGCCATGACCCACCACGCGGGCCCAGTGCGGAATGGCGGGTGCTAACCACTGCAGATGCAGTCGGGCTTAACGTGCCTTCCGAAGCACGGACGAGCTCGAGATAGTAATTTTTTGGTCACCCATCCAATGACCGACCACTGCGAAGGTTGCTAAACTTCAACGATCGCAGCCGAGCTCCTCATAATAATCTGCATTTTTGTGACCACAGTTAGAGCATAGTTCCCAACCAGTGGTCCGTGGACCGCCAATGGTCCGCAGAATCTGATGTATGGTCCGCGAATGAATTTGAATTTATCGGGCGCGCCCGCTAACAATGTTACTATTACTTTTTATTTAATTTCATATTAGATTTTTAATGTTTCAGTTTGATTATTACAGTTTATTTTTATTACTCTGAAATTTAGTTATATAGTGACTAAATAGTGGTCCGTGCCAAAAAAAAAATGTAAAAGTGGTTATGTGTTTATTTATTTTTAAGCATTTAACTGCTAGATGTTTAAATCTAAAGAAAAGTTTTACTAGAAAAAAAATAATTGCTATTTCTTCTTTCAAATGTTTAATACTTGAAAAAGTATTCATTTGACATTGTGGGTTACCTACAATGCGAAGAGATGGCGCTGCCTTGCAGCTTAAGGCTAGGAAAATTTCGAGGCGGCTAATAGGGCCGTGGTAGCATAATGGTCAGTGCATTCGCCCGGATTGCGAAGGATGCGGGTTCGTGTCCCGTCCGCTGCCTGGTCCGCGTGGATTTTTTTCTAGTAAAACTTTTCTTTAGATGTAAAAGTGGTCCCTGACCAATAAAACGTTGGGACCCCTGAGTTAGAGTTATCAAAAAATAAATTTCCCGTTTTTCCCCCTTAGCCTTTTATAATAATTCTCATGCCCAATTTAGCCCGTTACCTCCTATTATTTTGACGTAAGTAGGCAGTTACTAATGATTATGCTAATTCTGATTTCGTACAACAATGAATGACGCAAAAAGTTTCACTTTAACTGCTATAATGTTGAAATGACTCTTATTTTGCATTTTATTTTGAACTAGAGATGCCCTGCGGTTTCAGCCGCATTAATTTGAAGAAAGGTTAAAATTAATCCTTAAAACATGGACATTTAAACTATTTTAACTGTAGAACTGTAGTATTTAATTATTTGCACAGCCTGACATACGAGCAGACCGAAGAATTACTTCTTATTTGTAGATAAATGAACGTAACTCCATAATTTACATTTACCAACATTTATATAATGATTACTTTAAGTTCTGTTTTAATTAATTTGTTAATTTATTAATCATTCAATGTATTATTTAGATCATAAAAGCCTGAAATACAGGTACAATTTTAACTGTAACCTAGTTCAGGCATCCATTATTTTGTACTTTATATTGTTATTAGTATTATTATGCAATGTATGACCTTATTTGAATAAAGATATATTTATTATTATTATATTATTATTATTTACTGTCGCGGACTTTTATAGAGAACTTCTAAAGGGGAATGAAAGGCAATATGCATTATTTTATTGAGGAGCTCGATAGCGCAGGTGGTTAGCGCGTTCGGCTGCGATCGTTGTAAAGCAATTTTCGCAGTGGTCGGTCATTGGATGGGTGACCAAAAATTTCTATGTCGAGTTCCTCCGTGATTCGGAAGGCACGTTAAGCCGTTGGTCCCGGTTGCATCTGCAGTCGTTAGCACCCGCCAATCCGCACTGGGCCCGCGTGGTGGGTTTTAGCCCAATCTCCCTATTCCATCCATAGGGAAGGCCTGTGCCCCAGCAGTGGGGACATTAATAGGCTGATGATGATGATGATGCATTATTTTATATCATATTATTGTTTAGTACTTTTCATCCCGTTCATACAGTATAAAAAGTCAGTTTTACTAAATTATAAAAATAGCCACTTTGAAAGTGCAGTTTAAACGCGCGCTATTTTGGATCCAGTGTTGCCAACTCCTAGAAGTTCGAGTCGCTTGACTCAACATCAAAAGTCGCTAGAAAGTCGATAAAACTAATCTACCAGAATCGGACACAGGATTTTGTATGGTAGAGGCAGAAGAGACCCCCGGCATGCTGTGTGAAAAGTTGGGATATGCGAAATAAAATAAAAGTATGCGAAATAACATAAGGAATTTATTTATTTATATTTACATAGAAATATTTAAAATTACAAAAGTTTAAAACTACTTATTGTCTAAAAACTTAAAAACCAGAAATAACTAAGTACTTAAATAATATATAATTCACATAATAAAAACCAGTCCGTTGACCAAGGTAGCTGCCAGCCTTTTGGTACATAAGTAATTAGATTATAATTCAAATACACATCGTGTTCCACATATAAAAAAATGGGTGCGTGTACTTATGTAGGCGCGTGAGAAGTTATCCTTCTTTGGCATCGTTTAAAATTAGTTTTTAATTGCATGCAAATAATTAATTACAATAAATTAATAAAAAGTCTGGAATAGGGATACACAGTCAATAAAGTTCAGTTTTAATTGGAAAAAATAAATAAATAATCAAAATATTCAATTAAAATCGCTACTGAATATAATTTATTAGAACATATGTGATTTGCACTTGTATGAAACTCAAACACGTATTCCGAATATACAAACTAGAAACATGTGGATAAATATTATAAATATGAATACCTATAACTGTTACTTTATTACAAAAAATAAAGATGTGGTTTTTGGTTCTACTACACCAATGGTCAAGAGATGGCGCTGTAGTCTCCTGAATCGCGCTTTGGTTCCGTTGTTCCAGATTAATAAATACTTTTGATAGGCCTTCACAATGCAGTCGTTAGCACCCACTAAATAGAGATTCTATTTCTATTTTGTTGGTAGATTTTCTTAATGTGCGGTAAACACAAAAGTAACGCATGAAGTTCCAACTTCATGCTGTTAAAAATTTGTGTTACAGTGATGCGCGCGCATCTTAAAATTTCACTCTCATCATTTTTTCATAACGCGCCTAAAGAAGTATAACTTCAAAAATATATTTTAATTAAATTATATAATCATTGTAACAATGTAAATGTATGTGATATACATTAAAAATACTTAGAAAACTCTTTTTTTTCCACAAACTTTAATTTTATAAAGTTTGAATTTGGTGCGTTTGTTTTCCATAATGTAACTCTTGGCACTGTATCGAGTTGACTAAAATTTTATCGAGGAATGACTCTAAAACTGATTTAATTTATACCTACGGCAAAAGTCGCTAGTAAAGTCGCTAAACAATGTTTGTCGTCAAAACTGTTTTTTAGTCGCTAAGACTGAAGCAAAAGTCGCCATTTCTAGGGACAAAGTCGCTAAATTGGCAACACTGTTTGCATCTCTTGTATGTGACGTCACGATACACTAAACCTACAAACAAGTTCAATGACCTTACAAGATACCGACATTTCCCGTTCGATACCTTCACTGCGGATGGAGGTTGGATCCTAAGTCAATCATAATGACATTATATAAAATTTTTGGTAAAAAATTTGAATGTTATAGTGAAAAGTTGCACTCGGTGTCTACCTGGAACATGGCTTTTATTTACGCACTCGCACAATAATCTCGTTGACGTTGGCATATCCTGTGAAAATATTTTTTGTTATTTTTACATCACAACCGCTTTGATCGCCTTTAAAAACATTTGAGTATCCCACAAGTCCCGCAAGAGCTCGAAATTAAATTTTATCCATAAATATATAAATTTACAAAAAAATAAACATGCGTATTTCCTGTTTCGTCGTACATGATTTTTGTATAACTTTACCCTTTACGCTACGCACGCAACGGAAGCTTAGTAAATATTTTCCCCGTTTTGTCAATCTTTTTCATTGGTGCTCCGCCTTTCTCGATACATGCACTATCCAACACTAAAATATTTTTTCAAATCGGTCCAGTAGTTCCTGAAATTATCGCGGTTCAACCATTTTAAATAGAAGAAATAGGAATTCAAGAAATATGATATTTTGCATTTTTTTTTATATAAATTCTATTTTTAAGCATGTGCTCGATGTTTAAATCCAAGGAAAATATTAGTAGAAAAGCAAGCAGCAAACGGGACTCGAACCCGCACCCTTCGCTATCCGGGCGAATGCACTGACTATTATGCTAGCGCGGCCCTGATGGCCGTGTCGAATTCTATCTAGCCTTTCTTTTGCAGCGTATGGTAATTGGTAGTCAACTATAAAAACCTTGCTTGTTTATCACTGAAAAATATTGTTATTTTCATAATGTCACTTAAATTAGAAACAGTAATCCGTATTTTATGTATCCTACTATTATTATATAATGTGAAAGTTCGTATGTTTGTTACTCAAACACGCATAAATAGTTTATAACTTGGATTGAAACAAAAAAATCTTTTTATCCAGGAAAATTACAGGTTCATGTGGGATTCTGAAAAAAACAAAGTTAACACGGACGGAGTCGCGGGAGGTCGCTAGTATAGTATAATTATAAACTTACATAATATCATTACCTTAACTTATGTCAGGAGAGAGAGAATTATTCAAATACATTGCAAAATTACCAAAGAGAATTTTGCTTGTTCAAGTCTTCTAACTTCAGTGCGACATCAATTTATTATGCGCATGAGTTTAATGAGATACATAATTCAGTCATTAAAAAATTATGAAAGAGCAGTCTGAAGTTACCGTGTGTACTATACTTCATAAAATAATCATATTCTTTTGATTTTCGTTTCTGTATTAGGTACTATTATTATTAAAAATAATAATATTCTTTATTGTATAACACCACAAAGGACATAACAGTAAGATTACATTGACAGAGAGACATTACACAATGGGCGGCCTTATTGCTTAATAGCAATCTCTTCAAACCAACCCATGACGGAAAATTAAATAAGTATATAAGAACAAAAAAGGGGGAAGGGTGTAAGAGCAATATTATGAAATAAAATAAAAAAGGTAATTATAATATAGATGCATATTTATATTAAAAAATAAATAAATAAAGGAAAGAGGTATTTTCAAAGTAAGGTTAGGAAATGACGCTTAACTTGCTCACGGAACGAGTCCAGTCCCCTAGCATGAGTAACAAATCGCGATATGATAAAGCGATTTATCAACATTAACTGTCAAACTACAATGGAGTTTGACAGTTGAGTGTCGATAAATCGCTTTATCATATCGCGTTTTGTTAGTCATGCTAGGGGGGCAGAGTGCAAGCCCTTCGAATAGATTCCGGTAATGAATTCCACAAGCGAACAGAATGCACAGAGTAGGAGTAAGAAAGGAAATCAGTCGAATGGCAAGGTATTTCGAGAGTGAGATTAGAAGAGGAGCGTAGAATGCATTGTGAAGAGAATGATCGAAAAAAGAAGCATTGTTTTAGATAAGGTGGAGAAGTAGATAGGAGAAGTACAGAGTAAAGAAGCGTAAGAGTATGTAAGTAAGGCGAATACGGAGCTAGAAAATTATAGAATACTTGTGGCCCGCCCTCGCTTCGCTTCGGGCTAAAATTGATCAAAAACCTTTCTTAGCGGATGCCTACGTCATAACATCTACCTGCATGCCAAATTTCATCCCGATCCGTCCAGTGGTTTGGGCTGTGCGTTGATAGATCACTATGTCAGTCAGTCACCTTTGAGTTTTATATATATAGATTATAGAGAAAATATGATAATTATTCAGTGATGATATCGCAAAGTAAATTATTTCAATTTATCTGTTTTTGTGATGATATTAGCATATGAAAATAACTAGGTATACTGTATAATAGTATTATACGTCTTATCATTATTCTAATGACCCGCTTTCGCTTCGCTTCGGTCAAAATAACAGTTTTCTGTTCTCGGGTCTCTTTTACACATTATAAAAATTCCTCTTAAATCACAATATATCTATTTCTGAAAACTGCATCAAAATCCGGTGCGGAGTTCAAAAACTCTAAATAAATTCTAGCTTACTGACAGCGGTATAGAGTAACATAGCCTCATCATCATCACCATCATCAGCCTATTAATGTCCCCACTGCTGGGGCACAGGCCTTCCCTATGGAGGGAATAGGGAGATTGGGCCATGACCCACCACGCGGGCCCAGTGCGGATTGGCGGGTGCTAAACGACTGCAGATGCAGCCGGGACCAACGACTTAACGTGCCTTCCGAAGCACGGAGGTACTCGAGATAGTAAATTTTTGGTCACCCATCCAATGACCGACCACTGCGAAAGTTGCTTAGCTTCAACGATCGCAGCCGAACGCGCTAACCACTTGCGCCATTGAGCTCCTCTACAACTACTAACATAGTCTACTAACGTAATACCACAGAACACAGAAAGAGGTTAGACGCCACAGTTATGTGTGAGCAAATGCTCATAACTCGACCAAAACTTGGTTCTGATTGCGTCGTTGCTCTCGGATGTAAGCACTAATTGGTTCAATTGTTTAATGTCCACTTGAAAATTGGGATCCACTCCAGCTTCACACATACTTATTATGTATCAATTGATATAATAAATAGTAGACATTCTCGGAGCTCGATGGCGCAAGTGGTTAGCGCGTTCGGCTACGATCGTTGAAGTTAAGCAACTTTCGCAGTGATCGGTCATTGGATGGGTGACCAAAAAATTTACTATCTCGAGCTCCTCCGTGCTTTGGAAGGAACGTTAAGCCGTTGGTCCCGGCTGCATCTGCAGTCGTTAGCATCCGCCAATCCGCACTGGGCCCGCGTGGTGGGTCATGGCCTAATCTCCCTATTCCATCCATAGGGTAGGCCCGTGCTCCAGCAGTGGGGACATTAATAAGCTGATGATGACGATGATGATGATGAGACATTTAACGGTAACTAGTTTCATGTTTAGGTATATTTCTATTGATCAAACATTCAACACTAATTCAGCATAAAATTTGTGAGGTAAAAATAAATTGGAGCGCCACGAATGAACGAAAAGCATTAGTTTGATTAACCCAATTTCAATTAGTTCGCGAACTTACCTATCGTAAATAAACTGTAGTTCTTTTTAAATAGGAATGAAATTAATTAAGTTAACTAGTGCGGTAATAAACAGGCACTAGTAGCGAATAGTTCGATACTAGTGCCAAGTAACATGCATTCTTTTATTGAATTATGTTAGCAAAAACTAGTAACCAAATAATCACAAAGAAGCCAAACTAGTCAAAATGGACAATACATTTATTGATAGCGTCTTCATTGTTGAACAAATAAACTAGTTTATAAGGATTTCATATTTTACAAACTAGGAACACATCAACATTTTTTTGGCAGCAATCAAATTAACTAGTGTTTAGAAAAGTCTATTGCTAATTAACTCGATAAATATTAATTTAAGCACAGCAGGTTTACGTTGCATCAATAAACCCCGTGAACCAGTGTAGAAATAAATCTATAATTTGCTCTATAAACAACAGGTTTGCTATTAATCTAGTGTTAAAATTTTATCAATCATTTGCAATATAAACTATCTTAAGCTTAGATTAAAACAAAAAGGGTAGATACGGTACGCTCATATTAGCATCAAATAAAATATGTTCCGACTCAACTACATAAGCAACTCTCGCCACGCACACGTCTGTATATAAACATCAATTGAGCGAGCGAGACAGAACTATACGCTTCAACGCAGCGTATTGTTGTCCTTTTCTTGCTTACAAAATGGCGATTATGTAAATAATATCCACGACAAACCGTGATTTTTGAGAAAAAATGTTTTCACAGTTTTACGAATGAAAAGTGTTGCCGGGGCATTTGATTTTGAACTATTTGGGTTCTTTATAAAAGCATCAAAGGCATTGTTATATCTTCATAAAACAGAATATACGCAATATTGTTATATTGAGTGTACATGCAGTGTATTTGAATGTCAAATTGTGACTAAAGCGAATTATGGTTGTGGACCACAATTTAAGCGGATCACTTTTGAGCCGCGAATGCCGTATCTTCCCTTTTTGTTTTAATCTAAGATCTTAAGTGATAAAATGAACTAGTGGCAATGCAAGATTTACCAACGAAGTGGCGGTATAACAACTGTGTCGGTGATAAAGAGAACTAGTGCCAGTGGTGAAGTGAACTAGTGTGTGTCGGTTGTCAAGTTGCAAGCGTGCGCGGAGTGCGCGAGGCGCGCGGGCCGTGCGCGCTGCACGCCCGCGCGCGATCTCGAGACATGCGCCGCTGTCATGGAGACTATATCGGAGGACGCGGAGACAGAACTGGAATTAGGTAATCCACAAAGAATTACAAAAATACCTACAATTACAATTACAAGCACTCACACTGAAATACCTACTTGAATGATTGCGGCGTCCTCCATCTCGTTACCAGGCATAGCATTGTCACGGTAATAATATCATACAGTATTCTATCTTCATACCAACGGTCGGAAAGCGAGTCATGCCTACGCCACTCGAGTTCGATGTGCTCTCGGCGGGCACCCAGTCGCGAATGCGCCGCCGCGCCGCAACGACGACCGAACGGTCCGAATTGTTTTTTATGCAGTTAGCCGTGCTTAAACGTGCGTTTTGTAATGTAAATATTTGATTTAATTAAGTAGATACCTACATAATTTAGTATGGAAAAGAACAAACGACGATCAATATCGTACAACAGCACAATTGCTGTTTTTGGTTGCTTGAACTCTTCAATAACACACCCAGAGATATCATTTTTTAAATTACCTAAAATATTGGAAAGGTGTCTTACCTTTATAGAATATTTTTTATATACCTATCTACTAGTACGTAATTTGTTTCTAATATTTAGGTATATCGGTTTTTCCATCGGGCAAAATATCTGGAATAATATATAAATAAGTGGTTAGGATGAAAAAAAAGACAAACGAGTAATCTACCTACACTCGCGTTAAAAACAAAACTACGTAAAATACTGTAGGCGGGCGGCCCTACCGCGTGCTAAAGCAGCGCTCGGCCGTAGGCATTTATTTTCAAGGACAGGGCGGAGTCACAATACTGTATAGATAATATTACCGTGGCATTGTAGCTGCATGGACACACACACACACACACACAAAACACACATATATACGCGCACACACACCCACTCACACTTCATAAAGTTATCATGTGACAAACTCTTGAAAACCCTTTCATATGGATATTCAGTGTTTGTTTTCCTTCTTTTTGTCTTTTTGTTATGTTTTGTCCAATCTTAATTTTATTTTATTTTTTATGTGAATTATATGATTTTTATACAATTTTTAAAATTAAAATAAATTAAATGTAATAATTACTGACATATAATAACGCCGTTAATATCTAATAAAAATAAAATAAGATAAACAAATAAAAAATAAACAAATTTTGACCACCACTAAAGTGTAAAGATTCAATAAGCATTTACAAAAAAAGCAAAATATAGTGGTTGCTTAAATCTAATTTTTTAAGAGGAAATCGTTGCGAGCCACACCTCGAATTTTGCAATTTTTGTACGCAATTTTCAGCATTAGCTACTTACTTATTTATTTATGGACCATCAACACAGCTATACTAATACAAACAAACTTGCACATATGCTTAAGTATTAGGATTTTTTTTTTTACTTTTTACATACGGACTTTACTACACAACTCAAATATTCGCCCAATCACAGAACAACCACAACAGTCTATCATTGGCAAACTAATTTTATTAACAATAATATTAAACAGTTAAGTATCTACTTTCTCAGTATTCTAAATATTTTATTTTTCAAAGTTGGTATTTTATCATGAAAAATATCAATAGTATTATCCTTCTTCTACTACTGTTGTCCCTATTGCACAGTATTTGGCATTTTCAAATACCTATTACTCAAATGTCTCTCAGCTCGCGTTCCCTCTTAAGAGAGGCGTGAAGAAGCATTTCTGCAGGCCGACAAAGTGAGGATAGTTGGTGTGGCAGTTTGTAACTGCTGCACCAGCTATCTTCTCGTCTGGACTTTACCACCGCTTAACATCAGGTTGTAAAACAAGCTGATAATGATTTAGATTTTTATTTAGTATGATATTATTTTCCAAGCCCGTTATTTGATCCTCTGTGAACCCCGCGAGGGACTAATACGTTAACTTATTACATGTGTAAAATACATGATAGCAGCAAAAACATACTGTAAATTCTATTTTGTGTCCCATTAAGTATCATTAATCTTGAGAACTTAACGCCGACTCTGCTAAGCCACAGTTGACTTAAAGTTAGATTAATTGCTGCCCGCTTAAATCACATAATTAGTGAGAGGATGGTGTAGTAGTAATGAGCTTTGTATGGCGATCAGGAATGTGAAGCGGACATTCTCAAAGGCGAAGCATCGGATAGGTGATCGTATTAAGTTTTTTTTTATACTTGGGTGTGTTGAGCTGTAGTTGTTTAAGACAATTGCAACTCTTTGGGGTGTTTTGAGCTGTAGTTGGTTGAGACAGGGCCACTTTTTGGGGTGTTTTGAGCTGTAGTTGGATGAGACAGGGCCACTTTTTGGGGTGTGTTGAGCTATAGTTGGTTGAGACAAGTGCAACTTTTTGAGGCGTGTTAGGCTATAGTTGGTTAAGACAAGTGCAACTCTTTGGGGTGTTTTGAGCTATAGTTGATTGAGACAAGTGCATTTTTTTGAGGCGTGTTCAGCTATAGTTGGTTGAGCCAAGTGCAACTCTTTGGGGTGTTTTGAGCTGTAGGTGGTTGTGACAAGTGCAACTTTTTGGGGTGTTTTGAGCTGTAGTTGGATGAGACAGGGCCACTTTTTGGGGTGTGTTGAGCTATAGTTGGATGAGACAAGTGCAACTTTTTGAGACGTGTTAGGCTATAGTTGGTTAAGACAAGTGCAACTCTTTGGGATGTTTTGAGCTGTAGGTGGTTGTGACAAGTGCAACTTTTTGGGGTGTCTTTAGCTATAGTTGCTCGAGACAAGTGCAACTTTTTGGGGTGTGTTGAGCTATAGTTGGTTGAGACAAGTGCACCTTTATAGTGTTTACATGGCCTCAAATTTTAACTGGCTTATAAAAGTTTAAAATAAAATTAAGGTTGGCAACTTGGCTAGCTGGGGTACAAATCCGGGACGCCCGTGTATAGGCGAGTTCTCTACCACTGGACCACGGATGCTTGTTGATAAGGTCTGATTTTTAGTAACTATTAAAAATGCAATGCGACATGCTAAATATTATGTTCTATAAAATTGAGTTCATGCTAAATATTATGTTCTATAAAATTGATGAGGAGCTCGATGGCGCAGGTGGTTAGCGCGTTCGGCTGTGATCGTTGAATTTAAGCAACTTTCGCAGTGGTTGGTCATTGGATGGGTGACCAAAAAATCTTCTATCTCGAGCTCCTCCGTGCTTCGGAAGGCACGTTAAGCCGTTGGTCCCGGCTGCATCTGCAGTCGTTAGCACCCACCAATCCGCACTGGGCCCGCGTGGTGGGTCATGGCCCAATCTCCCTATTCCATCCATAGGGAAGGCCTGTGCCCCAGCAGTGGGGACATTAATAGGCTGATGATGATGATGATAAAATTGATGGCGATGTAATGTGAATAAGATTTTCACAAAAAAACAAAGTATATACTCTCGCGATCATGCCTAAATTTGAAATATTTTTAACAATTAAAAATTTCCATATTCAGAAATATAATTTCACAGGCGAGGTACCAGGCTGCCATACTCGCGGAGGAGGTAGTGATTTATGTTATTCGGTATTAACCAGAGCCCGCGGGACACGCTTTCGCTCATGCCACACCCCTGGGAAATTAAACAGATCACCTCCTCACCAATGTTGCCAACAATGAAGCCAAATAAACGCCAGATTTGACTTGTGAAACCATATACTCTAGCTTTTAGTGGTGTTGTGTAGTTTTAATATTCAAATTAGAAGGTGTGATAAGATACGGTGAGCTTTAAAGATATTTCAGACAGCTCACAAACTAAACCAAAAAAAAATTGCAGAAGACCACAGTAAAATAATACTTTGGTGGTGCAGTATTTCTGTCGGTGAGTAAGTAGGTATTCTACTCCACTGGGTAGCAATGGGATTGAGTCAAGGTGGGCATCATTTTGTTTTACTGTCAATGACTTCCGCAGAGTAAGCGATATAAGGTTATTTTTGGTATTTTTTCCCACCCTAGATTACGTAATCGAAGTTTTCATACGGAAGCCTAACTTTTTTGAAAAACTCTATAGGCTAAGTTCATTATGAATAAAGTAGGATGCTAAAGTGAAAGAACTTTTTAAATCGGTCCAATAGTTTCGGAATCTATTCAATACACAGATACAAACAATCGAATCTTTCCTCTTTATAATATTAGAGTAGAACAAAGAGTATTTCCGCATTAAGTAGTAAGGACTTATTAAACTAATTTCGCACTCGTCTCCTGGTTGTATCAAATGCTTGTTCATTACGATGTGTACTCAAAACGAATAGAACATGTCCAATAGCGCTTCTTGTGGCATTTGTCTTTCTAGTATCATCTTGTTAAAAAATTGCCTAGTTATAAGCAACGGCTGCGACATTTCAGGATGAGCAAGTTGAGTGACAGAAGGAAACTATTGGATCTCATGTTTTTATATAATGTTGTAAATACACCTCAGCCTCCCTGAATCCATTAGAAAGTCACCTAATAGGTTCATTTTTAAAAAGAAAATTCATGCACTTCTTCTGGATAGCCTTCCACACTAACGTTAAACTCATTTCCTAAGTCCCTTTCAGTCTCATCATCGATATATTTTATATATATGTACGTATGTATATGTGTATTGTATGTGTATATATATGTGTGTGTGTATATTTATATGTCTTGTGCTTATGTATATTTAATTATTATGTATAAGATAAGTATTTTCTGTTATGGTATGTTTATATTATCAATTATTTTTTTACTAAAGCCGCATTCGTGACTTTCTGTACTCTTGAAGGTTGACTGGCAGAGAATGCTTTTAGCGTTAAGTCCGCCTTTTGTCCAATTGTGGCAATAAAGTTTAAATAAATAAATAACAGAGTTGACTGTCCTTCTTTGATTTCAAAGATGAGTTTTAGTGCACTTTTTAAGCTCAGGCGACCCTCCGCTTACTCTTTGCTTTCACCCAAGTGCTTTAGAACGAACTTAGTTTTAAACAGCTCTCTAAATCGAATGTGTAGGTCTTATAACGGTATGGATAAATGAGACAATAGTCTGGACATTTTTGGTAGTAGTTCTATTTCTTTTAAACATAAAGTGAATAAACTTATTAAATCTTCCTGAATCTTCGGTTCTGGTCTCCACATTTGTTATGTTGTAATTGTATTCCTATAAAAATATTTTGAAATTTTGTGATAATGGTAATATTGCTGTCGTCATTTTGATTATTTTATATTGCCATAATTTCAAGACAGGACATTGGTATACTTATTTTTAAATTAAATAATTTTTATTTGTATTGTGTGGTATATTTGTTATTGTTTTCTTATTGATTTCACTTAAGATTATGCAGAATATTGTTCGATGCGTTGTTTTGTAATGCATGCGGTGGTGACCTTTAATTATCGCCGATGCTTGTATCTGTTATCTATGCGTGTATATCTTATTGGTCGTCATTAAATAAATAAATAAAATAAATTATGTAACTGTCACCGGCAATCTGTATAATGCAGGTATTTTATAGAATACCTAGGAAATGTATAGAATACCTGGGGCATCTAGGCATCGTATGGAATATTATAAATATTATTTTTCATTTTATACTTTGCCTAGGTAATATTAATTATACAGACTCGCGGTAATATATCTATTTCATTAAACGTCGTTTAAGGTCATAACACTTACCTGTTGATAAATTAAACAACACACATCAGCAAAGTGGACAAATAAAGCTCCCGTTTTAGTCAAAATCTTATTGAGTTGGCAACACTGCCTCACGAAACATATTATTACTGTTATTAAATTAGACACTTTTACATAATAGGTGGTTACGTGGTTCTAATAAGAGCCGTGATTAGGCACTAATTTACGCTTCCCTTACTATGTACGTCACGTATTAATACGTTCTTTTGTTCTTCGAACTTACTTTGCGGAGAGTTTTTTTACGTGTAACATTTTTCCTCTCACTTTCCTGCAATTTGTGGGAGTGATTTCGTGAAAATTTGTAGTAGGTTTTATTTCCTTTTTACAAGCTTTTATTTAACTTGCTGTGTATGTTTGTTACGGTCAAATCTTACAACTCAATTTTAAAGCACTTGCTCTCAACCGATTAAGCTGAAATTTGATATGCTCGTTCAGTTCGGATGACAATGCATGATTAACAGTGTGACGTCATTCTAAATCCAATATGGCGGCATACCCAAAATGGCGGACCAATCATTTTTAATGCATTCCTACAATATGGGTATCAAATTAAAGGGCTTGCTGAGAGTAACTCGAAAAAAATGTGACGTCACTCTCAATCCAATATGGCGGATTTCTAAAATTTGAAAATCTATTTAGAAACAGATATCTTTAACTAATTTAGTTGAAATTTTCTTTTTTTCTTTTTAGCGCATTTGAATAAAAGCTTGTTTTTAAAAAGGTTTTTTTAACATAATTTTTAATTGTAATGGTCTGCGTGCTAATTATTACTAATATAAGGTGAGGTTTCAAATGTTACACATGATACGCGACTACTGTAAGGCTTGCTCGGTTTTTTTTAAGAAACTTGGTCTTGTTATCTGTACTTACGTTTGCTCATGGGGGAAGAAAATGTGCGCTTTTACAACCGCAAACATTTATAAATACATATCGGAGAGGGCGAGCTGGATAGGCGGTGGTTGGCCACGTGGTTCATCTTGATCCGCCATCTTGGTTATTCAATGATATTTCCCGAAAATAAAACTGTAGTCTAGTGACCAAGCTAACGTTTAATTTGAATCTTCTTATTACTTTACAAAATCAGTTATGATTGCCAAGGTACAAACGGATTGCTTTGTGAAGCGCGGAGAGTTCTCTGCTAACGTCCGTTCACTATCGCGGCTCACGTCTGAATGCTGAATGCTGAATGCTGAATGCTGAATGCCGAATGCCGAATGCCGAATGCCCCTTCCAATGAAGCGTTACCCCCTTAAATACTGCCCTTAGCATAGACCACTCCCAAGTGATGACAGCTGTCACTGTCATTACTTGACGTATCACAAAGCAATGGTACACTGACTGATGACATTTGTTGTCAGTTTAACGTTTCGAAGGAGCGAGTGAGACGCCATCCGCCGACATACATATTTAAAAAATAAAAAGTATTTTTATTAACATAAATGCATACAATTAAAAAACGATGAAACATTCCCAGTAAGTAATTGTAAAATACTTGTGTTGGGCCTGTTTCGCTCCAAAACCTTTGTAGCCAGTTAACAAAAATACTTAAGAAACAAATATAAAAATACTTAGAAGTAAAAGAAAAAAGATTATAGATATATATATATTAATTACACAATTTAAAACAAGACAGTCATCTTTATGTGAGTAGGTAGTCCCCACATTAAATGCATGAGAAGTGTGTGATGTGTGAGAGTGTAGTGTAGATAAGAATATTTTATGTGTATTTAAAAAAAATATCATTATCTCTTATCTATTAGACAAGTCCGTCCGTCCGTCCGTGGTGCTGTTTCAGCGGCCAAACCGTAAGAGATAGATAAAGAGAATGACCTCTGTGAAGTTAGCCCCCACTTTTTGAATTTTATTATTATCTAGGTTGTTCTGGGTTGTTCTATGTTTGTTCTACATTGTTCCAAAATATTATTTGAAAAAACTAAAATTTGAAGCTGCCAGACAAGAAAAACCGTTTTTCTATGGTAGCCCCCCATGTTTGGAAATTCAATATTTTTTTAGTTGTTCCAAGTTGTTCTAGTTGTTCCGAACATTGTTCCAAAGTATTATTTGAAAATATTCAAATTTGAAGCTGCCAGACAAAAAAAAACGTTTTTATGGTAGCCCCCCATGTTTGGAAATTCAATATTTTTTTAGTTGTTCCAAGTTGTTCCTAACATTGTTCCAAAGTATTATTTGAAAATATTCAAATTTGAAGCTGCCAGACAAAAAAAAAACGTTTTTATGGTAGCCCCCCATGTTTGGAAATTCAATACTTTTTTAGTTGTTCCAAGTTGTTCTAGTTGTTCCTAACATTGTTCCAAAGTATTATTTGAAAAAACTCAAATTTGAAGCTGTCAGACAAAAAAACCGTTTTTCAGATAGCCCCCCATGTTTGGAAATTCATTATTTTTTTAGTTGTTCCAAGTTGTTCTAGTTGTTCCTAACATTGTTCCAAAGCATTATTTGAAAAAACTCAAATTTGAAGCTGTCAGTCAAAAAAACCGTTTTTCAGATAGCCCCCCATGTTTGGAAATTCATTATTTTTTTAGTTGTTCCAAGTTGTTCTAGTTGTTCCTAACATTGTTCCAAAGTATTATTTGAAAATATTCAAATTTGAAGCTGCCAGACAAAAAAAAAAGTTTTTATGGTAGCCCCCCATGTTTGGAAATTCAATACTTTTTTAGTTGTTCCAAGTTGTTCTAGTTGTTCCTAACATTGTTCCAAAGTATTATTTGAAAAAACTCAAATTTGAAGCTGTAAGACAAAAAAAAAACTTTTATTTATAAAATAAAATCAATCGTACCTACCAGAGACAATAAATATATCAAAAATCAATTTAAACAATGACGATTGTACAACAACAGTACAACCGTGGGCTATATCGTTCCAATTTCATTGAATCATTTTGAATTAAATTAATAGAAAAGAAAACATTAGAATATAGGGTAAACTCCTTTATTGTTGGCACTTTAAGAGTAGGTAGCATGTCAGACATTAAATTACCATAAAATCACATCTAAATGAGTTAGTACACAACACATGTTACACATGTAACAGTATCAAAGAAAGTAGTTTAATCTTTGTTTTCATAATGGTATAGTCAATGAAGGCAAAAATCAGCTGCAACCTCCGATTTCGTTGAACCGCCATCGATTTTCATGAAAATTGGCAAGTAGGTGGGGGATACCATAAGAAACAAAAGTGACATAGTGCCAACTTGCGCTTTTGCCCTGAGGGTAGATACCACCCCTTCTCGGGGGTGAAAATTATTTTAATAAAAATAACTCCAGGAATCGATAGAAAGACAAATTCTAAGTAAAATTTGTTATATTAAGTTTTCGGAATAAATCAATACTTTCTGAGTTATTAAAGATTAAATATTGTGATTTTGCGTGATAAAAATACATGTTTAAGGGTTGTTCATAAATAACTCAAAAACTATGAGCTTTACAAAAAAAACATGAGTTCCAAAATTGAAGCTAATATAAAAACAAACAAACGCCTACTTTGAAACACCTTCTAATTTCAATTCAAAGTGAGCTATAGGTAATTGTATGTACATATTTTTTTTTCGGTAAGTACTTAATCTAAGTATTCAAACCTAAATAACGGGAAACCGATGAATTCATGACATACACTTCCGGAGCACTTTTTAAATTCCTCAGAAATACCTTTATAATGAGCACTGTAAAAAGTTAATAGCTTATTTTTTTTAGGAAAAACGAAAAATAATTCCAACCATTCATCAAAATGCATCGGTTTACCGTTATTTAGGGTTGGAAACTTAGATTTAAGTACTCGTCGAAAAAATATATACATACAATTACCTATAGCTCACTTTGAATTCATATAAGAAGGTTTTTCAAAGAAGGTGTTTGTTTTTTTTATTAGCTTCAATTTTGGTAATAATTAGACTTGCAACGAATAGTATATTCGGCAGTATACCGAATATTCGGCGATAGCTGAATATTAGGCAAAAGTATTCGGCTGGATTTTAGCGCCAAAAACTTGTACAAACGTGATTGTTTCGCGCCCCTTTGTTTGCAGTGCAATTCAGTCAAACGCAGTTTCAAGAGAAATGGATCTTTTCTTAAATATTAGTAATATATCACGTCATGACAACCCATATACATGGTGGCAGCAAGGAAAATTGAATTTCCGTGTTTGATTAAGATTGCAGCAAAATATTTGTCGGCGCCAGGAAGTAGTGTTTATTCAGAGCGCCTTTACTCTGAAGCTGGGATGGTGTACGAGAAAAAAAGAATTTCTACTACTTCCTAAAAATGCAGAAAATTTAGTCTTTCTGCACCATAACCTTCCCCTTCTAAATTTTGATTATGAACATAATTCAAATGCATAGAAAAATTCTTAACTTGTTTAATACAGAAAATGATTAAAATATGTTCCTGTTTTATGTACCAATGATTATAAAAGAAATGAGAACCTTACCCTTTTAAATTTTGATTACCACAATAATTCAAATACATAGAATCCTCCATTTTTCCAATTCAGAAGATGATTATGTACCAATGGCTACTTTAATGATTATATATAACAGAAATCAAAATATGAATATATACCTACGTAATCAATCGATATTAATTTTCATTTTACCAATTATTTCTCTATGACAAAATATATTATTTAAGTATTCGGTATTCGGCCGAATAATATGTAGGTATTCGGTATTCGGCCGAATATAATAAAAGCAGCCGAATAGGCCGAATACCGAATAGTAACCGAATATTCGTTGCGTCTAGTAATAATATATTTTTCTTTAAACTCATAGCTTTTGAAATATTTATGAAAAACCGCTTAAAACATGAATTTTTTGACGCCATATCACAATCTTTGATCATTATTAACTCAGAAAGTATTGATTTATTTCGAAAACTTAATATAACAACTTTTGCTCAGAGTTTGTCTTTCTATCGATTCCTGGAGTTATTTTTATTAAAATAATTTTTACCCCCGAGAAGGGGTGGTATCTACCCCTAGGGAAAAAGTGCAAGTTGGCACTATGTCACATTTGTTTCATATGGTATCCCCCACCTACTTACCATTTTTCATGAAAATCGATGGAGGTTCATCGAAATCGGAGGTTATAGCTGATTTTTACCTTCATTGACTGTACTTTATGAAAACAAAGATTGAACTATATTTCCTGGATACTGTTACATGTGTTGTGTACTAACTCATTTAGATGTGATTTTATGGTAATTTAATGTCTGACTGACATGGAACCTACACTTAAAGTGCCAACAATTAGGGAGTTTACCCTATAGTGTAATGTTTTCTTGTCTTATAACTATTAATTTTATTCAAAATGATTAAATGAAATTGGAACGATATAGCCCACGGTTTTACTGATACAATCGTCATTGTTTAAAATTATTGTTGATTTATTTATTGTCTCTAGTACGATTTGACTTGGCGGGCTATCTGAAAAACGGTTTTTTTTGTCTGACAGCTTCAAATTTGAGTTTTTTCAAATAATACTTTGGAACAATGTTAGGAACAACTAGAACAATTTGGAACAACTTTAAAAATAACGAATTTCCAAACATGGGGGGCTATCTCAAAAACGGTTTTTTTTGCCTGACAGTTTCAAATTTGAGTTCTTTCAAATAATACTTTGGAACAATGTTAGGAACAACTAGAACAACTTGGAACTACTAAAAAAGTATTGAATTTCAAAACATGGGGGGCTACCATAAAAACGTTTTTTTTTGTCTGGCAGCTTCGAATTTGAATATTTTCAAATAATACTTTGGAACAATGTTCGGAACAACTAGAACAACTTGGAACAACTAAAAAAATATTGAATTTCTAAACATGGGGGGCTACCATAAAAACGTTTTTTTGTCTGGCGGCTTCAAATTTGAATATTTTCAAATAATACTTTGGAACAATGTTAGGAACAACTTGGAACAACTAAAAAAATATTGAATTTCCAAACATGGGGGGCTACCATAAAAACGTTTTTTTTGTCTGGCAGCTTCAAATTTGAATATTTTCAAATAATACTTTGGAACAATGTTCGGAACAACTAGAACAACTTGGAACAACTAAAAAAATATTGAATTTCCAAACATGGGGGGCTACCATAGAAAAACGGTTTTTCTTGTCTGGCAGCTTCAAATTTTAGTTTTTTCAAATAATACTTTAGAACAATGTAGAACAAACATAGAACAACCCAGAACAACCTAGATAATAATAAAAAAAATGGTTGCCTGTAAAGTCGGTTTTACGGGCGAAGATTTTACGTGACAACGTCTTTTTCTCGGTAGAATATTTATTGATATGAATATAATTAAATTGCACAATAGGAACAAGGAATTGAATGAAAATAAGAATTGCACAAATTTTAACTATAGAAATATATTTTGTTTACTAAAACATTGTACATGTAAACTTAAACTTAACACGAGAGACTCATCGTAACGTTACCGAGCGTTACACTTTTTCATAAGTGACTCCCAGCCGCAACCTAATTTAAGACGTTGTCACGTCAAAATTCAAAAAGTAGGGGGCTAACTTCACAGAGGTAAGAGAATGTTTAAGTTATAAGTTGAGAATAGTCTGATAAGACTACAAACCGGATGTGAGTAACGTAGCACTTTCGGTTTTCGAGAAATCACGTGATTTCTATTTCAAACGAAACCACACAAAATGTTCGAAGTACTCAATTAATTAAATACTTTTTTTTTTGTGAACATTTGGTTCACTGGTTTGCTAGTTATATTTTTAATTCTTTAATATATAAAATTCTTTGTAAAATATTTTCCGTCTCTTCATAAGTTAATGATTTTAGCCATTTCTCAGCTACTTCCTTACACTCGTCCTTTTTCATATGGTATATATTTAATATTTTATTGACTTTATTATAATTATATTTAAGTGTATTCTAAATAACATTGCCTCAATTTATTCTGGCTTATAAAAAGTGTAAAATAAAAAAGTCCGTCCTCAGCTCAGCTGTACTAGAAAAAATTCACTTGGACCATGTTTCAGACGGGAATCGAACACGCATCGTTGCTAATTCGGGTTTCTTATACTAGACGAAATTCGATACGGCCATCGAGGTCTCGGTAGCATAATTGGTTAGTGTGTCCATCCGGATAAATCTCGTCTGAACCCTAACCGAGTAAAATTTTAGCTAGTAAAATTTTATAAAACTAATTTTTCACGGGTTAATGCACGAAACTTTTTATTAAATAAAAAAATGATTCCGACGAAGCAGCCTGTAAAGGCTGCGAAACGTCAATAAATAAATAAAGTTTCGTGCATTAAACCCGTGAAAAACTAGTTTTATTTAATGAGTGATGTGCGTGAAAACCTAAGAAACAAAAAGTAAATTTTTGTATAATATGTTTTTCTCACGTACATAGCAAATGCGTTACGTAGGTATGTATAGCGAAATCTCATACCCGATACGGTAATTAAAATTCCTTGGCAAGCAACGCCATCTATTTGCGTATGCTCTTAAACTTGCACGCCATGCAGCTTGGCACGGTCGCCGGCTATTTGGCAGGGTCGGTCGTTGGAAAAATAGCGCATTCGATTTTCACGTCTGCTCGTCGTCTATTTGAGTTTACTGAGAAAACTACATTTGGTGCGATGGAGTAATTTTCTGTTAGGATTTTGTTCGGAAAAATATACTTAAAGAAAGAAAGAAATAAATTATTTATTGACCCTATAACATAGACAAATAAAAAGCATAAATTACAAACAGAATAAGGTCAACTAGGTCCATGCCTCAGCACAATGCCACAACGACACCAAGGCCGCTGCGGCGCTAATATCCTGGCAGGGTCTAAAGTTGACGTGAATAACAATTAATAAACGACACAATCACGATTAACAATACCACAAACAAAGAAACAATGTAAGTAAAAAAGAAAAAAAAATGTAGAGGCTGAATAATTTTTTTTCTTCTCCCTTGCCTTAACGCTAACAAAAATAAAATAATTAAAAAAAAAATTGATTTTATTAATTTATTATTAGAAACTTCTTTCGTAAACAGGTTTAATTCCAATGTTTGTATACCACGGGTGAAATTGACACGGATTCCCGTTACTTATTGAACTGGTATGAAAAATATCAGACGATTCGATGCTTTTCCTATATTTTACAATTCTAATGTCAAACTTTGCATATGGTACGGAGCTTGGTGTGTATAAGTCTTAGTTTTAACTAATCTCAAAATCATTTAATCATTCTAGGCTGTTACAAGCTCTCGGCGTGCATTTGGGGGACTGTGGTCCTCAGAATAATTATCATCATCATCATCATCATCAGCCTATTAACGTCCCCACTGCTGGGGCACAGGCCTTCCCGGTGGATGGAATAGGGAGATTGGGCCATGACCCACCACGCGGTCCCAGTGCGGATTGGTAGGTGCTAACGACTGCAGATGCAGCCGGGACCAACGGCTTAACGTGCCTTTCGCCACTTGCGCCATCGAGCTCCTCTCGAGAATAATAATAATAAATCTTTATTCAATATCAAGTCGTACGCCGGATGACCGGTGCAGCAGTAATGTCTGGTTTTTAGTGGCCCTGTTCAGGGCGTTAGATAAGGCCCGCGTCTCCAATTCCTCCCACACAGGCCACAAACACCAACAATACACAGCGAGCAAACGTGCACACTAGCTTAGCATTAGGCAGACACCGCACCCGTAGGATAAGAGTGCGAAGACCCGGTCTACACACGACACGCTATACCAGGGACGTACCTGGGCGTTTTTCCCCGCCCCCCACGACAACGGCTAACTAGAGCCGAGGTCCGAGGCTCAGACGCCCTCTAGTTGAGCCAACCCCCTCAGGTTCGAGTGGTCTAGAGGCTCCAGACGGAGAGGAGACTCCCCCCGTGGGGAGAAGCCATCCGCCTGGAATACCTCTAGAGGCACTCGCCAATTGTCGGCTTGAGGTCCCCTTAGGATCTCGCCGTCCCCAAACCCGGTGAAGCTGTAAAGGTCACTTGCGACAAACAGCATACACACTCAAAAAAAAAGATAGGGCCCTGTTCATTTCACCCGGTCCAAGGGCTGGCTGTAATGAGCAGGGAGAAGTCCTGCATACCTTCTTCTCGCTACCCCGGTGGTTGAAGGATGCTTAAGGCATTTTCCAGACAAAAAAAAAGGCTGTTGCAAGCTCTTCTGAACGTCAAACGCTACGCCATCGATTCGTAAATCTGCAGCGGGAGATCTCGTACTGAGAAAATAATCTTTATATATAAAACTCAAAGGTGACTGACTGACATAGTGATCTATCAACGCACAACACAAACCACTGGACGGATCGGGCTGAAATTTGGCATGCAGGTAGATGTTATGAGGTAGGCATCCGCTAAGAAAGGATTTTGATCAATTCTACCCCCAAGGGGATAAAATACCGAAGCAAACCGAGGGCGGGCCACTAGTTTTACTAATAAAAATGATGTCGGTGCCAATCATTCGCAAATGATAAACAAAAATAATGTACGTTTGGTAATAAATAAAAATAGTTGTGAGTTCAATGACCGTGCCGCGGATCAGTGTTACGGTTCGAGTGCGCATTACTTTCCGAAACGTAGTGGTAGTGATGCATCGGAAATGGTACTATCGCATACACAATTTAAAAGTGTTTAAAAAGTTTGAAATGAAATAGAAATGAAAAGTCATTTATTCAGTCTAGGCTGTTACAAGCACTTGTGAAGGTCAAGAAGCTACGCCATCGGTTCGCAAAACTACGGCGGGAGACCTTGTACTGAGAAGAACCGGCAAGAAACTCAGCAAGGGCTGTTTTTTCTCCCTGTACTGTTATATACAGAGTCGTCAAGTTGAAAAATGACTTCAGAGATACGTCTGAAGTCACATTCCATTACATCATTTAGAATATAAATATATAGTTACAATAAATTTTATAGTTAACATTATATTTAGTATAAAGGAAGCAGCATTAGATAGGTACAATATAACAAGTAGATTGTCTATTAAGGCTCTAAGGGAGTAAGGAACTATTTTAAAGTCGAAAGTACGTCGGTAGATCTTTAAAATAATGTTGCTCTCTTCTTCCGAGGTGGAGAATCTATATCTATAAATTATTAGGTATTTGCGTTACGAGCTTAGCTCAGTGCGAAAACCACTGTGTAATTATCAGCTAAGTTATTTTTTTTATTGGTGAATAAACATACTTATGATTTTTTTAATTTGTTTTTAACATCCTTTATGAGAAAATAAGTAAATTCAACTATAATTAAGTAAGAAAAGTACGTTAATTTACGTACAAGAACATCAATACAATCTTAAAAATAGGCCAAAAATACATTTCTTGAAATAGATTTTACTTAATTTGTTTAACTTTATTTTATTTTAAAAAAAGGCATTTTGCGAGTAAAGAATACCTTTCTTGCATTTTTACGCCCTCTGTGTTGATGTTTTCATGTACCTTTATGTTATATTATTTGCAGGATTTCATAGACAAAAGACTTTGTATCACATACTTTTGAGCATACTTTCATTCTCACTACTTGTAGTGAGAATATTATACTTATTATACTTCTTTATTATACTTCTTTAGGCGCGTTATGAAAAAAATATGAGAGTGAAATTTTAAGATGCGCGCGCATCACTGTAACACAAAAATTAACAGCATGAAGTTGGTCGCTTTAGCGACCATCTTCATGCGTCACTTTTGTGTTTACCGCACATTAAGAAAATCTACCAACAAAATAGAAATAGAATCTCTATTTAGTGGGTGCTAACGACTGCATTGTGAAGGCCTATCAAAAGTATTTATTAATCTGGAACTACAGCGAGACTACAGCGCCATCTCTTGACCATTGGTGTAGTAGAACCAAAAACCACATCTTTATTTTTTGTAATAAAGTAACAGTTATAGGTATTCATATAACTAATTTTAAACGATGCCAAAGAAGGATAACTTCTCACGCGCCTACATAAGTACACGCACCCATTTTTTTTATCACATTTAGTTTCTAGGACGCAGAACATTATCAAGCGATCCTAGCTAGTCCTAATTTTTTTTGCCTAAACACTATTTTTGTCTCTTTATCAAACATACTATTTAAACGTGAAATATGTAATGTTAATTTTAATTTAATACGCTCTCCTTGTAATATAATATTCGAATATTAAAATTCAATCAATGCTAAGTTTTGAACGTTATCCTTTAATCCTAATTAAAACCCATTGAAACGAGCCAGCGTTCGACATATTTTAGCATAACTGCCTCCCGGCCATTAAAACTTTATACTAACAGAAAATAATTTCACTTTACGAAACTCGTTGGAAACTGGACACTGTTTTCTAACTTTACTAAAATCTCTTATCTATTAGACAAGTCCGTCCGTCCGTCCATGGTGCTGTTTCAGCGGCCAAACCGTAAGAGATAGATATAGAGAATGTTTAATTTATAAGTTAAGAATAGTCTGATAAGACTACAAACCGGATGTGATGTAACGTAGCACTTCCGGTTTTCGAGAAATCACGTGATTTCTATTTCAAACGAAACCACACAAAATCTCCGAAGTTCTCAATTAATTAAATACTTTTTTTTTTTTGATGTTATACTTCTTTAGGCGTGTTATGAAAAAATGATGAAAGTGAAATTTTAAGATGCGCGCGCATCACTGTAACACAAAAAATTAACAGCATGAAGTTGGTCGCTTTAGCGACCAACTTCATACTGTTACTTTTGTGTTTACCGCACATTAAGATAATCTACCAACAAAATAGAAATAGAATCTCTATTTTGTGGGTGCTAACGACTGCATTGTGAAGGCCTATCAAAAGTATTTATTAATCTGGAACAACGGAACCAAAGCGCGATTCAGGAGACTACAGCGCCATCTCTTGACCATTGGTGTAGTAGAACCAAAAACCACATCTTAATTTTTTGTAATAAAGTAACAAAAAGTATTTATTAATCTGGAACAACGGAACCAAAGCGCGATTCAGGAGACTACAGCGCCATCTCTTGACCATTGGTGTAGTAGAACCATAAACCACATCTTTATTTTTTGTAATAAAGTAACAGTTATAGGTATTCATATTTATAATATTTATCCACATGTTTCTAGTTTGTATATTCGGAATAAGTGTTTGAGTTTCATACAATAGCAAATCACATATGTTCTAATAAATTATATTCAGTAGCGATTTTAATTGAATATTTTGATTATTTATTTATTTTTTCAAATTAAAACTGAACTTTATTGACTGTGTCCTTTTCCAGACTTTTTATTAATTAAAAAAACTAATTTTAAACGATGCCAAAGAAGGGTAACTTCTCACATAAGTACACGCACCCATTTTTTTTTTTATTTTGGTGAACATTTGGTTCACTGATTTGCTAGTTATTATCTAATGTTTGATTTGGGGTGAAATAAAAACTTAGAGAACGCCATCGTCAAAGATTAGTTAGAGGCGTTACCACGATTGCTTTAATTCGAGCGGGCTATGTTTTTTCCTTCACTTTTATTTCACACTAAATTCACAGTTAACTCTGAGGCCACCGTTGAAGTTAACTTTCGCAGTGGTCGGTCATTGGATGGGTGACCAAAAATTTACTATCTCGAGCTCCTCCGTGCTTCGGAAGGCACGTTAAGCCGTTGGTCCCGGCTGCATTTGCAGTCGTTAGCACCCACCAATCCGCACTGGGCCCTCGTGGTGGGTCATGGCCCAATCTCCCTATTCCATCCATAGTTAAGACCTGTGCCCCAGCAGTGGGGACATTAATAGGCTGATGATGACACAGTTAACTATTAACCTACACTTTCACGCAACATATTCATACTCTATTTCATTCCTGGTATTCATTTTCCTTTCCTATAAAGTTAATAAAATTACAAGCTGGCATAAGAACCACTAAAATTCAACTGAAGCGCTTGTTTATAACGATCCAAGGGCATTGCAAGCACAAAATTATTTTATAACATTGTCGTTTCGCTAAAGAAGCCGTGAGAACAGGTAAGGTTGTACCCGAAATCCACAGAGCATCCCTACAGAGACCGCATACAAGGGCACGTGTTCTCTCCAACAACTAGATAGTATTACTACACAATGCAAATGACGCTTCTTAACGTCGACCAAAGGCGATGCATTGTTTCACCAAATTTATCATCCGATCGTGAAGTCACACTGACGTGTCCTCAGGACAAGAACTGAATAATATATACAGTGTAAATTCAACTCATTAAGTCGACTCATAAAGTTCAAATCAATTTTTATTAAAAATGTGACACGTATTATGTTGCTAGGAACAGCGTGCGTACCACTATACAAACGTCAAATTGGATACCTTTTAGAGCTTTGTCTTCTTTTTTGTTAATTATTTATTAATCTTGCTTACCACTACGTCATCAAGTCAAAAAGTGATCTGATGTTAAATGCGCCACTATATACTTTTTGGTTGGGTAATACTTTTCGTGGAAATAATTTAGTTAATTTATTGTCTATAAAATATGTATATTTGTCGTCTATGTGTACTTTCACTCAAACGTCATGGCATTACTTCTATGCTATAGTTCTTGTTCTATGGACGTGTCTAAACAAAACACGGCTTCCCCTCCCCGCACGCAGCCAACTTTTGCGATATTGATTTCAAAGCAAGTTTATTTTTGTTTATTAATGGGTAAGTTCTTTATCTATCCTGCCCGAGAGCAGAGATTTCACTCCGACTTTAAAAAGAGTTAGATTTTATGTACCAAGTCGGAAATACAGACGCAGACAGGCAATTCCACTCCACTAGAGAATATATACACTACGCGAACTGAGAGGAGCTCGATGGCGCAACGGTTAGCGCGTTCGACTGCGATCGCTGAACTTAAGCATCTTTCGCAGTGGTCGGTCATTGGATGGGTGACCAAAAATTACTATCTCGAGCTCCTCCGTGCTCCGGAAGGCACGTTAAGCCATTGGTCCCGGCTGTATCTGCAGTCGTTAGCACCCACCAATCCGCACTGGGCCCGCGTGGTGGGTCATGGCCCAATCTCCCTATCAGTGGCGGCGCTAGGTGTCGGGCCTCAGGGGGCCTCGCAAAATTTTTTTACAAGTTACCTATTTATTTTCGTTTCTTCTGGCCTGGCTTAGGTAGCCGCCCCGAACAATTCGGGGAAAAAGCTAAGCAGATGATAATGACTTTTATTATTTTCGAATACGTGCGTGATGGAATCGAGTAGTACTTTACGGGTATTCAGAATCGTCGGTCTGGCAACACTATTTTTGTAATAAAATTTCTGTTTGTAATTATTTTTTGTCATCATTTGACTATCAACAAGAAAACTCATTTACTCATACTCGTACGTTATTTTATAATTTGGCTCACTTAATTTAACGGTTTTTTACTCCAAAATTAAAATAGGCCTCGCGAACTTGATGACGCCGACGTCCACATGTGGTCTAGCGGCGCCACTGCTCCCTATTCCATCCATAGCGAAGGCCTGTGTCCCAGCAGTGGGGACATTAATAGGCTGATGATGATGATGATGACGCGAACTGACTCCACTCCTATTGATTGGAGTAATGCGAGCTCTAGTAGGCGTGCTCTGTGCTAAAACCTCTCCGGTTGCCATTATTTCGTTACCTTTCCTTGTTTTATCTCGAAATTTCTGACCCTTTGTCCCTCTATGGGAACGTAATTAATTTTAATGAATTCCATTTGTTCTAATAAGCGTTTTGTTCAGAAAATAAATGTTGCCAGAGATATTAAAATTAAGGTGTTAGCGAAAACCTCAATGTACCTACAATTCGCGCATGACTTAGCACTTTGTGGGAGGAAACGTTTCCGGAAGACATTATGCGTTTTCTGTTCGTATCAGATTATTCGTTTGGGGAGGTCATCAATTAACATAGGGGAAACCACCCAATCATTGGCACTCGTCCTATTATTGGCACTTTTGAATTTAATTCGGAAAAACAAGGAGACAATAGATTATTCAAGGTCGTTACATATTAAAAAGAAAAACCTAGTATGGTTTCGAAATTTAAAAATTGGCAGCAAACTCAAACTCAAACTCATTTATTCAGTCTAGGCTGTTACAAGCTCTTGTGAAAGTCAAACGCTACGCCATCGGTTCGTAAATCTACGGCGGGAGACCTTGTACTGAGAAGAACCGGCAAGAAACTCAGCAAGGGCTATTTTTTTCTCCCTGTTTTGTTTCAAACAGTGTCGTCAATTGAAAGATGACATCAAAAATTGAAAACATGTGTTGATGTCAACTTCCATCACATTAATATTATTAATTAACAAAAGTTAAGCATTATTCCTACAATCTATTGTCTCCTGTGTTTTTCGAACTAAACTCAAAAGTGCCAATAATAGGAAGAGTGCCAATGATTGGGTAGTTTACCCTAGTTACGTAGTGTCCTTATGCATGATAAAAAATTAAGTATTGTGTCAGCGAATGCAAACAAAATACCATTCGATCCAGGTATGTAACTTCCGTTATCCTGTTAGATTCTTAATCAATTACCCCGTTATTTATAAACGAGGATTAAGCTTAGTATAGTTATGCCGTGTTTTGTTTATATCACTCAAATGCCATTTGTCATTCAATGAACAGAGACAAAACATAGAGTAACTAATCTGAGCTTAGCCTTCGTTTATTAATAAGGAGGTTAGAGTACCTACTAGCTTTTATTTTTTTTCTCTGCGTGTTTGCATTAAACATGTTGTGTCATGTCATGGCGTCGCGTCGTGTGAGGCGGGTCGTTATGTTCCCTAAAATATGGTAGAGCGAAGCGATGGCTGGATCATGCGTCATGCTCGTGAACGGGTGCTGCCGGCGGAGATCAGTCTGCCCTAACTTCCTTGATATTGAAGTTAATGTTTAGTTACACTTAATACAAATAACACTATTTGTATTTATACTGTACTAGCTGACCCAGCGAACTTCGTACCGCCCTAAAAAAATAGGGGTTGTCCAGCGGACAAAATTGTGAATCTAAACCATTCTCAGATCCCCTTGAACACACACAAAAAATTTCATCAAAATCGGTCCAGTCGTTTAAGAGAAGTTCAGTGACATACACACTCACAGAAGAATTATATATATAAAGATAACACAACAATCAAAATGCTGGTAAACAATTAATGTATATTTAATCATTATGTAATGAAAGGTGACTTCATGAATCATCTCTGTAGTCATTTTTCAATATGACGACTCTGTAAATAATAAAACAGGGAGAAAAAAACAGCCCTTGCTGAGTTTCTTGCCGGTTTTTCTCAGTACAAGGTCTCCCGCCGTAGATTTACGAACCGATGGCGTAGCTTCTAGACATTCATGAGTGCTTGTAACAGCCTAAACTGAATAAATGATTTTGATTATGATTATGATTTTTATCATGTACCTTATTAAATTTTATAGGGAGTATCTGTTTTATGTTCCGCTTTTCAATTTTTTTCATTAAAAACGGTTAATCTAAGAATACGGTTTAAATACCGCGTACCTATATACTGTTTATATTTTTACTACGTAATACCAAATAATACAACAGCTTATGAGCTCTTAGTGTACCTATCAGAAAATATCAGAGGTACTTAGACTATTTCAGTTAAAAAAAAAATAAAAACTCTTTAAAACCTTGTGTAGACAAAATTTAATAGTGTTTTTTTTAAACGAGTAAAATGTTAAACAAAATTTGCCATTATTGAACGGACGTCTAACTTTTCTGAGAATAGAATAATAATACTCTTTATTTGCATTAAATATGGTTCACAAAAGGTGTTTGCATATAAAGCATAGGTCAAGCTAAGGAACTTAAACCTATTTAGCCAAATTCAAAGCATGCAAAAATATCTAATATTTTAAAATATAACAGTCATATTACAGAACTAGTCTCCCGCCCTCGCTTCGCTTCGGTGTAGAAGTGAAGTGTAGACTACAGTTTTTGATCTCAGGCTTGTATTATACACAATGCATGCAAAGTCTCAGCCCGATCGGTTTAAAATTGACAAAGTTTCATACAAACTTTCATTCCCTATTTTATCCCCTTGGGGTTAGAATTGATCAAAATCCTTTCTTAGCGGATGCCTGCGTCATAACATCTACCTGCATGCCAAATTTCAGCCCGATCCGTCCAGTGGTTTGGGCTGTGCGTTGATAGATCACTATGTCAGTCAGTCACCTTTGAGTTATATATATATATAGATTCTCATTTTACCCATCATTCATTTAATAACAAGTATTTTATCATTATAATTTAAATTCAGGTAATAAGGTTATTTAATTTTTATTTTGAGTCTGTACACATATATTTTATTCACCGTTTTCGAATGCAATATTTAACAAACAAAAGTAGTCTCACTCACCCATTTGCATTTTATAAAATTTCTAAAAACGAATCGAATATTTTACTATAACACTCGAGTGCGCGCCTGTACATATTTACGCGGCGTAATGGAACCGTGATAAGGGTACCCGATTGACTTATCCCAAGTTTACGTCCGTCGCTTTACGGCCGTTTACGGCTTTTATACAAGATTTCGAGGGATATATTATAAATAAGAAATATATTGTAAAGACTTCAGCCGCGTATCCTATCTACGTAAAATGGATGATAAGCAGGCATATGGTAATGGCCCTCCTGATAGTTATAATTTTTATTATTTTAAAGCATGTAACTGCTTGATGTTTAAATCTAAAGAAAATATAACTAGAAAAAAATCCACGCCGACCAGGCAGCAGACGGGACTCGAACCCGCACCCTTCGCAATCCGGGCGAATGCACTGACCAATTATGCTACTGCGGCCTTCACGGACCGCGTCGAAATTCTTCCAGCCATTCTTAAGCTGCGTCTGCTGACTGGTCCGCGTGGAGTTTTTTCTAGTTATATTTTCTTTAGGCCCTCCTGATGTCAAGCAACCACCAAAGCCTATAGACGCTTGCGATACCAAAGCATAATTTTCGCTGTTGCCTACCCTCATCATCCATCATCAGCCTTTTAATGTCCCCACTGCTATGGCACAGGCCTTCCCTATGGATGAAATAGGGGGATTGAGCCATGACCCACCACGCGAGCCCAGTGCGGATTGGCGGGTGCTAATGACTGCAGATGCAGCCGGGACCAACGGCTTAACGTGCCTTACGAAAGACGGAGGAATTCGAGATAAAAGATTTTTGGCCACCCATCCAATAACCGACCACTGCGAAAGTTGCTTAGCTTCAACGATCGCAGCCGAACGCGCTAACCACCCGCGCCATCGAGCTCATCACCCTACCCTCACCCCATTTAATACCCCGTGGAATGTTAATTACCCCCAGAAACAACAAAAGCAACGGATAGAGTTATCTCCACTATTATCTTCTGTGATGTGGAGATTACTTCCCCAGACAGGCGCTTTAATTCTATATGACCTATATCGAATTAATCAATACCACCATCAATATCATGAAAAGCATTAAAAAGCGGTCAAGTGCGAGTCGGACTCGCCCATGAAGGGTTCCGTAGCAGTAACATTATTTACAAATTGTTGTAGTTCGTTGTAACTTTGATCGATGTTTTTAATAATAGTGTATTTTTTTTGGAGTTTACTCCTTAAGAATCGATTTCCATATATAAGGGGCCCGGTATGAGAAAAATGTGAGGAGTAAAATCTATCGATGAATGACCTCGTTACGTTTTTGGTGCGCATCCTATGTCGCGCAATTTTGACAAATTAATATTTTTTTTAAAATCTGAACTGAATTTAGATATTGTTTCTGATAGAGCAATGGGGACGACGAGGTACAACCATTGATGCGGTATTTTCGAGATTCGTGAACCACGTATCTACGAACGTCCATGTGTCTTATTTTAGTCACCATAAACCACTTGTCACTGTAATTAATAATGCAGACAATGTTGATTTAATTAATATTTAATGTAACATATTTCGTCGATTAGTTATAATAAATGTATATGAAATGAATAAATATATATTTATATATTATGTATTTTATTTTCATTAATTTTTTAATTTACCCTTTCATACAGTATCAATCTTTTTTAAGTTAAATAAACTCTTATATATACTCTATATATAAGGGGTCCGGTATGAAAAATGTGAGGAGTAAAATCTATCGATGAATGGCCTCGTTACGATTTTGGTGCGCATCCTATGTCGCGCAACTTTGACAAACAAAGATGACGGATTGACATTAATCTTTTTTAAGTTAAATAAACAGTTTTTGCGTCTGGTTAGACTATCGAACTTAAGGAGTAAACTCCAGTCGTGCGTCGGAGCTAAACACACAATTTTTTTTATTTGATTTGTGATTTGTCACGTATTAAAAAAAACTACTTAATAATATCTCATTTAAACTAATTTTCGGTGGAAGTTTGCATGGTAATGTACAAAATATATTTTTTTTGTTTTATCATTCCTTTATTTAAGAAGTTACGGGGGGGGGGGGGGGGGGGAATAAACATAAACATTTTACCACTTTGGAAGTGTCTCTCGCGCAAACTATTCAGTTTAGAAAAAAATGATACTAGAAACCTCAATATCATTTTTGAAGACCTATCCATAGAAAGCCCACATATGTGGGTTTAATAATTTTTTTTTTTGAGTTTCAGTTCTAAGTATGGGGAATCCCCAAAATTTTATGTTTTTTTTTTCTATTTTTGTATCAAAATCTTAACGCGGTTTAGAGAATACATCTACTTACCAAGTTTCAACAGTACCTATAGTTTTTATAGTTTCGGAAAGAAGTGGCTGTGACATTCAGACGGACAGACAGACATGAGGAATCCATAAGGGTTCCGTTGTTTGCCATTTGGCTATGGAACTTTAAAAAGGATGCCACTTCCAGCATGTATGTTTTAAGTTTGATTAAGAAAATGGTTCATTGAGCTACTTTCTTAAAGATTTTTGTGCCTTGACGATTATTATGTAATATATTTTTTAATACAATATACTACAACTATATCCAAACATATATGTAGTTCAATAATGGATCTCATATGCTAACTTTTTGCTAATTTGATTTAAATAATAGGTACTACTCTATACTCATTTATTGACATGTAACTTGAACATTTTTCTTCTATCTGTGGATGTAAGATTTTGTATCATCTCTGAAGTCATTTTTCAACTTGACGACTCTGTAAATAATAAAACAGGGAGAAAAAAACAGCCTTGCTGAGTTTCTTGCCGGTTCTTCTCAGTACAAGGTCTCCCGCCTTAGATTTACGAATCGATGGCGTAGCTTCTAGATATTCATGAGTGCTTGTAACAGCCTCAAGTAAATAAATAATTTTGATTATGATTATTGTCTCCCTTTTTATGAATTCTATGATTATCATATTAAAACATAGGAAAGCCTTGTATTTTTTTTAAGTAAGCATTTATCATACCGTTGAAACTTAGTGTCGCCGCACACGGGCCACACGCCACAGCCACAAACGCCGCCACGAGAAGCTAGAAGCGGCTACTAAAGTGGATGAAGCGCGCGACAGCGGCCGGCTAAGGTAAGGGAGAGAGGGGTGGGGAATCGCGCGAGTGACGTGTGGCGGCTAGGGATGATCGATATTCGAAAAACATCGATGTTGACATCGATGTCATAATCGAAAGCCCGACATCGATGTTCGATATTTATGGAAAACCGAACATCGATGTTGGATACCATCGATGATTTATGCAATAATAACTGACAAAAAAACAAAACACAGTGTAAAAGTTCGGGATTTATTAAGAAACAGATCAAATGATTACATATTCCAATATTTTGTATCAATTGACTGAAGGAAGAGTAATTTTGATAATGAAGAACCTTTTAATCTATTTCTTTGTTGATAAAGAGTAGAGCCAGCTTTTGAAAACAGTCTTTCGGATGGCGTTGATGTCGCGATAGTACTCAAATATTTCACCGCTATTTTTTTCAATTTCGGGTAAATGGAACCGAGGACATTGTTCCAAACTTGGATAGGATCTTGTTTAAGATCAGATACTGGATTTTTCAAATAGTAGCTCAACTCGGAAGGCATTTCGTGATCATGAGGGGAAGGCGTAGAGTTTTTGACATTTACAAGTTTATAATGTTCGCTCCACAAATTAAATTGTTCTGTTGGATCACTTGGATCTGGCGAGCGAGGAGACGACGAAGAACGTACGAATGAAAGGAACGGACGACCGGTGCGCCCTCAATGAATACGCGTTCAAAATAAACTTGATTTGTGGATGCGTTCATAAAAGACATATTTTGTTTCGTAAGTTGCATTGGTCGTGTCGTGCGTGAGGCCGTGAGTTAACATCGATGATAGATGCCGTTAACATCGATGTTACGATATTTTTCGTATAGCAATATCGATGTTAAAACAGCGATGTTTTTGCTTTCAACATCGATGATCATCGAACATCGATGTTCATCGAGCATCCCTAGTGGCGGCGTTTTGTATCGGCGCATTAAGTGGCCGGTGCGGGCCACAAGAAGCGAGCAACGACGATTTGTAGCGTGTGGCGGCCACCGGCGTACCGTGTGTGGCGAGTCCGTATAAAATGCATGAAAACTACAAGAAATATGCCGGTGGCGGCGTTTTGTGGTTGTGGTCGATGGCCAGTGTGCGGCGACATTTAGATAGAAGGATATATTACGGGGTTGTATCGCAGAACATTTAATGTCATAATATTATTATGCGTAACAGCGGATGACATCAACTTCATTTCACAGAAAATCGTTTGGCATTCACTCACTTAGCAGACATTGAGACGCATAATTTTGTTAAGAATTATCTTGAGGCATAAATTTTATATCCACAATTATTAAATCATATCGCAGGAAGTTCACAGTCAGAATGGTCTTTTGGCATACAAATATTTAGTTTTTCCTTGTTTTATTTCTCTAATACTCAGATGACTGGCGATTTGTCGGCATAACCAACAGTTATGCCAAAGTTAATAGGGGTGATGACGGGGTACAGTAAACGAAATTCTATTTAGTCCGTCAGTTAGATGATCAAAAAATAATGGACACGTATTGTTTCTTTGGGCAATCAACCAAAAAATGTCAAAGTTATAGCGCGTCAAAGTTTGGGAGTAGGGGCTCGTGACGTCACTTTTGAGTGAATTTTCCCTTATAAGTGTACTCAAACGTGACGACATGCGACTTTTCAAATCAATATATCTCTGCAATGTTTATATTATGTGAAAAAAGAAAAAATACGTGTCCAATACTTTTTGATTATCTACCTGATAAACGAAGAAAAAAAAATTAGTCATCATCCCTATTGTGCCTAATAAAATTATACCATTGTAAAAGTATGTCATTGAACATTCGGACTTACAAACATTCGGCCAAACAATAATTATAGTAACAAAAAATGCCTTATAAAAAAATCGTTTAAAGAAGATTATGTTAAGTGTGTTATTCCTAATGAATTTCGGAGCAACAAGATTCTACCGGACCGAAGGAAAGCAAATACATATTTCAACTACAACTAATTTGAATAAATTTAAAAAGTAAATATGGAAAGCGATTTATTCCAATCAGAAAGTTTGACCTTTCACGCTGCATCTATAAGGGTTGTGAGTTGAATACAATGGCTTCTTGGAGAACAAATATGTCAAGGTTGAGAAATGCCAACTAGGTCAAGTTTTTCTTCATACTTGATAAAAATCTATTAAACTATGTAGGTAGCTAGCTCGGCGAACTTCTTCTTTCTACCGCCATAAAAGTAATCATTTGCAATAAAATAATATTGCGACTATAAATCGAGATGTAAGCTATCCTACCTTTCAAGGTGGATCAAACTGCACACGGTGTGCAAAGTTGATTGAAATCGGTTAAAAAGTTTAGGAGTCCATCCCAGACAAACAACGTGACGCCTAATTTATATATATTAAGACAAACAAACATACCTTCACGTCTTCTGTATGCAACTAGATTTTCCCGTGCCCATAGCCTTAGATTAAAACAAAAAGGGTAGATACGGTACGCTCATACTTGCATCAAACAAAAAGTGATCCCACGGCAGCGCGAACGGGACGGCGAGATCCGCGTCACTGCATTACCGACCCGAACGAAACAGCACGTTAAGTTTCAACGACAGCGCGAACGAGACGGCGAGATCCGCGTCACTGCACTACCGACCAATCACGCGACCAGTACTCGACGTCACTACTGAATAAGATTCAAAACAAACAGCAATTTTTATGAAAAAATATGTTTTATAGTACTTACGAATGAAAAGTAATGCCGTGGGTTTTATTTTTAGTTCTTGCGCAATTTGAGCACTTTTTAAAAACACACTTAGGCATTGTTTTATCATATAAACACAAAATATTAGCAATATTTCTTTTTGGCGTTCACATGTACGTCGTTTGCATGTCAAGTTGTGACTAAAGCGATTAGGGTCGTGGACCACAATTCATGCGGATCACTTTTGTGAGGCTAGTGCCGTATCTACCCTTTTTGTTTTAATCTAAGGCCATAGCAGGTGTTTATTTAATTCGGGATAGCGTAGTTTTCCTTTAAATTACTACTTTACGAGAGAGAGAGAGAACCATAAAACCATTTTATTAAACAATAAAACACACAAACATATAATTTATAACCTGCTAATTACAAACATTGATAAACCTAACAGCTATCATATTGGTCAATCAGGACCCTGCCTCAGTATAAGGCCCTTTTCACATGCACACGGTCACGGCACGGCCGCCATGCCGTGCAACCGTGCTAGCTCTTTCACATGTATACGGCTTACACACGGTCGCCGGCTATGGATGTTGCAGTATTATCGAGAATTTTGGGGAACGACGACGTCTTTTATTAGGAACAAAAAAAGATTCTTTTCATTATCATCTAATTCTTCAAAACTATTATTTAATCCTATACATACTTCTTTCCACGCTTCTTTTGTCTCGTTCCTGTTTTTATAAGACGCGATGGTTTTATCCCATAAAGTAGGACGCGCTTTAACTAGAGAAATCAACACATCAACATCGATTTCGACAGACATTCTGCAACAATCGTCCATCCGTTCCCCTAGCTGGCGAATGGTGTTTGCGCTCACCGTGCCGTACCGCGCCCGTGTTCATGTGAACGCGTCTATACAAGTCCATACAAGACTATAAAGACGGTTGCCACGTCAAAACCGTGCATCTAGTGGATAAGGACGACTGACACGCGGTCACGGCACGGTCGCCGTGCAATGTGAAAGCTCTCATTGTTGCTCATACATTACTATTTTACACGGCACGGCAACCGTGCCGTGTCCGTGTACATGTGAAAAGGCACTAATGCTGCCGTGACATGTAACTAAACGTGTCACGGCAACGCTGGTATTCTGACAGGGCCTGTATGCTGCACGGTGTATCGGTATACAAATTACAATATAATAAATTTAATGAAGAATACGAATAGATTTATAATTAGATAAATAGTGCTTCAGTGTAAAATGAACAGGAAACTAAATATATATATATATACCTACCTAGTATCATTAGAGTCTGTGCGGAAAGAGAATGGACGTGGCGAAAAACGGAACTAACATTAAGATTTTTATTTGGCAATCAAACCCAGCAATCTGTAAAACGTCAAAGTTTTGTATTGATACGGATTTGTTTGTTGTTGTGATTTCTTGTGGTTTTTTGTATTTAATCATGTCTAAAAGGGGTCAAACCTTACAAATACGGTAGAAAAGCATTACAGCGCCCTCCAGTCTAAATCCCATTCTCTTTCCGCACAGACCTTAGCTGTGTTATGTTATTCTGTGGTCAACCAGTGACTTGTCTTGTGTGTCACTTTTTACAATTTAAATGATTTAGGTAGGTAATCATAATGAGGTTTATTTTAAAAATATGTATTGAGTGAGATTTTTCGCCCACGGTTTAATGTCTCTGCGTGTTTTATTAATATTGTTTATGAATATGAAGTATACTCATTAATTTATTATTTGATGCTGAAACCATGAAAATCTATTTCTAATCTTTCTCTCCATACAAAATTTGAACCTCAGTTCTATAGAATTTTGGAAAACTATTTTAACATCATTTATTAAAGGTTAATCGCACTCAACAATCAAATTTAATATAATGTGTGTTAAGTCAATTTATGGTAGTGTGGCATGAAAATATATGTATCAACCAAACACACGGTTTGAAACCATTTTTTGACGTGACAACGTCTTAAATTATTGACGTGACAACGTCTTAAATTAGGTTGCGGCTGGGAGTCACTTATGAAAAAGTGTAACGCTCGGTAACGTTACGATGAGTCTCTCGTGTTAAGTTTAAGTTTACATGTACAATGTTTTAGTAAACAAAATATATTTCTATAGTTAAAATTTGTGCAATTCTTATTTTCATTCAATTCCTTGTTCCTATTGTGCAATTTAATTATATTCATATCAATAAATATTCTACCGAGAAAAAGACGTTGTCACGTAAAATCTTCGCCCGTAAAACCGACTTTACAGGCAACCATTTTTTAATCTTTTCCTTAAGATTCTATTGTTTTACTTATTTTTTATTTAATATTATAAGACTGAAGAGTTTAGTTGAACGTAATAATCTCAGAAACTTCTGATCTGATTTCAGCGTGCTGAATAGCCCATTTACTTATGAAGGCTATATAAACTATACAGCATCACACTACTACCAAAAGCAGAGGAGCATCAATAAAAATATTGCAAAAACGAGATAAAATATTTCGTTTGAAAACGTCCATTCAAACCCGTCTTTCCCAGTGGGCACTTTGGGCAAGTGTCCAGAGCCCCGTGATCAGATCACAAATACAAAGTCCCTAGTTCTTGTTAGATCACCAAAGGGGGGTCATAGGTCATGTTACGCAAAAATCATGTATGACAAAACTGTTCTTCTTCAAATGTGCTACAAAATAAAGTTTGCTTGATAGCATAAAATAATGTCTATCAACCATGGACGTCTTTCTTCTCGAATTAATAATCAATAATCAAAATCATTTATTCAGTTTAGGCTGTTACAAGCACATATGAATGTCTAGAAGCTACGCCATCGGTTCGTAAATCTATGGCGGGAGACCTTGTACTGAGAAGAACCGGCAAGAAACTCAGCAAGGGCTGTTTTTTTCTCCCTGTTTTATCATTTACAGTGTCGTCAAGTTGAAAAATGACTTCAGAGATGATTCATGAAATCACCTTTCATTACATAATGTGAAATTATACATTAATTGTACACCTGCATTTTGATTGCTGTGTCACACAGTATAAATACAAACAGAGTTAAAGCGGGTGGAACCGAAAGGTATGGCTGGTATTCTAATCCAACGTCCAACAATAAAATGAAATAGAATTTATACTTTACTAGCAAACCAGTGAACCAAATGTTCACCAAAACCTGATTTCTCGAAAACCGGAAGTGCTACGTTACTCAAATCCGGTTTGTAGTCTTATCAGACTATTCTTAACTTATAACTTAAATATTCTCTTTATCTATCTCTTACGGTTTGGCCGCTGAAACAGCACCACAGACAGACAGACGGACGGACTTGTCTAATAGATAAGAGATTCAAATTGACTTATTGAAAGCTATTTTGAATCGTCCAATATTTTTTCCTACCACCCATTCAGGACATCTTTTAGCTGATGAGAAGAATGGGCACAAGAAACTCCTCAGCGTTTAGCAGATATAGCGTAATTTACAAAAAAAAAGAACATGTCGCTACCAATACAACGGTCACTCACATTTTGATTGCTGTGTCATACAGTATAATAATGATAAATATGAATTTAAGTTACGTTATCAAGCAAAAACCATTCAACGGATTCCAATGAATTTTGGTACGTATAGTTTATGATTTGGATTGAGACATAGGGTACTTTTTATCCCGAAAAAAATTAGGTCCCTGTGGGATCATCAAAAAAAAACAAAGTTAGCAGTACGGACAAAGACGCGGGCGGCCGCTTATGACATAAACAATCATAATATTCATTTAACATTGTATATAACATGCTATAAGTAAGGTTTTCAGAGCTCCACGGGATATTTGTTACTTGTTGTGGGCCTCCGTTTCCGCACGTAGAGTCCATAGTTGGTCCATTGTGCGTGCAGGGTTGATTGGGATAGCTAGCACAGCCAGCCCAGCTCCTTCCAGAAGCGCAGTAGTCTCCTGGAACTCTCACAGGCTTCTAGGAGCGTCCTTTACGTCCGGGGATTGCTCATGCATTCCAGGATCACATGAGCGGCCGTTTCATCTTCTTCCAGACATTTTTTTATGTTATAGGGGGCATACGAGCAGACGGCTCACTTGATAGTAAGTGATCACCGTCGCCCATGGACAATTGGAACACCAGGAGGATCACAAATGCAATGCCGGCCTTTAAGGAAGGAGTACGCTCTTTTTTTTTGAAGTTTTTTGGGTCTCATTGGTCCGGAAATACTGCTGGCGACCTATTGATCTATTGAGCACACCAAGCTTCTTAGAGGCCAATTTGGCCTTGCCCTCTAAATGATCCCGAAACTAGACGTCGCTCGATATGTCAACGCCAAGAATTCCAATACTAGCTGAGGCAGTTAGAAGCAAGAATTCCAATACTAGCAGTTAGGCCTCTTTTTGAGAACACTCCTCGTGTTCTCAAAAAGAGGAGATACGACAAATGGTATTTTCTTTGCGGTGAACGCGCATACTTGTGTCTTCGTAGGGTTAAATTGGACTAGATTAAGTTGGCTCCAATTCGTTACTTGACATCTCCTGTGGAGAGAACTATCTGTAACACATATGGTTAGTAAATGCTTATTTAGCAGGCAATGCCCTGTTATATTGCCCAGCATTACTCGTAAATCAATTTGGTTAAGATTTGGTAGTTTTCTAGTTAGTCTTGGGTTGAGGCTAAAGAAAATAGCCTTTGATTGCCTTCAGCCGTCCACAGGATAGTTATTGGGATCAGGGCAGGCGACGCGCATGTGATAGTCTGATCTGATATCACAAGCATTTATAGACTACGGTTTCACCATCAGGCGGGCCATATGCTTATTTTATTCGCCGTCCAAATTCACATAAAAAAATAACCGCCAAGATGGCGCCAACCGATTCGCATAGTCTGTGGTATCCAGCGGCCGCCGCCATAACCCCGAATTGCCACTTAAAATGCCATAATAACGGGCACGTATTGTCTTCAGCCAATATATCCAATTCCTATGTGTACCACATCATACAATAAAATATAAGATAAGGAACACATTCATTAAACATCTCTTATCTATTAGACAAGTCCGTCCGTCCGTCTGTAGTGCTGTTTCAGCGGCCAAACCGTAAGAGATAGATAAAGAGAATATTTAAGTTATAAGTTAAGAATAGTCTGATAGGACTACAAACAGGATTTGAGTAACGTAGCACTTCCGGTTTTCGAGAAATCAGGTTTTGGTGAACATTTGGTTCACTGGTTTGCTAGTATTGTCTATACTCAATGGCGTATAATATATGTTGTGTTGGAGAAACATGAAAGTTTAATACACGAAAGTGATTAAAAAATAAATATGCTGTAATTCTTTTTTGTGCGAAAGGGTTCAGTGCCCTGACCATGAACCAATGTCGAATTCGGATAGTTTAATTCGATGTCGATCTAAGAAGTTTTGTATGGTAATTTGAACAACGGCAACGCCACAGCGGAGCTGGTAACGCGAGTTAAAAATCGTACCTACAAAACTTCTTCATATTTGACGCGATCCAAATAGACTCTTCGAATTCGATATTGGTGTCGATTCTGGCACGACTCTCTAAATCTAAACTTAAATTTGACAACAGTGTATCCTTGTCATTCTCTATACAGAATGAAAAGGAGAGACTAATGTTACATTTAGTTTAAAGTTTAGAGAACCTTGGCAGAATCGACACCATTGGTTCGCGGTAAGGGTGCTTGATAGTGGGCTCCTGGAGAAATCTAAGGAATTCTAAAACAATCATAAGCATGTAAAATCATGCTAATATATAAACATGTAAAGAAAATTTTACTAGAAAAAAAACCACCGAATGCACTGACCATTATGCTACCGCTTCCCTCAAACTGCGGCGGGAGCAAAATGGTCAGTGCATTCGCCCGGATAGCGAAGTATGCTGGTTTTTAGTCCCGTCTGCTGCTTGGTCCGCGTGGAATATTTTCTAGTAAAGTAGTTTCTAGTACCCTAAGTACGAGTTTTACAATTACGAAAACTATGATAGTTTTCGTGAGCTTGCACTCGTTCTAAGGGTACTGATTTTATTGTTTTCGTTTCAATACAAATAAACAGTGTTTAAATTCTATCATGAAATCATTTGCGCCTTCTTAAATTTTAAGTATATTTGGTTACTTTTCACCAAAATAGACATAGAAACATAATTTACAATTACCGAAAAATATGATAGTTTTCGTGAGCTCAAATTTGTACTAAGGGTTCAGTTAAATGCTTAAAATATATAACATGTTCATAGTAATTTGGATATTTATAATAGTAGTTAGGTACTAGCTCGTCTATTTTCTAAAGATTTCTATTCAAAAGAGATGTTGCTATTGCGGCCGAGAAATTCTCAATCCCGACTTGATATTTTATTTGGAATGAACATAATGGCGCGGGTAAGAGGCTATTTGGCGGGACGGTTTTCGCAATATATAGGGATAAAAACGTTCCACAACCACCAATCTTGTACACCAGATGAAGTTTACGTACGAACCGTGCTAAGTCTAATGAAATGGTTTTAGTCTTATTAAATCTCTAATCGTGACCCTAAGATGCTGTTAGAGTCTGTGCGGAAAGAGAATGGGCGTGAAGAAAATCGGAACTAACATTAAGATTTTGGAGTTTACTCCTTAAGAATCGATTTGCATATATAAGGGGCCCGGTATGAGAAAAATGCGAGGAGTTAAATCTATCGATGAATGACCTCGTTAAGTTTTTGGTGTGCCCATCCTGTTCGAGCCAAAATGCCTCTTAAGTCCGAGAGCTTAGGTGCAAAAGAATTAAATTGAAACTACAGTGTATTTTGTTAGACCATAAATTTCTTTTACCCTATATACAATATTAGACTATGATTTCTTTTTTGTTAGGTGACGTTTTGCCTATATGTAGCTCCAAACATATTTACAAGCGTGATGCAACGAACTACAGCGCCATCTATTTTGATACATATGAACTATAAATGCACAAATGGCGTATACATAATCGCCCACCAAGGACAAACTGAGATTTGTCCTTACAAATATTTAACTTAACAACATGACTCTGTTATCGCCCACCATGACTTAAGGTAACAAAACAAATAAAAACACTGAGATGTACAATAACTTAAAATAATATATTTATGCACATCTGAAATTGACTATTGTAAAAAGTTTAATGTAAAATATTTCGTCGATTAGTTATAATTAATGTATATGAAATGAATAAATATCTTTATATATCTTCTGTGAGTGTGTATGTCACTGAACTTCTCTTAAACGACTGGACCGATTTTGATGAAATTTTTTGTGTGTGTTCAAGGGGATCTGAGAATGGTTTAGATTCACAATTTTGTCCGCTGGACAACCCCTATTTTTTTAGGGCGGTACGAAGTTCGCTGGGTCAGCTAGTATATTTATATATGTATATTATTTTCATTAATTTGTTAATTTACCCTTTCATACAGTATCAATCTTTTTTAAGTTAAATAAACTGTTTCTGCATCCGGTTAGACTATCGAACTTAAGGAGTAAACTCCAGTCGTGCGTCGGAGCTGACACACACAATTTTTTTAATTGGCAATCAAACCCAGGAATCTGTAAAACGTCAAAGTTTTGTATTGATACGGATTTGTTTGTTGTTGTGATTTCTTGCGGTTTTTTGTATTTAATCATGTCTAAAAGGGGTAAAACCTTACAAATACGGTAGAAAAGCACTACAGCGCCCTCAAATCTAAATCCCATTCCCTTTCCGCACAATCGCTTTTTTATTCCTCTATTTGCTTCGATAAGATAGAAAGCAATCTAAATAAATATGCTAGTTTGATTCCCGTTTGAAACATCGAGTAGAGTAGATATTTATATATATATTTTTTTTTAATAATAAAAATTATAACTATAATTGCTATTTCTTCCTTCAAATGTTTAATACTTGTAAAAGTATTCATTTGACATTGTGGGTTTACCTATAATGCGAAGAGATGGCGCTGCCTTGCAGCTTAAGAATAGCTAGAAGGAATTTCGACGCGGTCCGTGAGGGCCGCGGTAGCATAATTGGTCAGTGCATTCGCCCGGATTGCGAAGGGTGCGGGTTCGAGTCCCGTCTGCTGCCTGGTCCGCGTGGAATTTTTTCTAGTTATATTTTCTTTAGAGTAGATATTGTTCTAGTAAAATTTCTTTAAACCGTTGGCCCCGGCTGCATCTACAGTCGTTAGCACGCGCCAATCCGCACTAGGTCCGCATGGTGGGTCGTGACCCAATCTCTCTATTCCATCCATAGGGAAAGCTTGTGCCCCAGCAGTGGGGACATTAATAGGCTGGCGATGATGATGATGATGAAAATTTCTTTAGTTTTAAATATCTAGCAGTGAAATGCTAAAACAATTAAAATAAAATCTAAAAAAAAATTACAAAATTCCCACTTGGTACATTAATAAAAAAATCACATAACACTTGAAATGGCTTCATAATCAGCAGTGTATTAATGTCCCCACTGCTGGGGCACAGGCCTTCCATATGGATGGAATAGGAGATTGGACCATGACTTTGGGTGCTAACGACTGCAGATATAGCCGGGACCAACGGCTTAACTCGAGATAATGCATATTTTTGGTCACCCTGGACGGGTGGATCAATCAATCAATCAATCAATTTATTTTTTCAAATTATGAGTACATAATTTGGTGTTACATAATTATAATAATGCCCATTCATATTTTACCCTATATGGGTGTGAAACAAATTAGGTAGGTACTGTAATCTACAAAATCCAAAATTGTCACATATCAGTTGTACTTATAAAGATTAAAATTGTGATAAAAGTAAACATTTAGTAAATTGTCAAATTAAATAGCATTTTTCACGACACTTAAAAAATAGTAATAATCACATATCAATAATTGTACTTAGAATAGTTTAAAGTTGTGATGAAATCAAACATTTAATAAATTGTCAAATTGAATAGAAAATTGTTCATAGGTTACTTCATAATAATTAAAATAATAATCATTAAATATAAAATAAAATTAATAATAATAAAACATTAAATTAATTCAAATAGAGCTTTAAAAGATATTAAATAATATTAGTAACCATAATCAATAATTCAAAATCACATTACATTTCATTGTATTGTCATTTAAAAATTCAATTATGGAATAATAACATTTGTCAATCAAAAGTTTACGCAGTCTTCTTTTAAAAATAGTCAAATTTAATTGTTTCAAAGAATCAGGAATATTATTGTAAATACGAGGCGCCAGATGCAGTACGCTTTTTTGGAAGAGGGCTGTTTTACATTGTGGTATTCTTAGCTTATTAACGTATTGATCCCGCGGGGGGTTTCTTTGAAAGTCTAGCTTTAGAAATAAGTTTTTGTTTGCTTTCACGAATGCTGCTATCTCCAAGATGTAAATACAAGGTACTGTCAATATTTTGAGTGATTTGTGATCGTGATCCAGTGACCGACCATTGTGAAAGTTGCTTAACTTTCACGATCGCAGGTCGGTGGTAAGCGCACCATCTGCACCAACGAGCTCCTCCAATCAAATGGGTTACAAAACAAATATTCAATTCATCGTGAAAATAAAATAAGTCATGGCTATTATCAAGCAGTATCTTCCGTATTCCCAAAGAAATTCGAGGATTTCACCCCGGAAATATTATTTGTCAACACAATACCTATTAAGCAAACAGCCGTAACAATGTCGTCGCTGAGAGGGCTCGTGCACACTAACGCCACTCGTCGTTACAATGTACGGGTCAAGTGTGTACTCACCCTTAGCGCGGGGGGGACTATGAGTTTTGATCATTTCAGGATTCATTTGTATCTTGTATGGGAATTCGCTAAATATAAATAAATAAATAAATAAAACTAGTTTTTACGGGTTAATGCACGAAACTTTATTTATTTATTGTCGTTTCGTAGCCATTACAGGCTACGTCGTCAGAATTAAACTTTTATTTAATTTGTCGAGCTACCTTCGAAAGACTTTTATTTTTAAACGTCAATAAATAAATAAAGTTTCGTGCATTAACCCGTAAAAACTAGTTTTATTTAATGAGTGATGTGCGTGAAAACCTAAGAAACAAATAAATAAATATTTCCAACACTCACACCAATTAGCCTAGCCCCAAAGTAAGCACTGTAAGGCTTGCGTTATGAGGGTAAGGCTTACTAGGGTAACGGATAGAATACTTAAATTGTACATATATAAGTATATTTATATAGAAATGCATATTGAACATTCATGACTGGAGTACAAATGCTCGTATTCATCACATAAACATCTGCCCCCATCGGGATTCGAACCCGGGACCTCTGGAGTCGACGACACCATGAAACCCGGCGTACAAAGCACTCGGCCACGGAGGTCGTCAAATAATATAATATTAATGTTGTACGTTTTATGTTTTCTGGAAGAGGTTGGAATTGTAGAATCTTTATTTTTTTTTATTAATGACGAAATAGAAGAGTACCTTTTTTAACATCGACTGATTCATGAAGAGAGAGAAGTTTACTATGGTCATATTAAGTGAAGATTAGTGTATCAATCTACTTGACCCATAAAAGAACTTGTAGGGCGTTCTGTACATGGGCAGCTCTGAAGAGAATTTATTCTAGAAATTCAAAATATAGGGACTGTAGGCCAGGCTAACCTCCCATTAATAGCGAGCATTGTCCAACGTAACATTTATGATAATTTATTTATTTGATATACCATTAACAATTTCACAAAATTTCAATAAAGAAAGATTAAAGATGCAGGTAGTACTCAACCGTGTCAATCGCCATTGCAGGCATGTAGAATATTGTCTATATGTAGATAGGTACTTATATTTTTAACAGTAAAAAATACTATTCGGTTTGAATGTTACCATAAAAATGATATTTGAGGGTTTTGAGTGGAGCATGAAAGATGTTAACATAATGGCATATCTCGTTGTATGCATCTTTATTCTGTTAAACGGTGGAGCTAATTTTGTTTTAAAGGACAGTTAATAAATGATTTAATGGGTTGGCGGGGGATTTTTCTGGGAACCTGGGAATAATGATAGCAAGCGGGTGCCCGCGACATGGCCTGCGTAGAAAAAATCGATTTAACATACAGAACTTCGTACCCCACATCGAGGCCCCTTAATCACAAAAAAGAAGCCTATAATCGTCTCCAAGTTCCCATCTATGTATTGTCTATGATCAATTTCATTATAAACCACTCAGTGATTTAGGGGTAAAAGCGTAACAAACAAACTAACAAACAAATTCACTTTCATAACTTCCCTATTTATCTAAATAAAAAAATCATCGCCGAAATTTATGTACGTACTTAATTTTTTGAAAATTGCTCTAAATTGGACGACTCTCTTTTATTGTGTTCAATATTGTAAGGGTCAATATTTGAATAAAATAAAATTTATAAAAAAATCGAACGATATAAGTATAGCGGTTCGAAGTTCTGCGGGTCAGCTAGGGTGCGGGTTCGAGTTCCGTCTGCTGCCTGGTCCGCGTGGATTTTTTCTAGTAAAAAAAATCTTTAGATTAAAACATCAAGCAATTAAATTTGCTTAAGAAATAAAAAATATAACTAGTTTATAATGCGGGTTCGAAACCCGTCTGCTGCCTGGCCCCCGTGGATGTTTTCTAGTAAAAATTTCTTTACATTTGAAGCCTTAAAAAATAAATAACTATCTCTTATCTATTAGACAAGTCCGTCCATCTGTGGTGCTGTTTCAGCGGCCAAACCGTAAGAGATAGATAAAGAGAATATTTAAGTTATAAGTTAAGAATAGTCTGATAAGACTACAAACCGGATTTGAGCAACGTAGCACTTCCGGTTTTCGAGAAATCAGGTTTTGGTGAACATTTGGTTCACTGGTTTGCTAGTAGTTTATAATAGTTAGGACATATATAATATATAGACGGGTTATACGTTTATATACGTTTATTACGGTTGTATCCTAGAAAAATTTCAAGCTGGGCCACCCTAGCGTCTCTATATTTGCTTGGAAAAATGCTTAGCATCTGGCCTCATTCGGTTTGGCAATTAATTTGACATGAGGGAGCATTCCTTGGACGGTGCGCCATTAGTAAAGCCTTGTTATTGGACACTGAAAAATATACCACACATAATAATGTACACAACAACTCATAGAGCAACGCGGCAAACGCGGCCAGGAGGGGAGTAGGTATTCACAGCGTTCCCCTCTGTCGATTTTTCCCTTAGATTAAAACAAAAAGGGTAGACTAGCCTCACAAAACTGATCCGCATGAATTGTGGTCCACGACCCTAATCGCTTTAGTCACAACTTGACATGCAAACGAGGTACATGTGAACGCCAAAAAGAAATATTGCTAATATTTTGTGTTTATATGATAAAACAATGCCTAAGTGTGTTTTTAAAAAGTGATCAAATTGCTCAAGAACTAAAAATAACACCCACAGCATCACTTTTCATTCGCAAGTACTATAAAAGATATTATTATATTTATTCAAAAAATGCTGTTTGTTTTGAATCTTATTCGCTAGTGACTGGACGCGTGATTGGTCGGTAATGCAGTGACGCGGATCTCGCCGTCTCGTTCGCGCTGCCGTTAAAACTTACGTGCTGTTTCGTTCGGGTCGGTAATGCAGTGACGCGGATCTCGCCGTCCCGTTCGCGCTGCCGTGGGATCAGTTTTTGTTTGATGCAAGTATGAGCGTACCGTATCTACCCTTTTTGTTTTAATCTAAGATTTTCCCCCACTGTTGGGCCAGCTCAAAAAGATAACTAGTTCCGCGTTTCTTGTTTCCATTTCTTCTGGATTTCTTAATAATGGCGTATAACACGTTTTTATAACGCTCAATAGGGTATTTGACAAGTTTTAGAAAACGATCTCACGTTATTGATTATTTATGAATTATCCGTGAAAAGTGGATATTCATAATTCTGTTGTGTATTTCAGTAAAAATAACCAAATCAAAAACTCCATTTTCAAATTGCCGCGAAAACATTTCTCTGGACAATATGGCACCTCACTAATGTGTGACGTCACACGAGTGTTATTAAAACGTCAAACGATACAATGTAATGTCACTTTAACCGGAAGTTTACTTGCGTGTGACGTCATTTTAGGCTCCGCCAATCCCAAGCGTTTTTGGTCACGTGACAATAGATAAGAAAACTATTGATAATAGTTTTTTATTCGTTAGTTTTTAGAAAAAATACGAATATTTTTTTTGTGAAAATAGTAAAAACCCCAGTCATGTTCATTCTAAACACATATGCTAACAATTGACACTTTATTTTTAACACTGTCAAATACCCTATTGTCAAATTACTATGCAGTTTGACAGTGAGACGCGATAAAAAACGTGATATAATGCAAATTGTGGTGCCCATGCTACGGGGGCTGATTTGACTTTTTATCGACTCACTGTGGCTACCAGTAATATGAACAAAGATTTGCCGCATGTGCTATTTTTTACCGGGACACATTATCCTTTCTTCTTATACGACCCGGTGTCATAAAAACGCTTCACTCTACATAACTGATGTCTCACTCTGATAACAGAACTTGGATGACGTTAGTGTCCTGTATACGGGTAGAGTAACTTAATATAGTACCTACCAACTATCCTACTTACTAAACTAATGTATATATTCAGTGTTACTAGTTCAGATTACAAACAATAAGCAGATAGAAAGCCCGGAACACGCAATGCGTGGCACCGTAGCAAAGACGAAGTCGAAAGCTGCTATCAATTCGCGTTATACACCACAACGCATCGTGTTGTGAATGGCTACTTTTCCAAAATAACGCAAATAAAAACTATGATATTTTCACATCACTGACACGGGTAAATCTTGAGGAACATGTGGATATATGACACTTCAAGATTAAATAATGAGAAACGTCACAATTTTTCGCGAACGCGTACTTTTAACTGATGAAACAATATTTAAAGTTCAGAAAGCACTTCATTTTTATTAACAATGCCATCTAGATATTTAGCCTAAACTAAAGAGATCACCAGCAGCGCTAAGGATGCTTTCTTAAGCGTGCTAATGAGCAAAAAGGGATCACCCACAGCGGACACTCAAGTGTCCTCGGACGTTTGATTGGAAAAACTTTTGTGACCCTCAAGTTTCATGGGACGTTTGGGAGGGTACAAAATTTGAGAAAAGGCATCACAACAACCGTGGTGTTTTGTATACCTGTACGTATTATAAGTTTGTAGAGATTTTTCATAATTTTTATATCTATCGCAAAAGCAAGGCCGTGTTTTTGTAATCAATCCACCCCGTAAACTCGCGGGGTACCACTACTAGGTTCGATCCCGGTTAGGGTCAACTTATAAAATTAACTTTTTTTATTTTCTTGGGTGTAACTGATTATTTTATCGTAGTTTTTTCTGATTCCCTTAGTACAAAAGCTTCAATTATCTAATTTTGAATAGAAATATTATGCATATGATGTTTTACAATATTTATTTAATAGATATTATCTTATATGTTTATTACAGTTTATTTCTTGCTCTAATAAAATATGTAAATAATTTGTGAAACTAAGCATATTCTTATACGATTACCTGCCGTAATCTTTTGTAGCAAGACTAGCATATAAAAATGCGTGCTTTAAATTATCTAACCTTTAAAATAATTTGCTAGAAATTCCTTAGATGGAGCGATCGCAAGTACATATTTGAAATTTGGTATCCTAGTAATAAAGCTTTTTTTGTTGACGAAAAATATAACTTACATTAAAAAGTAACGCACTTTTTCTTTATTTTTTCTTTTTCTTTGTGCTATTATTTATTTTTCGAAACAATTTAAGTATAAAATATTTAATTTTGACCTAGAGAGTTGAATTTTAACACAGTTCTTGTCAAAACGCCATCTTTCGTCCAACACACGTAAACGCATCTTCAATTTCTCTAACCACCGTCTTTTAATTACAGACAAAATCCGCAAGAAGTACGCGTCGCTCGGCGACAGCGTGGTCGCGGTCAAACTGGAGCGCAGCCCGAAAGCTGGACTTGGACTCTCGCTGGCTGGACATAGGGACCGGAGTCGCATGGCCGTGTTCGTATGCGGTCTGCACCCGGCGGGCGCGGCGGCCAAAGCCTCGCCCGCGGTCAAGGTCGGAGACGAGATTCTGGAGGTGAGTAGCGCCATCTGTTGAGGAGTAGCGGTAACTAAATCCTAATAAGCTGGAACTTTTAGAAGAGGCCAAGCGGGGATTTTTGGATTTACTCGAAAGCGGCAGAATAACTTTTTTTTTTCAAATTTCATGAGTTTAATTCCCATTTGTAGCAGGCGATTTAAAATAAACTGTTAATGTATTTTTAGTTATTATTAAAAATAAGATGATATCTTCTTATTAAAATATCCTATCTCCAATATTTAATATCCTTGCCTACCTATAATAACTTCTTCATCTTCATTTTCCTATGAGAGATTGATACATACCGTCAAAATTCTTCAAACTTTCCTTCAGCTACAGAATTTTCTCACGTAATAAGACGTTATTCGCAAATGATATTTCACTTCACAGACATCAAAGTGAATTCCTAACATTTTCTATTATAAAACTGTCAATTGCCGAAATTCTCAGACCACATCGGTCACCGAGACGCGACGTCTCCAGTATTTGTTGAGTATATTTGGAAATAAGTAGGCGGACGTTGGGGTCTTATTTCTGAATCAGTGGTTTAGATTCTATCCCTCGATCCTTTTCATCTTCTTCATACTAAAGTGAAACTTTTATTACATCGCTACAAATTTTTAAAGTGAAAACTTCTTTGGCGGCGTTGTACACTTTTTTTGTATGGGTAAAAAATGTTAAACTCGCGTCAGGTTAAACACGTGGGCTGATCGCATCATGACACATAATAAAATTGGAAAGGTTGTTGACTTTCAATATATTGGACGAAACATAGTAATATTTTATTTTACCGTATTATAATAATAAGTCTTTATCTAGGACGTCCACGTGGCAGCTTTATTGCGAAGAAAATACATTTTTTTTACAATAGATGTCGCTAGGTGCGCTTAAATGTGATTCATGTAAGTTGATTTCTTTACAATAGATGTCGCTAAGTGCGCTTTAACGTGATTCATGTAAGTTGATTTTTCTGAGAGATAAACTTTTTTAATGTAATATAAATTGTCATGTTTGTGTACGATAGCGCAATAAATAAATATTGTATTCTGCCACATACATGATAGTACTTTTATACTGATAATTAAAGCAATTCGTGCAAAATTATTCCCTAACCATTTTAAAATATCAAAAATGCACAACGTTAATATTCAAGTTTTCACTTCTGCCGGCACTCCCGGAGTACAACCCGTAGTTTTTTCTTCATCTTAAGCATGTTACATTTAATTGTAATTTTAAAATATTCAGCCCTCAACAAGCATAGGCGGTTGAGTGGTAGAAAGTTCACCTGCCACCCGTTCGATGCAGTGTTTTATTTTTCATTATTTAAAAAGTTACACTTGCGTCCTTTCTTATGTTGGTTACGTTTGGTTAGGATCGTTAAGTCTGAACTTGTTTTTTCTTAAAAATACTAAATTATCGGCAATTTTACCTGTAGGAAAAAATGCACTTCACTGTATTATGAATTAAATTTCCTTATTACAAAGCGTCACCCCATGTTAAATTCCATAATATAGTTTTGTGAGCTTCAAGTTAGTTTTATCATCATCATAATAATATCAGCCATACAACGCCCAATGCTGAGCATAGACCTCCCCTAAGGTTCAAAACACCCATCGGCCCTATGCCAAGTTCGTTTGATGACAAATTAATTGCAGATTGGCCAAAATGCTGTTTTAAAATCCCTAACTGTTTTATTACAAAGTAATTCATTCTGCTTAAAACTACAGAGAATTATTTTCAAACGGTCAAGTGAAAGAAACATACGAATAATAATACATTTTTCTAACACACACACCAATTAGCCTAGCCCCAAAGTAAGTACTGTAAGGCTTGTGTTATGTAATGGAATACTAGGGTAACGGATAGAATACATATATTTAAGTATATTTTTTATTTAGTGCTACATATAAACACACATGATTTAGGCACAAATGATCGTATATATCACACAAACATTTGCCCCGCCCGGATTTGAACCCGGGACCTCTGAGTAGGCGAAACCTTGAAAACCGGCAAACATGCCATTCGAGTCACGAAGGTCTTTGGAATATTATACAGATACCAAATAAAACACGAAATTCTCATGATCAAATGAAAATTTACTGAAATCGAACGCCAAACGCGAGTCGAGCGATTCTGAAATAGTGCCCAGAGAAGGGCTGTTATCTTCGACCTGCTACTGTCACTGAAGAATTACAACCATCCTTCATTCTGCCCGCAGCATTTAAGCATCCATAGCTCCAAACAAACTGAGTTTTTGTTATCAATTAATTTCTTTTATCGACCAAATCTTTGACACGTGTAATATTGCTTTGTTAAGCGAACATCTTTACAGAATGAGCTTAGTTATATTTATAGAAAATTGTATGATAAGGCATAACTCACACTATTATAATACTTTTTGACAATTGTGATACAAGGCGATTGGCAAGAGAGGTAGGGCATATCTGATTCCCGCTCGAATTGGAACGCCCGCCTGGGGAGGTAACCTCTACCTTACATAATCACTTCATCACAGTTAGTGTCGCCGCACACGGGCCACCGACCACAACCACAAAACGCCGCCACCGGCATATTTCTTGTAGTTTTCATACATTTTATATGGACTCGCCACACACGGTACGCTGGTGGCCGCCACACGCTACAAATCTTGGTTGCTCGCTTCTTGTGGCCCGCACTTAATGCGCCGATACAAACCGCCACCACACGTCACTCGAGCGATACCCCACCCTTCTCTCCCTTACCTTAGTCGGCCGCTGTCGCGCGCTTCAGCCAATTTAGTAGCCGCTTCTAGCTTCTCGTGGCGGCGTTTGTGGCTGTGGCGTGTGGCCCGTGTGCAACGACACTAAAATAACACCACATTTTGGCGGTGTTGTGTTTCCATCGGTGAGTAAGGTTTCAGGGCTCCGCAGGGTAGGCTGTTAGGTCAGGGTAGGCAACGGTGATGAGTGAGTTAGTGATGTTTTTGGTCGCAAGCGTATTTAGGTTATAGTGGTCGGTTACCATCAGGCGGGTCACACACTTGATTGTCATACCCTTATCCTTTTAACATTAGGCGTTTAGCAGACGACGGGGCGGGGCGGGCCGGTCAATTTCGCCGCGAATAATAGCACAAAGTGACTATACTTCAAACGCACACAGCGGTCAAAAAGACCGCGCCTTGGGTGCCCGGCGGGCAGTGGCGGCGCGGCATGTCCGCGGCTGCCCGCCGTGGATCATACAAACCAGTTTATATGCAGTAACGCAGACTATCACTAGAACGAACGTCCTAAACTGACCGCCTCTGCCCGTCGTGTGCTTTGTGTACGCGGCGCGGGCAGCCGCAGACATCGACGGGCAGACGCGGTCTTTATTGCTTCGCGGACAAAATGCCCGCCCCGCCCCGTCGTCTGCTCAATGCCTTACTGTCCCTCTCATATATTTTGTTTTTCTGCTACATGTAATGTAATGAGTTTTTGCAATGTAGTTTTGCAGCAAAACAGTGAAAACCAGTCCTCGAAAGAAAATTACTTAGATTATTTTGACGACCTCCGTGGCCGAGTGATTTGTACGCTGGTTTTCACTCACGGTGGGGGCAGATGTTTGTGTGATGAATACGAGCATTTGTACTCTAGTCATGGATGTTTAATATGTATTGCTATATAAATATACTTATATATGTATTCTATCCGTTACCCTAGCATCCCATAACACAAGCCTACAGTGCTTACTTTGGGGCTAGGATAATTGGTATGAGTGTTGGAAATATTTATTTATTTATTTCAACCGTGCAATAAAAGAGTTTTATTTTTCTCTGCCAGTTGACGTTTTTTATCACACATATCATCATGTCCTCTGTGAAGGACAGCGGGTCCTATTATTTGATAGCATCTCAATGCTGTTAGCCACTCTCTTGGCGTACTTAAGTGCAGTACTTATTTATGATTTCATCCCATTGCACTCTGAGGGGTCGATATGGGTATTATGGGTAATGAAATGAAATGAAAGTTTATTTGCATGAAACATAGTTTGTTACAGCTGGTACATAATATAAAAAGTTCCATATGTTTCGCCCTTGGAAGGGCATACAATATACTTATAAATTATCTAAAAATTCAAATTTAAATAGAGTAATAGTTGCATTTCAAATGTCAATTTAATAATCAAATGTCAATAAAATTGGCCAAAACTATAAATAACATGTCAATATGTACTTGCACTTCAATTAACAAATGTCTATAAATTTGCCATAACCATGAACATAGTAGAATAAAAATAAAATAAAATCACAATTTGTCAGTTAAAAAAATGGGTGCATGTACTTATGTAGGCGCGTGAGAAGTTATCCTTCTTTGGCATCGTTTAAAATTAGTTTTTAATTGCATGCAAATAATTAATTACAATAAATTAATAATAAATGACATTTCATTTCATCAATCTGCCCCACGGTCACTTGGCAAATAAAATATTACAAATAACGCGCCCGCGGCTAACTTCATTATGTTAAAATTTTGTGTTACAGTGATGAAAATTTCACACTCATAATTTTTTCATAACGCGGCTAAAGAAGTATAACATCAAAAATCTGATACACTATAATAACATTTATCAATTAATAATTTCTTAATTTTCTGTTTAAACAGATTATAATTTAAATCTTTCAAAGATGTTGGGAGTGTATTATATATTCGAGGAGCCATACAGAATATATTATTTCCCATTAGAGTACGATGTTTATTTATTTATTGCATGTCACATTACATGCAGGATGGTACATTAAATATTATGCTGGGTAAATATGTGACGCCCTGCAAGGGCATAGCAAATATCAAACCAGAGGGCTCGTTAAATTATATTATTTAATTTTAATAATTTGAATAGGGCCGTGGTAGCATAATGGTCAGTGCATTCGCCCGGATTGCGAAAGGTGCGGGTTCGAGTCCCGTCCGCTGCCTGGTCCGCGTGGATATTTTTCTAGTAAACTATTCTTTAGATTTAAACATCTAGCAGTTAAATGCTTAAAAAATAAAATAAAAACATAATTATTTAATTTTTACACAACAAACAATTAAATTTTATGAAAGAGATTTAACAATGTCAATAAGCAATATGGAATAATAATGAAAATGTCAACTTTATAAAAATTAAATAAATTTGTCCTCAAAAAAAATCTTTCAAATTGTAATAACATTTTTGGATTAAATATGATTTTAATTTATTATTTAATTTGGCAGATATTTATAGTTCTTTATATTATTAGGTACATGATTATAATTTTTTATTGTCATAGCATGAGGACCATCCGAAACCAATCTTAATTTGCTGTATGACACTTCTAATTTATTTAAATACCTATTATTCCTTTTAACACAAAATATTGGTAAATAAAATTCTCGGTGTTTTCTTACAAATTTACATGATGCAAGGATGAGTATGGATGCAAGGGTCAAAATTCTATGTTTAATAAAATAACGTGTACACGATTCCATCTGATCGATATTTGTCAAAATTCTTATGCATTTCTTTTGCATTATAAATAATTTGTCTACGTCAAATGAGCTTTCCCACAAAATAATACCATATGATAGTATTGAATGAGCATGTGCATAGTAGTAAACAGTAAGAGCTGTTCTAAAATCAGTCACACGTTTTAAATGTTGAAGTGCATAAACAAAAGATTACATCTTTTTGAAGTTATACTTCTTTAGGCGCGTTATGAAAAAATGATGAGAGTGAAATTTTAAGATGCGCGCGCATCACTGTAACACAAAATTTTACTTTTGTTACTGTTACTTTTGTGTTTACCGCACATTAAGAAAATCTACCAACAAAATAGGAATAGAATCTCTATTTTAGTGGGTGCTAACGACTGCATTGTGAAGGCCTATCAAAAGTATTTATTAATCTGGAACAACGGAACCAAAGCGCGATTCAGGAGGCTACAGCGCCATCTCTTGACCATTGGTGTAGTAGAACCAAAAACCACATCTTTATTTTTTGTAATAAAGTAACAGTTATAGGTATTCATATTTATAACATTTATCCACATGTTTCTAGTTTGTATATTCGGAATACGTGTTTGAGTTTCATACAAGTGCAAATCACATATGTTCTAATAAATTATATTCAGTAGCGATTTTAATTGAATATTTTGATTATTTATTATTTTTTTCAAATTAAAACTGAACTTTATTGACTGTGTCCTTTTCCAGACTTTTTATTAATTTATTGTAATTAATTATTTGCATGCAATCAAAAACTAATTTTAAATGATGCCAAAGAAGGATAACTTCTCACGCGCCTACATAAGTACACGCACCCATTTTTTATTTTTTTAACAGCCCTTGTATGTGGCATTTCCAGTTTAAGTGTACCAACTCTATATCTAACAAAGTAGCGGTATTGACAACATCAATCTTTGTGTCTCTATAACTGTACGATATATCTAGTGGCACTTTTTGGTAGGGTCCGAATTGAATGAGCTTAGTTTTGCTAAGGTTGAGATATTTGCTTCTTAGGTTTTCACGCATATCACTCATTAAATAAAACTAGTTTTTACGGGTTAATGCACGAAACTTTATTTATTTATTGACGTTTCGTAGCCTTTATAGGCTACGTCGTCAGAATCAAACTTTTATTTAATTTGTCGAGCTATCTTCGAAAGACTTTTATTGAGCGTTCGGTTATTTCATTGTTCGATTTTAATTTATTAAATAATAAATTCATACATATGTAGACAATAAAACTTTAAAAATCGAACAATGAAATAACCGAACGCTCAATAAAAGTCTTTCGAAGGTAGCTCGACAAATTATATAAAAGTTTGATTCTGACGACGTAGCCTGTAAAGGCTACGAAACGTCAATAAATAAATAAAGTTTCGTGCATTAACCCGTAAAAACTAGTTTTATTTAAGGTTGAGTTGTAAATTGTATGATTCTAGCCAGTTAGTAATTTTATTAAGGGCACTTGATCAAGATATTGAAATAGTTAATTATATCATCAGCAAACAGCAAACATATTTCTTCCAGTATATTTGGTAGATTATTAATATAGGCAAGAAAATATAACATCCCATAACGCTACTCTGTGGAATTGAACCAGTTACATGAATTACATCAGATTTAGTATGTGTAATTTTACCTGTTTCAAAATCAGTATTTTCAATTTCCACGTGTTGGTAACGATTTTCAAGATAAGATTTGAACCACTCATGATGTTCTATTCATCTTCTGTCCGCGACTTCTGCCGCGTTAGCTTTCGTTTTTCGTGAATCCCTTAGGATCCTAACATTTTTTGGGGATAAAAAGCATTAAGGCAATAAACTAGATGTGTGCCCATCCAAACCCGGTCAGCTGTTTTTACGTGATAAGGTAACGGACATACAAAAATTCACATCCTTCATGTAGAGAATAATTATTACTTTTTAGAGGTTTAGTTTTTATAAAGTCGTTTTTTATTATTCGGTGTTGTTTTTATAACGGCAGTACTTAATTTTTTTATTTTCCCAACCAACCAAACAACCAATTTTCAAAACATTTTTTCCAGTCCTCCGCAGACACCTCTTCCGCGGCCTTCTCAAGCGCTGCTAACGCTTCTTCTGGCGATAAAACTGTATCCCTTTGAGCTGATTTTTCATTTTAGGGAATAAAAAAGAAGTCACATTAAGCTAAATCAGGACTGTAAGGACAGGACTGTAAGGACAGGACTGTAAGGAGGGTGTCCCAAGACTCTGACTGCTGTGGAGTCCAGGAAGTCCTTCGTGTCGTGGTGAAGAAGGACCCCGCGGGGCCCGGTTTTAGATCGCTTGTTGTTCATTGCAGAAAAACTTCTGGCAGGCATTTTGTGCTATAGCATCCGGCGTTGATGCTGCTTTGGCCTCGAAGTGGAATTGAAATTTGGTACCCCGTCAAAGTGAAGAAACTAGGGATCAAAATTTTCCCTGTGCTCCTCGATCGCTTCACTTTCGTAGGCGTTGGTTCATTTTGAAACAGCCAAACTGTCGACTGACGCTTTGTTTCTGGATCGTATTGATACATCCAGGATTCGTCACCTGTCACAATATAGTAAACGCACCGTGACGAGCCTGCATTAAATTTTTATATCATATCACTGCATCAATTCACACGGGCTCGCTTCTGAGCTTCGGTGAGGTTGTGCGGCACCCAGCGGGCAACTATCCTCCTTACGCTCGTGTTAAATCTTGTGAACACTTCTTGAACCAATCTGCAGAGTATGCTGAATCTCTTACTACGTAATTCGTCTGTTTTCTTGATTTTTTTTTGTTTGGCCAACTCACCTTCTTCTGTTTCAGCCGTCGTAGAACGACCACTCTTTTGTTCATCCCCCAAAGTAAGACGACCGCGTTTGAACTCGCTACACCAGCGGTAGATTGTTGCTTTTGAAGGTCCTTCATCCATAAAAGCAGTTTAAAATCGATAAAATGACTCATCCCACTCAAGTTTTAAGCCACATTTAAAATCGTAAAAAATCATAGCACGAAAATGTTCTCGATGCAGATCCATTTTCTAATGAGACAAGAAAAATTAATTGGCTCTCGAAAAAATGCGAAGGGAAATTTCAAAATCGAACAGTGGTATTTTTACTTAAAATAATCGAAGTTTTCAAAATAATTACAAGTGGCCAGTGTCTAATACATAAAAACCTTTTTTTTCGCAAAACTTTCTGAGTGGCCTGGTACATATACAAATTTATAATAATTTTATTAACAGATTAAGTATCATAATGTCACCCGGGGTCGTGAAAAGATTCTAACGTCAACACATACATCTAAACGGCTCAGACGTTTAGAAGTATGGTTGAATAAGAAGTTATACATACATACAAACATGAAGCTATTACGAATGAAACTATTACACAATTTTTTGGCAGTCGTGTAAAAACACAAGATTGAAATGATTCAACACGGTTGAGAAGATACAATGGAATCGAGTAATCTATTTACACTATCAATAGCTAAAAATATCCGACTCACCCCCATCACCAAGGGGGCCTATTCTTAAATAACTACTTGTAATGGTTTTCGGGTTTCATATTAAAGTGTGACAACCATACTAAAGCAGTAGACATACACAGTTTCCCCTCAGTGCCTTAAATGTCTGTCTTTCTGTCCATCTGTCAGTGAGCTGTATCTCATAACCTTTAATAGGTAGAATTTTCGCAGAGTGTCATAATTCAATTGGCGCTGTTCAAAATAAAGACGAAAACAAAAAAAAGTAAGTTTTAACTTTTTTTTATCACGCGATACGTAACCATTTTGTAAAACGCAATTGCTGTGGAAAATAAGGTGTGAGCCCTATCTTTGCTAGTTTTGCTCTCACTTGGTTAGTTTGAAGTTTAAAGTTAACATAACCTACATAAAGCAAATCAAAAATAAATAAAAGATATGCTGATGGGAACTTTTCTAGAAGAGACCCAAACCTTGAGGTACTTTATTTTTTGTCAGTTTTAGTTGATCCGCAAAACAAAAAAATAGTCTCCATTATTTCATGATAAGTATTAAGATTAATTCTATTTTGCTGACTTTATTAATCAAATTGTATTTTCAAAAATTAAAAAGAAAATTTTCGGTCGCTATATTAAAATTACTTAAAACTGTGTCTGATGGCGCAAAAGAATAAGGGCCAACTGAATCATGGCGGGACATTGAAAGCTGACGAGAAGAAAGACAGAGAGCATTTCTGGTCATAGCTGTCGAAGTGTTTGCATGTGGAGAAGTAGAACTGCTAAATTGGAAGTTGAATAAACAAGTTGCTGGTTTCTGAAGGAGTTTTATAACATAAGCTAAATAAAATATCGTACAACTTTAACCGTCGTCATCCGTCCGTTCTGAAGTTGAAACATCGTTCACGAAACGACAATAGAGAATAAGACCCCACGTTACTTACAATAAAGTGTAGGTATTCTCAATATTGGCAGTTCTCCAGCATCTTACGAGCGGCGAATGCACGAAAAACATGACTGATGGATAAAGGGGCGCCGAACATAAATAAATGGCGAATGATAACGCACTTAATCCAAATATGTGGCTAGGCCGCTTGACTATAATCGCATGGGCGTAAGTGTCGCCGCACACGGGCCGCCGACCACAACCACAACCACAAAACGCCGCCACCGGCATATTTCTTGTAGTTTTCATACATTTTATACGGACTCGCCACACACGGTACGCCGGTGGCCGCCACACGCTTCAAATCGTCGTTGCTCGCTTCTTGTGGCCCGCACCGGCCACTCAATGCGCCGATACAAAACGCCGCCACACGTCACTCGCGCGATTCCCCACCCCTCTCTCCCTTATCTTAGTCGGCCGCTGTCGCGCGCTTCAGCCGCTTAAGTAGCCGCTTCTAGCTTCTCGTGGCGGCGTTTGTGGCTGTGGCGTGTGGCCCGTGTGCGGGGACACTAAGGTGAAAAAAAATCTGCACGACTTGAAAGGGCATTGAAAATCTACTTATAATAGATTATTAAAAAAAACAACTTTTCAGAAATATTTTTACATCATCTTAAATCGTTTCGAATTCCACGTCTTTTGAGCTCTCATACGTCCTCGTGGCCCACGCGAGCCGCCCGCCGCGCAAAACTCACGGCTAAGGGCACCTCTACAGCCTCAACCGTCACCAATATCGGAAAAGGTGTAATGACCTAAAATGTTCCTTGGTTCAATACCGAGGTGCTTTTTTTCATATTTTGAAATTCAAAATTAGAAAATAAATTTCATATCACACCGTCGAATTCCGCGGTGAAAAGTAAGATTGTTGGTCTAACCACTGATGGGTATTCGTAGAATCTTATCAAAATCAATTAATCAAGTAATTTATTTGTTTCTTAGGTTTTCACGCACATCACTCATTAAATAAAACTAGTTTTTTACGGGTTAATGCACGAAACTTTATTTATTTATTGACGTTTCGTAGCCTTTACAGGCTACGTCGTCAGAATCAAATTTTATTTTATTTTGTATTTTGTTTGAAGGTAGCTCGACAAAATTAAATAAATTTTGATTCTGACGACGTAGCCTGTAAAGGCTACGAAACGTCAATAAATAAATAAAGTTTCGTGCATTAACCCGTAAAAAACTAATTTTATTTTAATCAAGTAATTGATCAGATTTTTTACAATTGATTATATCTGCGACAGCTAATTGAGATGTAAAGCTTTTCTTTAGGATTGCTCTCAAACACTTTTCCTTATGTCAAAGGGGTGTGCAAATAAGCGCATAGCCTTCCTGATTGTAAGCGCTTGGAGGCGGCTACCATTGCTTTTAACAACCAACCTGTTTGTATTTCTGTGCGTATGTTTTTTTTCTCAAGGGTTAATCCCTTTATTATTATATCCATTAGGGTTAATAAATTTTGTTTTATCCATATAATAGTTTTATATGGATAAAACAAAAAAAAAACACTAGGTAGAATACGAGTGGTGCGTACCACTTTGGTTTAGTGAATAAGTACCCACGTTCTGTCATAGTGCATTCTGTCGTAGCGCAACATTAAATGGGGGATTCCCGGTTAAGACCGACCTACGACCGATACCATAGTATCTTTAATCTATATAGAGTCGCGTTCAGTTTTTAGTTTTTCGTTTAAGATTTGGTACCCTACTCTATGAATCTCTCATGATGAAATAAAAAGTTACTAGAAAAAATAGCTAAATAGTTTAGCTACAAATTTTATTAAATTGTAGCTGTGTGATACCAAATAATAGATAGATCTAGCCATGAAGTTGTTAAGTTGGCATCACTGCTTGCGATACCAAAAATATCAGTCAATTAATTAATATATATAATTAATCCCTGATCCAATCCCCTACCCCGTGGAGCCCTGGACCTTATTCACCGACAGAAACACAACACCAACAAAAGGTAGTGTTGTTCTACTGTGGAAGGTGGTTTTGTAACTTTATGTAAGTACATAACATCGCTGAAAACGGAAACTTTAGTCTTCACCAAAGAAAATTAATTAAAACAGTCTGGGCTCGAACCCGCACCCTTCGCAATCCGGGCGAATGCACTGACCAATTATGCTACCGCGGCCCTCACGGACCGCGTCGAAATTCTTTCTAGCTATTCTTAAGCTGCAAGGCAGCGCCATCTCTTCGCATTATAGGCAAACCCACATAAGAGATGGCGCTGCCTTGCAGCTTAAGAATAGCTAGAAAGAATTTCGACGCGGTCCGTGAGGGCCGCGGTAGCATAATTGGTCAGTGCATTCGCCCGGATTGCGAAGGGTGCGGGTTCGAGTCCCGTCTGCTGCCTGGTCCGCGTGGAATTTTTTCTAGTTATATTTTCTTTAGATTTAAACATCAAGCAGTTACATGCTTTAAAAATAATAAAAATTATAAAACAGTCTGGTTTGGTATGTTAGGTCTATAATAGAATATAGACGACCTCCGTGGCCTAGTGGTTTGTACGCCGGGTTTCATGGTGTCGCCGACTCGAGAGGTCCCGGGTTCGAATCTCGGTGGGGGCAGATGTTTGTGTGATGAATACGAGCATTTGTACTCCAGTCATGGATGTTTAATATGTAATTCTATATAAATATACTTATATATGTACAGTATATGTATTCTATCCGTTACCCTAGTATCCCATAACACAAGCCTTATAGTGCTTCCTTTGGGGCTAGGCTAATTGGTGTGAGTGTTGGCAATATTTATTTATTATTTATAATGAAGCGAAGCAAGGATCTCATTCCGCACGGCTGAGCTGTATTGTTGTCCTTTTCTTGATAACAAAATTGAGATTACGTAAATAATGATATTTGAGAATGAAAAATAATTTTACAGTTTTAAGAATGAAAAGCGTTGCTGAGTCATTTGATTTTGAACTATTTGTGTTCTTTATAAAATCATTGAAGGCATTCTATAACACAGAATTTATGCAATATTGTTATATTGAGTGCACATGCAGCGTGTTTAAATGTCCACTTGTGACTAAAGCGAATTGTGGTCATGCACCACAATTTAAGCGGATCATTTTTTTGAGCCGCGAGTCCCGTATCTTCCCTTATTTGTTTTAATTCTAAGTTAGAACGGCCACCACGAGGGAGTAACGCTGGTAACTGTCACCCATCGTAATTGGCCGTCGCAGGGCTTGTTTACCGGTTAATTATCAAACCTAAATCAGTATCAAGTACATTAGGAGCGTTTTATTTAGGTTTAACTCTACCTTAACCTTAAAAAACCGGTTTTCCTAAAAAGCGAAATCAAATAGGTTTTGAATCAATTTAGCGGTTTTTAAAGGGTTTCATTTCGCTCTAACTGACGGCATCGCCGTCGCCGTTTCAATTCAAATTTATGATTTTATGTCAGTTTCTTTCCAACTACAGAGCGAGTGAGTGAAGTAGTGTGCCAGTTCACAACTGCAAAATGAATAACTTGACTCACTAGACGCTAGCAAACGTGTCAATAAATGCATCAATCTCGGAGCATTAACATGTTGTAACTTGATTAGTTGAAACAAAACAAACTTCAAGCGATGCGGACACATGCACATGTTGCTCTGGATTAAACCGGTTTATTAAGGTTGTAGGTACCGCTTTCATGTAGGACGCGCTCCGAACGAAACTAATCTAAAAACCGGTATTAACCTTTATTTACCGGTATTTTCGGAAACGGTTAAAAGCTGTGGGCCGTCATACTCGCACACTCACTTATAGTCCAGCGATAAAACTATCGGAACCACACGCTCGCTTCTCGCTGCTCGCCAACTTGTTTTTAGTTTCTAGCTCAGATCGCTTCTCGTTTATCGTCGGCTGTAGGACATGTGCCTTAAGCAAGAATATTTTCAAACTAGCCGTGCCCCGCGGTTTCACCCGCGTTTTTCTCGTTTCCGTGGAAATACCGAGATAAAATATATAGGTACCAACTCTTAACATCTTACACACGTGATAACTTTTAAACGAAATATCCGATTGAGATAACATAATGCTTAATTTCGATAAAGATTAATATTATGATACATATTTAACGTAGTTTTTTTTTCTTCAGACGATTTAATAATTATTTTGAACACAAAATCGGTTATTGTGATTAAACCATGATAGCTAGATATATGTTCTCGCGGACTTTTTTGTAGGTCTTAATGGGATCTACAAACCCGTAGTACATCATTTTGTTCTATTGTCAATAGTTTTTGCAGCGCACGCAAAAATAGGTTTTCGATTTTACACCTTGTGTTACAAAATAGCAATTTTATTACGGATCTCTAATTTTGAAAAAAAATAGTCTATAGCCTTCCTCGATAAATGGACTACCCAACACTGAAAGAATCATTCAAATCGGACCAGTAGTTCCAGAGATTAGCGCGTTCAAACAAACAAACAAACAAACTCTGCAGCTTTATAATATTAGTTATAGATTGTTTATGTCATTTCTATAACACAAGAATGTTAAAAATGTCCGCTACGTCCCATATCCCGCGTTTCCTTCCTGCCCGTTTGGCTTTAGTCCAAACTCCGATGAAGTTCCGAATTAAAAGTTAGGTGCAAATATTTTATATGCGACCAAGCCAATAACTGCAGCCATTGAATCAGTCAAACAGATTTACCTATTAAACTGGAAGACCAGGCATTATTATTGGTCCATAATTTTGATTAATTAAGCTTTTTAGAAGCTTTTCTATTTACGTTTTTATTTATTTTTAAGCATTTGACTGCTAGATTGTGGGTTACCTACAATGCGAAGAGATGGCGCTGCCTTGCAGCTTAAAGCTAGGAAAATTTCGACGCGGCGAATAGGGCCGTGGTAGCGTAATTGGTCAGTGCATTCGCCCGGATAGCGAAGGGTGCGGGTTCGAGTCCCGTCCGCTGCCTGGTCCGCTTGGATTTTTTTGTAGTAAACTTTTCTTTAGATTTAAGCTTTTCTAATGTTTGGTACACAAAGGATAAAAAAGAGTCATTTTTTTATGTATTTATAGGTCCGACAAATGATTCCCCGCTACCTGATGTTAAGTGACGGTGAAGTCCAGAAGGGAAGATAGCTGATAGCCATTCTCACCCTGCCGGTATGCTTATTGCTTCTTCCCGCCTCTTTTAAAGGGTCCCAGGTTTTAAGAGGGAGGGAACACGTGAGCGGGCACGTCATTCCATTTACGGATAGTGCGACAAAGAAATGAGTCACCAAATTTCTTTGTACGAACTAGTATCTCTTATCTATTAGACATGTCCGTCCGTCCGTCAGTTTGTGGTGCTGTTTCAGCGGCTAAACCGTAAGAGATAGATAAAGAGAATGTTTAAGTTATAAGTTAAGAATAGTCTGATAAGACTACAAACCGGATTTGAGTAACGTAGCACTTCCGGTTTTCGAGAAATCACGAATTTCAAACGAAACCACACAAAATCTCCGAAGTTCTCAATTAATTAAATACTTTTTTTTTTTTAAATCAGGAACATTTTGTTCACTGGTTTGCTAGTTACCTATTAATTACTAAGACTATGTTATCTGTGTTTACCAATTATAAACACTGTTTGTATTTATACAGTACGACACAGCAATCAAAGTGTGAGTGGACGTTGTATTGGTAGCGACATGATTTATTAATATTTTTTGTAAATGTTACTACTTTTGTTTAAGGCTGACGAGTTCCTTTCGCCCATTCTTCTCATCAGCTAAAAGATGTCCTGAATGGGTGGTAGGAAAAAATATTGGACCATTCAAAAGAGCTCTCAATAAGTTTAATTTAGACTTGCAACGAATAGTATATTCGGCAGTATACTGTATACCGAATATTCGGCGAGGCCCCTGACCGAATAGCCGAATATTAGGCAAAAGTATTCGGCTGTATTTTAGCGCCAAAAACTTGTACAGACGTGATTGTTTCGCGCTCCTTTGTTTTGTTCTAATCTGCCGTCCTCAAGCTTAAATGCGGCTAAATGACAAAACCAACTTTTGAGATATGGCCAAAAACGGAGCGTAAACTTTAAATTATTGCTATTATGTAACCATTCATCACATGACTGAATGAATTAAAAACTGTTAACTTGTTTAATACAGAAAATGATTAAATTATGTACCTGTTTTATGTACCAATGACTACTTAATAAATGAATATAAAAGAAATGAGAACCTTACCCTTCTAAATTTTGATTACCACAATAATTCAAATACATAGAATCCTCCATTTTTCCAATTCAGAAGATGATTATGTAGTACCTGTGTACCAATGACTACTTAAATGATTATATAACAGAAATGAAACTATGAATGTATACGTAATCAATCGATTTTAATTTTACCAATTATTTCTCTATGGCAAAATATATTATTTAAGTATTCGGTATTCGGCCGAATAATATGTAGATATTCGGTATTCGGCCGAATATAATAAAAGCAGCCGAATAGGCCGAATACCGAATAGTAACCGAATATTCGTTGCAAGTCTAGTTTAATTAATATTTCTTTAAATGTGATCTCCATATCAGTTGTGCACCCTGCCACTAAAGTCTCCACAACACCCTATGGTTGACTGGTAGAGAATGCCTACGGCATTAAGTCCGCCATTGTACAGTATGTGCATGAAGAATAAAAATAAATAAATAAATAAAATAAGTCAATTTGAATAAAGTATCATTAAATTTAAGTTCAAAAGAACCTTGATATAGGAGACAGTTGAAATTTTCACACATAAATTATAATATGTTTCTGTTGTAGCTATAACAAGAAGCACTGAAAACAGAATAATATTAATTTAAGAGAGGGACTCCCATATACAAACGTGATTTTTGGCGTTTTTTTTATTTTTTGAAGTTATACTTCTTTAGGCGCGTTATGAAAAAATGATGAGAGTGAAATTTTAAGATGCGCGCGCATCACTGTAACACAAAATTTTAACAGCATGAAGTTGGTCGCTTTAGCGACCAACTTCATGCGTTACTTTTGTGTTTACCGCACATTAAGAAAATCTACCAACAAAATAGAAATAGAATCTCTATTTAGTGGGTGCTGACGACTGCATTGTGAAGGCCTATCAAAAGTATTTATTAATCTGGAACAACGGAACCAAAGCGCGATTCAGGAGAATACAGCGCCATCTCTTGACCATTGGTGTAGTAGAACCAAAAACCACATCTTTATTTTTTGTAATAAAGTAACAGTTATAGGTATTCATATTTATAATATTTATCCACATGTTTCTAGTTTGTATATTCGGAATACGTGTTTGAGTTTCATACAAGTGCAAATCACATATGTTCTAATAAATTATATTCAGTAGCGATTTTAATTGAATATTTTGATTATTTATTTATTTTTCCAAATTAAAACTGAACTTTATTGACTTCGTCCTTTTCCAGACTTTTTATTAATTTATTGTAATTAATTATTTGCATGCAATTAAAAACTTATTTTAAACGATGCCAAAGAAGGATAACTTCTCACGCGCCTACATAAGTACACGCACCCATTTTTTTTTATTTATAAGAAACAAACAGTCGTACATGTTTATAATTGATACAGAGATATCATTGGTTAGTTTTTTACTCGATATTAATAACGGCTGAGCACCGCGATATGATATATAACTAATTTTTAACACGCTCAATTGTCAAATTGCTATGTAGTTTGACAGTTAGACGCGATAAAAACATGATATAACGTAAATTGCGGTGCTTATGATACCAGGGACAAGTGGACGGTTAAAATATACATCTATACTTATAATAAATCTGTAGAGAGGTCAATTCTGTACATGAAATATATTTTCAAAATAACTATCAGGGGGTGATTAGTGATCGATACTGATGCCAAAAATGCAATCAGTAAAATTTTTGTCTGTCTGTCTGTCTGTCTGTCTGTGTGTATGTTCCTTATAGAAACAAAAACTACTCAACGGATTTTAACGAAACTTGGTACAAACATTCTTCATACTCCTGGGCAGGTTATAGTATACTTTTCATCACGCTACAATCAATAGCAGCAGAGTAGTGAAGGGAAATGTTGGGAAAACGGGAGAAGTTACTCCATTTTTTAAGCTTCCGTCGCGTGTGCAGCCTTTATGGTTAAAGTTACATAGAAATCATGTATGACGGAAATATTCCACATAAAATTGTCTAAAAAATATTCCGCAACAGCATATGTCTATCTTTTATGGTTGACTCACAATAACACGTGTAATTATATAAATTAACTTTCGCACTGGTCGGCCATTGAATGGGTGACTTGAGTTCCTTGGTGCTTCGAAGGCACGTTAAGCCGTTGGTACCGGCTGCATCTGCAATCGTTAGCACCTGCCAATCCGCACTGGGCTCGCGTGGTGGGTCATGGCCCAATCTCCCTATTCCATCCATAGGGATGATGATGATTTATCACTTAAAAACGTTTACTCACCCTATTATCCCATTACACATGCTACACAGTGCTCTTGTGAGGCTAGGCTCATTGGTGGATCATTATTAATATATTCATGTTAGTTGTGTAAAAGAGAACTTCTTCAATTCACCCGATTGCCTTGTTTCAGGTGAATGGGATTGTGTTGCACGGAAGATGCCACCTGAACGCATCGGCCATCATAAAGGGACTCATAGGACCAGTGTTCAAAATTATATTGCTGAGGTATGTTTATACATATATCTGTTGTTCGCTCTGAGATCGTGAAAGTTATGCAACTTTTAGCAAATGATGGGTGACCGCATTTTTTATACAAGACGCAACGAATTACCACCCAACTCGATGTTAAGTGTAAGTGGAGTGGAGTGGAGTGCAGAGTGGCCAGTCGCGAAAATAAATCATGCGGCAGAAGGCGTGCTTCAGCCATCCACAACTTGCTGGCTAATCCTCTACCCCACCTAGCCCTGGAACCCCACTCCACCCTACATGCTTCTCCGTGGCTGGGAAAGTATTTTAAAACCTTTTTTTTAACGTCAGGAAATGCGTTACGCATACCCCACCGCCTCGGGAGTACGGCGAGGTTATGTGGGACTCCTCCCCTCCTCCTCTCGCACACCCGCCCAACCAGTCCTAGGGCTGGCTCGGCGACTGCTCGAGAGGAAGGGGGCCCTACCCACTAAAAACCTCATCTCACGGATGGGCCGAAGCCTCCCCGGGGACGGGATCCACCATCAGGCGGTACCCCCCTCGACGAGGCAGCGGCACTATGTGAGGCCATGGGAACCCTTACGGATACATCCACAACCCCACCAGCTAGTATCCGATTCGAACGGACCCACCCAACTTGGGGATGCCCCGAGGCATCGGGGCATCCCCATCTATCTGCGAAGGCCTGTGCAATGCAAGGCCCGGACCTCCCAAGTGCGGACCGACCGGCGTTTCTTCATCAACATCATCAACATCATCATCATCAGCCTATTAATGTCCCCACTGCTGGGGCTACAGTTTTTGTAGACTACAGTTTTTGTTCTCAGGCTTGTATTATACACAATGACATTTATCTATGATTCTTCTTATACCTGCATGCAAAGTCTCAGCCCGATCGGTTTAAAATTGACAAAGTTTCATACAAACTTTCATTCCCTATTTTATCCCCTTGGGGGTAGAATTGGTCAAAATACTACTATAAAGCCTACGTCATAACATCTACCTGCATGCCATATTTCAGCCCGATCCGCCCAGTGGTTTGGGCTGTGCGTTGATAGATCACTATGTCAGTCAGTCACCTTTGAGTTTTATAAATATAGATAAGAAGATTCCGTTGTTTCCCAAGGTGGATTGGGAGCGTATTAAAATTAACTTTTTAAAATTAACTACAAATTATCAACTGATGGTAGAAACATTCTACATCTGTAGGTACTAAGTATGAGATATGTTAGATTCGTGGTGAATAATTTGTCACCAAATTAATTTATTGATTTTGCTTGTTGTTGCCGACCTCTTTAATAGATTTAGTTTTTATAGTTTTTTGAAGTGTTTTCAACGTATTGACATTTTTATGATTTTTGCTATCAAAATTGTTGATGTGTGTCATCAGACCCGTCTTTCCCAGTGGGCACTTTGGGCAAGTGCCCAGGGCCCCGCGATTGATAGGGGCCCCCTCAGATCAAACACGAAGTCCCTAGTTCCTGTTAAATCACCAAACGGAAGTCATAGGGGCCCCATTATCCTAATATGCCCAGGGCCTCCAATTGTTCAAAGACGGCACTGTGTGTCATAGTCTTTTCCTGTCATCTGCTTTAATATTGTTTGGTTGCTTGCTTTAAAATAGTGTGAATAAATCCATTGCGTTCAAATCCTGGCCTTCATATTCCATTCCACTAGCTCTCCGCTTCACTTGTGTTTGGATGTGAAATAAACGCCTGGAATAAAATGCATAGCAAGAGAGACGATCCTCTTAGCAATCCATGGATTCACCGTGCGGGTGCCGGGTCAATCGTGTGGGAGAGAGAGAATCTTTGAGCAGTTCCCGGGACTTGGGACCTAGGTGTAGGGTTAAGGAGGCCCCCTTTGAGATGTGGATCAACGCTCACCGTCACTGCTCGAGTGGCCCGCCATTTCTGGCCAAATTTGATAGGAGCCTGTTACTGCAGTTCTCGACAGGCCCAGATCTTTTAGAAGGTTATAGAGAGATTTTTCTGATCTACCTATTTCATCCTGACTTTGTCCCAAGACATGCATCTTAGCGACTCAGAGATGTTTATGGCTTTGTATTTGGAGTTAATAGGTATGCGTAATAATTTTGTACTTACGTGTGTACTATAAGAATTGTTTTCATGTCATTCTCTCGTATTCATCACATTAAAAACCACAATTATTTTTAAAAGTGGAGATACTTTAGCCTTCGTAATATTGACCTAAATACCTCTAAAAACATTTCAATGTACAATGTTACCTAGACGAGACACTGTCAAAAAGGTTCACATGTCATAAGAGCCAAGCTTTTAATGGCGCGAATAGACTTAGTCTTTAGCCCGAATACGGGTGCCAATGGAATTCGGGTAAACGACTACTTAGTCGTAAATGAACGGAGGTGAGTACGCCCGAGGAGCTCGATGGCGCAACTTGTTAGCGCGTTCGGCTGCGATCGTTGAAGTTAAGCAACTTTCGCAGTGGTCGGTAATTGGATGGGTGACCAAAAATTCACTATATCGAGCTCCTCCGTGCTTCGGAAGGCACGTTAAGCCGTTGGTCCCGGTTGCATTTGCAGTCGTTAGCACCCACCAATCCGCACTGGGCCCGCGTGGTGGGTCATGGCCCAATCTCCCTATTCCATCCATAGAGAAGGCCTGTGCCCCAGCAGTGGGGACATTAATGGGATGATGATGATGATGATGATGAGTACGCCTGTATTCGGATAGATTTCTTTTTGTGTACCCGTCAGCATCTTCCAGTCCGTAGTCCAGTGTAAATATTGCTTCGGGTGTCCGAATTCGAGTAATGTCTTTCGTGCACCTGAAAACGGGCTAACGAGCAAATGTAATTGCGGCATAACACTCCACGCCCTAACTGTCAAAATATGTGTCTTGACTATTTCGCTTCCTTGACTATTTGACTATTCCACATGGGCGTAACGTGAAAAATGTTCATTACTGTACCCCTAGCAGGAACCATTATCGAATTCGAATAGTTTGCAAACCGAAATGTCAATGTCAAATTTTGTATGGAAACTTGAACCTGCTGTTCCGGCACAAAGTACGTAACGAGAACTAAAAATCAGTACACATTTGACAATGACATTTCGGTCTCGCAAACGATACGAATTCGGTATTGGTTCGTGCTAGGGGTACTGTTCTGATATATAAATAGTTATTGTTGTAAAGGCAAGAATTGTTGCTAATAATGTTTCCAGCGTTGTAATTAATACTATGGCCATTATTCAAAATTTAAACTTATTTTAGGAGAAAATCTGCTTTGGAAGATGTAGCGGTGAAGCCACTCACTCAGTTCCCTGTCGCCTTAGAAGAAGAGGTGAGTGCTTGGTATTTTTTATGTAATTAATTAATTTATTTATCTTTAACAAAGTTTCTACAGCGGTTTTTTGTGAAATTTAATACAATAAAAATATAGATACAATCCTAAGGCCAATTGCAGAAACTCATTATGTACACACGTAGATACTAACGGCGTTATTATATGTCAGTAATTATTACATTAAATTTAATTTTAAAAATTGTGTAAAAATCATATAATTCACTAACATAAATAATAAAATAAAATTAAGATTGGACAAAACATAACAAAAGGACAAAAAAAAGAACACAAACACTGAATATTCATATAAAAGGGTTTTCAAGAATTTGTCACATGATAACTTTATGAAGTATGTGTGCGCGTTTGTATGTGTGTGTGTTTGTGTGTGTGTGTGTGTGTGTGTGTTTGTGTGTGTGTGTGTCCATGCAGCTGCAATGCTATGCCTGGTAACGAGATGGCGGACTAATCAAAAAATAAGAGAGAAATTGGTTGCAGGCTTGACTTGTTAAACAAGATTTTAGGATTGTAAGCAAGCATTTTCAGAGCCCACATCCAAATCAATTTCCATTTATACAAAAAACCCCGTAAAATTGCAAATGGGCGTTCATCGTTGATCTTGATCTGGTACAGTAGGTACCAATTGTACAATATCTGTGGTTTGGTGATAAACAGCCAGCGCCATCTAGTTAGGTTAATTCGCAACTTCACAGCACTGTATCTACGCCACGATTAGATGATTAACATATCACATGATGCTCTGTAAAGAAAATACAGGCAATCTATTAACTTAAAGCATACTATTCGGTAAATGAATTTATGAATGATAAGTGAAACTGTCACGGAAAGCTCACTAACTTGATTGAAACTGAAACTGTTCAGTAGTTGTGTTGATATAGTTATTGTACTTGCAACACCCTGACAGGGTCATGTACCATGCTAAAATAATTTTAAGATCCTATATATATATACTGTACATGTACAATTAATTAAATAAATAAAACTTTTTGTTCCTTAAGTTTTCACGCACATCACTCATTAAATAAAATATAAATTCAAATTCAAATTCAAACTCATTTATTCAGTCTAGGCTGTTACAAGCTCTTGTGAAAGTCAAACGCTACGCCATCGGTTCGTAAATCTACGGCGGGAGACCTTGTACTGAGAAGAACCGGCAAGAAACTCAGCAAGGGCTATTTTTTTCTCCCTGTTTTGTTTCACACAGTGTCGTCAATTGAAAGATGACATCAAAAATTGAATACATGTGTTGATTTCAACTTCCATCACATTAATATTATTAATTAACAAAAGTTAGGTATAACTAGGTACTATTTTTAAATTTAGAAGTGGCGATTAAACAATTTTCAACCAAATTAGCAAAGTAAAACGACAGTCTATTATGTTAAGCCCAAGGTGACTTATCATTTATGAAATCTTTTACAGTATAGTAACCTTTCTTAAGGAGATATGTTTTTATGCACACTTTAAACTTATTAAAAGGTAAATTAATTATTTCTTTTGGTATTTTATTATAGTAACATATACCTTGACCCACAAATGAACCAAGAACCTTTTGGAGTCTCAATGGTGGCAATTTTAGTTTATCTTTATTTCTGGTATTGAAATTATGTACATCATCGCGCCTCGTATATAAATTTATGTTCTGACGCACAAACAATATACAATTGTAAATGTATTGAGAGGCAACAGTCATTATACCTATTTCTTTAAATTTATCCCTAAGAGAAGTTCGAGATCCCAAGCGGTAAATAGCTCTTATAGCTCGTTTTTGAAGAATAAAAACTGTTTCAATGTCTGCGGCCGTGCCCCATAATAGAATGCCATACGACATAATGCTGTGAAAGTAGCTGAAGTATATTGTCCTAGCAGTGTCGACATCTGTAAGCCGTCTTATTTTATAAATTGCATAAGCAGCAGAACTTAGTTTACCGGCTAGTGTTGTAATGTGAGGGTTCCATTGAAGTTTGTGGTCTAGTGTTACGCCTAAGAAAACGGTTGTATCGACTAAAATTAGTTTTTCACCATTTAGAATTATATCCCCCATTTCAACATGCTTTACATTCGGCAAAGTAAATTTCACACATTTAGTTTTGCTCGCATTCAGTTTAAGATTATTAGAAGAGAACCAGTGAAGTACCTTGGAAAGTGCATTGTTTACATCGTCATAATTTGTTTTACACCTGTCAACGTTAAAAATTAGCGAGGTGTCATCTGCAAACAAAACAATTTCACAAAAATTTTCTACAAAGAAAGGTAAATCATTAATGTAAATTAAAAAAAGAAATGGACCTAAAATTGAACCCTGAGGAACGCCTATTTTCACATGAGATCCGGCTGATTTTGTACCGTTAATATCAACTATTTGTGTCCTTTCTGTTAAATATGATTGCACTAATTTTTGTGCGGAATCTTTTATGCCGTAATGATTTAATTTTCGTAACAAAGTTTGATGATTAACGCAATCAAACGCTTTAGATAAATCGCAGAAAACCCCAAGAGCATTCTGCGACTTTTCCCAAGCATTAAATATATATTTTAGCATAGTGGCCCCAGCATCAGTCGTGGAACGGTTTTTAGTGAAACCGTACTGCGCTCTGTGTAAAAGTTTATTAATGTTAAAATGAGTCAACAATTGTTCTAACATTATTTTTTCAAAGATTTTACTCAATGCTGGTAATATAGATATTGGCCTATAGTTGCTAGGATCTTTACAATTTCCAAACTTAAATAAAGGTATGATTTTACTGAATTTCATGAGATCAGGGAATACTCCCTGATCTATACATGAATTAAAAATATCAGCTAGGTAAGGGGCTATAGAATGTATAATATTATTTATGACTTTGACAGATATACCCCATAAATCAGATGCATTTTTCATTTTTAATGAATGGAAAACTTTAATTATTTCAAAAGAACTAACGTGCTTGAAATTAAATAATAAACCACACGGAGGTACATATTTTTGTAACAGAGCTGTAGCAGTATCAGACGATGAGTCCAAGTTGGAAGTAGTTTCTAATGGTATATTCATAAAAAAATTATCGAAAATATCTGCGACTTCATGTTTCGATTTTACGAGATTATTATTGATTTTAAGAACCATGCTATTTTCACGAGGCTTACACTTGCCACTTTCGCGCTTAATGATATCCCAAGTGGTCTTTATTTTATTACTAGATTTTTTAATTTTATCCCTAATAAAATTGGACTTTGCAGTATTACATATGCTTTTAAACAATTTGGAATATTTTCTAACATAATTAATAAACTCAGGATCCTGGTTATATTCTTTGATTCTATAAAGCTCATACAGTCTTGTTCTACTCTTATATATACCACTTGTCGCCCAGTCACAGAACTGCAACTTCTGTGTACATTTAATGGTTTTCAGTCTGAACGTATTTTGAAATTCATTATTTATTAAATTAAAAAGATTTTTGTACAAAATATCCGGATCATCATGCGTCCAAGGCATTAAAGGAAGTTTATCGCTAATGTTATTTTTAAAATTATTAACGCGCTCATTTGTTATAGGTCTACACTCTATTATGTTCGGCTCAGTACTGACATTGAAACTATATGTTGTCTTTAAACCGAGATGATCGGAAGTAATATCACTAAAGACTGACTTTTCAATTGCATCCAATTCAGAAAAAAAGTTGTCTAAACAAGTGGCTGAGTGAGATGTTACTCTGGTTGGTTCAGTAAACTGGAAATTTAAATTAAAACATTTAAACAAAGTAATTAACCGAAGACTCAAAGAGCTATTTTCAAGTAGATTGACATTAAAATCACCACATACTATTACAGATTTATTTTTTAATTTATTGAGAGAGTCCTCCATGACTGATTCAAATGTACCAAAGTTTCCTGAGGGGGGCCGGTATACACATACTATACAAAAATTTACTAACTCTACACACGACAGCTCAACATGGCGTTCCACTGAAAGGCTTACAATGTCCTTTCTTTCCTTACATTTTACATGATGTTTTACAAAAATTAAAGACCCTCCATGAATAGCTGCCCTGCGTACAAATGCACTGGATAGTTGAAAATTGTTTAAATAAAATGACATTTCATGTTGTTGCAGCCAGTGTTCAGTTATGCACATGATATGAGTTTTATGATTTAGCTAATAATTCTAACTCTAAGTCTTTGCCGGCCAAGCCCTGGATATTTTGGTGAATAATATTGACATAATGGGGCTTAGCTTTTGTCATACGCTTCAGTTTAAATCTAAAGAGTTTATTGTAGAACTACAATTTATCAAAAGATTTGAATTAGTACAAGTACTAATGTCAGTTTTAAAAGAAGTAATTACAATTTGTAAATTAAAAGCTAACAAATTAGCTAATTGTGTCCGAGATTTCTTTGAAAGATACATAGTATCTGAAGTCAGTTTAAAATTACTAATAAATTTATTAATGTCAAAAAACAAAATGACGTCACTATGACGATTAATCAAATTATACAAGTATGTATTTAAATCAAAGATGCGCTTATTTTCATCCAACGTCAAATTTTTAGCATAAGGGAAAGCGCTGATTATTAATTTGCAGTTAGTTTCTCCTTGTAACTTTAATAATACATTAAAACTATTCAATATGTCCCTTTTTCTAATGTCAGAGCTGTCACCACATAAAATGATTAAATTGGTAAAACTATCTACTTTATGCATTGTATAAATTTCTATGGAATCCAAAAGATTCATGCGTTCCTTCCTTAAGGCAATATTTTTGTAGAAGCTATTATTTTTCTTAATTAATCTATCAGTTTTCTTAATAAATTTATGAATTTTTGTATATTTCTTTAATTTCCTACTGCCTAAATTTAAAGGTCTAGGTATGTTAATACTATTGCTACTGGATAGTGACTGTCTTGCTGACTGTATTTCTGAAGATTCCATCAGTTCTTCAAAAAGACTGAGTGTATGTTCCGTTTCTTGCTGTTGTTGCTGCTGAACGAGTTCACTAATATGGTGGTTGGCATCTATGAGTTCCCGTTCCAGCTCGGTGATGCGGTCCAGGGCCCTCTCATATGTGTTGCATTGCTGGTCGAAGGTACTAAGTGTGCTTTTCAGTTAGTCTCTTTCCTCGATGACATCTACATGTTGTGAATGCAGTTCAGCTAATTCAATCTTCAGCTGTGAGTTTCGACTAACAACAGCTTTGATTTCCATTTCACTATCTTCACGTTCCCGTAGAAGCTGATCACATGTATTCTTCGATTCCTTTAGCTCCAGCAGTAAGTATATATACTGTACATGTGCAATTAATTAAATAAATAAAACTTTTTGTTTCTTAAGTTTTCACGCACATCACTCATTAAATAAAACTAGTTTTTTACGGGTTAATGCACGAAACTTTATATATTTATTGACGTTTCGTAGCCTTTACAGGCTACGTCGTCAGAATCAAATAATATTTAATTTTGTCGAGCTACCTTCGAAAGACTTTTTATTGAGCGTTCGGTTCGGCTGTAAAGGCTACGAAACGTCAATAAATAAATAAAGTTTCGTGCATTAACCCGTAAAAAACTAGTTTTATTAAATAAAACTTATTTTTATACATTATCATACATATTTGACAAGAATTAAACTACTTAAAGAATACACAATGCACGTTTATTGTATCGCGAAAGAAGTTAAAAATATGTCGATATGTGGTTTTCACCTTCCGTAATGAAAGATTTTTTCAGAAAGCTTTTCGACAATCCCCTTTTTTCAGTGACAGCACTTCAGCATTGCGAATTAGACTAAAGACCTTGTTAATTCCCCATCGCTTGCAGTCAAAATCAGGTAAAAAATGTGTTAAAATCAATTTAACCATAATAGCAACAGCAAAACATATCAATTAAATTCTATTGTACTCATAAGTATCATTATCCTTAAGCTCAAACCCGAATCAAATGTCTTCAGAAGCTTTCATCGAATGATCTTCTGATATTTATGCTTTTATTTTTAAAGCAGTTAACTGCTAGATGATTAAATCTAAAGAAAAGTTTAGTAGAAAAAAATCCACGCGGACCAGACAGCGGACGGGACTCGAACCCGCACTATTTGCTTTCTTTCTAGTAAAATTTTCTTTAGATTTAAACATCTAGCAGTTAAATGCTTAAAAAATAAAAATATAACTATAATTTCTATTTCTTCTTTCAAATGTTTAATACTTGTAAAGGTAAGGTAAGACGTTGTGGGTTACCTATAATGCGTAGAGATGGCGCTGCCTTGCAGCCTAAGGCTAGAGAAAATTCGATACGGCCTTCAGGACTGCGGTAGCATAATGGTCAGTGAATTCGCCCGGATAGCGAAGGGTGCGGGTTCGAGTTCCGTCTGCTGCCTGGTCCGCGTGGAATTATTTCTAGTAAACTTTTCTTTAGTTTAAAACATCTTTTGATAATCCAAATATCAAGTGAAGATCTAGATTCAATAACCGCTAACTAACAATTATCAACAACAACAGGACAGGTATGCTGAGTTTTATGAATGCCACCGAACAACGAAAGAGGTGCCCTCGAATCAAGGAGAATTAAGATCCATTGTCTTCGCCAAACCCTCTGTGGAACAATCATGACCTTATGCAAATCATAATACAAACTTTGAAATCTTCTTTGAATCGTCTAATGTTTTTGATCAGTCAAAAATTCGGATCAAGTTTACCAAGAAGAATAGGCTCACTAAACTCATCAGCAAAACCACAACGGAAATCTATATATATATAAAATTCAAAGGTGACTGACTGACATAGTGATCTATCAACGCACAGCCCAAACCACTGAACGGATCGGACTGAAATTTGGCATGCAGGTAGATGTTATGACGTAGGCATCCGCTAAGATTTAAGGATTTTGATAAACCACCCTCAAGGGGATAAAATTGGGAATGAAAGTTTGTATGAAACTTTGTCAATTTTAAACCGATCGGGCTGAGACTTTGCATGCAGGTATAAGAAGAATCATAGATGAATGTCATTGTGTATAATACAAGCCTGAGAGCAAAACTGTAGTCTACACTTCAGCTCTACACCGAAGCGAAGCGAGGGCGGGCCGCTAGTTAAATTATATAAGAAAAAATATTAATTTGTTTCTTAAAAACAGTGATGTTCACACACTTAATACAAGAAACAAAAATAAACTAACTTTACCTGCTACTAGGCTTCACAAAATCAATAATTCATTTAAAGGTCTTTGTGTTCGCTTATACAATAAAGTCCCAAGCAATATCCAAGAGTTAAGCATAAATAAATTCAAAGATAGTATAAAAAAAGCACTTATTAAAAAAGCTTATTACAAAGTGTCTGATTATATTACAGACAAAAATGCTTGGGTTTGAACTGTTCCAATCATTCCAACAGGTTTTCTATATTGTATTGACGTTGTAACAACATAATGATTTGTAAATGTTGTTACATTATGCTTTTATTGTTGTGGAGTTTTTTTCGCTCGTTTTTCTCCGCAGCTAAAAAATATGTCCAATAACGAGTGGTAGGGAAAAAAAATGTTTGGACGATTCAAAAGTGTTGTACTATACATCCAATTTGAATAAAGATATATTGATTTCTGATTTCTGATTACATAAATACCGTGAATTCGTTAACATGTTGGTGTGAATTGTTTTGCGCTAATATGGAGTGTGATTTCGCTATATAAATGAGGAAGCACGAAGGATTGTTAGCAGTAAAACTTACTGTAAGACTCTATCAATGTTTTGTGTGACCTTGTACATGGATAAGGTCGTTACTACTATAATTTTGCTTCAAACTGAGTTATCTTTGACTTAATATTAAGCGCAGTCAAATCATGTATTGTTTGTTGATTCATGTGATCTCATGTTCTGTCTACCTTACAGACGATCAGTGTGAAATAACAGAAACTTACGTAGAGTCTGTGCGGAAATAGAATGGGACTAACATTAAGATTTTTATTTAGCAATTTAACCCAGCCATCTGTCAAACGTCAAAGTTTTGTATTGATACGAATTTGTTTGTTGTTGTGATTTCTTGCGTTTTTTTGTATTTAATCATGTCTAAAAAGGGTTAAACCTTACATATATGGTAGAAAAGCACTACAGCGCCCTCCAATCTAAATCACATTCTCTTTCCGCACAGACTAACATTATTTGCCAACTTTTCTTGCTAAGTGGCCAAAATATTCCAGGACCATTCGAAGACAGATAGGCGAGTGCCTTACCTTGATTTTGAGTTGATTCAAAATTCGTTGACAGATCTCTAAACGGACTGTGCGAAACTTTAGGTAGCTGTCATTTTCTATATTTTCTTTCCCACACAATATAGCAAGTGAGACGCAAACTTAAAATTAATAATAATAATAAATTCTTTATTTCTCACCATAATCAGTTTCTTATTCCATTAAAAACACTAAGTAAAAAGGTCACTTATCTAATTATGGTGGGCTGACACCTGAACTAGGAAAAATCCCGTGTCTCAGGTTATCAGCACTCCACTCTTTAAATGTAATGTAATACAACACAGTTTACTGTAATTTGAAAATATTGATTAATATTATTTACTAAAAAACTAATTTATTTGACAATTATAATATTGGATTTGAGGGTAGGTAGTGTGAATACGAGTGTCTTTGATATGCGTGAACAAGAAAGAAAATTGTATTTAAAATTTATCCTTTGCCATAATCATGTAATACCTGTTGTTAATGAGTTCTCAAAGTCACGACTTTGATAACAGAATCTTATAAAATGTGTACAGTTCAGTTACTATAAGAATTTAAAAATATAATGCAAGGAATAGAAAGGGTTTAAATCTGCATTGAATAAACTAAAAAACACATTATACTAAATAGTTTATAATTACTAATCTGAATTTTGAACAGAATAAAATTAAAGTCTTAATTTCGAATAAAACCTAGGTCATCATCATCATCAGCCTATTAATGTCCCCACTGCTGGGGCACAGGCCTTCCCTATGGATGGAATAGGGAGATTGGGCCATAACCCAACACGCGGGCCCAGTGCGGATAGGTGGGTGCTAACGACTGCACATGCAGCCGGGACCAGCGGCTTAACGTGCCTTCCACGGAGGAGCTCGAGATAGTAAATTTTTGGTCACCCATCCAATGACCGACCACTGCGAAAGTTGCTTAACTTCAACGATCGCAGCCGAACGCGCTAACCACTTGCGCCATCGAGCTCCTCATTGTTTATAGTATTTTTGCAATATTGCATTAATCCGGCTTGATTTAGTAATATGACTACACGATAACACAGAATCATCAACTTGTTGATGATAAATAAATAAAATAAAAATAAGTGAAACACATTATTTGCCACCATTTTCACAAAAAAAAGGCTAATTGATGTTCTGTTTGAGTGTTATAATAAAAAAAGACAAAGATGCTTTCATTTAATTATATCTATATATATAAACATGAAACCCGTTTTCCGTTGTCACGACATAACATGAAAACGGCTTGACCGATTTGGCTGTTTTTTTTTTGTAGTTTTCTAATACTCTGTACAAGGTTCTTACGGAAAAAAATATAAAGAAAATCCCAAGGGGATAAAATAAGGAATGAAAGTTTGTATGAAACTTTATCAATTTTAAACCGATCGGGCTGAGACTTTCCATGCAGGTATAAGAAGAATCATAGATGAATGTCATTGTGTATAATACAAGCCTGGGAACAAAAACTGTAGTCTACACTTCAGCTCTACACCGAAGCGAAGCGAGGGCGGGCCGCTAGTTTAATATAAAAATGAATCGCTGAATGTGTTGCTAAACGCAAATCTCGAGAACAGCTGAACCGATTTCGATAATTCTTTTTATAGAATATTCCTTGAAGTACGAGGATGGTTCTTACGCAGAGAAAATAAAAAATATCCTTAAAAAGTCCAAAAACAACACTTTTCTTTACTCCCATACAAACGATTCGTATTAATACTTAAAAGTCAATTTGAACTTTAATACCATACCATAAATTTCAAATGTTAGTGGAGAGGTTCCGGGAATGAAAAACAATTGAGTGACGTGATGTTAATAGAAGTTTAGAAAAGGCAAATACACTATTTTCAGTTTTTTTCATAATTATATGAAGAGTCATTTTAGTCTACACTACAGCTCTACACCGAAGCGAAGCGAGGGCGGGCCACTAGTATTTAATAAAAGTATCCCACCACAAAACATTCTCATGTAAATGTTGGCAAGACGAGACCATGTGACTCGCACTGTCAAATATTTATCAGATCTCATGTAAAAGCAAGCTTCTGTCTAAACACCATAATGGCGCGATTATACTTGGTAGCTAGCCCGAATGCGACTGCCAATGGAATTCGGGTAAACGACTAAGCGTCAATGAACGGAGTCGAAAAGGCTGTATTCGGGAAGATTTCCCTATGTTCACCTTAGATTAAAACAAAAAGGGTAGATACGGCACTAGCCTCACAAAAGTGATCCGCACAAATTGTGGTCCACGACCCTAATCGCTTTAAACCGTTTTCCAGCCCGTGTTCCAGTGTAAATATTGCTTCGGGTGCCCGAATTCGGGCTAACGACCAAATGTAATTGCTGCATAACTCTACAAGGCCTACGTTAACGAATTACACATTCAGTCAAAATAAGCGACTACCAATTAACAAACTAGTGGTATTATAATCTGCGAGGATTTTCCAAACATAAAATTCAATTATTAGGGGAGAAGGAAGCACCTTAGCACAGGGGCAGATTTGAACATGTTGATTTCTGAACGTAACTTTATGTTAATTTATGCCGTAACTACATTTTAATATTGGCAGCACTGGCTGTGACAAACGTCTTGTAACAAAGCGCGCGCGTTTCGTTTTCAAAAATATTTATAAGCTGTCGTTGTATTTGTACCGATAAAGAAAAAAATAAAAATAAATATTGTAAGGAATTTACTATCACGTGAGTAAAGGTTTCCAACTAATTCTTTCACAAAATTGTGCAGTACTTAGTAGTTTTCAACCCACCTTGTTGTTTTTACTTGCCAGTTATTTCAAATTATTTTTTTGTAAATCTTATTTTCCAAGTGACCGTGGGTGGGGCAGATTTGAACAAAGCAAACGGGGCAGATTTGAAAGGGACGTTCAAATACAAACTTCATAATTATGTTTTCATGCAAGTTTGATATTAAGTTTATTTTAAGTTTAATTTAAAACTTTTGTGCAATATGATTACTTTTGTTAACAAGGAGGAAGCCCAACACAATGAAAATACTATTTTTATTTTTGGTACTGTAATGCAAGATGTAATTTTAGAAGTTTCGTATAAGTTTATTTTATATTTTATTACAATAAATATCATTATAATAAAGACAAATTATTACTCTATCCTCTCTTTGTTCTGGTTTTTAACCCGTTGTTCAAAACTGCCCCATGTCAAAATGCCAAAAAACACATTATTTTTCTTTAACGTGAAAACGTTAAAATTAAAAAACATTTCATCATTTTTATATTAAAGGAGTAAGTAAGCTAAGAAAACTATGTTTTTTCAATTTCTCTTTACAGTTGATTTTTTATGAGTCTAAATACGAAAAATGTGCTAATGTGCCTCCCTTTCCCCTATATATTTAAACATAAAAAGAGTACAAAATTAAATATTATAATTAAACTTCAATGCTCTATATCCAAAATATGTGGGCTTGTTTGTGAATTCCATAGTTCGAAACACTAAGAATATCTAGAAACATGAATTTCGTACATCAACCTCTAGTCTATGGTTTTCCTGTTCATTATTAGCATTAAATTTTACGTTATATCTGGTCCTCGTCGACATAATCCAAATTAGTAATCATTTTGCGGTTTTCTCATATCTTTTTGTTTTTAAAATTAATATGTTATCTTAACTAAACGAAATGAAATAAAATTATACTTTATTCAAATTGACTTATTGAAAGCTTTTTTGAATCGTCCAATATTTTTCCTACCATCCATTCAGGACATCTTTTAGCTGCTGAGAAAAATGGGCGCAAGGAACAATTAATTAAGTATATTAATTAGTTATGTGTGACCTAGTTACTTGTGAATTTAATGAGAAGACTGTCTTACTTAATTGAGCGTGTTCTTTATACCCAGATACTTCGATCATTTAAGTAATCTTGAATTCTTTAATATCCTTTCCTCATCAGAGTATTTTTCACATGGGTGTTTAGTCTATGAAGAGGTAGATTAACAATACTTTGTGGTAACTTATTACAAAAAGATATACAATTCCCCTAAAAATGAGTTTTGTGTTTTTTGTAATCTAAAAGTTGAAACAAGCTTATTTTTACTTTTTCGTGTTTAATCTATATATATAAAACTCAAAGGTGACTGACTGACTGACATAGTGATCTATCAACGCACAGCCCAAACCACTGCAAGGGACGGGGCTGAAATTTGGCATGCAGGTATCCGCTAAGAAAGGATTTTGATCAATTCTACCCCCAAGGGAATAAAATAGGGAATGAAAGTTTGTATGAAACTTTGTCAATTTTAAACCGATCGGGCGGGGACTGCATGCAGGTATAAGAAGAATCATAGATGAATGTCATTGTGTATAATACAACCCAGAGAACAAAAACTGTAGTCCACACTACAGCTCTACAACGAAGCGAAGCGAGGGTGGGCCGCTAGTTTATGAATATAGCTTTTCTTTATAAAATATCGTTTATGCACATAAATTATATTTTCACAAATGTACTGTCCCGCCAATGTTAAATAAACAGTGCGTAATAGGGAATATGCATGTAATTTAAAAAAGCCTCTTTTTATTTTTATATAAACTCTATTTCTTTTTAAGCTAGATAGATAAATGATATAAAAATGCGAAAAATTTGTAAGAATTTCAAATACCTTAAAACGCGATATAAGCGGTTGTAACGAAAAATATAACAATCACAACGTTCACAGGATATGTCATTGTCAAGATTATGGATGTATTCCGTAATATATACCAGTATACTGGCCAGTGTTAATGACGTCATGGATCGACGCTTTACTGGTGAATTGTTCCGAAATATATTGGCCAGTCCACTGACGTCATAAAACGACGAAATATTAAAAATAGTGCGAATAAAGAAGATTTTTTATTCACCTCATCCATTAAAAGGAATTCTTTTTGTTCGGATGCCGTTATTGTTCTTTAAATAAAAAAGAAATAAAACTCGAATGCATCTCACGCATGCTCGGTCATACGTCATAATTATTCTTTTTCCCGGTAAAAATATGGTAGCATACCAGCACAATATGGCGTCGAATTCGTGACGTCATTACCACTGGCCAGTATACTGATGTACATTTCGGAATACACCCTATAGCGCGAGTGATGTCGAAGCCGCGTTCCACCTACACACCGAATCTAACATTTCACTATGACATTTAAATTTTTATTATAAACTAGCGGCCCGCCCTCGCTTCGCTTCGGTGTACAGCTGAAGTGTAGACTACAGTTTTGTTCTCAGGCTTGTATTAATATAATACACAATGACATTCATCTATGATTCTTCTTATACCTGCATGCAGTCTTAGCCCGATCGGTTTAAAATTGACAAAGTTTCATACAAACTTTCATTCCCTATTTTATCGACTTGGGGGTAGAATTGATCAAAATCCTTTCTTAGCGGATGCCTACGTCATAACATCTAATTTACTGATTGCATTTTTGGCATCAGTATCGATCACTAATCACCCCCCCATAGTTATTTTGAAAATATATTTCATGTACAGAATTGACCTCTCTGCAGATTTATTATAAGTATAGATGTATGAATCAAAATGTCTATTTGTTTGACGTAGGTTCCGCCTTCCATTCGCAGTGAAAGTATGGAAAGCAAAATTACAGTATCTTGTAAGGTCATTGATCTTGTTTTGTAGATTTAGATGTATCGTGACGTCATATTCAAGCTTTCGGAAAGAGTGCGCGTTTGCCCGCGCAAAGTGGAGACGGAATTAAATGATTTATTTGCCGAAATGGGGCAGATTAGTTACATTAGATAGGTCGGTCATTCAAAGCTTTGTACTTAAGCCTACTCACTCAACCATTTCAAATGGCATGCAGATATTAATTAAATAGTTAGATGAATACCAGCAAACCAGTGAACCAAAGGTTCACCAAAACCTGATTTAAAAAAAAAACAAAAATGTATTTAATTAATTGAGAACTTCGGAGATTTTGTGTGGTTTCGTTTGAAATTCGTGATTTCTCGAAAACCGGAAGTGCTACGTTACTCAAATCCGGTTTGTAGTCTTATCAGACTATTCTTAACTTATAACTTAAATATTCTCTTTATCTATCTCTTACGGTTTGGCCGCTGAAACAGCACCACAGACAGACAGACGGACGGACTTGTCTAATAGATAAGAGATTAGATAAATGTCATACAAATACATTATCAAAGAAATTGTAATAAGAAGATTTGAATATTCATAAAATGTCAAAACAAATACAATATCACAGAAGAAACTGTTTTTTTTTATATATAATAATAATGTATGTCTTTAATTTAATTAATAATTATCCCGTTATCGCAAAAATCATTCAATCCTATCTTTTTTCAGTAAGATTGAGAAATGTCACCGCAACTTGTCTATTTATCCACGTTTTCGCAAAATTCCTAGGATTTTCGCTCTCTCAGAAACAAAATTCAGAATAACTACAATTCGACATTAAACATCAACCAAAGTTAAATAGTGACTAATTAAAATATCATGATGTCACATTAAAACTTATCTTCAATGAGAAATCCTTGATCGTGCTCTAAAGTTACGAAAAAATACATAATATACTGTACTATATTAACATATATGTTTATTATTAGTGCAAAATGACCTTGTCAGCGTGTGTTCTTGCGTCCCTTTCGCACACACGGCTCGTATCAACAAACACCGTTTGCCTTACCGTTTTCCTATAAATGAAACGTTTAAGCAAAACTGATCTTTATCTAAAGTACTTTTAGAGTGTAAATGATTCCGTGCTATAGTTTTCAGTGTTTATCTTGAAGCTCCGTCTGGAAATGGTTTAAATCTCATTGATTTGCTGTGGAGAATAATACTCTGCAACATTTAAATATAGAGTCGAGTTTTGATTGTAAACAACGTGTACATGAGCGATTTTGAAACATTTTAACTTTTCGTATATTATCTTTCGCTTCGTATTGTCATATGCAAGCATTTTAACAGTTTTTAGTTACCTTAAGCTTAATCGTGAAATTAGACGTGTTTTTAGAATATTGTAACAGAAAAAGTGTCTATTATCACTAGGCAACGGGACTGAAAAGTGCTTTGAAGTGTGGAGTGAAGTGTTTTCATTCGGGTAGAGTGTTAATGAAAGTGTTTATTTACTGATAAATCCGGGTTACAGTGTGAAGTGAAGTGAAAAATCAGTCAGACGCAGTTTACTTAATTACTTAACTTAGGTGCCTACTAATTTGGATTGAGTGTCAGAGTTTGGACCTACAAAAAGTGAGATAGTTCTAAAATCAACTTAGTTGTTTATGTCACTCGACTATAGTTAAATGATTGTGTTACCTAGTGATAACAGAAAATAGTCGTATTTTTTAATTAAATATGAAACTAAAACACTAATTCCTAAAATATAGTCGTCTTCATATCACTTGCATAGTTTCTAGTCGCTGGGTTTAAATATAAGTGAAAAGGCTATTTAGTTCAACTCACACACAAATTAAACTAAGTACTCATTTATGTTTTTATTTATTTTTTAAGCATTTAACTGCTAGATGTTTAAATCTAAAGAAAAGTTTACTAGAAAAAAAAAGTAGTGGGTTGCCTGTAATGCGAAGAGATGGCGCTGCCTTGCAGCTTAAGGCTAGGAAAATTTCGACGCGGCGAATAGGGCCGTGGTAGCATAATGGTCAGTGCATTCGCCCGGATTGCGAAAGGTGCGGGTTCGAGTCCCGTCCGCTGCCTGGTCCGCGTGGATTTTTTTCTAAGTACTCATTTGTTTCTTAGGTTTTCACGCACATCACTCGTTAAATAAAACAAGTTTCAACGGGTTAGATTTTATTTATTTATTGACATTTCGCAGCCTTTGCAGGAATGCGTCGTTTGAATAATGTTTAAAAAAAACATTATTCTGACGATTACAATATTATCTAATATATATAAAATTCTCGTGTCGCGGTGTTTGTGGTTAAACTCCTCCGAAACGGCTTTCCCGATTCTCATGAAATTTTGTGTGCATATTGGGTAGGTCTGAGAATCGGACAACATCTATTTTTCATCCCCCTAAATGTTAAAGGTAATCCACCCCTAATTTTTTTTTTTTAATTTTTTTATGATTCGTCATACAAAAATACGTACTACCCTAAATTTTCACCCTTCTACCACCAACCCCTATTATTTTAAGGCGGTACGAAATTCGCTGAGACAGCTAGTCTTATATATAAAATTCTCGTGTCACAATGTTAGTTACCATACTCCTCCGAAATGGCCTGACCGATTTTTATGAAATTTTATATGCATATTCCGTGGGTCTGAAAATCGGCTAATATCTATTTTTCATATCCATAAGTGATAATGGTTGTCCACCTGTAACGTAGTGTTCTGAAACCTACATTGCGCCTTCGCGCCAAAATTCAAACTGTTGGGTATTGTAACGTAGTGTTCTCATATGCTCTCATATGCTATCTCATATGTTCATGCTCTCATATGAGTTAGGAGGAATGTTATCCCAGGAAATTGATGGAACATTACGTTACACACCCCTAAAAACTTTTTTTTGGACAATAATTTTTTTTTTTATATATGGTATAAAAAATACTACCCTAAATTTTCACTCTTCTACCACCTGCCCCTATTTTTATGGCGGTACGAAGTTCCCTGGGTCAGCTAGTTATATTCTAATACATTATTATTATACAATCGCATTCTAATTTCTACTATACAAAATTTCATAATTTTACAAATACTATATTAGTCAAAACCAAAAATGCCGATGTTTTCTATGTCCCCAAGATTATTATTGTTATAGGTACAATCAAGCTGTAACAGCAGAAAAGATTGTGACAAAATTTAACACCCAAGAAGGACACATTCCGGGATACAAAGCATACTTTTTATCCCGAATGAAAAAATCCAAGACGACTATAGTTGTCAAATTCGCGAGCAGACGTTAAGACGCTAGAAATATTATACTAAACCTCCATAACTAGAGGTAGGGAGTATCGGCTTTCTGCTCGAATTGGAGCTTCCGTCACGGGAAGTAAACTCTACCTTAAACTCAAACTCATTTATTCAGTCTAGGCTGTTACAAGCTCTTGTGAAAGTCAAACGCTACGCCATCGGTTCGTAAATCTACGGCGGGAGACCTTGTACCTTGTGTAGAACCGGCAAGAAACTCAGCAAGGGCTATTTTTTTCTCCCTGTGTGTGTGTTGTTTCATACAGAGTCGTCAATTGAAAGATGACATCAAAAATTGAAAACATGTGTTGATGACAACTTTCATCACATTAATACTATTAATTATTAAAAGTTAAATATAGATAGGTACTATTATAAATAAAACTAGTTTTTACGGGTTAATGCACGAAACTTTATTTATTTATTGACGTTTCGTAGCCTTTACAGGCTACGTCGTCAGAATTAAACTTTTATTTAATTTGTCGAGCTACCTTCGAAAGACTTTTATTGAGCGTTCGGTTATTTCATTGTTCGATTTTTAAAGTTTTATTGTCTATGTATGAATTTATTATTTAATTTACTTAATAAAGTATTTTATTTAAAATTCTTTTTTGTAATTTTGAGTTTATTTATTTGAGACCCTAACTACCGTAAACTACCACCGGTTCCAAAATTGGGAGACCTTTCTGAGAAGAACCGGCGAAACGAACTCAAGAGAGGCTTTCTATCTCCTTCTTATGTTAAATTATGCAAACAAAAAGAACTAATAGTATCTGATGGTCTTGCAGTGTGTGCTCGGGGTTGGGATTTTATCTCCTGTATAATAGGTTCCCAAGCTGGTGGTATATACCAACCATCTTCCCTATTGAAATTTGGATATTTTTTAATCTCAATAGCCTCGCGCATCATTCGAGGAACGAACCGCCGCTCAGCTGCAAGGATCTGTGGTCTATCAAATCTAATGTAGTGGTTTGGTCCCCCTAATGCATGTTCACACACTGCAGATTTATTTTCGCGCCTATGTTTCATATCTAGAACTAATAGTATCTGATGGTCTTGCAGTGTGTGCTCGGGGTTGGGATTTTATCTCCTGTATAAATTTTATTTTTTTATTAAATAAGACCACAGTTATAAAACACTACATTTTGGTGGTGTTGTGTGTCTGTCGGTGAGTAAGGATCCAGGGCTCCACGAGGTAATGGATTGGGTCAGGGTAGGCAACAGTGCGAGTGATAGTTTTGGTATCGCAAGCGTCTATAGTCTAATAATGTAATGGAAGGTGACTTCAGAAGTATCTCTGAAGTAATTTTTTCAACCTGACGACTCTGTATATATCAATACAGGGAGAAAAAAGCAGCCCTTGCTGAGTTTCTTGCCGGTTCTTCTCAGTACAAGGTCTCCCGCCGTAGTTTTGCGAACCGATGGCGTAGCTTCTTGAACTTCACAAGTGCTTGTAACAGCCTAGACTGAATAAATGACTTTTCATTTCATTTTCATTTATAGTGGCTTCTTACTATCAGGCGGACCATGTGGTTGTTTAACACAAAATTTTTTTTCTAGTTATATTTTCTTTAGATTTAAACATCAAGCAGTTACATGCTTAAAAATAAAAATTATATAAAAAAAAATATTCAAAACTAAACTGCGAGATTCATCTACGTATAATATTTAGCAATATTTCTAGTAATTATCCTTAGAAATCTGAAATATTCAGAATGATTAACGAGTTAAACCGTTTTTAGTTAGTTCTCAGTATTAATAATGTCATCGTGATAAATTATGCTCGTCGGAGAACAAAACGTAGATTTGATGCTCAATCAAGTTTCATGTAAAATATCGCTAGTCATTTTTTTATAAGCGATTTTTTTTTCAATTCTCTGAGAAAAGGTTATCTACGCTTCTCATTATTATCGTCATATCTGATACCTAGTCTTTTATGTTTTAAGAATAATACCTTTTAATAATACAAGTTTCAACGGTATAGATGTACTGATTTATTTGTTTAAGACGTTTCGCATTCTTTTCACGCTGCGTTGTCAGAATTATAATTATGTTTCGCATCCCTTTGAGGCTGCGCTGAGTCCTCAGAATTATAATCCTATTTCGCATCCTTTTCACGCTGCGTTATCAGAATTATAATTATGTTTCACGTCTCTTTCAGGCTGCGCTGCGTCCTAAATTATAATCCTATTTCGCATCCTTTTCACGCTGCGTTGTCATAATTATAATTATGTTTCGCATCCCTTTCAGGCTGCGCTGAGTCCTCAGAATTATAATCCTATTTCGCATCCTTTTCACGCTGCGTTATCAGAATTATAATTATGTTTCACGTCTCTTTCAGGCTGCGCTGCGTCCTAAATTATAATCCTATTTCGCATCCTTTTCACGCTGCGTTGTCATAATTATAATTATGTTTCGCATCCCTTTCAGGCTGCGCTGAGTCCTCAGAATTATAATCCTATTTCGCATCCTTTACACGCTGCGTTATCAGAATTATAATTATGTTTCGCGTCTCTTTCAGGCTGCGCTGCGTCCTAAATTATAATCCTATTTCGCATCCTTTTCACGCTGCGTTGTCATAATTATAATTATGTTTCGCATCCCTTTCAGGCTGCGTCCTCAGAATTATAATCCTATTTCGCATCCTTTTCACGCCGCGTCGTCAGAATTATAATTATGTTTCGCATCCCTTTGAGGCTGCGCTGAGTCCTCAGAATTATAATCCTATTTCGCATCCTTTTCAGGCTGCGTCGTCAGAATTCGCATCCCTTTCAGGCTGCGCTGCGTCCTCAGAATTATAATCCTATTTCGCATCCTTTTCACGCTGTGCCGCCAGAATTAAAATTCAGACGTCGGAAATCAGAAATCAGAAATCAATATATCTTTATTCAAATTGAATGTATAGTACAACACTTTTGAATCGTCCAAACATTTTTTTCCCTACCACTCGTTATTGGACATATTTTTAAGCTGCGGAGAAAAACGAGCGAAAAAAACTCCACAACATTAAAAGCATAATGTAACAACATTTACAAATCATTATGTTGTTACAACGTCAATACAATCATGATTGATGATTTATTTAATATAGAAAACCTGTTGGAATGATTAAAAGGATGCGAAACGCCATTAACAAATAAATCAGTGCATCTATACTGATGAAACTTCTTTTATTTAATTAGTGGTGTGCGTGAAAACCTAAGAAACAAATAATACCTTTATTTTATTTTTATATTGAAAGGGTGGCAAACAAGCTCAACCGTAAGCGTCTATACCATAGATACCAAAACTATCATCGAGCCGTTGTCTATTCTGACCGAATCCCCTGCCCCGTGGAGCCCTAGAACCTTGCTCATCGACAGAAACACAACTCCGCCAAAAGGTAGTGTTATTTTACTGTGATCTTCTGTAAGGTAAAGATCATTTCCCCAGACGGGTGCTTCAATAGGGTATTTGATAAGTTTTAGAAAACGATCTCACGTTTTTGACTAATGTTTATGGAGTTCGTAATAAGTGGATATTCATCATTCTGTTGTGTATTTCAGTAAAAATAACCAAATCAAACACTCCATTTTTAATTTGGCGCGAAAACGTTTCTCTGGACAATATGGCGTCTTACTAGTGTGTGACGTCACACGACTGTTATTAAAACGTCAAATGATATATGATAAGTGACGTTACATTAATGTCACTTTAACCGGAAGTCTACTTGCGTGTGTCGTCATTTTAGGCTCCGCCAATCCCTAGTGTTTTGGGTCACGTGACAAAAGAAAAGAAAACTATTGTCTTTTTCGTGGGTTTTTAGTAAAATTATGAATATTGGTTTTTGTAAAAATAGTAAAAACCCCTGCCAATATTCATTCTAAACACAGATGCTAACAATTGGCACTTTTTTTTTAATACTGTCAAATACCCTATTCGAGTCTCTTAGTTAATTATATCAATCAACTCTGCCTGCGTTAACTGCAGAAATGAAGGAAGCTCATGAGAACGTTTAAGTCTTGTAGATCAGTTTTTATTGAAAATTCCATATAGAAACCTAAAATGTTTCTGCGGTAAAAGTATCATATGTCTTAATATAGTTATTAAACTGTCAGTGTGACAAATTTCATACAAATCTAGGTCCTGTTGTTTGATACATGTGTAGTTAAATTTGACTATTGCTCAATTTCACGTCAAAGAATAATAATAAGGTTTATTTAATTCCATGCAAAACAACAATAACTAAACAATTAATCAATACATCCCTCTTGCTCATTCAATTCAATATTATGATAATAATAAAATTAGAATTATATTAATAAATCGTTAAACAGTAGTATGTCATCGAATTGAAATAATAATACAAATTGATTGGTATGAATAAAGATACAATAAATATATAAGTGCTTTGAAAGGTACGTTGAGCTGTTGGTCCCGGTTGCATCTGCAGTCGTTGGCATTCGCCTATCCACACCGCCCGCGTGATGGCCCAATCTCCCTATTCCATCCATGGGGAAGGCCTGTGCCCCAGCAGTGGAGACATTAATAGGCTGATGATGATGATGATGATGAAATATATACGCTAGTGTTGGCGAACTATCGAAATGAAAACTATCGACAGTTTACATCGAAAATCATGTACCCTATCGATAGGCCTATCGATAGGCCTATCGATAGAATCGATACAATCGATAGTATCGAAACTATCGATAGCACAGAACAAGGCAATACTATCGAATGAGTGCAATAGTATCGATACTATCGATAATATCGATACTATCGATAAGCCGATCGATTGTCATACGGTTGGTCGGCTATCGATAGACTATCGATTAATCCTCGATAGTCGACTATCGATCGGCAACACTAAATATATGCTTTTTACGGGTAAAAGCCTCCTCCAAGGACTTCCATCTTATTCTGTCTGTGGCTGTGGCTAGTCAATTGCGACTTGCTATCGTTGCTATCTCATCAGTCCATCTGGCACGTAGCCGTCCTCTTATTCGTGTACTTCGTGGTCCATGAAATTTCACTGATCTCATAGTCCATCTGTCTTCGTTATATTTCGCCAAGTCACCTGCCCACATCCATTTTAGTTGCAGAGCAAATGTTAAGGAATTAAAATTGTACTTGATTCAAAATGATTTATAGAAAGCTCTTTTCAATCGTCATAATGTATTTTCCTACCCTATCATAAGATAAGAATTTTAATAACTTGATTTAATGAACCATAGTGGGAGCAAGACCTAGTTTTTAATCTAGAGTTTATTTTGTTGATATTTTAATAAATGCGTCTAGCCGTCACATTCATCCGGTTACTGAAAGGCTGTGCAATGATAAAACTAATGCAAACTACAAGTTTTATCAGTAATTGACATTTTATATTATCGTTTTGAAATGCACAATTTATTCATAGGTTTTTTTGTTGCTTAAGTCTCTAATACCTAAACCCAATTCGTTATTATTAACAAAACAAATATAAGCAAGTAGGTATAGTATAGTATCAATTTTAATAACTTGATTTAATGAACCATAGTGGGAGCAAGACCTAGTTTTTAATCTAGAGTTTATTTTGTTGATATTTTAATAAATGCGTCTAGCCGTCACATTCATCCGGTTACTGAAAGGCTGTGCAATGATAAAACTAATGCAAACTACAAGTTTTATCAGTAATTGACATTTTATATTATCGTTTTGAAATGCACAATTTATTCATAGGTTTTTTTGTTGCTTAAGTCTCTAATACCTAAACCCAATTCGTTATTATTAACAAAACAAATATAAGCAAGTAGGTATAGTATAGTATAAAAAATCGTACATTTTTTTTATAAAAAAGTTGCTCTTTTAAAAAACAGATAATAATTATAATAAAAATAAAAGATGCTTAGGCTGTTTTTTAAGAGTGTTCTTTAATTTATCATCGTACAGCTTTTCAGAAACCGGTTGTATGTGTCGACTGGACGCATAAATTAAAATATCAACCGACTAAACTCCAAATCAAAAAACTAGGTAAGCCGTGACATATAATGTTAACTAAGTCGCTGAAAGCCTAATCTACTAATACACAGAACTTACAAAATTAGTTCATAATAGTAGTGTAGAGCTGAAGTGTAGGCTACAGTTTTTGTTCTCAGGCTTGTATTATACACAATGACATTCATCTATGATTCTTCTTATACCTGCATGCAAAGTCTCAGCCCGATCGGTTTAAATTGACAAAGTTTCATACAAACTTTCATTCCCTATTTTATCCCCTTGGGGGTAGAATTGATCAAAATCCTTTATTAGCGGATGCCTACGTCATAACATCTACCTGCATGCCAAATTGCAGCCCGATCCGTCCAGTGGCTTGGGCTGTGCGTTGATAGATCACTATGTCAGTCAGTCACCTTTGAGTTTTATATTTATAGATATCGTAAAGGCAAACGCCATTTTGGGTGTATAGAATTTTCCGGCTAATCTTCATTTCAGATACTAAAATTAGGGATGCTGACAAACTTTCTTTTCTCCGTCTATCGGGTATATTCATAATTAGCTTATTAATATCCCCACTGCTGGGACACACGCCTTCCCTATGGATGAAATAGGGAGATTGGGCCATGACCCACCACGCGGGCTCAGTGCGGATTGGCGGGTGCTAACGACTGCAGATGCAGCCGGGACCAACGGCTTAACGTGCCTTCTGAAGCACGGAGGAACTCGAGATAGAAGATTTTTGGTCACCCATCCAATAACTGACCATTGCGAAAGCCACCTTCGTAGTGGTAACTTCAACGATCGCAGCCGAACGCGCTAACCATCCGCGCCATCGAGCTCCTCGATATATCTTTATATATATAATTCTTCTGTGAGTGTGTATGTCACTGAACTTCTCTTAAACGACTGGACCGATTTTGATGAAATTTTTTGTGTGTGTTCAAGTGGATCTGAGAATGGTTTAGATTCACAATTTTGTCCGCTGGACAATGTTTTTTTAATTAAATTTTTTTATTGCGGTACGAAGTCTTCTTTATATATATAATTCTTCAGTGAGTGTGTATGTCACTGAACTTCTCTTAAACGACTGGACCGATTTTGATGAAATTTTTTGTGTGTGTTCAAGTGGATCTGAGAATGGTTTAGATTCACAATTTTGTCCGCTGGACAATGTTTTTTTAATTAAATTTTTTTATGGCGGTACGAAGTTCGCTGGGTCAGCGCATATAAGTATATTTGTATAGAAATACATATAAAACATCCATGACTGGAGTATTGGATATATTCATCACTCAAACGTCACCACCGGGATTCGAAACCGGGACCTCTCGAGCAGACGACACCTTGAAGTCCGGTGTACAAACCACTCGGCCACGGAGTTCATCTAGTATACCGTTTTAATGTTATAAAATCGGCAACGTATGATTTGGTACATCGTTCAGTTGACCTTCAATGATGATAGCATTTTAAGTCTGAGAACCACTTCGAATTCTTTTAATTAGAGGATATTTTTAAAATCGACTTACAAGTTTGACTTATTTGAACACGCAAGAATAAACGATTACATTACGCAAGAGAAATAATTGTTTTAGATTTAAATGGTGGCTTACGTTAAAACCACTACTGCTTATCAGTAACATTGTACAAACATATGGACGTGATAACTGCGATGGCTGTAGATAAGCGGATTAACTTCCCTTGTAATACCATTGGCGTTTGATAGTGCTTATAGCTGGCTTATAAAGGCTGTATATGGGCTTATAAAATTTTCTATTTATTTATCGATTGCGTTGCTTGTGACGTATTTTATCCGTTTTATTTTTAATTTTATTTAGTGGATTTTATTTAAACAAGGCACATTAATGTGTCCAATGTAGCTTTGAATGTTAAAGTTTTAAACGTCTCTTCAAACAACTCACATCTTGGTGACGGCATTCTGGTATTACAAACATTGGTTTATCTTTATATATATAATTCTTCTGTGAGTGTGTATGTCACAGAAATTCTCTTAAACGACTGGACCGATTTTGATGAAATTTTTGTGTATGTTCAAGGGGATCTGAGAATGGTTTAGATTCACAATTTTGTCCGCTGGACAATGTTTTTTTAATTAATTTTTTTTATGGCGGTACGAAGTTTGCTGGGTCAGCTAGTATTAAAATAAGTTTTAATAACTTTGATAAGTCACAATTGGGGCGAAACCATTCTATCTAATTAAAATTAATGTTTTTCCCCAGTTCTAACACCGTAAAAGGGGTTTTTTTATCGCACCGTGTTTTATGCTCTCAATTTATGATATGTACCAGGTCCTGTATTGGGCAATCGTGTATTTTTTTAAAATTTCACATGTTTGTGTAGGTCATTGTTATTAAGACTACGTACTCAAGGCATCATCGAGGAGCTCGATGGCGCAACTGGTTAGCGCGTTCGGCTGCGTTCGTTGAAGTTAAGCAACTTTCGTAGTGGTCGGTCATTGGATGGGTGACCAAAAATTTACTATCTCGAGCTCCTCCGTGCTTCGGAAGGCACGTTAAGCCGTTGGTCCCGGTTGCATCTGCAGTCGTTAGCACCCACCAATCCGCAGTGGGCCCGCGTGGTGGGTCATGGCCCAATCTCCCTATTCCATCCAAAGGGAAGGCCTGTGCCCCAGCAGTGGGGACATTAATAGGCTGATGATGATGATGACTCAAGGCATGCCATAATCAAGTCTTTACTGTTCAATCGTCCCTTTGTCACATCTGCTCCTGAACCAGGAAAGGTAGATAGAAGAATTCTGCTTTTCAATAATATGTATTTCTACTCCCGCTTTACCCTGAATCATTAAAAAAAAAATAGGATCATCTCTTACAAAAAAAGATGACTTTTTTATAAGATTGGACTTGGTCGACATTTTCAAAGGTATGCAAATTTTTGATAACAGCAAATACGTAACGATTAATATAATAAAATTATGAGAAAGCATTGTGGAGGCTTAATAATTATTACTATGTCGGATTGGCACTTAGGCCAGTACTTGTGCAAGTGATTTATTAACATTTTCATTATATACTATTACAATTCGTAAGTGGAATTCTTTGCCCGCGCACGTGTTCCCTCCTTCCTATAATCTGGGGTCCTTTAAGAGAGGCGTGAAGAAGCATTTCTGCAGGCCGCCATGGTGAGGTTGGTTGTGTGTAGCAGTTTATAACTGCTGTACCAGCTATCTTCGCGTTTGGACTTTATCATCACTTAACATCAGGTGGGGTAGAGTCATTTGCCTACCTCGCTATAAAAAAAAATATCATGATCTTATATAAAATTTTAAACATTAACTGCTAGATGTTTAAATATAAAGAAAAAATTAACGAGTAAAATTTTCTTTACATCTTGATGTATATTTTGATGATACAACGATTAGAGTTGATTTATTATAAGTCTTATATAAAACTTACATTAAGTATCTAACTTCATAAAATTTTAGTGCCTATTTATCTGTAAATTTATTTTAAATATTCATATAAAATAGTTATCCGAGATACCGGTTTGCGTAATTAATTTATTTATATTAAATGCAAACTGCCAAGGCCGCCAGCCATCAGAATTTCACTAAAAATAATAATGATTTATTATGTGGTATAAGACTGAATGTCTTTGATGGCTGCTCTCAATAATTTATTTTTGTCAAGAATTATTAAGACTAAGGCCACTTCCTCACCGGGGGGCCATTCGCCTAACGGAAATGCTTTGGAAAACGCTAACGCTTACGATTTCATTTTGTTATTTCTAGCCGCCTGCGGTTTTCAAATGCCTCGCGCTTTTTTTCTTTTGCATTGGTAATAACAATATTAAACAAAATGAGCGCGAGGTATTTGAAAATTTGGCGGTCAGAAATAAAAAATGAAATCGATAGCGTTACCGTTTACCAAAGCATTTGCGTTAGGCGAATGGCCCCCGGGTCAGTGTGGACTCGTGTCGTTTTCGAGTCGCATGATGTTGTTTCACTGTTTTTTCATGTTTTTGAATCATTCGTCTTGCTACCAGTTTATTGCGAAATATACAATTCTATTCAATTCGCACAAGAAAAATTTTCACAGTATACGGAGCATAAAATACTCAGAATATGGTTGTTTGATACATATATCTTTTGCCTGAATTTATTAGCTAATGGTTATTTGTTTATTATATTTACATATTAATATTTAAATTACAACAGCTTAAAATTTTTGCCACTTTTAGTTAAAAAAGTTTAAAACGCCACAATAAAAATGTCAACTCTTAGCATATTAACTTTATCTTGTCTGTATCCTAAACACGAACCAATATCGAATTCGAAAAGTTTGCGAGTACAAAATGTCACTGTCAAATTTTGTATGGAACCTTGAACAGCAGCGCCATAACGAATGTAACGAGAACTAAAAATCAGTACATATTTGACAGTGACATTTCGTATTTCAAAAACGTTGGGAGAAAAACTTGTAATAACTGTCATAAAATTGACAATTATTGAACCATTCCCCACCATTACGCCAAGCTACGAGTGGTCCCAACCACTCGTTGCAGTCGAGACGGAATTTCTTTTGTCAAATGAAAATTTGTATAAATCGAGTATAAGACGCAAGGCGGGAAAGTGATGCAAAACGCTAAAGCTTCAGGTTACATGTTTTTCGCAAATTCACTCTATTTTCTCACTGTTAAGGTATTCCCATGGCGAAAAACATGACGCGACGCTTCGCTTTTCCGTCAGTGTGAATTGAGTCTAATTCGCTTGGATATGCAATTTCAAACGAGCAATCAAAAAATAGGCCTCTTGTGGTGGAGTTGTGTTACTGTCTGTGAGTTAGTAAGGTTTCTAAAGCTACACGCGACTGACGACAGGTCAGGAGCTGCGACTCATAACTGGATCCCGCAGTTACGCCTGTTGGGTCAGGGGTAGATCGGGGAAAAGGGAAGCAACCCCTAGATGCCATGAGTGTGGCGCTGCCGAGGATTCGGCGCAACACACGTTTGAAGTTTGTGCAGCATGGGGTCGGCAACGTCACACCCTGACAGCTGTTGTGGGTAGAGACCTCTCGTTACTCAGCGTGGTCCACGCCATGCTAAGCAATGAGAGGTCCTGGAAGGCCGTGGTTTCCTTCTGTGAGGAAGTTATGACGCAGAAGGAAACAGCAGAACGGGCGCGCGAGGACGACGTTATGGCGGATCCGCTTAGGCGGCGACGAACAGGTAGGAGGAGGCGGCAATATCTCCGCCTTCTTCCACCCTAATCTGGACCAGCGGGCGTGAGGCGGGTGATCTCACGCCTGCATTGCACGGTCGCAGCTGATGGAGAGGGATGCCCAAGGTGTGCATGGGCATCCTTCCGCCCGTGGAGTGGCCCGGCGCCCGCCGGGACGATGTGGTTGCTTCCCAATAAGGATCCCACATCGTCACATCCGGCGGTGACGGCACACCCCAGGGTTTAGGGTTTTAGTGGGTAGGTCAGTATGGAGAGTCCCACATAACCCTGTTGCCCACCCAGTAGCAGGGTATGCGCAAAGCATTTCCCTGGGTAAAAAAAAGGGGCTAGATCGGGGAGTTGGTTTACCTGGTTGGTACGGGAGATGGTCGGCTGGCTAGCCGCTGGGACTGCGCTCCGTGGGACTAGTCAGGTGACGCTGTGAACGGAGAAGCCCAGGATCAGCTGAAGCGGGTGCGTGCCGGGCTGCCGGTCGGAGGCGGGGTGGTTTGACGTATGCCACGCTTGCGTGAATGCACGTCTAAGTATACCCGCACCGACTAGCGGCCCTCGGGCTGCTCGCCGCTTGCCGAATGCACCACGCAATTATCTGTGTCGCGAGGGTTTGTTGACAGCAAAGTAAGCGGCGTTGGTCATTGTCGTAGATATAATGCATTTTTTCTTCACTACAGGGTAAAATAAAGGGTAGGTAACTTGCGAATGATGATTTTATGTATCTCAAAAACCTCTATTTTCATGCATTGCCCGTGGTACAGTTGGAATAGTCCGGTTGATTGGACCTATAGTCAGACCATTATAGCTTGTTCGCCACTTTTTTAAAGTAGGTACAGTAGAGTTGCTCTTATGGTAGCCATACACACTACGAGAAATCGTTACGATTAGACTGTACCGTCCGAACGGTACCGATAAATCGTAGCGTGTATGTTATAAAACTGCACAGTTTCCTATACGTACGCCACGTACGATAAACTGTTCCGTTCGAACTGTACAGTCTGATCGTAACGATTTCTACGGTGTGTATGGCTACCATTAAAAACGAAATAAATGAAATTCTATCAAAGTATAAACGCTGTAAAACATAAGCATACAATTACTTAAGAACAACATCCCTTCCTTCTGGCGTAAAAGGTTAAAAGACAATGAAATCCATCAGGTGCGAAAAGCATACTCTTTTTTGGAAAAAAATGTATTTAATATTTTCGAAAACGTTTGCAAAAATGTCATTGTAATAAATGTCATACATAAGTTAATGTTTTTTTTTCTTTTGATTGTCAAAGTAGCTTTGAAAATAGGTCGCACTATTAATTTTAGACAAGTGCCATCAATTAATTCACCGACATCTGTTGTTGCACCCATAGTTAAATTTAACTATAGTTAAAATACTAGAGAAAAATAACCATTGGTCAAAATTCTACACATTTACAATGTATTTGAAGTGACATTAACTTCAGTTAAATTTAACAATAATTGAAACAACGCAGCCTTAGTTAATTCGTAAATACAAAAAGAGTCAAAATTATTGTTGCAAATGACGCTATGACGCAATCTGCAGTGAAAAATGATCATATCTATAGCCGCCGCTGCTGATGCTGCACGAACAAATTATGTTTCAGAGAATACGGTAGCAGGTTGTTATGAATCCAAAGATTTGTTAATCAATCATAGTTGTTTATTTTACATAATTGCTTATGTATTTTATCTTTTAGACTTACATTCGGTGTAACTTGTAAAATATCATATTTCATATTATTTAGATAGTGATTATACAAGTAGAGAAACTTGTGAAAACCTAAGTTGCTAATGATGCAACGCCGAAAATATCTACTTAAATCTAAGATCAACAAGTGAACTTAAATAGTCATAAAACTATTATTAAATATTAAGTGAAACAGTGTAGGATGACTCAAATATCTAACGACGCAACAATAATTTATATTTTAACCCAACGATGGTAGATAAAATTTAGGTGGTGACTACTTCAAAAGTACTAAACGACATAAAACTAGTACCAAGCTAATAAAAAGTAGTGATATCTGAAGTTGCTAACAATTTCATTTTACCGATCAGCTAACATTTCCAATGTGTTAAAACTAGTAGTGTTTTAAACTAGTGATGACTCACGTCCGTAAAGATAAATTCTTAATTCAAAAAGTTTAATTTTATCTATTAGCTAACATTTCAAAAGTGTTCGAACTGGTAGCGAAATGAACTAGTGCTAGCCCAAGTTCTTCAAAGTGATTACTAACTTTTCTAAAGTGTTCAAACTAGTAGTGAATTAAACCAGTGATGGCTCAAGCTGGCAAACATAAACCCATGATCGAAAAATATTAGAGAAATTGTAACATTTACCTATTAACCAACTTTTAATAGTGTTCAAACTAGTATTGAGTTAAACTAGTGATGGCCCAAGTTCGTGAAGATAAACTCTCAAATGAAAAGTTTTAATTCTACTTATCAACTAAAATTTCAGACGTGACTAAACTAGTAGTGAGTTCAACTGGTGATGGCCCGAGTTCGTAAAGATAAACTTTTGATTGAAAAGTGATAGAACTAGTGTTGTGATAAGCCGATGATGACTGTGATGACTGAGCTGCGCCCAGGTCGGGTGCAAGCGGGACATTACAAGCTGTTGAGGTCAATATGGCGACGCACGTTGTCATTCAAGAAGAAGAAGGTGAGACAAACTTACATTACCACCTTTGTATCTAAAACATGACAATAAATATCGTTAATGTTGATACTGCAACGAATTCTTTCGTCTGTACCACGACGAGTGTTCTAAAGAGTTATTCTTTCTTATTCCACCTTCCCCTTTCCTTCAGAGGGCCACGCGCGCTGGCCTACCTTGTCACCGTCTAACTGTGCCACAATTATACGCGTACAAAGCAATTTGGTGACTCATTTCGTTGTCGCATCCGTAAATGGAATGCTTTGCCCACTCACGTGTTCCCTCCCTCTTACAACCTGGGATCCTTTATAAGAGGCGTGAAGAAGCAACATGCAGGCCGGCAGGCGCGTCTAGACTTCCCCGCCACTTGACATCAGGCGGGGTGGAGTCATTTGTCGGACCTATTTATAAAAAAATATTTATAGATAGGTCTGTTGTATAAAATCCTAAATAATAAGATAGATGCTCCATCTTTATTAGAAAAAATATATTTCCGTGTACCCAGAAGGCAAGAGAGAACAAATCGTGAAGAACATATTTCACTAATTTTCTGATTTCAATCTTCAAAATTTATAGCTTAATTCTCTAAGCGAACTCATTGGGAAGTGAATTTTGAAAGAACTATCCGATAAGTGATAATCAACGTAATCTTTATTGCTTCTTGTCTGTACATTGGATCTTAAAATAAAAACGTTTTCACAACCTGAACTCTGCATGGGCATTGCAGACATTTTCTGTAATTACTAACAAACATGTTCTGTTAACTACAAACAAACAAACAACAAAGGTTTGTTTGATACATTGTACTAACAATATAATTTATTATTGGAACGAAGTTCTTGGAGGGGATAGGGATTTTGCTGCGCGACCGAACTGAAAAAAATGTGATAGTAGTTTTACTATCACATTTTTTAAAGTAAGAAAGAAAGTAAGTCGTAAGAAAAAATCCGTAGAAAAAAGTGCGTGGAATAAAACCGTTAAATGAGACGTGCGCAGGCGCGACAGTCGCATACACAAGCGATTTTGCAATTTGTGTCGATTCTACATTAGCCGAAGGAACTTCGTTCCTACCTGGTGTCCCACGACACCACATCATTTTTTTCATTTTTCTTTTCTAATATTATTTCTTATTACACACGACTTTTTAATACATAAATATTAAAAGTTAAAATCATGTTTAATCATTATCATCATTTATTGCTAAACAATCTTACTAATAATATAAATCTGAGAATGTGTATGTTTGTTACTGAATAGCATATAGGCAGCTTATAACATGGAAATAGACATAGGATACATTTATCCCGGAAAAGTGTTAGGGTCACTGGGTATTTTCAAAAAAAACTAAAGTTAACACGGATGAAGTTGCGGACGGCTGCCAATAAGTACAAAATAGTGTAACAAAAAAAAATACAATTATGGACCCTGTCAAGTTTTAGCACTAGGGTTGCTCAAGAGTTGAATTGAATTGAAATGTCATTTATTCAGTCTAGGCTGTTATAAACACTTGTGAAGGTCAAGAAGCTACGCCATCGGTTCGCAAAACTACGGCGGGAGACCTTGTACTGTGAAGAACCGGCAAGAAACTCAGCAAGGGCTGTTTTTTTCTCCCTGTATTGTTATGTTATATACAGAGTCGTCAAGTTGAAAAATGACTTCAGAGATACGTCTGAAGTCACCTTCCATTAAATCATTTAGAATATAAATAATAAATAAATAATAAATATTTCCGACGCTCACATCAATTAGCCTAGCCCCAAAGTAAGCACTATAAGGCTTGTGTTATGGGATGCTAGGGTAACGGATAGAATACATATACTGTACATATATAAGTATATTTATATAAATACATATTAAACATCCATGACTGGAGTACAAATGCTCGTATTCATCACACAAACATCTGCCCCCACCGGGATTCGAACCCGGGACCTCTCGAGTCGGCGACAGCCATGAAACCCGGCATACAAACCACTCGGCCACGGAGGTCGTCCTATATAATATAAATATAAAGTTACAATAAATTTTATAGTTAACATTATATTTAGTATATAGGAAGCCGCATTAGATTGGTACAATATTACTGGTAAGAAAAATGACTAATACCCATCAAATAACAAATTATAAGACTATGTCCATGCATTACGATCATTCAGATAATCATCAACTTTAAGGTCCATAGGCTACCTCCAAAACTGCTTATGAAAGAAAGTAAAAAGAAAAATCATTTATTGACTTTAAAAAAACAAATAGGCAACGAAAAGAAATTATATAACGATAAAAGAAAAACAAACAGAGAACAACAATATGGAGAGAGAAGAAAGGCCAATCAGGACCCTGCCTCAGCTTAATGCTGTTACAATCTGACGGTAATATTCCCACCGTAACAGCCCTGGTATTGCTTATCTTCATGATTACCATTTCGAAATAAAACTGGTTTAAATCAAAAACAAATCAACAGATCAAAATCATTAAAAGCTGTCCATAAATAACGAAGACATCTGAATAAGTTTAGTCTGAGACATCCTATAATTTTTAACCATCAGATAAGTAATATATTAGTACGATTTATTAAGAAAACTCGTTAATTAAAAATAATATTATTCACAAATACCATACACTGTTTCAATGATGACATAGGTGTCTATAGTATCACACTAAAATTATAAAGGCCAAAGTTTTTCAATGTGTATGTTTGTTACTTCCTCACGTCTAAACGGCTGGAGCGATTTTAATAAAATTTGTTATGGAGTTAGCTGACACCCTGGATTAACACATAGGCTACGTTTTACTGCGGCAAAATATCCCTAATAAACCGCAGGTAACGCCGCGGGGCACAGCTAGTAATATCGTAAAGCTGAAAATTTTGTTTGGTTCAATCTCAGGAGCTACTAGTCAAACTTGAATAATTCTTTTTGTGTTAGATAGCGCATATTATCTAGAAAGACTCTTTAGTCTATTTTGTAGTCATATGATATAGTCTATACTATATTATATAACGCTACGGCTAATAGGAGCGTAGCACCAATGAAAAATGTTGCAAAAACGGAAAAAAACATTCCATTTCTTAGCTTCCTTTGCGTGCGCTGCGTAAACAATAAATGTTACACTAAATTCATGTATGACAGAATTGTTCCTCTTTAGAAAGTTCTATGAAAAAGTCCGCGGCGACAGCATTTATGTCTATCTTTTAAGTGTGACCCACTATTACATATTTCCTCAAATTTATGCGGATGAAACCGCAAGGCACCTCCAGTCTAAAGACAAAAAAGATACTTGTAAATTTGAACCGGTAATATCCTTTCAAATCACAACATCGACAGATTATTTTTTAGTAGAATAGCAAGGTGTTGGGTTTTCACAGCGTGACTGATATCGTATTCTTAGCGTTAATGTTCTCAAATTATATGAGAACGTACGGGTGGGTCGTTTATAATTTAATAGGGCACTTGCCGGTGTTCGAGCCCTGTATGTGATGTCCTTAGGGGACTGTCACACTGATGGCTATTGTTTTTTAAATTTAGTAACATACGAAAGTTTGGAAACAAAAGCAGGCAGAATCCTCTAAAAAATTAGGGTATTAAAGAATCGAACCCGTGGTTAGTTAGGAACATATTCCTGCAGTAAAACGTAGCTTATGTGTTAATCCAGGGTGTCAGCTTATTCCATATAAAAATTTATTAAAATCTCTCTAGGCGTTTAGACGTGAAGAAGTAACACACATTGTGTATGTGTGTTACTTCTTCAAACTTTCGCCTTTATAATAATCCGTAAATATAATGCTCTGCCCGCTCATGTGTTCCCTCCCTCTTACAACCTGGGATCCTTTAAAAGAGGCGTGAAGAAGCAACATGCAGGCTGGCAGGGTGAGGATGGCTGGTGTGGCAGGTAGAACTGCTGTTTCAGCTATCTTCGCGTCTGGACTTCACCTTCACTTAACATCAGGTGGGGTGGAGTCATTTGTCGGACCTAACTCTAAAAAAAAAATAGTATTATAACTATAAGTGATATTCCTTCTTTAAAAATATGATTTACTTTGCCTGCCTAAGATTCTGCATTCATACATCGATGCGTCAGCTTTGCTCTCGTCAGTCTCAGTTAATGCGTTGTATACATCCCGTTGTCCAAATAAATACATTCGCAATTCAAGTCTTTAAAAACAACATCTCTTATTATTATCCTTTAGTCAGAATGTGTATAACTTATAACGAATTTTCAAAGAGCAACAGCAGCAACAAGGTATTGATGTGTTCAACTCCCGTTTCTCAGTTTTCATAAGAAGCATCTCTAGTTTGTTCGACCCTGGTACTCAAGATCCTCAATTTCCATTTTTGAAGTGAAAACTTCTTTAGCGGGGTTGCACACTTTTTTTTTGTATGGGTAAAGAATGTTAAACTCGCGTCAGGTTCAACATGTGGGCTGATCGCATCATGACACACAATAAAATTGGAAAGGTTGTTGACTTTCAACATATTGGGCGAAACAGTAATATTTTATTTTATCGTATTATAATAAAAAGTTTATATCTAGGCCGTCCACGTGGCTGCTTTATTGCGAAGAAAATGCATTTTTTTACAATAGATGTCGCTAGGTGCGCTTAAATGTGATTCATGTAAGTTGATTTATTTACAATAGATGTCGCTAAGCGCGCTTAAACGTGACTCATGTAAGTTGATTTTTCTGAGAGATTAACTTTTTCAATGTAATATAAATTGCCATGTTTGTGTACGATAGCGCAACAAATAAATATTGTATTCTACCACATACACGATAGTACTTTTATACTGATAGTTAAAGCAATTCGTGCAAAATTATTCCCTAACCATTCCAAAATATCGAAAATGCACAACGTTAATATTCAAGTTTTCACTTCTGCCGGCACTCCAGGAGTGCAACCCGTCGTTTTTTCTTATAACGTCGTTTTATTAACTGTGTTAAATGATTTAGCCTAGTTTTACGGTTTTGTTTTGCCATAATTTTAATCATGCTGTGTATACTGTTGTGGATGGCAGTAAAGATATATTTTTACCAGATTCATGTTTTTGAACCGTGTAATAACTGCACTGTGGTCGTGTACATATGAAATAAATAAATAAACAAAAAACACGTTTTCAGTGTACGCGCGCCTTTAGAGGGAGTGTAAGGGCTATATTTAGTTGCATTATGCGTTAATTTAATAAGTAGGATATTCCATTATGGTGGAAATGAAGTTTCCACAATGACAGCTATTGAACCCTCTGCGTAAGACCCTTGCGACACAGGAAGCGGACCCAAAGCGAAGCGTTTTTATTTTGCAATTAGATAACTTTAGTTACTGGGACAAGATGGGATGGTGATATTCGTAGGCTGGCTGGAGTGGGCTGGATGAGAGTAGCATAAAATCGGGAGCAGTGGCGTGCATTAGGGGAGACCTATGTCCAGCAGTGGACGAATATGGGTTGATGATGATGATGATGATGATGATGAATGTAAATGCATGAAACAATAGACTATTTTAAATTGTATTCATGAATTGTTATTTAGCAATAAATAATCCTTATGACAAACCCTTTCGATGGTTATCATAAAATAAATATGTTGTGTTTATTTTTTCGAAATTTCACGAGTTTGATTACCTGTTGTAGCAGGCGATTTTTTAAAAATCTGTGAATGCAGTTATAGTTATTATTAAAAATAAAACGATGTCTCCTTTCAGTAAAATATCCTATCTTCAATATTTAATATACTTTACCTCCGTGTGAGGTAGCCGTGGGACGCCCTGTATATCTTATTTTATACCTACCATGTAAACACTAACTTACGTTTCAGAAATGAAATTGTGGATCTAATTGACTCAGACGTTGACCGTTGAAAATTTCCCAGAATGTGTGTCTATAACAACGAATAACAAAAAAAATACAACCTGAGATAAGACGGCAGAAACAAGGTGCTTTTCTCGACATTTTTTTTGGCGACTTTATAATCGCCGTTTTTTTCAAAGTAATTTACATTGTACAATGTATCACTGCGTTTGCTAAGTTAGATAGATAAATTCTATTTTTCCTTTATTCAGCTAATCATAGTCACAAAATATAGTAAACTAGCTGTGCCCCGCGGTGTTACCCGCGGTTTTTTAGGAATATTTTCCGGCAGTAAAACGTAGCCTATGTGTTAATCCAGGGTGTCAGTTAACTCCATACCAAATTTTATTAAATTCGCTTCAGCCGTTAAGCCGTGAAGAAGTAACAGACATATACACTCACAAACTTTCGCCTTTATAATATTAGTGTGACGCCCGCAGCGTTACAGCACAGTATACCCAGAATATACAGTGCTTACAGCCTCTGCTAGTCGAGTACCTAAGTTTGGCATTAATATTTAGTGACAGTAGGTTTTATGATTTGTATTCTGCACTTGATTGACATTTTTATTGAAGTTATACTTCTTTAGGCGCGTTATGAAAAAATGATGAGTGAGAGTGAAATTTTAAGATGCGCGCGCATCACTGTAACACAAAAATTTGTTATTGTTACTTTTGTGTTTACCGCACATTAAGAAAATCTACCAACAAAATAGAAATACAATCTCTATTTAGTGGGTGCTAACGACTGCATTGTGAAGGCCTATCAAAAGTATTTATTAATCTGGAACAACGGAACCAAAGCGCGATTCAGGAGACTACAGCGCCATCTCTTGACCATTGGTGTAGTAGAACCAAAAACCACATCTTTATTCTATTGTATTTTGATTGACATTTTATCCTATTGAATTTTGATTGACATAAATTAAGACTAAACTGACAGTTGTAATTTTGCTGACGATAATATAATGTAATTCGCTTTACGTAGTATTTTCAGAATTTATTATTGGTATGTGAAATTGATGGCTTAATGATAATTAATAATATTGATGTAATTAATGCAATGTGAAATATTTGCTATTGTAAATGGCAGAATGGGCCGAACTTTATATTTGTAACATCTCCAGTGCACCTCTATTCTAATGCAAATAAATAAATTCTAAATAGAGAATTCGAGTACCTTTTGTCTCGAATCAATAGATGGCAGATTGAAAACGAGCGTAGACATTGAAAAATTATGATAGTAATAATTGTATGAAATATAACATCTCTTATCTATTAGACGAGTCCGTCTGTCCGTGGTGCTGTTTCAGCGGCCAAACCGTAAGAGATAGATAAAGAGAATATTTAAGTTATAAGTTAAGAATAGTCTGATAAGACTACAAACCGGATTTGAGTAACGTAGCACTTCCGGTTTTCGAGAAATCAGGTTTTGGTGAACATTTGGTTCACTGGTTTGCTAGTAAAATATAATCAACATCGTTAATTTTCTTCTTTGATCAATAATTCTATAGATAACGGGTTGCATATAAAATCAAAGCTAAAAACTGTCCGCGTGTATTTAAAACCTTATGCAGCCACTGTCCAATGTGGTACCTCATATTAAATGTTTACTCCATTTGTCCCATAGATGGAGCTGTATTAATTTGTACTCACGGTATGGTTTAGTTGAATTGAAATATATAGGGTTTAAATAATTTCGAAATAAATTGTGTATACGTTCCGGAATCTAGTTTTATTTAATTAACTACTGCATTCCTGGCTTGGGGGACCTTAGTACAGCTACATTCGATTCCCAATGAACAAAGATAAATGTTTTAAAACGGTTTAAGTTGAACCTAATAACAACTATCTCACAAAGGAATAAGGTTACAAATAACTTATTATTTTGCACATACGACCTTTTATCTTATAAAACGAACTCTTGTTCCTTTTATAAATTACTAGCGGCCCGCCCTCGCTTCGCTTCGGTGTAGAGCTAAAGTGTAGACTACAGTTTTTGTTCTCAGCCATGTATTATACACAATGACATTCATCTATGATTCTTCTTATACCTGCATGCAAAGTCTCAGCCCGATCGGTTTAAAATTGACAAAGTTTCATACAAACTTTCATTCCCTATTTTATCCCCTTGGGGGTAGAATTGATCAAGATCCTTTCTTAGCGGATGCCAAATTTCAGCTCGATCCGTCCAGTGGTTTGGGCTGTGCGTTGATAGATCACTATGTCAGTCAGTCACCTTTGAGTTTTACATATGTAGATATCTGATACTTGGAAACGACGAAAACGTATGTTGGTCGCAGATGACCTTTACAGCGTCACCAGGTTTGGGGACGGCGAGATCATAAGAGGACCTCAAGCCGAGAATTGTCGAGTGCCTCTAGAGGTATTCCAGGCGGATGGCATCTCCCCACGGGGGGAGTCTCCTCACCGTCTGGAGCCTCTACACCACTCAAACCTGAGGGGTCGGCTCTACTAGAGAACGGAAGTTTTATAGTACCTAAATTACAAGTTTTATAAAACACACTTTGACCCATAAAAATGCAGTTGGAAAGACCATTTTCGTTGAACGCCAAGACACAAGATTTGATGGATGGTGCTGAGAGGCGATATTTATCAATATTAAGACGGATGGACTTCGGCTGGGACATTTTCTTCATAAAGTAAACACATTAATTCGGCGGAAAAACACTTTGAGCACGATTCTGGTATCTTTCACTTATGTTGTGTTGTATTGTTTTGTTAGAAGTATAAAATTACAGCTTTTTACAACTCATGAAAAAAATCAATTTCTCAAAACAAATTTTTTACTACAAAAAATCCATTCGCTCTAGTAGGCGATTCTGTAAATAAAATCCCACTTCCGATTTCGGTAGATTTTAGACATAAGTTTAATATGCATTACGCCATTACACGGCAAAATGTCGCTATGTCTGTAGAAGCAGCCCGTATTAGATATTTGACATTTGTCAAAAATCTGAATAATCGAGATTTTTTTTTTAATTTATTCTGGCCGTGGATACTTTGTCCTTTAGCCGGAATAAACGAGATAGTAAGCAGTGTTGCCATCAAGTTTCAAAGAGTTGCCGCAATCTATACATCAGATTGCCGTATTTTTAACTTGCAATGTATGTTTGTTCGGGTCAAATTTTACAACTCAATTTTAAAGCACTTGCCCTCAACCGATTAAGCTGAACTTTGGTATTTAAATAAAAATCGTGATTTTGCCGTATTACCTAATTTTATTTATTAAAATTTATAGGTAGTTAGTTATATTATTATACAGCAATGACAAACCTTCCGTATATTGTATGAACTGAAATTATGAGCTCAAATTGCCGTACATTACGGTAATTGCCGTATCATTGGCAACGCTGATCGTAACTAAGATTGCATCTTACAGAATGCCTATGCAGGTTTCAGACTTTAGGTCTCAGAGAAGTTGACGGAAATCTAAGATACAGGTTCGAATCCCGTTTGAAACATGGACAGTGTGTATATTTTTCTATTTTATTTTTATAATTTAAACATATAGCAGTTAATTGTTTTAAAATAAAAAAATATAATAAACATAACTGATTTTATAATTTGGGTTGTTTGGTCACGAAAGCGTACCTACGACGTTTTGGTTTCATCATTCTCGCTTTACTCTGGTGTAGGCTGAAGTGCATAATTTTTGTTGTCAGATTTGCATTATGAGCCCTTTTACAAAATTGCGCCGCTGCCGTACTGATCGGCGCATAGGTAGATTTGCACTAGTATATATTGCATTTGTGATGCACGGTGATGTTTCGAGTCTTATTAAATAATTATTAATGAACTAATTATAAAAATATATACACATTACAGTAGTTCAATGAAGGTAGATTAGTTCTATGAAAGTTTTGATAGTAATTCTATTTAATTCAATATCAAAATTCGAGGTAAACCGGCATAATTTTTTGGGAAAATTCACGGAGGTTAGATGTTTTTTTTTTAATAATTAATGAGATGATGGAAAATCATAATTCTGATACATTATATTACAACAAAAACATATTTCTGATGTAGTAGTAATTAATTTGATATATTTTATTGAACATTATTTAGAGATTCAGGCGTTTGAAGTTGTGCATATTATCGTTTTTTCCGTAAACTATCTGCGGTAGAACGATCAGTACAAAAAAAGGTAAATAGTATTAGCAAATATTCTACATTAACTTACAAAAGGAAAAATGAATCTACTGTTTACTGTTATTGGAAATAGTCAAAATCTTTTCTAAGAGGGTAAACGAGGCGCACAAAAATTACGATTTTTTGCAAAAAATGTGAAAGGGCTCTTAAATACAATAAATATCTTTATATATATAATTCTTCTGTGAGTGTGTATGTCACTGAACTTCTCTTAAACGACTGGACCGATTTTGATGAAATTTTTTGTGTGTGTTCAAGGGGATCTGAGAATGGTTTAGATTCACAATTTTGTCCGCTGGACAACCCCTATTTTTTTAGGGCGGTACGAAGTTCGCTGGGTCAGCTAGTATGTATATAAACCTTTTGTGAAAAAAACATTTTATTAATAGTAAATACGCATCGTACCTAATCCGTTGCGTAGTTTATAAGGAGTTAGTTATTACTTTATACTTCGTTCCTTCAAACAGTTAGCACGAATCAGTAGACGTTACATTTATGAACAATAACATGTACTCGGTAAATAATCTGTACAGATTCGGTACAGAAACGAAAATGAAACAAGCCCGCACCGATCCGCTGAGGAAAGTGCCAAGAGATTTTAATATGAGCATCACATAGTATAAGACACAGAGGAAATAGTTATATATGATACTAGTGCGGTAAGTTGGTTATCTATATATATTAAACTCAAAGGTGACTGACTGACATAGTGATCTATCAACGCACAGCCCAAACCACTGGACGGATCGGGCTGAAATCTGGTGTGCAGGTAGATACGGTTAGGACGTAGGCATCCGCTAAGAAAGGATTTTGATCAATTCTACCCCCAAGGGGAAAAAATAGGGAATGAAAGTTTGTATGAAACTTTGTCAATTTTAAACCGATCGGGCTGAGATTTTGTATAATACAAGCCTGAGAACAAAAACTGTATTCTACACTTCAGCTCTACACCGAAGCGAAGCGAGGGCGGGCCGCTAGTTATATTACAAACGAGTAAACGAATGTCACGAGTTTGTTTATACCAATCCGCACGAATATTATTATACAACGTTTTTCAATACATTTGCGAGAAAACATTATACATAATTTAAGTAATGAAGCAATATTTAGTAATAAGAAAATTGCGCGCATTTCTCGAGATTTCATTTCATTAAATTTTCTGACGATTGTGTTTTGTTTTAGGGATTTCAGAAAAGTTTTGCAAAATCCTTTTTACCCGACTGCGCTATGCAAGAACGCGATGCGCGACGCGCAGACAGGGTATAGTGTTCAACAGTCTATATATGTATGTTTGTTCCTTTGTGGCACACTAGAGACCAAACGCCTGGATCGATTTTGATGATTCATACATCAATCGATTTATCTCAATCTTGGGAGTGCTACTAAAGATATGATAGTGAACAAAATTCAATATGAGCAAAATTATTTGTTAGGTACTTTGTTTAATTTCAACTGTTCCTATGAGTAAAGTTAAGGCATTTGGCTTCGTCTCATGCGATAAACAGACTCTCGTGTTTAATACCCCTTCCTGTATGACAGTCGCAAGAAATTGCTACAATATTACAGACTTTTAGTTCTCAAAGACAACCCAATGATCAAGTATGGAAGCCACTTGTGTAAGCAGAAGCGACACGTGTCCGTGTGGCACATCGTCTAGTGTACATATTTATACAACTGTCACCATTTAATAATTCATGAGACTATTATTAAACAGGGTGTAAGCTTGTATTATTATTTTGTGTTTTATCTCTATTTGCCGAATTCTGAACAACGCTTACATTCCTAAAATGTTTTTTGGAGTTTATTGGAGTTTACTATGTATGAAAAAAATGTGAGGAGTAAAATCTATCAATTAATGACCTCGTTACGTTTTTGGTGCGCATCTTATGTCGCGCAACTTTGACAAACAAAGATGACGGATTGACATTGATAACCATAAACCACTTGTCACTGTAATTAATAATGCAGACAATGTTGATTTAATTAATATTTAAAAAAATGATAATAGTCTGATAATAATAATTACATAATTTATCAACATTCCTAATGATATATTTATGCACATCTGAAATTGACTATTGTAAAAAGTTTAATGTAAAATATTTCGTCGATTAGTTATAATAAATGTATATGAAATGAATAAATATATATTTATATATGTATATTATTTTCATTAATTTGTCAATTTACCCTTTCATACAGTATCAATCTTTTTTAAGTTAAATAAATTCTTTTTGCGTCTGGTTAGACTATCGAACTTAAGGAGTAAACTCCAGTCGTGCGTCGGAGCTGACACACACAATTTTTTTTTTACTTTCATAACGACTTTAAACATAACAATATGTAATAATAAATTGAATGATATTTATTTCAATTAGTACCCAATAAGGGCTATCGCGTATGAATCCGCCGCTTGAGGCGCTAGTGTAGCGTGAGGTCTCCGAAATGTCAAATGTTATTGGTTGTGGGTTGACTACGCGGGTTTATTTCTAATTAAAATAATGTTGTGAATATTTAGTAATAACTTAATTATAGCAAATATGAGTTACGTGGCAATGCATGTCAGTTATTTAAAAGCAGAGCTAAGAAAAATAATTATGTCCTCCTTTTTGCCGTACAAAACGGAGCTGCGCAACACTGTGGTATGGCCAATTATGTTTGGAATACGGTTCTTTTGTATTAAAATATGATTTAAATGTATACTTTGATTTCACGCGCGTATTAATAAACATTAAAAGTTACAATTCAGGACCTCACTCAACAGTGACGCCATCTGGTGAGACAAAAAACGGTAGCCCTCATTGTGTTCAAGCCACGTTGACATGTAAATAATATTATTTGATTTTTATTTATTTTAAAGTTAATTGTTGTATTATATTGTAGTGCCCCAACGGGGTTCATGTTTGTACCTAATGTATTATATTTTAAGACCTTTTAAACCTTGGAGACAATAAAGAATTGAATTGAATACAAATACTCGGTTTTATCTGTTACGGAAAAATATGATCTGTCCTTTGGAATAGTGAAATTCGTATTCTAAAGACGAGAAAAAGAAATTCCTTCTCTTCAAAAGTTCTAGAGGAATGAATATAATCATATAACTTATATATTAACAATAAAAACACAATTTATTTGAAAATTTCGTTAAATTTGTAAAAAAATTCAAAATTCAATATCATTTATTCAGTCTAGGCTGTTACAAGCACTTGTGAATGTCGAAAAGCTACGCCATCGGTTCGCAAATCTACGGCGGGAGACCTTGTACTGAGAAGAACCGGCAAGAAACTCAGCAAGGGCTGTTTTTTTCTCCCTGTATTATATACAGAGTCGTCAATTTGAAAAATGAGTTCAATATGAGATAACCCATGAAGTCACTTTCCATTACAAATGTAAATGATAAAACAATTATGACTATAAAATAAAAAATATAAAAAACAGATTTAAAAATGAAAAAAAAGTTTAGGAATGCCGTGTCCCACTGTTTAGGCATAAAAACAAATGTACCATTAAAGTTAAATACAACGATTAATAGTACCCAATGTAGCAAGAGCAGACTCATCTCCGCTGGCAGCACCCGTTCACGAGCATGACGCATGAACCAGCCATCGCTTCGCTCAACCATTTTTTAGGGAACGTAACGACCCGCCTCACACGACACCGCCGAAGAGATTTTTAAGAGAGTATGACTACCCATAACCACATATGGATACTAGATAGCAAAATAGGGGAAAAAAAAATTAAGTACCAGTGTACATTACTATAAAAAACTATAAACACAACTGTAGGACACATGCATGTGGTTACCTAAACACTAGTGTCGACTCTGCCACTACCCTCCAAACCCAAAACCAAACCCAACATCAGTGCCCCCCCTTCACTCTGTATAGAGAATGACAAGGATACACCGCTGCAAAACCAAAGTTCAGGTCTAGAGAACCATGCCAGAATCCACACCACCATTAAATCTTTATCTCAGAAATAATAAATGTTCACCTAAATTTTTTGTTTCTGATTGCTGTGCCACACAGTATAAATACAATTACAAATAAAATTTAACTTAAATAATTAATTATCATTATAATAATAATAAAGTAGTATAGAGCAGACTCATCTCCGCTGGCAGCACCCGTTCACGAGCATGACGCATGAACCAGCCATCGTTTCGCTCAACCATATTGTAGGGAACGCAACGACCCGCCTCACACGACACCGCCGAAGAGATTTTTAAGAGAGCATGACTACCCATAACCACTCAAACCAAGTAAAATAGTTACTTAGAATTCAGGTAATTTATCTGTACGACACTGCAAACAAATACAAAACAAATTTACAGTTACAGCCATGCAGTTTTGTCATTTAGGTATTCTTTAATAGTATAATAGCCTTTCTTAAGTAAACAATTTTTAATGTGACACTTGAACTCATTTATGGGTAACTCAAGAATGGCATCAGGAATTTTATTATAAAAATGTATACCTTGACCCATAAAAGATCGGTAAACCTTCTGTAACCTGTAGGGTGGCAATGCAAGCTTATTTCTATTCCTTGTGTTAAAATTATGCACGTTACTGTTTTTGGTATACAAATTGATATTATTTTTAACGAGGAGTATACAATTGTAAATGAATTGAGAAGCAACAGTCAAAATGCCGATTTCTTTAAATTTTTCTCTAAGAGATGTTCGGCTACTCAATTGATAAATAGATCTCACAGCTCTTTTTTGTAGAATGAATTTACTTTCAATATCAGCTGCTGTTCCCCAGAGTATAATACCGTATGATAAGATACTATGAAAGTAACTAAAATATACAGTCCTGGCAGTTTCTGTATCAGTAAGTTGTCTTATCTTTCTTATGGAATAAGCTGCTGAACTAAGTTTACCAGCCAAAAGCGTAATGTGATGATTCCATTGCAGTTTTGAGTCTATAGTTATACCCAAGAATGTAGTTGAGTCTACTAAATCTAATTTATTATTATTTAATTTAATTTCAATATGTTCGACTTTTACATTAGGTAAAGAAAATTTAATACACTTGGTTTTATTAGCATTTAGCTTTAGATTATTAACATTAAACCATTGCAAAACTTGCGAGAGAGCATTATTAACATCGTCATAGTTGTTCTTGCGCCTGTCAACGTTAAATAATAAAGATGTGTCATCAGCAAATAATACTATCTCACACAAATTTTCTACAAAAAATGGCAAATCATTTATATATACTAGAAACAGAAAGGGACCCAAAATTGAACCCTGGGGAACGCCCATTTCCACATGAGATCCAGATGATCTAACACCATTTACCTCTACAGTTTGAATTCTGGAACTGAGATACGACTGTATTAATTTATATGCAGTACCTTTGACTCCATAATGACTTAATTTCAATAACAGCGTGTTATGATCAACGCAATCAAAAGCTTTGGATAAGTCACAGAACACTCCAAGAACATTCTGCGACTTCTCCCAAGCCTCCAATATACTCCTTACAAGTGCAACACCCGCGTCAGTAGTAGATCTACCTCTGGTAAAACCAAATTGTTTCCTATGCAAAAGTTTATTTAGGTTGAAATGAGGAATTAATTGTTCCAGAATAATTTTCTCAAATATTTTACTTAGAACCGGTAATATTGATATAGGCCTATAGTTTCCAGGTTCACTTCTATTTCCTGATTTAAAAAGAGGTATAACTTTACTGTATTTCATCAAATCCGGAAATACGCCTTGATCAATACAGTTATTAAATATATCAACTAGATAAGGGGCAATAACGGGTATTATACTTTTAATAACTTTAGTAGAAATACCCCATAAATCACTTGTATTTTTTTGTTTAAGAGATTTAAAACACTTAATAACATCAATAAAACTGATATGTCTAAACTGAAACACGTTATCACACTTAGGTACATATTTCTCGAGCAATGTCTTGGCAGCCACCGTTGAAGAGCTCAAATTAGATGTAGCCACCAAAGGAACATTAACGAAATAATCATCAAAAATATTAGCGATATGTTCCTTAGATTTTATTAGAATATTATTGGACTTAATTTCAATAATATCGTCACGTGGCCTTTCTTTGCCTGTTTCACGATTTATAACATTCCACGTTGTTTTGATTTTATTATTCGATTTACATATTTTATTTTTAATAAAATTAGATTTGGCTGTTGCACATACCTTTTTGAAGGTTTTAGAATAACATTTAACGTAATCAATAAAACTTTGTGAATGATTATATTTTCTCAGATGATACAATTCATAAAGTTTGTTTCTACTTTTATAGATACCAGTCGTAGCCCAATCACAGAACTGTAACTTCTGAGTAAGTTTCGAAGTTTTTAAGGGAAAGGCCTTATCGAATTCATTCCTTATTAGATTAAAAAGATCCCCAAAAAGAATATCAGGATCATCATGTGTCCATGGGATATGAGAAATCCTATCATCAATGTTTTTTTGAAAATTTTCTAACCTGTTTTCTGTTATTGGTCTCAATTCAATTACTTTGGTTTCATTTTTTACATCTATTTTATATTGTATTTTTAAGCCATAATGGTCAGATGTAATACTATTAAAAATAGACTTACTATCAGGAGTACTATCTGTAAATACATTATCCAAACAAGTTGCCGAATGTGATGTATACGTACTGACATTGAATTTTGTTCAAGAATATTAATATTAAAGTCACCGCAAACAACCAAAAACTTATTTTTTGACTTTAACTTTTTCAGTACATCCTCCATTACAGATTCAAAAATGTTAAAGTTACCTACAGGGGGTCGGTATACGCATACTATTATCATCTTATTTAGTTCCACACAAGATAGCTCAATGCTACGTTCAATTGAAAGGCCAGCTATATCCTTTCTATCCTTACATCTAATATTTTTGTTGACAAAAATCAATGAGCCGCCGTGTATGGCTGTCTTTCGAACATAAGCACTCAACAACTGAAAATTGTTTATGTGATAAGACATTTCACAAAGCTTGAGCCAGTGTTCCGTTAAACATATAATGTGTATGTCCTCACTTCTCGAATACAATTCTAATTCTAGGTCTTTGCCAGCCAAACCTTGTATATTTTGATGAATAATATTAATAATGCTTTTATTAGGTTTGGCTGTTGTCTTTAAGCTCAGTTTAAAACTGGGCTGGTTAAATTGTTAATAGTTAATATTTCTTTTACTAGAAATACTAACACTATTTTGTTGAATAGGGTTAGTTATACCATGTATAACCGTATTTTGTATATTAAAAGCTAACAAATTAGCTATCTGGGTCCTAAATCTCCTTGCAAGATACATAGTATCTGTAGTCAACTTAAAATATCTAATATATTTATTTATATCAAAATATAAACATACGTCACTATGACTATTAATTAAATTATAAATACTTAAATTTAAATTAAAGATGCGCTTGTTCTGTTCCCTAGATAAGTTATGTGCATATGGGAAAGCGCTAATTATTATTTTACAATTTGATTTAGATTGTATTTTTAATAAGTGCTCAATACTTTTTGTAATGTCCCGTATTGATAATTTGGAACTGTCACCACACAAAAACAAGAGGTTCGTATAACTATCCACATTATGGTGGGTCAAATTATTAACAATGTCATTAAATGATTTTCCAGGAGTACATATATTTATAATATTTTCCTCGCTGTAATTTTTTACTAATAGTCCTAGCCCCTGACCTAACTTGTCTGAGAATATAATTGTTTTATTTTTATTCAACTTTGAGTTTTCAGAAAGCGCTGGCTTGAAAGGAGAATTATTATATGTTGTGCCAATTTTTTGTAAATAGACTGATGAATGACCAGAAATTTGGAAAACTTGATTATTATCTATATTACCATTTTCTCCTAATGCTAATGACTAATGACGCTAATGACTCTGTAGTACTCCGAGAATTAATCGAAAAATGTGCAGAATAGCGCCGCAATTTTCTACATTTATTTTAACATATACTCTGTTTTTGAGCAGACATAATAGTTAAAAATGGCTGGTGATAATAGAAGAAAACAACAATACAGATAGATAAAATTATTTGCAGATGGTATTATTGCATGCTAGACGGCCATGACCACGGCCACTGGCCGCAACGACCAGGAAGCCAATCGCCTAACGGGATTTCTTTGGAAAACGCTAACGCTTACGATTTCATTTTGTTATTTCTTATTTATTATTATTGTTAATTTATAACCTATGTTACGGGGTCTATCTCATAATTGAAACTGGTTCGGCATGTGAAATTTTGGTCGTATAAATAATGTCTCATGTGCTGTATTTAAATAACAAATACTGAAAACGCCCATTCATAATGTACTTTGTAAATTGTGATGAAAAGAAACAAAAGACATTTTTTTGCGGTTTTTGTACGGAACTCTTGGTGTGCGGATCAGACTCGCACTTGGCCGGTTTTTTGGTGTTGTTAACTACTTTTCTTTTTGATTGGGTCATAATTTATTTATTGGACACATTAGTTTCAATCACTATATTTTTATTATAAGTTGACCATAATTTAAAAATAATAATTTTAACCATTTTATTAATTTTATTTTATTTTTTATTTGGGAAACAATAACAAAAACAAAATTTATTATATTTAGATTAATTTAATATAGAAAATAACATACATCAACAAAGTTTCCACCTACCATTAGTACAGTTACAAGCAGCTGTGTATTTATTAAAAAAAACATATAAAGTTGAATAAAATACGACATTGATTTATTTGAAATAATAGACAATGAAAAAAAAAATACATAAATCAAATTTACAAATAAATATTTTTTTAGGATTTTCATTTCATTGATTGACAGTTCATTCATTCAATTACTTCATTTATTTTTTGCATTCATTAATTCCATTTTTAAACATATCAATAAAATTAAATTTATTATTATACGAATCACAGGCTCGGTATAAAAATGTGTTGGAAGTATATTTTGTCTTAACAAAAGGTACACTAGACAGGCTGTTAGACCTAGAGTTTATACGGGAACACTTAAATCGAATGTTACTCAAAAAAGATGTTGATAAATTAGGTATAAATGATATCTCATATATAAAATTCTCGTGTCGCGCTGTTTGTGGTTAAACTCCTCCGAAACGGCTTTCCCGATTCTCATGAAATTTTGTGTGCGTATTGGGTAGGTCTGAGAATCGAACAACATCTATTTTTCATCCCAGTTAATGTTAAGGGTAATCCACCCCTAAATTTTTTTTTTTCAATTTTAGATATATTTTTTTTTAATTTTTTTATGGTGCATCATACACAAATACATAAAACCCTAAATTTTCACCAACCAACCCCTATTTTTTTATGGCGGTACGAAGTTCGCTGGGACAGCTAGTTATATATAAAAATGATCTCAAATTTTAGTTTTTTAAATATATTATGTTGTATATTTTAATAATTCGTGTAATTTTATTGTTTCAGTCGGAGGACCGGTTTGCTGGCTACAAAGGTGTCCGGGATATAACCATAAAGAAGGTAGGAACACACAAATTAAATTTAATTGCAACCAGTAGTTATGGTCTGTCTATGATAAGTTTTTACTAAAGAAATTTTTACTAGAAAATATCTATACGGTCTAGGCATCAGGCAAAATATATTTTACATATGCATCACCAAAAACACAAAGAGAATGTCAAGATTTTCAAGCCAGGCGCGTTTCTTACTTGATGACAAACTACACGATTATCCAGTAAAATCAAAACGTCATAATTTCACCAACTGTATCATCATCATCCTTACTTTTAGTTTGGTCGCATTATGCCTGAACGTTTTAATGCAGGTTGCAAACCTCTGCTTCCTTGGGTTTTTCAACAGAGCCATTTTGTAATTTGCAGTAATCATGTAGTAATATTGTAGTTTTCAAACGACTTTTGTTATAATATAGTCGAATAGTTAATATTTTAAATTGGTACTTGTATAAATGGCTGTACTTGTACATTTTACGTATAAGTTGATAAAATCGCAATTAAACACAATGAGTGGAAAATGTGCACCTGTAAAAGAACCTTTTTTTTACTTCTTTTTAATGTTATCTGGAATCAAGTATAATAAACTTGAAAAAAATGTGGCTTTAAATCGATAAATTTCGTTCTCAAGTAGGTAGGTAGGTAGGTAATAGCGTAACAAAGGAAAATAGAAATTATATTTTTTTACTTATATATACGACATAGTATCGCTAACATGTTCTTGATCTATATTGTATTTCTATAAAAATATACTTATATAATATGTACAGTATATGTATTCTATCCGTTACCCTAGTATCCCATAATACAAGCCTTATAGTGCTTACTTTGGGGCCAGGCTAATTGGTGTGAGTGTAGGATTTTTTTTTATTTTAATATTGAAGATAGGATATTTTACTGAAAGAAGCCATCATTTTATTTTTAATAATAAGTAGAACTGAGTTCACAGATTTTTTTTTAAAATCGGCTGCCACTGACGGGAATTGAAATTCTAAAATGTTAAAAAAACACGTGTCGAATTTTATGATAACCGTCGAAACGGTAAATCATAAGTTTTTTTTTTCTAAATAACATAGTATTTTAGATGAGAAAAAGATCATGAAATTAAAATTTTGTTCAGGAGAATTTTCTCTGCCTTGGACGTGGGACCAAGTAATATATATACATACTACTTATTATAATGTTATGTTGTTTTCTTCCAGGGTCCATCAGGGTTGGGTATCATGATCATCGAGGGTCGCCACACGGAGGCTGGGAGGGGAATCTTCGTGTCGGACCTGCAGGAGGGCAGCGCTGCTGAGCAGGTAATATATGTGTCCAACGTTTAATTACAAGTTGATTGAGGAGGTTGAGAGATGACCAAGATTATAGATGAATGAAGGTAATGAGATGAATAAAATGTATGAAAATAATGAAATGTCTAATGTAAATATAATGGAATAAATGAAATGACAAGGATGAAATGCAATAGATGAAATGAACGGTATAAAGAAATTATTAAAATAGTGATAAATAGAAATAATGAGATGACATTAATAAAGGCAGTGCATGCTTAGCGAAACAAAGTTAAATGAATTGTTAAAATAATCGAATTAAACGAAAATAATGAAACAAACGAAACAAAAGTAAAGAACGAAATAATAAAATGAATGAAATTAAGGAAATGGTTGTAAGAAACGAGATGAACGACATGAAATAGATTTAAATTTTTAAATCATCGAAATGAAAACACTTTGGTACAACAAATAAATAAATAGCGAAATAATCTGTTCTTCTTTTGTATGTATGTATTTGAATAAATTAGCGCGGTCCATCAATCTATCCATAATATATTCGGTTAAAATACATAGATTTGTGATCAAATCAATCAGTTGCATTATATCAAGTTGTTTATTAACATTATTGTGATTGTTGTGTATGCTTGTAATTGGTCTGCATATAAGAAAACTGTATAGTATCCGACCTATTCATTAATGTATTAATATGTGCGACTGTTAGCATGCCTAAATAAATAAATAAATGAATGTTCTTGTAGCTGATAAGAAGAGAAGTATTTGTTTCTATATTTTCTTGCATGTCCTACTGTGTGGTGTATTAAATAACTTCACCTTATTCATTTCAGGCCGGTCTTCAGATTGGAGACATGATACTGGCTGTGAACAGGGACTCCTTACTCAGCTGCAGTTATGACGCGGTAAGGGTTTTTATTGTATCACAAATTTGACAATAATTATTTGGAGACCGCTGAAGCGGAGAGCTAGTGGGATGGAATATGAAGGCTAGGATTTAGGACGCAATGGGTTTATCAACACGATTTTATAGTAAACCACAAACAATATTTAAGCTGATGACAAGCAAAGACTATGACACACAATAACAATTTTGAAAGCTAAAATCATAAAAATGTCAATACTTTAAAAACACTTCAAAAAACCATAAAAACTAAATCTATAAAAGAGGTCGGCAACAACCGCTATGCTACCGAGACCTGAATCGACGTGTCGAATTTCTTTCATGTTTTACAAGATCCAAATATGTTAAAGAAGAAGTAGTAGTAGTGAATATGAAAAACTTTTTTTAAAATTTCATGTTAAAAATAAAAGAAGGACTTTTTGGCGGGATCGGGAAGCGTTACTTTAGCAGTTTTGTTTTTCTTGTTAAAAATTGTGTTGTGGCGGATGTTAGTGTCTAATAATGGTGGATTATTTACCACTATGTGTTCTGGAACATGCACAAGTGTTGGCAAGTGAAACAAAATAGCGGAAAGTGTCTTTCGACGTTCCCTCAAGAAGTCCACGGGGAGGTTCCAGTAAATCCCCACACTTTTACTGAAACATAGGGAAAAGGGGATTGACTTGACTGCCACTTACTTTTACTTGATTTATTACTTTGACCACGAGTGCTTTAGTATTTGTAAACATTGTAACACTTGACATTGGCTAAATGCACAAGCCATGCGAAGCAATTCAGAAAAAAATGCTCGTATTACATACTAAACAAACACACGTATTATTTGAATAACAATTTTCAAATAAGATCTAAAATAATGGTCTTATTGTCAATTACTTTGCGATAGTAATAATATTAATGATTCATGCTAAACACCTTCTTTATCAGACGCGTGACTTAGAGAAGCATTAAATAATTTTAAATAAAGAGTGTAGACTACTAATAGTTACATATTGTTACAAAGTGATAGTAAATTTGATAATGATGGTAAGCTACCACCATAGCATATAGACGCTTGCGATACCAAGATATCACTCGCAGCGTTACTTACCCTGACCCAATCTCTTAACCCGTGAAGCCCTGAAACCTTACTCACCGACAGAAATACAACATCACCAAATGGTAGTGTTATCTTGCTGTGGTCTTCTGTAAGGAGTTTACTTCCCCAGACGCTTCAATTCGAGATGGAAAATTTGCTAAATCGTTCTTTTTTTATAGTTACTCGTAGGTAAGCAAATAACTCTTCCCAACCTGATTTTAAGCTCATCTGATCCGCTGATCAATATCTCTGTCTTTCTTTCTCCCTAGGTCCCATCTTGTCTATTCTCTTTGGAAAGTGGGGCACCCCCTACTTTAAATCTGTCCCCTTCTTTCATCCCATCGTCCATCCAGCATGGTATAGCTGATGGACGATTTCGGTGACGGGCTTCCCGACACATGTGCCTGTCACCCGGACACCAGTAACATTTAGAATCATTAGTTAAGAACACGTTCAATATGTGAACTATATCGAACCAAGTGAAAAACTCAGTTATAGTAATATAAGTTATTTACGGGATTGTTACCATGTACCTTGTTTTTAGCGAGTTTCTGATATTTCGGCACTGTTGCAATTACTTCAGTTACTCCGTGATCATGGCGCTTGCAGCAGTGCCGAAATATCGGAAACTCGCTAAAAACAAGGTACATGGTAACAATCCCGTAAATAACTTATATTACTATAATGTTTGTGATCATGAAATTTTAAAACAAAAACTCAGTTATTTAAAAAAAGAAAAAAAGACCTGATGTTAACTGGTGATAAAGTCTAAATGCGAAGATAGCTGGTACAGCAGTTATAAACAGCTACACTAACAATCCTCACCATGCTGGCCTGCAAAAATGCTTCTTCACGCCTCTCCTAAAGTACTTCTCTTATGTTAAATAATATGTCTTTAACAGGCGGCAGCTAAGTTAAAGCAGACTGAAGGTGTGGTGGTACTCACTGTGTGCAGCCCCAACATGAAGGATAAGGATGAAGGCGGCACTACACCAGGTTCAATATTAATCTTATTCTAATACGCATAGAGTAGGGAATGCTATGTTCATTTTATGATGTGGCAGAGAAAGAATGTTCGGAGTGTGAATTTGGAGATTTAGAAAAAAATTAAGTCTTGTGTTTCTACGAATAACTTAAAAACAAGAAAGCTTTCTTTTGAAACCAAAGTCACGATTCAGATAGGCTACATGCCTAAAATTAAGTAATTTCAGGCATTTGTCCAATTGTTTTATGCTTCTTTTGTGAGAAGCATGACAAATTCAGTCTGCGATAAATTTACTAAATCAATTTTTGCTGTACGATGGTTGTTGTATGGAAAAAAAAACTCGAATTTTATATGCTTCGGGAGGCCTAATAGACCGTTGGTTCCGGCAAAAACGTGTGTTCTATTTGTGGGGTATTTTTTTGGTCTAAACTAATTTCAGTGTCTTATCAGGAATTAAAAGGTTGGGATTCGGCCTGTCGGTGGCCACAAGTACATATTAAATTTTCAGTAAAAAATATTTTCTCATACGGTTTTTTACGCCATGAAAGTGTGTCACGTTGCCAGAAGTCATTTGATTTTTTTTGTATAGGTAGGTACGACAAATCACTCCACCCCACCTGATGTTAAGTGACGGTGAAGTCCAGACGTGAAGATAGCTGGTACATCAGTTCCACCTGCGACACCAGCCATCCTCACCTTGCCGGCCTGCATGTTGCTTCTTCACGCCTCTTTTAAAGGATCCCAGGTTGCAAGAGAGAGGGCAGAGCATTCCATTTACGGATAGTGCGACAAAGAAATGAGTCCCCAAATTTCTTTGTACGCATTGGAATTGTGGTTACAGTTAGACGGTGACAACGTAGGCAAGCTTGCGTGGTCCTCTGAAAGGGGAAGGTGGAAAAGAGAATAACTCCTTAGAACCCTCTGATATTCGATGGACGCGAAAATCGCCCTTATCTCATAGCTAACTATGTCGTTTATCGCGTACAGCGGCAGGCAGCGCGGCGTCGCGCAGCCACACGCCCGACGCCGCGGCCGCGACGCGCGCGCCCACCCCGCGCCCCGCACCATCGCCCGTCAAAGGTAACCCCCCTATATTAATTTTAAATAGGTGTGATCGTTCTAAAGACGTACCGGTTTCAAGGACCGTTTTGTGTTCCGCGACGATAGAACCGTTTTACGTTTCGGATCAAAACAGTCTTCGTCGAACAACTAGTCCTCGGATTGTCTGCTCGCCAATATGTACTTTATGATATAGTAAATACAGTCTATAATAGAACGCAATGATATGAGGCCGTTTCGTTCTATGATAATTATGCTTTCATTTTACAATAATATAATCTTTATTATTGAACCTTAAAGTCGATTATTGTATAACACAACATTTATTTCGATGTTTCGTCGTCTCGTTCGCAGCAACGAAACGAACATTAACAAGATTTCATTTAGTTCAGTTTCGTTGCATTACATTCGTTCGACCGTCGCGTGTAGTTTCGTTGCGTCACCCAGCCGCAACCAAAACCAGTTGCGAACGAGAACCGTTTCGAGGACTAGTTTTCGTTTAAGAAAAATCGGTTGCGTTTCGTCGTCAGAAAATTTGAGAACGACCCACCGCTAATTTTAAATGTGAGGCCAAAGGGGAAGATCTTCCTCCGAGCTGGGTGATGTTAGCTCGGGGGCCGCAGCCCGACTGATGTTGGTCGGGCATCGTATATATGAAGAGTTAGCCGCCGAATTTCATTTGCGCGATAAAAAAAAGCAATTTCTAAATTCCAATCATAGCAATTGTAATGACGAGACATACGCATAAAGTTCCTTAATAATAATAAACGTAAATAATAGATTTTTTAATGCTTTTTTTGTGTTTTCAGCGGAACCTCCTCCAGACCCCGCGACAGCTGCCATAATCCCCAATCAAGAAATGACGATAGAAATAAATTCTGCCAACGAAGTATTAGGAATCGTTTTACTGGGAGGAAGCGACACACTCATCAATGTAAGTTAAATTATACCTATCAGAAGCCTTTTGTTTTTCTATTTAAATAAATTTTCTCATCAAAGTGGCCTTAAAAATCCATAACTTGTTGCTATAAAGATATTCCTCTATAAATGTTTGTCTTCACTGTTCTTATGTATAAAAAAATTTTGCAACATGCATCTGTAAATACTCTTGAACTAGTTCTAAGACTATTTTTTATTAACTCGTACTTTCTTCACAAATGAAAATTTCATTTTCTAAATTAGTTTATAAACAAATAAAAAACAGTTATTTAAGAAGGTTGTTGTCAGTTTAATTAATTTTGATTTTACGGTTTTTCTGACACCAAGCTCGCTTGCATTGACATGAATTGTCGATATTAAAATAAATAAAGATCATTATCATTATTATGTAGCTTTTCCGTGCAGACTCGGCCCTTTGAGGAGTTGATCAGGTCAGAGCCTTTTGTACTGAGACTTTTTAGTACCTTATCAAAAAAGTTAAATGGCTACATCTTTGGAGATCTCTCCCTTAATGTACTATTGACATGCACTAACGGCCAGTCCTCCATAGCTGCGGAACTATTGCCAGACAGGGATTTACTTGGTTTGGGCTATGTGGATGGGATGATAATGGACCAGATAACTGGGTTATGGAGAGAAAATTCAAAAAAATAAAAATTCAAAATTTTTTATTGAGTCTAGGTATAGTAGTCTGGGTTACAAGCACTTGTGAATGACAGATTTGGACATCTGCTTAAAAATCTGTCAGAACAATTTTAGCCTAGTAGATGGTGATGTTTGTACCAATGTTGTACTAACACCAGCCTTAAGATCTATAAGAAATTAAATTATTACGATGTTTTCGTCCGATTTCAGGGTGCAGCAGCTGTAATTCTCGACATATATGATAACGGCTGCGTGGCGAAAGACGGGCGGCTACAGGTCGGCGACCAGATACGGGAATGTAACGGGATACAAATCACTAAAGATATGGTCCACGAACGTTTATGTATGTCCATCAAGCAACGAGCACCGAAGGTACGATAATTATAGATTGAATTGTAGATTATATGGATATGTTTGAAAACAAATTGGAAAGGAATATGGTTTCTGAAAATCCCACTTATTGATTCCAAGAGTTAAAGATTTAACTCGAAACGCCGTGTTGTAATTAAACAAATCTATCCATGCCAGACCAATTTCGTAATTGCATATCCCTGTTTTTTTTCGTATTTTAATAAGTTCACCTTTGTTATATTTATATTTCTAAGCATTTAACTGCTAGATGTTTAAATCTAATGAAAATTTTACTAGAAAAAAATCCACGCGGACAAAGCCACGCGTTTCTGTCTGCTGCGCGTGGATTCTTTTCTAGTAAAATTACCTTTAAATTTAAGTTATCCTGTGCATTAGGTATGATCTAAGTAACATTAAGAAAGTACTTTTTATAAGTAAAAGCAAAAGTTATTCTTGACTTCGTCTGAGTGGAAATACAAACTTTAATGCTCAGTTTCACTCTCTAAAAATTATACTTTTGCGAATAAAAGGAGACCATAACTGTCTCTAGGTCTCCAGAATCCCATCTCTATCTGGACCAGAAATCAGCGTAATTGATTCAATGCTCATATTATTATAGCCCTTGTTCCACCTTTCAGTATTCCGGCCGTATTTTCAATGCTTCATCGATGAAGAACCGACAATGAAATGTCTGATTGATTTAAACGTCTAAGCAGCGACAGTTCATTCATAGTTCATCTCTTTCACTGTCTCGGTGTTAATTCTTTAATGAAATAACTCGATACATATTTCGTTCACGCGGGAGTTCCTCAAGGAATGGAAAATTAGATTTCATCAAAAGTGATGCGTCTATACTAACAATGCATTTACTACCGTTCATCATTCACAAATCATTGTAAAAATGAATCATTTTTGATGAACTGATTTCCCCTTAATGTATAGGTTTTATTTATATTTTATTTATTTAATTCAAGACTAAAATACATAGCATTTGCTTAATATAATACAGGTTTTAATTACGGATTTTCATTATAAAGGTTTAGAAAACCCTCTACCAAACAAGGGCGAGATGTTTGCAATGCACGCGCGCTATTGTACATGTACATGTGTGTGTGTGTGTGTCATTTTTGTTTGTATATTACCAACCAACCAACAGCCCTTAGTCTTAGTAGTACGGCGGGCTGTTTCCGCAACTCGACACTTAGTGCCTATTTTGCGTAGGGATCGGCATCAGTCCTGCCATCTCAGCTCCTCCAGAAAGCTCAGCAGTCCCCGGATGTTGCCGCAGGCTTCCCATTATAGAAGTCCTTTATCTTGCATCGCCTCTGCACTTCAGCACAACATGAGCGCTCGTCTCCTGACAATCAACCAACAGCCCTAAAAGTTGTTTAAAATGTAATAACGTTTGTCCCCAGCTCCGCTTGTCAGTATTCCGTCCGTCCCCCGTCGAGTGGACGACCGCGGAGGCGGAGGTGTCCCGCAAGCCGGCCCGCGCGCTCGGACTCACCGCGCGGCGACCCGCCCGCGCGCCGCACGCCTACCTCGGCGACCACGTACGTATCATCATCATCATCATCATCATCATCATCATCATCATCATCATCATCATCATCATCATCATCATCATCATCACGACCGCGGAGGCGGAGGTGTCCCGCAAGCCTATTATATATTATCATCCTTGTGGCGGCGACATCTACATGCCCCACATATAATATAACATAGAGGAAATAGTCACTCGCCTCCTTGAGAGATGGCGCTACCGGCGCTGCGTTCGCAGCGTATGGAAGCCTACAACGCACAATAGAAATTCGGAGCTTAACACTTCATATATACGATGCCCGACCAATATCAGTCGGGCCGCGGTCCCCGAGCTAACATCACCCAGCTCGGTGGAAGATCTTCCCCTTTGGCCTTCCTACATCCTAATGACCCCCCTGCTGGGGCACAGGCCTGAACCTATGAATGGAATAGGGAGTGTGGGCCATGACCCCCCACGGGGGCCCAGTGCGGATTGGTGGGTGCTAACGACTGCAGATGCAGCAGTGACCGACGGCTTAACGTGCCTTCCGAAGTACGGAGGAGCGAGAGATAGTAAATTTTTGGTCACCCATCCTATGACCGACCACTGCGAAAGTTGCTTAACTTCAACGATCGCGGTCGAACGCGCTAACCACTTGCGCCATCAATCTCCTCAATCAATACGTACATTTATATTTGTCATGACAACGTCTTATAAATAGATGAACACCGGCTGCGCGCACGAAAATGTGTGACGTTATGTTGCGTTGTCACGAGTTAGTTCAACGTTCTACGGTGAGTGTCAGGTCGAAGGGTTTCTTTATCAATAAAAGGGTTCCGCTTTATGTTTTATTAAAAAATGTAGACTAAAGTTAAACACGGTCTTAATAGAATAGAATAGAATAATTCTTTATTACAAAACTGTTACATTTAGTATTACTGCTAGATGTTAGTGCACATAATTGAAATAAACAGTTACCCTAATCGGGCATGCAATAGTATTTTTTACAAAACATTATTAATTAAATATTCATTAAGATTATAAAATGCATTATATAATAGCCATTGCTTCAGGGACCTTACAAACTTCTATTCAGGAAGCGACTAAAAGAAATGCTATCTTTAAGCACCTTTGTTTGCTTAAAAGAAGACATACCGTAATAAATAAGTAAAAAAAATATATAATAGGCAGTATTAGATTTGAACCGAGACTAACTTTAGTCCACGTGTTTGAATAAGGTATTAAAATTTTTAGTTTTCATAAATTCATTCAAATAAAGCTACTTACAAGATCATCGTACCCCACCTGATGTTAAGTGGTGGTAAAAGCCAGACGTAAACAAAACAAGTGCAGCAGTCATGAGCTGCCAAATGAGTAACGCCCTATTTTGAAGGATCCTGAATTGTAGGAAAGAGGAAACATACGCGCGAATAGTGCGACAAAGAAGTCTGTAATAAAGTAATTGTATTATTAATGTAAACTAAAATAATGCAGAAAACCCTAATAAAAAATCGAAATTACCTATCCCATGTAAAATGAATAAAAAATTTCAGATCCCCGGTTCGCCAATTGAGCTCGACGGCCGACTTCAGAAGGGCGATTTCATAGTATCAGTGGACGGCAAAGATCTTTCCGAGGCAGACTACATGACCGTCGCGACAACGCTAAAACTCATCGGTAACAAAGTCAACATCAAAGTGAAAAGATTCAAAGTCGTCAGATAGATGAACGAAGACCATCAAGTGTAATGTTTAAAATCAAGCCAGATAACAATCTGTTGAAATGAAGGTTCAGAAAAATATTTACGAATCAACAAGGGTTGACGGGTAGTTTGTGAATCATGGTTGCTTTCCAATTACAGAGCATAATGCGACTCAGTGCCGCACAATGCTGAATTATGCTGATGCTTAATTGGAACGTGAATTAGTTTTCAAATGCACCAGCAGAGTGCGCTAAGTTCAGTGTTGAAAAAAAAAGTCAATGTTTGTACCTTCATCCATACTTATATTTATTTTTTAACAGTTTGAATGAACTTTGATTATTTAAAAAAAACTATTTAAAAAAACGAAAGATTTAATAATTTTTCAACAATAAATAATATTACTAACGATAACATATAAATAAAACATTTCGATCAATGCCAACTTAAAGAAAAAACACTTGTTAATTTTCTGTCTCTAAGTTGGTACGATTGCACGCATCACACGAAAGCATCACTTTTGAGAGTGCTCAATTGTGCGAAGCGTTGCTGTAGTTGGAACACTCAACGTTAAGCATTATGCCGCATAATGCGCTATAATGCTGTAATTGGAAAGCAACCCATATCTGCGAATGGAATTTCGATGAATCTACTTGTCCGAATCTACATATATGTGCATAATTTAAGTTGACCAATTTTCACATTCTCATATTTATCTGTTTTTATTTTACTAATTTATATTAATTAAATATTAATATTATTCTTATCATTTACTGCATAGTGGCACTAAATTGCTTAGAAATAGTTTCTTCCTAAATATTTATCGAAATCGAAAGTAGTAACTACTGGAAAAATTTAATTTATTTTAATTATAAAATAAAAATATCCCAGACGTTTGGCATTTATAAATATCCATTATTATTTATTTGTATTTAGTAGTTTCAATATTTTAGGAATAAATAATAAAAAAATATCTTGGGCCAAAATAATTTAGCTATGTACTGATCATTTTCTGGCTGAAAAATGTTAGTTAAGTGAACAGACAATAAAATATTGTATCGTTTCAAATCAATTTTAATAGTGAAATCATGGAAAATACATACAATAGGAAAGATGTTCTGTGGGAGACTATTACTTAAAAAATACATAAAATTCACTGTAAATTACGAGTACTTGTAGAGTTTCTTATTATTTACAAAGTAAATTAGGTAAGCTATAGATACATACCTATTCTCATAATATACGCTTGTTTTGATATTGGCAGCGTAAATCTTATACTTATTCCTTAACCTCTTGGGATAAAATAATTCTATCCTTTAAAGCTCAGTTATTGAACGAACCAAATGAAATAATAGAATATGGGCCAAAGAAAAGTACTGTAAAAGTAAGTATCAGAGAAATATGAAAATAAATAAAATTTTACTCGAAAAAAATCCAGGTGGACCAGGCAGCAGACGGGACTCGAAACCGCACCCTCCGCTATACGGACGGATTTTGTTCTAATAAAATTTTCTTTAGATTTAAACATCTAGCAGTTAAATGCTTAAAAAAAAGAAAATGATCAAATCTGAATATGCGATGAGATTGAAATCATAGGGAAAATTTGACATCAAAGAATAACTAAAGAAAGTGAAAGAGATGGAATGATATATTTAAAGTATTTAAGCTAAGACACCGATGAGATGTTTTGATCAGTCGAGACGGAATTAAAATATAGTTGACGTATGTATGAGAACCTAACATGCTTGGACGTTTTGGCTAGCAAACACAATATACATCATTCAATTTTTAAGAGTTATTTAGCTTTATGTAGTCGGAATAAATATTGCGCTAAGATAGAAATTCAAAATTCAAAGTAATAACTACCAACCAATTAAAGTAGTTAAGTAACTCACGAAAAAGCAAAAATATAATTTTAATTATCTATTACCTTGCATTATTAATTTTAATTGTACTTCAGATATTGCCAAAGTTCCACTAGTGACTAGACACTTAGGTGTAACCAATCCATGGTAGATTTTATTTAATCAATTGCATAAGATAACAATTAAGCATCTAAAAATTATAATAGTGCGAACTTTTTTGTTTTTTTTTTCAAAGCTAGGCCGAAATGACCCTTGGTTGTAGCGAGTAAGGTTATTTCAGTATTTAGTTTTGAAGTTAGTTTTGCTTCCTGCATCATCTTGCAGCAACTGGAGTTAATCATCTTGAACTTCTTGATCTTTCATACACGATGATCGACATATACTTTGTATAACAACAAAAACAACAATACGACCTTTATTAATAAGAACTATATATTTAGGTTCTGTAGTCTTTATCACAAGTACAATATAAGGGACTCTGATCAAGATTATTTTTTATGTTTGATTGTTCAGATCAATCTGTCTTAGTTTTTGGTCCTCTAAGAGCAAATCAAATACTTACTATCTAGTCGGCAATATAGTAGGACAATATTATTAGCTGCACATTCACATTCACTAGTACTATTAGTTTGCAATTAAAAGTGTTATTAATGTCCTCCAATAATGTAGGGCTGGCTAATAAATTTTAGAACTATAAATAAGTAGATATTTATGTCAGTTCTTCAGTTCTCAATACTTTATCTTCTATACAAGACCAGCTACCTAGAGGTTACTTGGTGAGAGGTGTTTGTTAATTTTTGGAAAATAACAATGACGGTGGCATTTATACCATGATTAGAATAATTTTCTTAACTAGGAAAGAATGAGGAAAAGAGCTAAATTCGGTTATACGATTGGCTTAAATTCACGAGTTAAATATTAATAACTGTCAGTCATGACTATTTTAATTTACAAAAAATATTTGCTTACAATTATAACTACAGTTATAATAATTTTTAGCAACAGGATACCAAACGCAGAATTTTTATAAAATTTATGTAGGCATGTATAGGGCAAATAATAACTATAGTTTCAAATACAATGTAAAAATACTATCTTAAAATGAGGTTAACTATATCCAATTTAATAAAGTCAAATATTATCTACGCCATTTTTCTATTAAGATTGCCTTTTTATGAATTAATTAAATTATATTAGTAGTATTAGGCTTCTTACTCCAATTATATCAACACCACAAATAGGATGCTAGAAAGATTAAACAAATTTAGAAATTATACTTGAAGTATGACATTGAAGATCCACAATAAATCTAGAAAAACTATAGTGTAACATAAAATTTAAATTAAAGATATCTTTTTTAAGAAAGATTTGAATGACAAAGTTTAATAAAAAATCTATATCGATTTAAAAACGTCATAAATTAGTTATTATAGCATCGATCTATTTTAGAAGCCTATTAATGAGATTTTTACTAATCTTAAATGAAGGAGTAAGCAACTAACTAAATGTTATATAAAGTGCTAAAATATTTCTATAGCAAAATGCCAATTCCTATTATGAAAATTATAATAATGCATTTAAAAATTAATAAAAAGTAAAGGATTGCGTAGCATAATTCTAAATCATTGTAAAGTGTAAAAAGTGTCTTTTTCTTTATCATAACCGATAGATTTAAATTAGTAGTACCTATAGTTAGAAAGAATACCTGAAAGAATCTTAGATCTCTATGGCCTGAATAAATAAATATTAAACTAGAATTTATGAATAATTCAATATTTAAAAATATTCTATATTATTTGAAACAGATAAAACTATAAATGCAGCTTTTGATGTGAATTTTTTAAAGTACAATTACTAATAATTCCAAAGAGAATAATTATTTCTTTAATAGGAACCGAATATACACAATCGTGCCATATGAGTATAGAAAGTGGGATAGTATAATTCTTTATGTATTATAAATTGGTACTATATTGTGAAATCTAAATTGTATTTAGTGCTATTTAATTATATAACATATTTAAGAAATTTATATTGTGAGTGTTATATTATTACACTAGATTTATTTGTCGTAAATACACTTAGTAACGTTGGGAATATTTTAAATTCGTATAAAAAAAATTACAGTGTTTTCTGAAGTAGTAGGTACTATGTAAGGAACACGTTTACAATAATTGTAGACATTTGTGATTTTAAAAATTAGTTAATTTATTATTATTTAAACTGTATTTCCTAAGTGTGATTGTGAATCCTTGTCAATATTAGTCTTAGTTTTAATATCTAACAATCACGTTAGAAAAAATACAATATACCTACTTATTTAGAAAAACGTGAACTTAGTTTTATTAACAATTAAAAGCACTAGAAACAAAATTTGATTTTTCTACTTAATTAAAATAAAATTATTAGGCGCGACAATTTTTAAACCGAAATATTCTTAAAGGTTACATTTGGGATTTTATGATAATTATTATTATAATAGATAAAAATGAAATAAAATGTAAAATTGTATGAAATAGTGGTTCAGTAATAATAAACTGTGCGCTTTTTTAACTAGTTATTGTTATTTATTTCTTATGACCCTTACAATAATCGTGTGTCAATGGAGTTTCATTAGTTCTGATCTTTGAGAGAGTTGCTAATGTTGCTGTTACTAAAATTCTAACTAATAAATTAAAATAATTCCCTAATCATTTCTCGTTGTTGTCCAAATGCATTTGCAATCTAATATGAACCGTGTCAAAGAGCAATACACCGAACTGTTAAGAGACTATTAAGAAAATTAATAAAATATATTCACTGACAAAATCAAGACCAAGCATGTGTTATAATATTTTTGTCACAATTGAATTGGACCTTTCGAAAACTCGTATGCCACAGAATGAGAGTTTTTCAGGAATCCATAAAAACTGGTTCCTGCCCAAACAATCGAGTTTTAAAGGAATTTTTGAAGTTTAGTATTTGAGTTATGTAAAAATTCAATTTCCCTCCGCACTTTTTCGAGAGCCGATTAATTTTTTCTTGTTTCATTAAAAATGGATCAGCATCGATAACATTTTCGTGCTATGAAATTTTACGATTTTAAATGTGGCTTAAAACCTGATCAGTCATTTGATCGATTTCGAATTGCTATTCTGGATAAAGGACCTTCAAAAGCAACCATCTACCGCTGGTGTAGCGAGTTCAAATGCGGTCGTCTTCCTTTGGGGGATGAACAAAGGAGTGGTCGTCCAACGACGGCTGTCACCGCAGAAAGTGTGCTGGCAGTAAAAAATCTAATTCAAGAAAATAGACGAAATACGTACAAAGAGATTCAGCATACTCTGCAGTTCACAAGATTTCGCACGAGCACCTTTGCGTAAGGAGGATAGTTTCCCGCTGGGTGCCGCACAACCTCACCGAAGCTCAGAAGCAGACAGACCCGTGTGGATTGGTGCAGTCATATGATACAAAAATTTGATGCAGGCTTGTACGGCGCGTTTACGATATTGTGACAGGGGACGAATTCTGGATTTCTCAATACGATCCAGAATGTGACTGTTTTAAAATGAACCAACGCCTACGAGAGTGAAGCGATTGAGGAGCGCAGGGAAAATTTTGATCGCTAGTTTCATCACTTTGACGGGTTACCTAATTTCATATTCACTTCGAGACCAAAGCAGCACCAACGCCGAATGATATAGTACAAAATGCCAGCCAGAAGTTTTTTCGGCAATGAGCAACCTAACCTAACCTAACCTAACACCGGGCTCCGCGGGGTCCCACTTCACCACGACAACGCGCCCGCGCACTCTGCGATGAAAACGAAGGGAGAAAGGACACCAGTCAGAGTCTTGGAACACCCTCCTTACAGTCCTGATTTGGCTCCGTGTGACTTCTTTTTATTCCCTAAAATAAAAAATCAGCTCAAAGGGATACAGTTTTCATCGCCGGAAGAAGCGCTAGCAGCGTTTGAGAAGGCCGCGGAAGAGGTATCTTCGGAGGACTGGAAAAAATGTTTTGCAAAATTGGTTCAGACACATGAAACCTTGTATAGAGGTTGGTGGAGAGTTCTTTGAAAAGATTTAATATAGAAATGTTTTTAATAAAAACTAGTTTTTTAGTTTCTTAAAACTATCTAAATGCCCATGTATCTACTCCCGCCATCTAGTAGTGCGGTAGTGTTATTCATGCAAGTAACGACTTTTACGCGGCATTATTTGCATTATTTAAAAAGAATGGAATATATTTTCTTATGTGATTAATCCTTAGAATACGTATAGATCTATCTACCTTTAAGAAAACATTTTCAGCAAAAAAGCTTGTTGGAAAAAAGTGACTTATGAGGTTTTTGAAATGAACGATTCAATTACTATTAGGCCTCATGATTCTTAAATTAGGTACCGCTAAAAGCGCTAAATATACCCCTTGGTAAGGTAAATGTTCTACCACTAATAGTATTTATTTATCCAATCTTTTGTACACACCACATAATGAGTAACCGGTGGAGGGCATTTAATACCACAAGCGTTCTCTATAGTCAACCAGGAAAGGTGTTGAAGATAAAATTTGTAACGCGGTAGGTAGAACAATTAGTGTAGGTAATAAATAAATCTGTAATTTCTGAAAATTACTAGAAATACTTAGTTAGAGTATAAGAAGTATGTTTTTTTATGTGTTTTTGTTTCTGTTTGTATGTAAGATTCCAGGGTTCCAGGGTAAGGATAAGATTAGTAATTAGGGTAAGGATAAGATTGGTGTTGACGATAGGTATTCTAGTACCTATCTCAAACGTCTTATGCTGGCCGCATGTTTCCTACGTATTTAACACGAAAAAATATAGCAATAGTGCTAAAGTATTATTTGGGGAATTTATATTATTGACGATATATAATTGACGACCTCCGTGGCCGAGTGGTTTATACGCCGTGTTTCATGTTGTCGCCGACTCGAGAGGTTCGAATCTCGGTGGGGACAGATGTTTGTGTGATGAATGCGAGCATTTGTACTCCAGTCAAGGATGTTTAATATGTATTTCTATATAAATATACTTATACATGTACAATATATGTATTCTATCCGTTACCCTAGTATCCCATAACACAAGCCTTATAATGCTTACTTTGGGGCTAGGCTAATTGGTGTGAGTGGTAGTGTACATTTATGTGAGAATACTGTTGTCTTATATTCCATCTAAAATAAATTGTGAAAATAAGAAAAAAACAATTTTAATACTTTTGGTGGTTTATTTCACAAGAATTACTTAAGGATAACTTTACAAATTAGAAGGCACAATAAAGTTAAACAATTACTATGATTTTAATTTGTTACTTTTGGCAGATCATAATAAAAATATTATCGTCAATAAGGAAAAATAATGAAAAAAAGGTTTACATAAAAGACGCTATAACATTAATTTTGGTAATGATGCAGTTTTAATTGCATATAAAGTAAGTACTAAAAGTGATGCGGAATGACTAGAATACTTACAACACATTTGCGATGATAATACTTGTTAATTTAAAATCTAAATTAAAATTAAATTACTTAAAATCACATTTGTTTCTAGGTACAATGTTTCTAGGTAGTGTTTGAGCAATAAATACTGAAATAATAAAATTAAGTAGTTTTGATACAAACATCAATTAATAATCACTGTGTTAGTGTATAAATTACATTTGTTTTGTTCATAATTTGTAAATTTTGAATTTAAAAATAAAATAGTAAGTCATGAATGATAAAATCAACTTTCAGGTAAACTCGAATACAATTTTATAATTAAAATCAATTACACTTTCAATAAAAATAATTCAATTCTTGAAAACCTTGGAATATTGGATCATATCAAATCATCAACCTGTGATGCAACTTGAGATTAAATAATGTATTATCTCTCCTATAGACATACCTTAACTAAACCAGATTTGGAATTCGTGAGGATTTAAAATGTCGTGTATAACATAAATTACATATTTGAATAAAAATATTTTGCCAAAGTGTGAAGCAATTAAAAACTTATTCCTTGTTGCCTTTCTGAGGATTATGCTTTTGTATCTTTTTTTATTTTCAGTTTAAAGAACATCAGTTTTCTATTCTCAGAGTTTCTCCTCTGAGCTTTTTCTTATAACTAATGGTTTCAAACGTCCCCTCAACTTCACCAACCTCTTACTAACTTTACCTTGAGATGTGGGATTCCTTAAGTCTGGCATAGATTTGCTCTCCTGTACTGGAATATTTTCCGTTGACTTCGATACTGTTCCATAATATCTCGGCATACTGAAGTCGTTCTCTTGAAACATCATTTCAGTTTTCAATTTAAGACTTTGGAGTGTTGTATCACCTCTATATTCAGGTATGGTAGGACTATCAGCAAAGAATCTGGGCAGATTAGTACTCTTGATTATTGGAGTATCTGGTAAACTACTTAATTTAATTTCACTATCAGCGGCCGAAAGCACTCCTACCATCGATTTAGATTTTATCAGCGGAGGTTTTTCAGGAGCCAAATGTTCCGGAATATTGAGGAACGAAGCACTTCTGTGCGGTACCCTAGATAGCACCTTGTTAATTTTCGTAGGATCTATATTCTTCAAGCTTTCTACTCTATTAAGTACTGGTCTGGATAGTCTACTGCCACTGTCCAGTCTTTCCAAAGTCTTGGCGCTATTACTTCTAAGAATGCCTTTGACGCTTTCCACTCTAGGCAAACTTAGCGTTGAAGGTAAAGCCATAACGGAAATGGGGTCATATTTGTATATCGGGCTGGGTGTCGTTATTTTATCTTCGTCTTTCATCGTGACCGTGCTAGGTTTTACGACATCTTGCTTCTTAACTTGGACTACGTTCCTAGTTATTCCCTCTTCAGCGTCTGTACTTTTTATTTCGACTTCTTCTTCTTCCTCAATTTTGAACATGTTGTGGTCAGCTAGCAGCTCGTCTTTGAACATAATCTCGAAGTCTGTGACTGGTGAGTTGACTTCGTCCTCGAAGTAAACTTTTGTCCGATTTGGTTTTTCTAGATAGTCAGGTTCTGATTTCGTTTCCAACTCGTCCAATGAGTCTGTGCTGCTCTTCTTGAGTTCGTGGTCTTCTCTGAATATCAATGATTTGGAGAACACCTGTAAATAATAATAAATGAAAATTAGATTTCTATTCATGAATGACATTTGGGCGAGAGGCAGGGTACAGAGGATTATACGGGTTCTTTAAGATTTTTGTTGTTGTTGTTTTTTCTAGCGTTTTAATTATAGTCAAATTTAACTACTGCTGAAACATTGCGGCCTTAGAAAGTTGATCTTAGTAAGATCGAAACTGTCGCAAAACGAATTTTGTAAAATAAGTTTAAAATATATATTTTTTTGATGTCATCTTTCAATTGACGACACTGCACTGTTTGAAAGAAAACAGGGAGAAAAAAATAGCCCTTGCTGAGTTTCTTGCCGGTTCTTCTCAGAACAAGGACTCCCGCCGTAGATTTACGAACCGATGGCGTTGCTTCTAGACGTTCATGAGTGCTTGTAACAGCCTAACCTGAATCAATAATTATGATTGTGTAAGCGAAGTAATTGCAGCACCCGTCTGGGGAAGTAGCCTCCACTTTACAGAAGACCACAGTAAAATAACACTACATTTTGCTAATGTTGTGTTTCCGTCGGTGGGTAAGGTTCCAGGGCTCCACGGGGTAGGGGATTGGGTCAGGGTAGGCAACAACGCAAGTGATATTCTTGATATGGCAACCGTTTATAGGCTACTAGTGGCCCGCCCTCGCTTCGCTTCGGTGTAGAGCGGCAGCAATGGCTGTTTTTTTTCTCCCTGTTTTATTATTTACAAAGTCGTCAAGTTGAAAAATGACATCAGAGATGATTCATAAAGTCACATCTCATTACATAATGTGAAATTATACATTAATAGTTCAATCGCATTTTTTTTGCTGTGCCATACAGTATAAATACAAATAGTGTTATTTTTATTAGGTGTAACTAGACATTTACATCTAAAATATCAAAGTACTTAGGGCAAACTCATCTCCGCTGGCAGCACCCGTTCACGAGCATGACGCATGAACCAGCCATCATTTCATCAGCATCAGCCTATTAATGCCCCACTGCTGGGGCACGTACCTTCCCTATGGATGGAATAGGGAGATTGGGCAATGACCCACCACGCGGCCCCAGTGCTGATTAGCGGGTGCTAACGACTGCAGATGCAGCCGGGACCAACGGCTTCGCGTGCCTTCCGAAGCACGGAGGAACTCGAGATAGAATATTTTTGGTCACCCATCCAATGACCGACCACTGCGAAAGTTGCTTAACTTCAAAGATCGCAGCCGAACGCACTAACCACCCGCGCCATCGAGCTCCTCGCCATCACTTCGCTCAACTATATTTTAGGGAACGCAACGACCCGCCTCACACGACAGGACACAGACAGAAAGATATAATAAGGTCCAATGGGCACCAAAAAAGAGGTCCAATGGACACATTGAATATAAAAATTTTAAGAAGGTCCAATGGGCACCAAAAAAGAGGTCCAATGGGCACTGTTGATGATCGCCACACTGCTGAAAAATAAAATTGTTCATTGGATTAGATTAGACATAAGAAATCCTATCGTAATTTAGTTAGACAGTGGAAGCAACCAAAAGAACTCCTTATCATTTAGTTACGGCAATGTTTAATATACTAAAGCAGATGTTCTTTATCAGGCGTTCAGTGGATCACTTCCTTAATATATAAAAAAAACTAGTTAAATTAATATGTAAACCTGTTGATACTTACCTAATGCCGCTGAATGTTATTTATATGATGTGATTTTGAGCTTTTATTAATAAAATGTATTTTGGTAGCAATCGTGCGGTAGTTTACCAAATATTAAAAATGACAGGTAAATTAAGAATTTTTATACAGCTAACGAACTTGGTTTGAAACGCACGCTCGCTCTCGAAATATTAAAAAACATTAAGTTTTTGCACTAATTTCACCTTTTCCTCCCACCGGCGATCCTATCAGTAATAAAGTGGTCCTTCGAGCCGGATCATCAAGAGGAACAAAACCTGTAATCAGGGATGGCGTTTGCATTGTCTCGCACGCCAAGTGTTACGACACGAAGCGCAACAAGACGAATTCAAGCGTCTGCACAAAGAGAGGTGAAAAGTGAGACCGATGTTCACGAGAAAACCTTCACCAAGAACGAAGTGCATGAAAAAGATGCATCTATGAAAACTTCTTCATCTTCGCTTGCACGAAAGAAACAGCTGGAGTATGAGGCAGCACAAGCTAAGGCAAAGTTAGAACTAGAAGCTGTTAATGCGGAAGCCAGAGCTCAAGCAGCATTAGCAGAAGCTGCAGCTGCACAGACGAAAGCGCGTATCGAGAAGGAGTTATTGGAGAAAAAACTAGCTGCTGATATAGCTGACCTGCAGGGGTCACGTCAGTCATTAGCATCAGAGCGATCTTCCAAGGTCAGACATTGGTTACAGACTTCGCAACACGAGGAGTACATAGACCCGGAGCCAGCAGCTACTGCCTGCCCGACAAAACCAGCTAGTGATTTAGAAAAGCTGGCAGATGCCCTACACCAAGCTATTAACATCGCATCTGCTAAGCCGCCAAGTTCTGACCAGCAGCTACTTACTAGGTTGTCCACATCTAAAGATCTACCGTTATTCTTTGGAGACCCCATGGAGTGGCTACATTTCAAGGAAGCATTCGAGGAGTCAACGCGACTGTGTAATTATTCAGATACTGAAAATATATGGCGTCTTCGAAAGTGCCTTCGTGGCGATGCAAAAGAAGTGACATCATCTCTGCTTATTACCGCTACCTCACCGAGAGAAATCATGAAAACCCTTGAGCTCAGATTTGGCAGGCCGGAAAATATTATGCGTAAAATATCATCTCAACTGAAAAAAATACCACCACTCCCACACAACTATCACGGAGAAATAGTAAATTTCGCAATTAAAATTAAAAATTGTGTGGCAGCTATTCGATGTATAAACGAAAATGACTATCTACGCAGCCCGGAGCAGGTATCCATAGTGGTATCGAAATTACCCACCGCTCTGATCACCAAGTGGGCAGATTACCTACACAATTTCCAAGGTAACAGAAATTTACCTAAACTAGAACAACTCTCAAATTTTTTGCATGAAGAAGCAATAAAAATAGCCTCCTCTGGAGTGAGCTATATACAGAGTGAGTACAAAAGGAAAGAAATAAAATACAATGTTAACAAGCATAATCAGAGTGTGTTAGTGTGTGATGAAGAAAACGTAAATAGTATTGGTACATTGTCTATGAAGTCGTCGGTGAAGTGTAATTTTTGTCGTCGTGCATTACATGCATTAGAAAAATGCGCAAGATTTCAACGCGCTTTACGCAAGGACCGTTGGCGTTTTGTTCGCGTGAATAAACTATGTTACAAGTGTCTTAGTAAACGTCACAATGAGCCGACTGATTGTACCGCCGTAAACTGCGACATCGAAGGATGCGGGCAACCACATCATCGCCTTTTACACTGGCCTAAATCGAAGCCTGCGCCTGATAATATCGAAGATCGTTCCGCTGATGAAACGGCGGTGAACCACATGAGCGACTTCCCGTGCCCATCGGTGCTTTTGAAGATAGTACCACTGACGGTGCGCTGCCCTGGGGGGGCGAGTATACACGCGCACGCCCTGCTGGACGGCGGGGCGACCGTGACCTTGGTTGCAGCCGACCTCGCCGATCAGCTGGGCTTGCGCGGTAAGCCTATCACGATGCGCGCGCGTAGCGCATGGAACAGCGAACTGGTATGTGAGTCCGAGATTTTATCATTTGACGTAGTGAACAATAATGGTGATAATTTTAATTTGTGTGCTCGAAAGATGTCAAAGTTAGATTTACCTACTCAAAGTATTTCAAACACTAGCCTGTATTTTAAATATAAACATCTCGGTTTGTGTAAATGCGATGTGAAACCAAAAATTTTAATTGGTCAAGATAATTACCATTTGATGGCTCCTATTGTATGTATTAGAGATAGTGAACAGCAGTGTGGCCCATACATCACAAAATCCCTATTAGGATGGAGTGTTCACGGCAGATTAAATAATGCTGCATTAGAGTCATTAATTAATTATACCGATTTTTATTCGAAAAAGTATGCTGAAGAATGCACGGACGTCGTATTAAATTGTTATTCTTTATTTAATATTCAAACCGACTTGCCGTCGTCTTCCACTGACACCCCTATTACGCCTGAGAAAAGTTTTTACAATGACAAACAACTACATGACCTTGTCTCTAAATATTTTTCACTAGAGTCCATAGGTATTTGTTCCAAGCCGCGCCAGAACGCTGACGAGTTGCGCGCCGTTGATATTTTAAATAAAACATCTAAGTTAGTTGACGGTGTTTGGTATGTAGGTTTGCCGTGGAAGTACGATGACTTTGAGATGCCTGATTCCTATCCTACAGCATACAAACGTTTGTTGTCAGTTGAACGTAAAATAACCGTTAACGAAGGGTATGCCGCTCGTTACCGTGAACGAATTGATCATTTATTTGTTAATAATTACGCACGAAAAATTACGGAAAGCGAACTCATGTCACCTAAGCCTGTGCAACATGTTTGGTATTTACCCCACTTCGGTGTGGATAATCCAAATAAACAAAAATTACGACTGGTTTATGATGCCGCCGCTAAGTCTAGTGGGTATTCATTAAATGATTTTTTATTACAAGGCCCTGACTTATTAAAGTCATTGTTAGGTATAATGTTTAGGTTTAGGGAGCATTCTGTGGGTGTTATTGGAGACATTAAAGATATGTTTTTGAGAATAAAAATTAGACATGAAGATTGTCACGCCTTTAGATTTCTCTGGCGAGATTCTAAAGACAAAAATGCTCAAAAATACGTGATGACGTCATTAATTTTTGGTGCCAATTGCTCACCATTTATCGCACAATATATTTGTCAGAATAAAAATACCGAGCGTTTTCAAAATTCTTTCCCTGATGCCGTTAGTGCAATAAAAACAAGCCAATACATGGATGACTTTATTGATAGTTTTACCGATGACGTCACCGCCGTAAAGATGATACAAGATGTCTCATTCATTCATAAACAGAGTGATTTTGAAATGCGAAATTGGATGAGTAACTCTTCTAGTGTTTTAAAACATATTCCTAAACAGGTGTTAAGTGACAAGGCTGTAAGGTTCAATTTAGAAAATCAGCCTGAACGCACTTTAGGTCTATTGTGGTATCCGTGTAGCGATACGTTTGCATTTGATGTTTCTCTAAAACGTATCCCTACCGAAGTTTTGACTTTAACTCGTAAGCCTACTAAGCGCGAAATGTTATGTATAATAATGTCAATTTTTGACGTGCACGGGTTTCTTGCCCCATTTACCATTCAATCAAAAATATATATGCAACAAGTTTGGAAAATTAAATTAGACTGGGACCAAGAAATTCCTGACAGTTTGTTTACTTCATTTAGTGAATGGTTAATTCAATTAAAAAATATTGCTAACATCCGTATTCCTAGATGGTACTTTTCTCCGTCGACCGAGAGTTCAAATTTCCTTGTTTCTTCATCGAATAACGTAGTCGATAGGCAGACCACTGAGAGCGAGACACTCTGCTCCTCAGGAGCCACGGGTGCGAGTGGGACAGATTTAGAGCTACATATTTTTTGCGACGCCTCACCTTGCGCTTACGCATCCGTTGCTTACTGGCGAAAACAAACTAATAATGAATTGTGCATTTCATTCATAGCCAGTAAAAGCCGTGTCGCGCCGATAAAACATGCAATTACAGTACCTAAATTAGAGTTACAGGCCGCATTATTGGGATGTAGGTTAGCAAATACAATAAAAAAGGAACATAGAATAAAATATAATAAAGTTTATTTCTGGTCAGACTCAACAATTGTTTTGAGTTGGATTAGAAATGATACAAAAAATCATAACGTGTTTATTGCTAATAGACTCGGGGAAATCGATCAGCTGAGCAGCGTAAGCGACTGGCATTACGTGCCCTCTGAGCTGAATATAGCCGATCTTGCGACGAAACTTCGTACTGATTGTGGCGCGTTGCACACCCATTGTGAGTGGTTAAGCGGGCCCTCGTTTCTGCGTTCTTCCCGCGAGGACTGGCCTCAGGAACCGGAATCCGTACCTGAAACAAAAGATGAACACGGTTTATTACACATAGTTAACAGTAGTGACAATATATGTTATTTACCTATTCCCGAACCAACTCGTTTCTCTAGTTGGTTGCGTTTGTTGCGTAGTACCGCTGCCGTACTCTTGTTCACTGAAAAATGTAGGGGAAATAAATCAAAAGAAATCGATTTTGCACTTATGAGAAGAGCTGAAGTGTTACTATTGCGATGCGCGCAGTCACTTTCCTTCCCTGCCGAAACAAAGTTATTAAAGCAAAATAAAGATATAAATCGGGACAGTCGAATACGCACATTGACACCATTTTTGAATAACGATGGTCTTTTGTGTGCGGGTGGGCGAATAAACGCCGTTTCGGGAGTAGAAGACCAAATGAAATGTCCAATCATATTGGATGGCCGTTGTCACATAGCCCGGCTACTCGTCAAGTATTACCATATAAAAGCCGCTCACGCAAATAATGAGATGGTTATCAACGAACTTAGGCAAAGGTACTGGATTGTTAATTTGAGACCCACAGTACGTACTGTGTCATCTCAGTGCTTCGTCTGTCGAATGAAGAGAGCGAACCCTCAACCGCCGCGCCTGGGCGATCTCCCTGAGGGACGACTTATGCATCATCAGAGACCGTTTACAGTGTGTGGGCTAGACTTGTTCGGTCCAATTGAAGTATCAGTGGGTAGGCATAGATCAAAACGGTATGGCGTCCTATTCACTTGCTTAACGGTACGCGCCGTACATATTGAGATTGTACCTAACCTTACTGCAGATTCCCTTATAATGGCTCTACGAAGGATGGCAGCGAGGCGCGGATGGCCACGCTCGCTTATATCAGACAATGGCACCAATATGAGAGGAGCTTGCAACGAGCTGAAACAGTCCATCAAGGACATCGACAAGGAGACAGCCGTTGCTGAAGCTCTCAATCACGGAGTGGATTGGCGATTTATCCCTCCTGCGAGTCCACATATGGGGGGAGCATGGGAGCGTCTTATCCGAAGTGTTAAGACCGCACTGAAAATTGTGCTCAAAGACAGGTCCCCCAGAGAGGAGGTGCTTGCCACTGTCCTGGCTGAGGTGGAAAACATGGTTAATAGCAGACCGCTCACTCACGTTTCGGTAGATCCATCAGCTCAAGAGGCTCTGACTCCGAACCATTTTTTGCTGTGTTCTTCCAGTGCTGGTGGCACCGCGTCCTTTTCTCTGCCCTTACATGGCGTTTTTAACGATGGTGATCTTTATCTACGACGACAATGGCGGATCGCACAGCGCCTAGTAGATCTATTCTGGAGTAGGTGGATGAAAGAGGTCTTACCGTTACTGATCCCTCGTAGTAAGTGGAACAGGGAAGGATGTAAGCTCAAAGTAGGTGATTTTGTCATTGTAGTTGATCCATCTTCACCCCGAAATACGTGGCCCAAGGGCATTATAGAACGTGTCTACGCAGGCTCAGATGACAGGGTAAGAGTAGTTGACATCAGGACTAGGACGGGCATAATGAAAAGACCGGCCGCACGTGTGGCCCCACTTACCTTCGTTGATGAGTGTCGTTCTCTCGACACTAGGGGGGAGGATGTTGATGATCGCCACACTGCTGAAAAATAAAATTGTTCATTGGATTAGATTAGACATAAGAAATCCTATCGTAATTTAGTTAGACAGTGGAAGCAACCAAAAGAACTCCTTATCATTTAGTTACGGCAATGTTTAATATACTAAAGCAGATGTTCTTTATCAGGCGTTCAGTGGATCACTTCCTTAATATATAAAAAAAACTAGTTAAATTAATATGTAAACCTGTTGATACTTACCTAATGCCGCTGAATGTTATTTATATGATGTGATTTTGAGCTTTTATTAATAAAATGTATTTTGGTAGCAATCGTGCGGTAGTTTACCAAATATTAAAAATGACAGGTAAATTAAGAATTTTTATACAGCTAACGAACTTGGTTTGAAACGCACGCTCGCTCTCGAAATATTAAAAAACATTAAGTTTTTGCACTAATTTCACCTTTTCCTCCCACCGGCGATCCTATCAGTAATAGGCACATTGAATATAAAACTTTTTATGAAGGTGAATGGTTTTTGCTTTTGGGTCGAATCTTGAGGGTCCAAAGGGTACTAGACCATACCACCCACCTCATATAGTTTGTCAGCGTGCAGCGGCATCTCGGTGAGCTGGCGGATGTACTCGGCAGGCGGCGGTAAGTGGTTATTGTTGAACGGCTGTGCCGTCACCACGCTGCCTACTGACAAGCCCAGGTTGGCATGACCGTTCATGTGGTTGGAGTCTTCATCTAGCCTGGAACAATCGTTCATTACTCAATATATGTACTTGTCGTCAAAACCAAATGTGGCAATAGAGATGGTAAATATAGGCAAGAAATCGATGTTATGGACAATGTCGTGCACGCAATGTTGGAAGCAGGGAGGAAGCAGAGAGATATTATCATTTTCAAAAGTTATATTAAAACTAAGGCTAGTAGCCTTAGAAAGAGTTCATTTTGTTTTGAAAATTGTTTCTTGCTATTTTGAGACTTTTCTTTGCACTTATTGTTAGTAAATTCGTTGATTGTCTATTGTTACATATTTGACATTATGTGATGGAAGTTGACCTCAATACATGTTTGCAAGTTTGATGTCAACTTTCAATTGGACGACACTGTATGAAATAAAACAGGGAGAAAAAATCAGCCCTTGCTGAGTTTCTTGCCGGTTCTTCTCAGTACAAGGTCTCCCGCCGTAGATTTGCGAACCGATGGCGTAGCTTTTCGACATTCACAAGTGCTTGTAACAGCCTACACTGAATAAACGATATTTAATTTTGAATTTTTATCCAACTATGCTTCCTCTTTTAAGATGCTGATGAGAAGCCTTCCTCCGAAGCACGGAAGAGCTCGCCATAATAAATGTTTGGTCACCGACCACTGTGAAAGTTGCTTAACTTCAATGATCGCAGTTGAACGCGCTAACCACTTGCGCTATGGAGGAACAATAATGTCATAGTAGTTTTTTCATAAATTAACTATATACTGTGTACAATTGCACCTGATGTTAAGAAAAGCAACCAGTTATTAGGTGGGTGCTAACGATTGCAAGTTCAACCGAGATCAACTGCTCAATGTACCTTCCGAGGCACAGAAGAGTGAAAGACTCACATACAGAAGATTACATTTTGGCCACCCATCCTAGCTAGCCGCGCTAGCCACTGTTGCACTGTACCATCGTTTTTTCGCAATCGAAAGATGATTAATATAACTTTTTTTATCATAATCATTTACTAAACGTGTAATTTAACGTATATAAAGACCGTGTTTTGTGTTATTATACTCTGGTTTTTAACCGACGAAAAATACAGAGAAGTTTTTTCAAGTCGAGACTTATATTCTTCTATTGTTCAGTTACACGCAGGTCTGATAGATCTGAGTTCCCATTTACTACCTGGGTTGGTTTGGTACTGGCACCGACTTCAAATATAAATTTGTCTAAAGATAAAAAAAGGTTTATTATTTACTAGCGGCCCGCCCTCGCTTTGCTTCGGTGTAGAGCTGAAGTGTAGACTACAGTTTTTGTATTGTGACACAATGACATTCATCTATGATTCTTCTTATAAAGTCTCAGCCCGATCGGTTTAAAATTGACAAAGTTTCATACAAAGTTTCATTCCCTATTTTATTCCCTTGGGGGTAGAATTGATCAAAACCCTTTCTTAGCGGATGCCTACGTCATAACATCTAACTGCATGCCAAATTTCAGCTCGATCCGTCCAGTGGCTTGGGCTGTGCGTTGATAGATCACTATGTCAGTCAGTCACATTTGAGTTTTATATATATAGATTCCTTTTCGGCGGTTTAAATTTATTGTTAAAAAGTTTTCCAGCATGTGTTTGTATAGGTATAATAACGGACCGTATATAGTTTAAAAAAGGAGGTAATATGTCAATTTAAACTCAAGTGTTCATCATTGTTTCTGAATGATTACGGTCATAATTTCGATATTCGATCATTAAAGTGTACGGGTGCGGCCAGAGTGCACTCAGATTCAGAATCAGATTCAGATTTCGAAAACAAGCGCGAGAAATAAACAGTGTAGTCTAAGCAGGTTGCCTGCTTTTTCTCGCGCTTTGTTTTCTGAGTCTGAATCTGAATCTGAATCTGAATCAGGAGTGCACTCTGGCCGTACCCTTCGATTACAGTGTTTATTTCTCGCGCTTGTTTTCGAAATCTGAATCTGAATCTGAATCTGAGTGCACTCTGGCCGCGCCCTACTACTTGACAATGGAAACGACCGATTTGTAAAGATTTAAATAGAATGAACCACTTATTGCGAACAATAAGATACATAAATTGCAGAATACGCGCGAGATCTTTGTTGACTGCAAAATCATGATTTTCCTACGGTCGTCAATTAATATCAATCTTGGCATTGTGAGTTAAAATGATATTAATGATGACATGGGATAGACAAAAGCTGATATCTACATTAATTTTTTTTAGAGGCCAGCTTTTGATCCCATTACGCAAACTACTAGAAAAAATTCCACGCGGGCCAGACAGCAGACGGGACAAAACATCTTGAGTAGTGAAATGCTTAAAAAATATAATTATAACTGGAATTGCGGTTTCTTATTCATTTGACATTGTGATTGACACCTACAATTCGAAGAGATGGCGCTGCCTTGCAGCCTAAGAAAGGCTAGAGAAAATTAGACAGAGCCATCAGGGCCACGATAGCATAATGATCAGTGCATTCAACCGGATAGCGAAGGGTGCGGGTTCGAGTCCCGTTTGCTGCCTGGTCCGCATGGAATATTTTCAAGTAAAAAATCTTTAGATTTAAACATCTAGACATAAATATTTTAAAAATCCAAGGTATGTTTGTACTTAAATGTATATATTATTTAAGAATTCAATGCGATATGTTTCAAATACATCGAGGAGCTCGATGGCGCAAGTGGTTAGCGCGTTCGGCCGCGATCGTTGAACTTAAGCAACTTTAGCAGTGGTCGGTCATTGGATGGGTGACCAAAAATTACTATCTCGAGCTCCTCCGTGCTTCGGAAGGCACGTTAAGCCGTTGGTCCCGGCTGCATCTGCAATCGTTAGCACCCACCAATCCACTGGGCCCGCGTGGTGGGTCATGGCCCAATCTCCCTATTCCATCCATAGGGAAGGCCTGTGCCCCTGCAGTGGGGACATTAATAGGCTGATGATGATGATGTTTCAAATGACATGATACATGTCTACGTACAAAAGATTTGTTATGAAAGAACTTATTATGTGAAGTTGCAGCTGAATGCATCTTACTTGTATGTGGCAATCTCCTCGTCGAAACAGAACCTCTCCTCGCAGCAGTTCCAGTACATGGTCTCCAGGCAGCTGTTGACAAAAAACGGAATAAATAAATAAAAATAAATATAAATATTTCCAACACTCACACCAATTAGACTAGCCCCAAACTAAGCACTATAAGGCTTGTGATATGGTTATACTAGGGTAACGGATAGAATGGCTGAAACCATACTTGGCAATGAGAGAGCATGGAGGGCTGCCGCCTCCTTCTGCGAGGTTGTGATGGGGCAGAAGGAGGCAGCGGAGAGGGAGCGGGAGGAGGACGCTCTGACCGCTCCCCTCCGGCGTAGACGGGTGGGCCGAAGAAGGCAGGCGGCTTTGACCGCCGGTCTTCGTCGGCCCTCAGGTGGTCTGGGCGCGGCATGCCAGCCGCGCCTCCTTGGTGCCATTCGGCATAGGCCACCCCGTCTGGGGATTACCTAGTACCCTAGAGTAATCCCCCATAGGCGCGTCGCCCGGTCCACTCGTTGGGCCGGGCCAGCCTGGGGACGCTCTGGTGTAGTGGCGCACGTAGGTGTGCCGATCCCAGAGCGCCCTCATAAGGGCCGAGGAGGGTACCGGTGGTTTTTAGTGGGTAGGACCGGCGTTGTTCCGCGCCGGGGAGTCCCACATACGTCGCGCGCCTGGCAATCGTGCGGTATGGTGCGTAAATAGATTTTCCATCGTCAACAAAAAAATGGGGGCAACGGATAGAATACATATACTGTACATATATAAGTATATTTATATAGAAATACATTTTAAACATCCATGACTGGAGTACAAATGCTCGTGTTCATCACACAAACATCTGCCCCCACCGGGATTCGAACCCGGGACCTCTCGAGTCGGCGACACCATGAAACCCGGCGTGGAAACCACTCGGCCAAGGAGCTCGACCTACACTACTACTAATAAATACATGAATATTTTATACATTCACGTCAATCAGCCTAGCTCCTATTTCAGCACCGTCATGGGTCATGACAGTGCAAGTCATGGTAGCAGACATGATATTATAACTTTTATTATTTTAAAGCATGTAACTGCTTGATGTTTAAATCTAAAGAAAATATAACTAGAATAAATTCTATGCGGACCAGGCAGCAGACGGGACTTGAACCCGCACCCTTCGCTCATTATTCTACCGTGGCCCTGATGGCTGTGTCAAATTTTCTCTAGCCTTTCTTAGGCTGCAAGGCAGCGCCATCTCTTCGAATTGTAGGTAACCCACAATGTCAAATGAAGAAGGTACATGATATGTCTGACTCGGAAAAGTACTGACTCTCAAGACAAATGGAATTTTTGAAATGGAACTTCTTTTCGGAAGGGATGTAAATGGAAAAATCCTATGGAAAAGATGAAACGGAAATGCGTAACGAGCGTCACACGACTATAAATATATGTCTGTGTGTGTATGGGATGCGTCGACCGTCGAGCATGAAAGATGGAGGATAACTCGGCGAAGGCTGAAACGCGACGTCACGTGCGTCACACGCTACAATATATATATACATACTAGCTGACCCAGCGAACTTCGTACCGCCATAAAAATAGGGGCAGGTGGTAGAAGAGAAAATTTAGCGTTATATGTATTTTTTAATACCACATTATGAAAAAAAAAATTGTCCAAAAACTATTTTAGGGGTGTGTAACGTAGTAGTGTTCTATCAATTTCCTGGGATAACATTCCTCCTAACCCATATGAGAACACTACGTTACAATATCCAATAGTTTGAATTTTGGCGCGAAGGCGCATTGTAGGTTTCAGAACACTACGTTACAGGCGGACAACCATTATCACTTAAGGATATGAAAAATAGATACTAGCCGATTCTCAGACCCACGGAATATGCATATAAAATTTCATAAAAATCGGTCCGGTTGTGACACGAGAATTTTATATATAAGACTAGCGGCCCGCCCTCGATTCGCTTCGGTGTAGAGCTGAAGTGTAGACAACAGTTTTTGTTCTCAGGCTCGTATTAAACACAATGACACTCATCTATGATTCTTCTTATACCTGCAGGCAAAGTCTCAGCCCTATCAGTTTAAAATTGACAAAGTTTCATACAAACTTTCTTTCCCTATTTTATCCCCTTGGGGGTAGAATTGATCAAAATCCTTTCTTAGCGGATGCCTACGTCATAACATCTACCTGCATGCCAAATTTCAGCTCGATTCGTCCAGTGGTTTAGGCTGTGCGTTGATAGATCACTATGTCAGTCAGTCACCTTTGAGTTTTATATATATAGATGATATATGAATGATGCGTGTGCTACTCCATTCCCCTATGCCTTATGCACCGCCTGATGTTAGGTTATTGAAGAAAAGGAGTTTCACTTCAGACGTGCGGTCCGTGCACACTTTATTTTTCTTTTCAGGTTTTGCAGGCGGGTCTTTTGATTTATTTTTAAGAGGACAATCACTGGTTTTCGTAGACTAGCTATAGCCGAGGAGTTCAATCACGGGTAACCAATAATTTACGATGTCAATCTCCTCCTTACTTTGGAGGGCACGCTATGTCGTTGGTCCGTTGATCCTTTGCGAAAATGCCTTACGCATCCTTCAATAACCGGGGCAGCGAGATGAAAATATCTGGGACTCCTCGCTACTTCTTTCATCCAGCACTGAACTCGATGACAAGAGCAGAGCCCTATCTAATGGACTGAACAGGGGCCCAGTGTTGCCATCTTGGTGGTTTTTCCACCAGAACTGGTGCTTTTTTACGGCTTCTAGTGGTATATTTTCATCATGTAGCGGGTAATTTTTTTTAGTGGTTTTTTAACATGAAATCTAGCAACATATTTTTAAGGGGGAAATGCCCTAACTTTCCGAAATTTCATAATGTTCTATGTGGTTACTCACAGTTATTTTTGTAGCATCTCATACATATTCACTGGTTTTTTATTTAAATTAGGGTTTTTTGTTATCAGAGATGTAATTGTAATTTAGCGCATTTTGGCGCATTTTATTAAATCCAAATTTTTGAAATCTGGCGATTATTTACCTTTGACTTGGCGCCTTAAAAAAATTCAAGGTGGCAACACTGCAGGGGGCCATTCGCCTAATGGAAATGCTAAGGAAAACGCTAACGCTTACGATTTCATTTTGTTATTTCTAGCCGCCTGAGGTTATTAAAAACCTCGCGCTCTTTGTTCTTCTTTTGCATTGGTAATAACAATATTAAAAAAAATGAGCTTGAGGTATTTGAAAACCTTCGGCGGTCAGAAATAACAAAATAAAATCTAAAGCGTTAGCGTTTTCCAAAGCAAGTCCGTTAGGCGGATATCCCTCAGGGCCATTAAAATTAAAGCAATATTCCTGCACCGGTGACCCGACACGCATTGTGAGGACCACGGTTAAGATTGAAGATGTATCATGATCATCTCTCAAGATTTTAAGTGACCTTTTTTTTAAGGTTACTTAATTACTGCCTATCTAAGGTTTTTATTTAAGATAATTGCATAGATACTGAACCTTCAAATTAGCCCAAAATAAATTATGCCTATTATGTTTTTCAAAATTTTAACACAGAACTTTAATTAATATTTTAAAATGTAAACTATTTTTTTTACTATGAAATTCAAGTTCACCTTATATCCCTGGGCTATCAGACAATCTTCTTTCATTTCACGGTAGCGCAAACACCCAACAGCTATCAACACTGCCAAAATATCACTCACTGTCAAGATAGTGTACGAATACAAGTTGATTTTGCAAAGAGATACTTTAGATATCATTAAAACCATCAATATTTAACACTTTCTGGTATTTAAGATTTCTTGCTTCGAAAATTTTCAATTTAATCTTTCTTCAAAATTTAAATGAGAAGAGGTTTTCGTATTTTCTCCAATTAGAGCAAGACTTTTTTAACTATAACTGATTTAAGAATACAGTCCACCCTTTTATTTAAACTTAAGAAATATCTCAAACACACAATTTTTACACCAAAACTATATTTTTATGAAATGTTAATATTTATTCCACGAAACGTTATTCTCGCAGTAGCTACTGCGAAGGTATGAAGCATGAATCTCCATAATTATCTTGAAATCTGTCATTGTTATCTCATACAATGACGTTATACAACACAAGTGGACAGATGGCTTCAAGTTAGCATTATAGTAAAGAAATAGCGTTCTTCTCATTTACTTAGAAAGATAATTATTGCATCTCAAATATGTAAATTTTGATATCACCGAAAAATACTAATTTACAATTTATTTAATTGTAATTTAAATAAATAAACTTTATGGTTTGAGCTCAAGAGAGCAAACATTCCATTGTTTTTAGAGTATTTTAAAGTACACATTGTCGAGCCATTCTTCAGGGAATACGAACATGCGATAGCCAAGTACGTTAATAAATATTAGTTTTACATGTCAGGCACGTGACATTCCAGTGACATAATACTAAGGTTCAGCATAAGCTTTGATGCCCTCTATATATATATATCATATAAAATAAAAACTTTACAACGTTTAATTTTACTGACAAGATCAACTTCTTTGGCAGGAAAGTACAACTATTTCACGATATGAAACCGTTCAAAAATGTATTTCCAATTTAACCTGCCGGGGTAGGTTACGTACGAGTGGTACTCGGTATCGTTCCCTCCGATTCCGTCGGTCTAGGCACGTCTTAGGCCGTATACAGAAAGAAAGCCGAAAGCCGATCGGCGCCGATCCTTCCTACATGAAGGAAGCCGATTAAAGCAGATCAAGCAAAATGTCGGACTCATCGGACGATGATTTGGTTTTGTTAGAAAATATTTATTTAAAAATGCGAAAAACAGCTATACATCCTATAAATAGAGAAAGGAAACGTTTCGGAGAACACCATCATTTATTTGTAAAAAAAATTAAATTTGATGAAAAAAGATTTAATTTTTTTTTTATTATTTTTAAAGCATGTAACTGCTTGATGTTTAAATCTAAAGAAAATATAACTAGAAAAAATTCCACGCGGACCAGGCAGCAGACGGGACTCGAACCCGCACCCTTCGCAATCCGGGCGAATGCACTGACCAATTATGCTACCGCGGCCCCCACGGACCGCGTCGAAATTCTTTCTAGCTATTCTTAAGCTGCAAGGCAGCGCCATCTCTTCGCATTATAGGTAAACCCACAATTATAGGTGCGGGTTCGAGTCCCGTCTGCTGCCTGGTCCGCGTGGAATTTTTTCTAGTTATATTTTGTTTAGAAAAAAGATTTTATATTTTATTACATTTTGGATTTAGTGAAAAACCGTTTGATGAAAAATTGGGGCAATTGGCATAAACAACCAATCCTTCCAGAAGAAAGACTGGTTGTCACCATTCGGTAAGTACGAAACAAATAATTTTAGCGCTTAGTTAATAAAAGATAAAGTTATTAGATTTATAAAAAGATTATAACTTAGATTGATTTAATCTAAGGATAATAATTCAAATACAAATTATTTATTATTCGGACCAGCGCGTGTCGGCGCTTATCGGCGCTTATCGGCGCCGATCGGCTTTCGGCTTTCTTTCTGTATACGGCCTTAGAGTACCCCGACAACGAAATCACCCGCGCCAACGCGCCTCCCATTCCTCCCACACATACCACATACACCAACACACACAGCTAGCATACTTGCGTACTAGATTAGTATTAGGCAGACACCGCACCCGTAGGATAAGAGTGCGAACACCCTGTCTACACACGACACGCTATACCAGGTATAGCTACAACGGCTAACTAGAGCCGAGGTCCGAGTCTCAGAGACGCCCTCTAGTTGAGCCGACCCCCTCAGGTTCGAGTGGTCTTGAAGCTCCAGACGGAGAGGAGACTTCCCCCGAGGGGAGATGCCATCCACCTGGAATACCTCTAGAGGTTCTCAACCATCGCTCTCAATCATAAAGTTGATAATCATCTGTCCATCCCTGGTCTAGGCTGTTAGGTAACATCTCTTCTAAAGGTCCTAGTTATATTACAAATTCGAATGTCAATAACTCTGTCTGTTACACGTTCACACAAGGATTTTGTTGTGAAAATAAAGTGGTGGACAAGCTGTTTTTCATTAAATTTGGCACACGTAAAGCTCTGATGACAGAGCAACACGCAATGCGTGGCACCATAGCAAATACGAAGTCAAAAGCGACTATCAATTCGTGTCAGTACACCACAACGCATCGTGTTGTGAATAGGTCGCGTGAATATATTGTTTTTAACAAAACCTGCCGCCTTGTTCATACATCGTAAAAACTGTTCATAAAGACAAGAAAAGCATTTACTTTTGATTTCGTATTTGGTTTGGTGGCACGCGTTGCGTGTATCGTGCGCTCCATATATACCTTTTGTTCTACAATCTGAGACCTAAAGCTTATTGACTAAATTAAATAAATATAAATAAATAAATATTTTCAACACTCACACCAATTAGCCTAGCCCCAAAGTAAGCACTGTAAGGCTTGTGTTATGAGATACTAGGGTAACGGATAGAATACATATACAGTACATATATAAGTATATTTATATATAAGTACATATTAAACATCCATGACTGGAGTGCAAATGCTCGTATTCATCACACAAACATTTGCCCCCACCGGGATTCGAACCCGGGACCTCTCGAGTCGGTGACACCATGAAACCCGGCGTACAAACCACTCGACCACGGAGGTCGTCGTCGAAATTGGTGCAAGAGTGGATATACTGAAATTTTGATCCCCATTTCAAGTGCCACAACGCATGATGGACGCACGGATGACGGTTGCGCGGATGCTCATTTGTAGGTGAATAAGATGAAAACACACGAGCCACCAACCGCGGCTGATGGCGGTCGAATATATAGGTGCGACAACGACAACGCGCTGGCATCCATGTTACCAGTGGCGGACTAACAGGGGGGCGGAAGGGGCGGCCCGCCCTGGGCCTCCGATCTTGGGGGGCCCCCAAATGCCTCCTCGTTCCCCTGATCAAATCCTAAACTAGACTTTAAAAATGTGCTTAGTACCTACATAATTTCTTCAAGATCAAAACACTACAGCAATCTAGACTTTTTACGCGGTACTAATATTATTTTTACTTCGCTGAACGCGTCCAATACGCTGGGGGAATTCCCGTCTCTGTAGCGGGTACTTCCTCAGGAATCCCTGAATGAATGAAGTACAAATAATTCACTCTTGTACGCCTACATTTATTAACGTTCACTATATTTACGTCGAAAAATAAACATTGGCCTGATTTAAAATCCGTTCAAAGTAACCTCATTAAAAAATGTAATATGTTGTTTTTGATTTTTGTTGTGGTATAAAAGTAAATGAGTTTAGAGTTGAGTTAGTGCATTTTTAAGTATTTGGAAAAAGTAAGTAATTCTTCGTAAAATTTAGCCTAGAAATCATAATCCGTAATTTCTAGTCAATATGCACCTACGTTTCTAGTCAATATGTACCATAATGTAGGTATGTATGTTTATTTAGCCAAAATAATTTAATTGGAATTTAAATTTCATTTTGCTTTGCCGCCCCGGGCCTCTGACGAGCTTAGTCCGCCACTGCATGTTACCACGCATCATCATTATCTTTAGCCTATTAATGTCCCCAATGCTGGGGCACTGGCCTTCCCTATGGATGGAATAGGGAGATTGGGCTATGACCATTGCGAAAGTTGCTTAACTACAACAATCGCAACCGAACGCGCTAGCCACCTGCGCGATCGAGCTCCTATAACCACGCGGATGATAGCTGAGTTTCACCTTAAGAGGGGAGGCAGGCAATGTTTTTTTCCTTACAAACGTTCTCGACTAATCTCCATCTTGATTTTTATCACTAAAGAATGATTGTCATACATAAAATATATTTTTAATCGTTCTATGCTCCTATGTCTTCCTTTTTTCGTTTACTTCTGTTTCATAGAAACTAGAAGCTCAAAAATACCAAAATAAACAAATTAATATCAGCACTAAAGACGTCTCCTGTGGATATTTAATAAAAATTTACAAAAAAAGCAGAACATAGAGGCATAGTATAACTACTTATATATTCTTTAGGTCAAAATATGTTAAATTTTCGAGGAGGTATATGTCGGAAACTCGAATTTTGCAATTTTTGTACGCAATTTTGAGCGTTAACTACTGTTGTCCCCATCGCACGGTTTTTGCCAATGCGACACAGCAATAGTTTTTTCAAATATCTATTTCTCAAATCGTCGTATCCCACGAAAACTGCCCCTATGATCATAAGGTCTTTTTTCTTTTATTTATTTTTTACATTCTACATTAATTTAGGCATCTTTTAGTCTAATAACTGTATAATAAAGTTTAAAACTTTTCTAGATATTTCAATTAATTGTAAAGCCACAATTTCATGACGGGGAAAAAATACTTAAAATATAGACTCTATTGCCGTTAGAGCCATCTTTTAGGCCTGGAACTGTGTGCGTGCGGGGCGGACGGGAGGCGCGAGCGCCGCTCGGTCAGTACTCCGCGGACCGCGATTGTGAGTGTATTTATCGTGCGTACTATAGTTCCTTAGGTATTAACCTAATAATGAGATACTTTTAGTTTATGTAGTTATAATACTTGTAAAACACAGAACAAGGTCCTTGTGTTGATTGGGGCTTTTTTCTGCGGAATTGTAAAAATACGAATATATGGAAAAGAAGAAGCCGTAATGGTATTAGTGTCTTTATTCTACTTCAAAATATTTGTTTTGACCTAATTAATGAGTTTTGGTTAAATAAATTAGGTTAGTTACTATCCTTTAAATACTAAACGAAAGGCATGTCAGATTACAATGCGTTTTCATCTTATTTATTAAATAAATAGACGTCATTTCAACAAAGTAATATAAAGTCTATAAAGGCTGTTTCGTACCTTCCTTTCATAATTCGAGGCAAAATTCACACATTTGCGAATATCCTACACCGCATAAGACTTTAAAATTACCATTCGGAAGGATTTACCTTATTTTACAGATGTTACCATCGATATAAGTAATTGTATTGATTCTCCAGTGCCTTCGGGTTGTGAACAAGAGATCAAGTTCTTATTGCAAGTTGAAGCAGAAGATTTTTTAGAATTAAACAATAATGATGATTTGCCAGACCTTTTTGTTACTATAGAAGAAGAAACAGAACATAAAAATAAAGAAAAAGACATACAAGTACAAGAAAAAAGTAACGATGTACAATTATCACCATTGAATAATGTTGTAGAATTACCCATTGCTGAGGAGATTATAGCTCTCGAAAAAGGGGTAGAAGTACAAAGACAAAATTGTATACCATCATCACCAAAAAATATTTTAGTATGACCAGAGGTTCTTGAGGATGAAATAATACTATCAGAAGCTGCCAATACAACTATTGATTGCCCTGAGTGAAAACTTATAAATTTTGACGACTGATTTAAATTTTCACAGTCCTACTTTAAGCTTCACGATTGCATCTCCATTATCGCCCGCTATTTCTTCCCCGGTTGGTTTTCCTTTAGATTGTAGTAACAAACGGCGTTCTGGTAAGGTCCGTACTCGAAATTATACAGAATAGAAAGATCTTAAAAGAAAAGCACTCAAAAACCTTGAAATCTTGCCTGCCTACTTTGTGTGTCTGGTGCCTCAACAAGACAAGATTTCGAACATACTTAATAAGTACTGACTGAATACTGCCTTCGCTCCTTTACAAAAGCGTCACAGTTTCTACGATCTCCCAAAGACAACTTCCCTTTGGAGAAACCTGGTGTATACAAGATCGACTGCAGCTGTGGTAGTTCGTATATTGGCCAAACGAAGCGGACAATAGCGTGCCGAATAAAAGAACACATACTCGTAAAAGCAGTCAGATACAATGATACGCATAAATCATTTAATCGATTCGGGTCCTAATCACTGGATTGAGCTCCATAATCCACAAACCATCTCGACAGAACGCCACTACATACCAAGATTGGTCAGGGAAGCGATTGAAATAACCAAACATAAAAATTTCAATCGTGAGGATGGGTTCAAATTGTCAAGTGTCTGGAATCCAGCGGTTCGTATGTGCAAAAACCGCAAAAATCAAAAAAGTGTCGTTCCACGATCTGATACTGTGAGTATTGTGTGATTGTGTGTCGGGAACAGTTGCGAATGAATAGTGAGAATGTGATCAATGGTACCCCTACCCCTATCGAGCGCAGTAAAAGTTGACGTCAGAGGGTAGACCGATATATCTGCCAATAACATCTACCCGCAATAACTTCAGTTACTCCGTGATCATGGTGCTTGCAACAGTGCCGAAATATCGGATAGGTCATAAAAACAAGGTACATGGTAACAATCCCGTTAATAGATATAAAGTTTGATATAGAAAGTATAACCCACCCCTTCCTTGAAGTTGGGCACCCACAAAATGAAGGGGACAGTGTCCATTCAGTTATAGAAGGAGCTTCAAATAGGAAGACTATATATACTCCCAACCAATGGGTAAATCTAATCAGATGGGCGAAAACTAAAGGCGAAGCATACAGTCTTTACTTTATGGAAAAAAATTGACTAAAAATGATGACAGAGAAAAAGTAGTATGGATTAGGATTAAAGAAGTGCATATTACTAAAGAAAATTTTAATCTAATAAAATATAAATATGATCTTAATGAAGAATATGAAACCATAACAACATTTAAAAAAAGGAGAAGAGGAAAGAAAATAATACAAGATCCAACTTACCAATACGACTCCTATTAAAGTTAAATATGATAAATACAAAGACTTAGTATCTATGTGTGACTCAAAAATAATCCCTGATGAATTTCATTAATTTTTCCGAGGATTACCGTATGAGCAAACACTGTTAGGGAATGATAACAATACAGAAAGTACTGACTGCTGATTAGTGAGGTAAATCTTAAACCGAAAACTTAAGTAAGATATTTTGTATAGATGACTAGATGTGGATAAGACTGATTCAATAATAATCAAAGAGTGTTAAGTTTTGTTTTTGCTTTATGATTATCAAAAGGATAATTTATATCTAAGAAGTAATCATGTTTTTGTAATTTTTTATGTTACGTTAATTTGATTATCTGATCCCAATTAGTTAAGGCGTTTTAATATTAATAAGTTTTGGTTTTGGTTATTTTTTATTAATTACTAGCAAACCCCGCGAGCTCCGTTTCGCCACCAGATGGCTTCGTTTTATGTAACATTTCGTTTGGTGATTAAATTCTTTTTTTTTTTAATTTTTCCTGAATTTTCTTTGCTATAAACCTCACGGAGCCCGAGACCTTTCCAACGAATGCAAAACCGTGGAAATCGGTTCGTGCGTTCTGGAGTTACAGCGTCAGGAAGGAAAACCCGACTTATTTTTATATAGTAGACTAGCGGCCCGCCCTCGCTTCGCTTCGGTGTAGAGCTGAAGCGTAGACTACAGTTTTTGTTCTCAGGCTTGTTTTATACACAATGACATTCATCTATGATTATTCTTATACCTGCATGCAAAGTCTCAGCCCGTTCGGTTTTAAAATTGACAAAGTTTCATACAAACTTTCATTCCCTATTTTATCCCCTTGGGGGTAGTATTGATCAAAATCCTTTCTTAGCGGATGCCTACGTCATAACATCTACCTGCATGCCAAATTTCAGCCCGATCCGTCCAGTGGTTTAGGCTGGGCGTTGATAGATTACTACGTCAGTCAGTCACCTTTGAGTTATATATATATAGATTATAAAAAAACTGAAGATGGTATATTTATCTTTTCCAAACTTCTATTGACATCACGTCGCTCAATTGTTTTGCCTTCCCAGAATCTCTCCACTAACATTTAAAATTTATGGTATGGTATTAAAGTTCAAATTGACTTTTAAGTATTATTACGAATCGTTTGTATCGGAGTAAAGAAAAGTATTGTTTTTTGACATTTTCAGGCATTTTTTTTAATTTTTCTCTTCGTAAGAACCATCCTCGTACTTCAAGGAATATTCTAAAAAAAAATCAGCCAAATCGGTCAAGCCGTTTTCATGTTATGTCGTGACAACGGAAAACGGGTTTCATTTTTATATATATAGATTATAGTATTTTTTTATATATTATGAGAGGTAATTAATTTTTATAGTGTCATCCTCTTTTTGATTTAAGCACGAATTTTCTTTAAAAATAAACAAACTTATATATTAAAATAAGTGTTTATTTTAATATAGCAGGTACGGTAAATATTTTATATAATTATATTAAGTAACCTGATAGTTTTATCGAGCAATATAAATAATGAAAAAGCATTTATAATATTTTGAAATAACCTAATGGTGATTGTTGCCTTAACATTTCCAAGGAAAAGGGTTATAATATACCTTAGGGCCCATGTTGGGTGCTTTTTAGTGGAAATATAACGGAGAATAAGGAATTAAGGGGTATAACTATTCAAAAAATCATTATTATTACCAATAAAATTACTCAGGCTAACTACAAGATGTAAAAACTACATAGTGGCCCCCCCTCGCTTCACTACGGTGTAGAACTGTATTGTAGACTATAGTTTTTGTTCTCCTGAAAAGTTGCTTTTTTGCAATAACGCCCCTTTTCGTGGGATACGACGAAATGGTTCCTGTGGCGACTTAAAAAAACATTGCATTATAAAAGTAATATTTACAATTATTTTGAAAATTAAAACGTAAAACAAAGATAGAAAAATAGCAAAAATACAAACAAAACACTATCGTAAATGATGACGCGATAAGATGATTTAATTAAATTAAGTTCCTAAGGTCTAAGGTCAACGCGGACGAAGTAGGTTTTAGGAACTAGTTTTCTTAATAAAATCATCTGTACACTTACTACTGGCATGATTTGCACAATTTCAGCAACATCCTGGTGTTTTCCTCTCACATCTCGTTTTCAAGATGGCGGTGAGAGTGAAGCTAGCTTCAATCGGGAGCTTCTGGAACAAACAAAAATACCCGTGTTAAGTTTTATTTATTTTTCACCATAAAAGATCTTGGTTACTTCCCCAGGCAGGCGCTCTAATTCGAACGGGAACTTCGTTATGCCATCATCATTATCATCATCATAAGCCCGTGAATGTCCCCACTGCTGGGGCACAGGCATTCCCTTTAGATGGAATATGGAGATTACAGATTAGAGAGGCTGCAGATGCAGCCGGGACCAACGGCTTAGCGTGCCTTCCGAAGCATGGAGGATCTCGAGATAGAAGATTTTTGGTCACCCATCCAATGACCGACCACTGCGAAAGATGCTTAGGTTTAACGAACGCAGCCGAACGCGCTAACCACCTGCGCCATCGAGCTCCTCGCCATCGCTATGCCATAAATCTCATAAATGAAATATATATTTGGGTCATAATTATACACAAATTGACCTCTAAATAGTAACTCTGGTAAGCAGCTGTTACCGAGAAATTAAACTGTGTCGTTACAGTTCGTAACAGCTCTGTCATTGTATGGTAATTTTGACCTCCGTAACCTACCTACAGGCTTCGGTGGACAAACGATTCGTCTCTGGGATATAAACAACCATCTATCATTCTTAAGATTAAAACTTAATTAGACTAACATTGTTTGGTGAAGATTGAAATTTTTACACAGTATAAAACGTAGTCACTTCCGCTGTATGTACGCTTAGATCTATTATTAAACTACGGAACGGATTTGAATGCATAATATGTGTTACATTTTAAAACCTATTTATCAACTAAAGATGGAGTCTCCATTTTGTAAACACCGCGATATGTGTGTATATATAACGTGTTTTTATCACACTCAATTGTCAAATTACTATTCTTAAAAAAACAGGGCCTTTTTTTATAACGCAGGTAAAAAATCTTTTTACAGACGATGGCGCCTTTAAGAGGCACACCGCCGAACGGACCTCACAGCTGGCTCCCGCAAGTCTTACGGACCCCCCAGTGGCTGACCACTGATTACTCCGCAATTCTTACGGGAGCTTTACGGCATAATATCCGCTAAAGAAGTCCTGCGAATACCTTCTACACTGCTTAATGCGAAGCCGCGGGGTCCCCGTTTAGGGATTCTTCCGCGACTCCGCACCCAGCAGCTTCCCGGCCTCGCCGAGGAACCACGGCAGGGGTCTCCCGAGGTATTACGGGGACCCCGCAGACGTGCGCAGGATGGCCCACGCGTGGGGGCTGGATACGCGGCCTAGTGCCCACCGTACCGCCCCTCGTCCGATGCGGATAGCTATATGGGCGTACCCGTGTAGCTCTCCGCCACCCCCCTTTTGCAGGACAGAACTACAAGAGAGGGGCCGCCGTTCTGAGGGAGCGGGAGAGAGAGCGAAATTCTCCCCATCCTTCTCTCCTCTCCTGGTCGCCCGCGTCTCGTCACCCCTTCTCCTAGGAGAAGAGGTGGGAGATGTGGGCGACAGAGTTGGGGAGTCCGAGCGGCCTAGGCTACCCGGACAGCCCCCCTCTGAGGGAACCCGTCCGGGTGGCGACGTTCCAGCGACCTCCGGGGGCTTGCCCCGGGTAACCGGAGGGCCGCACCTCCTGCTTCCCATGACGTGGTCAGCAGGCCGGCCACTGTCCATGCACACCACGCATAGGGACGGGGCGGCGCACGTCGCCACCCTGTGTCCCGCCTGCCTCATGCTACAGGGCCTGCTCTAATAAATTCTGGTAACGACAAGCTACCCTACCCTACCCTGCGCGTGGCATGATACGCACTTGGACGGTTTTCTATTACTTTGTTCAGTTTCCGTTGTTCCTATCAGTGAAGCGAAATAACTTTATGAAACCCTTCGTATGCGATGCCTACTCGAATAAGACCGGAAAGCCGTCATACTCATAATTGTAGTAGGTAAACAATACACTTGTCAAAGACTGCCATTATTATTGTTTATTATAACCTTGGTCAATTTTGTACCACTAATAGACTTCAGTCACATATAACACATTATCTCGTACGCTGGTCGCTTCATCCAAACACAGTGATTCTTCTCTAAGTCTATTCTTAAGTAAATTTTTACGTATGCAGAGGCAGCCTTTAAGTAAGGCAGCACTAAGTATTGTTTTGTTTTGACGTGACAACGTCTTAAATTAGGTTGCGGCTGGGAGTCACTTATGAAAAAGTGTAACGCTCGGTAACGTTACGATGAGTCTCTCGTGTTAAGTTTAAGTTTACATGTACAATGTTTTAGTAAACAAAATATATTTCTATAGTTAAAATTTGTGCAATTCTTATTTTCATTCAATTCCTTGTTCCTATTGTGCAATTTAATTATATTCATATCAATAAATATTCTACCGAGAAAAAGACGTTGTCACGTAAAATCTTCGCCCGTAAAACCGACTTTACAGGCAACCATTTTTTTTTCTTTCTCAGTTTGTATTGTTATTTGGTGTTTGTCTTGTTGGCTGTCCTAAGAAAATAAATAAATAAATAAAATTATTATTATATTGAAAATATAACTAGAAAAAAAACCACGCGGACCAGGCAGCAGACGGAACTCGAACTCGCACCCTTCGCTATCCGGGCGAATGCACTGAACAATTATGCTACCGCGGCCCTAATGGCCGCGTCGAAATTCTTCTAGCCATTCTTAAGCTGCAAGGCAGCGCCATCTCTTCGCATTGTAGATAACCCACAATGTCAAATGATTTTTTTCTAGTTATATTTTCTTTAGATTTAAACATCAAGCAGTTACATGCCTAAAAATAAAAATTATAACTATTATTATATTGTTATGCATCGTTCGTGTACCGTGACTTTTTGTACGCGTGTTTTTTTAATACTTCGTGTGCGTTACTCGATGCAGAATAGGTATTTCGTAAGATGCAATCTCAATTATGATCTTATTTATTCGGATTTCTAATACTAGCTGCTCCTACAGACTTAGCGACAGTTTGCCGTGTAATGGCGTAATGTATATCAAACTAACGTCTAAAATGGCAGCTACCGAAACCGGAAGTGAGATTTTATATTACAGAATCGCCCTGTAAGCGATCTATTTCGGCGTACAAAAGTCCCTCATCTGAGCAGACTATTAGCCTGCCGGACGGGAAAACGTCATACTCTTTTGCAAAATATTGTAGTAGCTAATAATAATAACCTTGTCAAAGACTAGAGTTATTATTGTTTAGTATAGCTTCGTGTCTCGTGTTGGAATGTATGAATACAACAATATCGGTCGCAATGATGGCGTTTATCCTACGCTCATAATGTGACTTCAACACTGAATAGTATACAACTCGTAAACACGACGAATAAACATTAGGTGCTGTTGAAAAATAAGATATCTAGTATGTACGGAGCTCGACAGCGCAAGTGGCAAGCGCGTTCGACTGCCATCGTTCAAGCTAAGCAACTTTCGCAGTGGTCGCTCATTGGATGGGTGACCAATAGTTACTTTGAAAGGCACGTTAAGCCGTTGGTCCCGGCTGCATCTGCGGTCGTTAGCCTACCAATACTGGGCTCGCGTGGTGAGTCACATCCCAATCTCCGTATTTCATTCATAGGGTAGGCCTGGGCCCCAGCAGTTGGGACATTAATATGCTGTTAATGATGATGGTGATACGAGAAATTATTATGTAGAGTGAGAATTATTTGTTTGTAACACGGCCACGTATAAGTTCATTGAGATATGTTTTTATTTATTATTAAGCATTTAACTGCTAGATGTTTAAATCTAAAGAAAAGTTTACTAGAAAGAAAAAAAAAACCATACGGACCAGGCAGCGGACGGGACTCGAACCTTGCGCTATCCGGGCGAATCCACTGACCATTATGCTACCACGGCCCTATTAGCCGCGTCGAAATTTTCCTTGCCTTAAGCTGCAAGGCAGCGCCATCTCTCCGCATTGTAGGTAACCCACAATGTCAATTGAATACTTTTTCAAGTATTAAACATTTGAAAGAAGAAATTGCAATTATAGTTATGTTTTTATTTATTTTTAAGCATTTAACTGCTAGATGTTTAAATCTAAAGAAAAGTTTACTAGAAAAAAAAATTGGATTGCGAAGGGTGCGGGTTCGAGTCCCGTCCGCTGCCTGGTCCGCGTGGATTTTTTTCTAGTAAACTTTTCATCGAGATATCTTTAAATAGTAGGGGATATCCGGGCGACTTGCCCTGATGGGAGAGTTGAACCATATTTCAAAATACCATAATAATATATTCGTTCATTGATCCCGTCACGTACGAGACTACAGTCACAATAATACAGTCACGGTAATAATATCATACAGTATTCTATCTTCATACAAACGGTCGGAAAGCGAGTCATGCCTACGCCACTCGAGTTCGATGTGCGCTCGGCGGGCACCCAGTCGCGAATGCGCCGCCGCGCCGCAACGACGACCGAACGGTCTGAATTGTTTTTTATGCAGTTAGCCGTGCTTAAACGTGCGTTTTGTATTGTAAATATTTGATTTAATTAAGTAGATACCTACATAATTTAGTATGGAAAAGAACAAACGACGATCAATATCGTACAACAGCACAATTGCTGTTTTTGGTTGCTTGAACTCTTCAATAACACACCCAGAGATATCATTTTTTAAATTACCTGAAATATTGGAAAGGTGTCTTACCTTTGTACAATATTTTTTAAATACCTATCTACTAGTACGTTATTTGTTTCTAATATTTAGGTATTTCAGTTTTTCCATCGGGCAAAATATCTGGAATAATATATAAATATGTAAGTGGTTAGGATGAAAAAAGAGACAAACGAGTAATCTACCTACACTCGCGTTAAAAACAAAACTACATAAAATACTGTAGGCTGGCGGCCCTACCGCGTGCCAACGCAGCGCTCGGTGTAAGCATTTATTTTCAAGGACATGGCGGAGTCACAATACTGTATAGATAATATTACCGTGATACAGTCTTGCATGGGTCCAATGAACGAATTGATGTTTTGTTGACGCGCTGAATTTAAATACGATTTCGAAAGATGGTGCAATTCTAGCATTGGGGCAAGTCGCCCGGTTTTCCCCGATACGTAGATTAATAGTACATATACAATAATATCGTTTCGTTTTCCGTGTCTGTCTGTACCTATATCCGTTAACTCCTCCAACGTAGGGGTTTTAATGGATTTCAATGTCGGTTAAAATTTAAACGATCGCAATTAAAGACATCAAATTAAATTTCCTATAATATGAAATCCTAGGTCAACGGTCGCCTAATGGCCAAAATCATTTGAGTTTGAACGATGATTTGGTTTTCTGTTAAAAAGTGTACTTTTATTGTGTGTCTCAAAGGCATGGTAGAATGTGCAATCGTGTTTTATTTTTTATTAATTCGAAGCTATTTAAAAATTATTTTCAGGCCGCGTCACGGTGGTTGCATAATTGGTCAATGCATTCGCCCGGATAACGAAGGGCGCGGGTTCGAGTCCCGTCTGCTGCCTGGTCCGCGTGGATTTTTTTCTAGTAACATTTTCTTTAGATTTAAACATCGAGCAGTTACATGCTCGATATATATTTTCTTATATATATATATATATATATATATATATATATATATATCTTTATATATATAATTCTTCTGTGAGTGTGTATGTCACTGAACTTCTCTTAAACGACTAGACCGATTTAGATGAATTTTTTTGTGTGTGTTCAAGGGGATCTGAGAATGGTTTAGATTCACAAAGACGTGTAGACAGGACAACGTCTGTCGGGTCCGCTAGTATATATATATATAATTCTTCTGTGAGTGTGTATGTCACGGAACTTCTCTTAAACGACTGGACCGATTTTGATGAAATTTTTTGTGTGTGTTCAAGGGGATCTGAGAATGGTTTAGATTCACAATTTTGTCCGCTGGACAACCCCTATTTTTTTAGGGCGGTACGAAGTTCGCTGGGTCAGCTAGTATATATATATATATATATATTAAAATATAAGCTGTCCGTACATACATTTTAATTAAACAATGCTTTTGCACTCTTGCATGGGTGTAAATTAGAAAAAAAAGAAGCAACTCTCAAGTATTACTAAAATAATGATGATGATAATTGAAGTAAGTCATTGTTATCGAAAAAAAGTGACAACATTGACTTTAGTCAGATTTAAAATAATATAATTGACATCTCTGAGAGTCTGCGTCACTTGGCTTTTTGAACTAGTGATAGGAAACGACAGGTAGGCTGTGTCATATTATCTCGTGAACGCATTGTGCCTATTCTTGCTTATTCACAGCAAATGTTAAGGCCAGAGTGATTAGGGTTGTCAACTTTTTTTTACAAGATATTATACTTCTCAGACTTTTATGTCCGTCAAAATAGAATTCATGAGTTATCTCATATTGAAGTCATCTTTCAATTCGACGACTCTGTATATACAGGGATAAAAGAACAGCCTTTTTCTAAGTTTCTTGTCGGTTTCCGTCGTGGATTTGCGAACCGATGGCGTAGCTTTTCGACATTCACAAGTGCTTGTAACTGCCTAGACTGAATAAACGATATTGATCGAGTTCAATAGATCACTAACAACTGCATGAAGCACACGTCTTGTGTGGGTTACTCCATGAAGTTATAAACGATCTATTTTGGTGGACTAAAAATTCCGCTGACAATGAGCGTTTGAGTAGGAAAATACTGTTTTTATTTTTATAAAAATCAACAGCAACCCAATATCTTACTTTTAAAAGCCTAATAAGCCAATCCACCATAAAAACTAACAATATCTTGCTAAAACAGTATTTTAAAATGTAGTGTAAAATAGTATTATATTTTTAACAGTACCGTTGGGAACCCTAACCGTGCACTAACTATTAAACAATGGAAGGAAGTGTGGTAATGCCCCTACACCATCTATCTATTCATTCTATGACTTGCGTTAGATAGGAAAAATATTTTTTAAAGAATTTGAAAATGATACATGAAAATTTTACTAAAAAAAATCCACGCGGACCAGGCAGCAGATGGGTCTCGTAATGGTTAGTCCATTCGCCCAGATAGCGTGGGGTGAGTTCAGTACAATGAGGTGGAAATGTCAATGTCAAATTTTGTATGGAAACTGGAACAACAGCGCCACAAAGAACGTAAAGAGAACTAAAAACCGGCCAAGTGCGAGTCGGACTCGCGCACCGAGGGTTCCGTACAAACCTCTAGGTATATTTTAATAATTATTAAAAAAAAAAATATTATAGGATGTAACTAAGAATTTACGGTTTTCGCAATTTTTCCTTTATCTGTACTATAAGACGTTACTTCGTACCAAATTTCAAGATTCTAAGTTCACGGGAAGTATCCTGTAGGTTTTGATTCCCGTGCGAGTTTCGAAAATTTGCGGCATAAACGGCTGTATCTTTTGATTGCTTTGGCTTAGAAGTTTGATTTTTTCGCAGCTCCAAGGGACAGTACTCCTGAGTATTATATATGAATTTCAGTTTGATATCTCTACGTGTTCCTGAGAAAAACGGTCTTGACAGACGGACGGACGGACAGACGGACAACAAAGTGATCCTATAAGGGTTCCGTTTTTTCCTTTTTAGGTACGGAACCCTAAAAATCAGTACAAGTTTGACAATGACATTTCGGACTCGGAAGGATGTTAAAGTTTCAAACTCTCCTTCTGAAAAAAAATGTTTTTGCATAAGCGACAGCGTCGGGGGTGTTAAAAATGAATATATATGTAAATTCAAATAATAGAAATCGAGTACCTTTTGTCTCGATTTGATGTTTGTCAGATAGAAAACGGGCGTGGACATAGAGGCATTGTAATATTTATGTTATAATTCTCTGAAATGTAATACATAACGTAATAAGTGTTTTTTGTTGAGCTGCGTTTCCCAGGATTCCGGATTTCCAGGAGTTAATGATAAGGCGATAAGGCCAAAGTGAAACTATATTTCCAGCGATAAAAATTCTTGCCTTTGCGTTGAGTATTTTTAAGTAACTAAGTATTTTATCGATGATAAATCGATATGAATATAGTGTGACTCAAAAAGATATCACAAAATATTAGCATAAATGTAATATCAAAAAATATATTGGCGTGTCATGATTTAGGTATAATAAAGTCTGCCATTTTTCGGTTTAAATGTAGTTAATATGTTAATTTAATTAATGTTAATTTAATTAGCCGATTTAAACATCTTGCTTGTATTATAAATTTTTATTTTGTATTTAATTGGGAAATATTGCAACTCATCATCATTATCATCATCATCATCACCAGCCTATTAATGTCCCTCCTGCTGGGGCACAGGCCTTCCCTATGGATGGAATAGGGAGATTGGGCCATGACCCACCACGCGGGCGGGTGCTAACGACTGCAGATGCAGTCTGACTAACGGCTTAACGTGCCTTCCGAAGCACGGAGGAACTCGAGATAGAAGATTTTTGGCCACCCATCCAATGACCGACCACTGCGAAAGTTGCTTAACTTCACCGATCGCAGCTGAACGCGCTAACAACCTGCGCCATCGAGCTCCTCTTAGCTCAGAGAATATTGCAACTGCATATATAAAATTGATTAGTCACTTATGTATTAGCATTTATTAAAGTACGTAGGTAAATAATGATAAATGTTTCGATTTTATGAAAAAATATTATGTATTTTTAAAGTTAACCAATATAGAATGAAGCGTCATTTAGTTGTGGTTAATAAAAGTTTATATAGGACATATACAAATTTATATATGACACGTTGTCATGTATTCATTTAAATAAAGTTTATTTTCATTTTTCACTTCATAAATATCATTACTATATATATAAATACTAGAATAATAAAACAAAAACTAAAAACCTTAAAAATTAAATTAATAACTAAAATATATTATTAAAAAGAGTCCCTTTAGGCAAGGATCCGAAGATACTGGCAGCGTTACCCCTTTGAATGGCTAGGCTAATTCTTTGTCCGAGGTAGCTGCCAGCTCTTCGGTCTCCTGTGATGTCGACTAACCTTTTTGCTATTTCCTTAAATAGCCTTAAAGCGCTAGGACCCCACGGACCAAGGGTCTCGACACCGAATGGGACAAAATCATATTCGGAGCCTAGACCCCCGTATTTGCATGCCTTAGCTTTTTCATTTAAATTATGTGTAGCTTCACAAATTACATCACTGTTGTCAGCCTATGAAATGACTCCGCCCTACCGAATTTACAATTTCCTTACTTATCATTGTGACAATATACTTATTTTCAATGTGATTGTATGAACAGTTTGTTCGGTAGCGGAAAAGTTCTTGAGCAAAACCACAAACAAAGAAAACTCGAGCATTAGAAGTTTTTGTAAGTTTTTGTAATCTGCTGCGCAGGCTTCCTTGTCTATGGGCGTTGTTCGAGAATTTCGATGGAACGCCACTTGAACAGCAGCGCCACAAATGACGTAACGAGAATTAAAAATCAGTATAAATTTGACGTATAAAATAAATCGAGTTCAACTATTCGAATTCTATACAGCTGGCATATTTGAACACTATGGACACTAGCTTAGCGTTAGGCAGACACCGCACCCGTAGGATAAGAGTGCGAAGACCCGGTCTACACACGACACGCTATACCAGGTACAGGTACGTACCCAGGCATTTTTCCCGGTCCCCCACGACAACGGCTAACTAGAGCCGAGGTCCGAGTCTCAGAGACGCCCTCTAGTTGACCCGCCCCCCTCAGGTCCGAGTGGTCTAGAGGGTCCAGACGGAGAGGAGAATCTCCCCGTGGAGAGATGCCATCCGCCTGGAATACCTCTAAAGGCGCGGATTGGTGGTTTTTTTCTATCAACAAATCTTCAGGTTAAGTTTATGATTTTCAGATCATTGGATTTAAAGAAGTTTCAATTCAGTCGTGTGGTTATAAGTCTTTCTATTTATGCATCACGGGTAGTGCATTCACCCGGACAGTGAGGAACGGTTTCGGGGTTTACATCCAGCCAGATAGTGAGTAGATTTTAATAAATTATTCAGTTTATTATTAGTATTATTAATACTGATTAACACATCTGGAAAACGGCTCTTCTTTGAAAATTTCTAAATAAAAACTTAATAAATTGATTAATCTAAATAAATTCCTGTTAATTTTCTCATCACGTAAGGCAATTTCCATAATTATAACTTTGATAGTTGAAAGTTTTGAACTTTATTAGAAAATCTAATTTGATTGGAACTCAAATTTGATGCAGCAAGTGGCCCGGTTTATGTGCACGTCCAGTGTATTTAAATATTATTTATTTATTTAGGAAGTTGCTCTTATTTAAACTCAAAATACACTGTGCCTTTAGTATAAAATAAAACAATACCACATGTAACAGATACAAAATAGCTCAATGTCAATGATAAGATAACGAATGCACAAATCGTATCACATCAAGCTTGTTTGATATATGCATACCCATGCATCATAATTTATGATAGCATAATTATATTAAATGATAAACAACCAAAACCAACAAACAGATTTTTAGAACCAAATAAACTTCAAAATGCGTTGTTTTGAGTTACGTTAGGTAGTGAAGATAATACAACAGAACATCATTGTCCAAAACCAATGCTTTATAAATAAATAAATAAAATAAATATTTCCAACACTCACACCAATTAGCCTAGCCCCAAACTAAGCAGTCTATATGGCTTGTGTTATGGGATACTAGGGTAACGGATAGAATACATATACTATACATATATAAATATATTTATATAGAATTACACATGAAACATCCATGACTGAAGTACAAATGCTCGTATTCATCACACAAACATCTGCCGCCACCGGGATTCGAACCCGGGACTCCTCGAGTCAGCGACACCATGAAACCCGGCGTTCAAACCACTCGACCACGGAGGTCGTCAAAGAGGTTATCACTTTTCCATTATATTTTTATATGTTAAAAAGGTAGTAAACGAGCATATAGCCTGCTTGATGGTAAGCGACCACCTTAGCCCATAGACGCTTCCTGTACCCTAAATACCACTCGCATCGTTGCCTACCCTGATCAATATCCCACCCCGTTGAACCTTTTTTTGTCTGGGAAATGCCTTACGCATCCTTCAACCACCGGGGGAGCGAGAAGAACGTACGTGGGACTCCTCCTTGCTCATTACAACCAGCCCTTGGGCCGGGTGTAAAGAGCGGGGCTCTACCTAACGCCCTGAACAGAGACTTTTTTTTCTGTTCTCTGCTAAATGGCAATTGGTTGTTTTATAACAATAAGCCATTTCTTTGGCTGATCCTGAGATCTGGACATTTTTAACTTCCACGAGGGCCAAGTCTAGTAGTAAAATTCCTTTACTACGAACTAGTGTTGGGTAGGACACGACTTGAAAAAGAGTTTGTAAGAGTAGCCTCTTTTTTGTACTGAGCCAGTACAATGTCCCACTTCAAATGAGGCGAGGCGTGCTGAAGCTCGGCAATACATTTGAAGTGACGAGTATAAATATGACATTGAGGCGTACAGAAGCTCGACATTACGTTTGTGTGCACGAGTAGCACCTGGAGTGTAAGTTCTGAACGCAACCCTGGGCTGCGTTCAATACCTACGCTCTGAGTGCAACTTTTACCCTGACGCTTCAATTTTGACATAAAATGTATGAAGCTAATGTCAACTTAGATATTTGTTGCACCTAGAGCGTAGGTTTTGAACGCAACCCAGTGCGAGTGACAAGGATTAGGAAGGAGAGATAGAGATACAGATGGATAGTGCGTAGAGGACTTAAATGAAATGTCATGCCTCGCTCTCTCTCAGACTTACGAAGAGTGAGTGAGTAACGAGACACGACTATCGCGACATTTAATGTGAAGTAGTACATTTTAAAATTTTGAGTCGCTCTTACATTTCGGCGTCATGTTCGGGACAAATGTACCGCCTCTTGCAAGTCCTACTCAACACTTCTACGAACTCTCTTTTTGGCTGGTAAATCTTTCGATCAGAGTCGGAATTCAAACGGGCATGTTGTATACCACCCTCTCCACTAAGTGTTTTAGCAAGCCTTGACTGATAGTTAGTACTGTACTGAGCTATTTCTTGCCTAACTGTGTTTATTTTAAGGTCTAAGTAAATATACTTGTTGCCGATACACTGGGGGATACCGAACATTGTCCGTAATGCTTTAGTTTGGAATCTTTCCAGGATGTCTATGCTACTATTGCTAGCGGTTCCCCATAATTGTATGCCGTATGTCCATATTGCTTTTAATATGGCTTTGTATATAAGCATTTTGATGCTGTCGTTTAGCTGTGAGTTTCGGCCAATCAGCCAGCTGTGACAGGGACACTAAAAACCAGACAATACTCCTGCACCGGTCACCCGGCGTACTTTCTGAGGCCTGCAGTCCCTCCAATGCACGCCGGGAGTGCGGGTGTGGTCGCGGCAACCGTTGCCGATTGGCCGCGCACCTAGTGAAGCCTTTCTTTTTTATAACGCAGGTAAAAAAGTCTTACGGACCCCCAAGTGGCTGACCAACAAGGACCCCGCAACTCTTACGGGCGCTTTACGGCATAATATCCACTAAGAAGTCCTGCGAATACAATACCTTCAACACTGTTTGATGCGGAGCCGCGGGATCCCCCCCCCCCCCCCCCCCCCCGTGGAGCCCTGGATCCTCACTCACCGACAGAAATTCAACACCTCCAAGAGGTAGTGTTATTTTACTGTGATCTTCTATATGATTGAGGTTACTTTCCTACACGGGCGCTCCAATTTGAGGTCGAAATCCGTTATGCCCTGCCTCTCTCATGTTTATTCAGCTACAATATTCTGATGCAGCAGACCTGAAAAGGCTGCGAAACGTCAATAAATAAATAAAGTTTCGTACATTCACCCGTTAAAACTAGTTTTATGAGTGCTGTGCGGGAAAACCTAAGAAACAAATACAATATGCTTTTTTGACTGTGGTTTTCGACACTAGAGTGCTTTATTTTGTCCGAAACTCTGCAGAAAATCCGTTAAGCGCTTCTTCTCATGAGATAAATAATGACGTAATATTACATCGTACGTGTTGCATTCGTCTCGTGCTTATTTGTAACAGGAAACGATATAAACACTTAGCTTTAAATAACCACGCAAGATAAGCTGGAGGAAATGGATACTCGATAAAACATTAATCAGGTAATCAGAAATTTACATTGAAATTTACCTTAGAGGAAAATTGAATGTGACAAAAAGACTGAAATTGTAACATTAAATGGGTCTCTGTGGTCAATATTATGGTTTAGTGACAAGAAGAGATGTGACAAAGGGGTTATTATAACTATTGGGGCACACGCATTCCCTGTAGATGGAATAAGGAAAATGGGTCGTGACTCACTACGCTTGCCCAATGCGGTTTTTTTTTGAGTGTGTATTGCTGTTGGTCGCAGATGACCTTTACAGCGTCACCGGGTTTGGTGACGGCGATATCCTAAGGGGACCTCAGGCCGATAATAGGCTAGTTGACCCTTTTTGGAAAAAGGTTTTAAATGGTTATTAAATGTTCTATTAGACCGAAAAAAATGTATTGTATTTTTTTTAAACCTAGAAAGCTACAAATCTTTAATTTTAAAATAGACTTTTCATGGACATACGAAAACGCTGTCGGCCATTTTAGTCTATAGATTGTCTATGCTATGACATGAACTGTGGTAAACAAAAACTCGTAAACACGTAGAAAATTACTTTTAACTGAGTTTATAATAAAAAAAAATGATTTCTAATAAATACCACGAAAAATAAAGTAATTATCATTACTGTATTGTACGAGAATATAAAAACACATCCTTGAAGACTCCAGGAAAGTTGTGGATTAAAGTGCCGAAAGAAATTAACCTACGCAACTTTATTACACTTATTCATATGTTGTATCAGTTTTATGTTTATTACTACATTGTAATACTAAATGCACTGTACTTACATAGATGCCTTGTCGTTTCTCTGCTCCGCCGAGCAGAAATCGGGGTTTAGTGCAACAAATTCACCAACCATCAATGCGTCAATTCTTGGCAGATTTGTGATTTCTGCTTTCACAAAGCCGGCATCCATATTTTGTTTAGTCAAAAAAAACTAAGTTTACTGTTTTTTTCTTTCCTAAAGTTAAAAGTGTTTTAAGTTAAATTTAGTCAGACGAAAGAATCCACCTACAGTAACACGCGAATGACATTTAGTTGTTTACCACAAGAGACGTCAAAATCATGGCGAATGTGGCGAACAGCGTTTTTAGTGTTTAAAAAATATAGACTAAAAAATATTTTTTAAAATTAAATTTCTACAGCAATCTTCTGCTTTTATGAAGTGAAATCGATATATTAAGGTTCCTTAGACTAAACACTTTAAGAAATAAACATTTATTTAATACAATTCGACATGAGTAAACTAGCCTATTGGCAAATGCCTCTAGAAGTATTCCAGGCGGATGGCATCTCTCCGCGGGGTGAGTCTCCTCTCCGTCTGGAGCCTCTAGACCACTCGAACCTGAGGAGGACCCAGTGCGGATTGGTAGGTGAGCCCTTTATATATAATTTAACGTCTAGGCCAGCAAAAAATTGTAATTATCGGACATGACTATTGGTCGCGTTCAATTCGTCAGTGTTTTCTCATAGGAGCCATTGGAAGGTTTACGTAAAGTTTCTGATGACGAAAAAGTAAAAAACAAAATTATTAAAATAAAAATAAAATAAAAATTTGTGTTCACGAACCACACATCTGAAGTGAACCTTCTTTTCTTACGAGTGAATAACCTAACATTAGGCAGTGCATAAGGCATAGGGGCACGGCATATTAGCAGCGCACGTATTGAACAAATACATACACACATATATATAATATAGGTATAGTTATATAGGTATAGTAGACGGTTGCCGTTTCATCTTTTCCATAGGATTTTTACATTTACACCCCGACCGAAAATAGTTTCTCTTCAAAAGTACACTCACCTGTTTAATTATTTTACTAACTAATACATAACAGGTAATTCAGCAAACGTTGAAAATGCAATAATTACTTTAGCACCAGTATATATCTTGTTTTCGCTAACATAAAGCACTGTGTCAAGAGTAAGATAAAAGATAAGTTTATAAATAGAGTGTCGTATCATATTTATATATCTTTATCCATAGATTGATGCGTGATTATCTATCTAAACGTCATGTTATCATGAAATGTGCGTAAATATTTGACGTAACAGTAGGGGAGCCCAAGCAGGGATTTTTGGATTGACTCGAGCGCGGCAGAATAACATATGGGGAGCAACCTTGTACCTAGTTAAGTACTCCCACTATACCTGAGGAGCTCGATGGCGCGGGTGGTTAGCGCGTTCGGCTGCGGTAGTTGAAGTTGAGCAACTTTCGCAGTGGTCGGTCATTGGATGGGTGACCAAAAAAAATTACTATCTCGAGCTCCTCCGTGCTTCGGAAGGTACGTTAAGCCGTTGGTCCCGGCTGCATCTGCAGTCGTTAGCACCCACTAACCCGCACTGGGCCCGCGTGGTGGGTCATGGCCCAATCTCCCTAATCCATCCATAGGGAAGGCCTGTGCCTCAGCAGTGGGGACATTAATAGGCTGATGATGATGATGATGATGACTATACCTGAGCCCTCTATGTAGGGCCGAACGTCTAGGGCAGCAAAAACAAAATTTGAACAAACGGCCATGACTTTTGATCGGGTCCAAATCGTCAGTCTTTTGAATGTGAGCTGCTGGAGGGTTCACGTAACATCCCTTCTCAATGTCTGGCGCGCTCGGTTAATTTTTCCTATATTCTACCCCTTCGTACGGCCACCCCCGTATCATGCAAACCGCGGCAGATCAATATTTTTTCCGTTCTTAGAAACATTACATGAACCCTCTAGTAGCTTATATCCAAAAGACTGACGATTTGGGCGCGACCAAAAGTCATGACCGTTCGTTGAAATTTTGTTTTTGGTGCCCTAGACGTTCGGCCCTACATGGAGGGCTCAGTACTTAACTAGGTGCAAGGTTGCTCCCCATATGTTATTCTGCCGCGCTCGAGTAAATCCAAAATCCCCGCTTGGGCTCCCCGACTATAAAGAACTTGAGGTTCAAATCCTCTACAAACTAGCTTATTTTATGCAAACCATAATAATTATTTTTTCTATAATGTTTACATATTGATCGTTTGTGAGTAGGTGAAACGGTGTTGTTGTTCTGGAATACTTTCAATACAATTTAGACCTAATTAAACGTAACAATTATATTGTTTTTATTTTATTTTTTATAGATAGGTCCGACAAATGACTCCACCCCACCTGATGTTAAGTGAAGGTGAAGTCCAGACGTGACGATAGCTGATACAGCAGTTTTACCTGCCACACCAGCCATCTTCACCCTGCCGGCCTGCATGTTGCTTCTTCACGCCTCTTTTAAAGGATCCCAGGTTGTAAGAGGGAGGGAACACGTGAGCGGGCAGAGCATTCCATTTACGGATAGTGCGACTAAGAAATGAGTCACCAAATTTCTTTGTACGCGTTGGAATTGTGGCCACAGTTAGACGGTGACAACGTAGGCCAGCGCGCGTGGTCCTCTGAAGGAAAGGAGAAAGTGGGATAAGAGAGAATAACTCCTCAGAACACTCGCCGTGGTACAGACGATAGAACGCGCTTAGTGACGCCACGTCACGACGTAATTGAAGAGGCTCAAGTTGTTTAGTCACCTCCTCATCGCCTATGATGCGGATCGCGCGCCGCTGTAACCTATCCAAAGCATCGAGCAAGTACTTTCGTGGAGCCATCCCAGAGGTGCGAGCAATATTCCACGTAGGACCGCACTTGATTTTGAACCCGGTTTCGAATCTCGGAGGGGGCAATCGTTTCTGTGATGAACACATGCATTTTACTACCTCTCACGGATATTTATATTATTTACCTATTTAAGTGTGTATCTTATAAGTTATCTAGCACCCATATTAAACAAAGCTATGCTTGGGTTGGGACTACATAAATTGTTTATGACTACTACTAACTGCCGAAGTAAGCCTCGCGTTAGAATTTTCCCTAGATGAAGTCTAACCGTAAATGAAGTGAGCAAGAACTTAAGTGTTAATGATATATAAAAGATTATGGTTCCCTACCTTAAAAAGAAAGAAAATAGTGTGCACGGGCCACGCATCTGAAGTGAAACTTTTTTTCTTAAATAACGTAACATTAAGCGGTGCATAAGGCATAGGATGGATGGATAGGAATGGAACAGCGCATGGATCACTCATAAATCTTATATATAAAATTGTCGTGTCACAATGTCAGTTACCATCCTCCTCCGAAACGGCCTGACCGATTTTTATGAAATTTTATATGCATATTCCGTGGGTCTGAGAATCGGCTACTATATATTTTTCATATCCTTAAGTGATAATGGTTGTCCACCTGTAACGTAGTGTTCTGAAACCTACAATGCGCCTTCGCGTCAAAATTCAAACTATTGGGTATTGTAACGTAGTGTTCTCATATGGGTTAGGAGGAATGTTATCCCAGGAAATTGACAGAACACGTTACACACCCCTAAAATTTTTTTGGACTTTTTTTTAATGTGGTATTAAAAAATACATACAACCCTAAATTTTCTCTTCTACCACCTGCCCCTATTTTTATGGTGGTACGAAGTTCGCTGGCTCAGCTAGTATATACATTGTTTCGCGTGTGACGCTCGTGACGCATTTCCGTTTCATCTTTGTCATCTTTTCCATAGGATTTTCCATTTACACCCAGTCAGAAAAGTTTCACTTCAAAAAAACGGAGCCCATATAGGATCACTTTGTTGTCCGTCTGTCAAGACCCTTTATCTCGGGAACGCAAAGAAACGAGTAGAAATTTGAACCTCATATTCTCAGTTCTACGATCCCTTAAAGCTGTTAAAAATAAAACTTCATAGTTTACGTTATAAAAGCCGGCACAGTGTTATGGTTCCGTAGTTGCTCATCGTCAAAACAATATATTTTGGAAAGAGTCTATATTTTTAGCAATTACTTCGTCTAAGTCACTTTTTTGAATTGTTTTCTTCGATCAGAAATTTTCTAATACATAAATTGAACTAATATTACTCTTACACTAAAAAATCTTTTTTAACTATTATATTTTTCCTTAAAAGTTCATGAAAAGCACTATTATCATGAATTTTTCCAGGTTTTTCAAGTCAATAGTTTAGCTCTTAGAGCCCCCGGATAAAAATTAGCACTTTAAAGTTAAATATTTCGCAAACGCATCCCTAAATCGAAAAATAGTCTTAGAAACCCCTAATTAAGTAATTTTAAAGGATCTTCTTAACGATATTCCACACAATGGGGTATGAAAAAATAAAATCATCTCCAGGGAACTACCCTAAAATATCATTTTTTATACCATTTTGTCAGCATGACTGATATAAATATCTCCACAAAATTAAAGCTCTGTAGTACAAACAGACTCCAAGAAAAACCGGGGACGGACAGACAGACGGACATGACGAAACTATAAGGGTTCCTTGACAGGACTAGGGAACCCTAAAAATAATACATATGGTCGTTATGTTGCACACGGAACCCTCATGGGGGCGAGTCCAACTAGCATTTGTTCGGTTTTTTACATAAGTGAACTAAAACACAGAACCCCTTAAAATTCATTTGAAAAAAAAAACAATTTTGTATTAACCAAGCTTCTTTTATTTATTGACTTGCAAGTTTCTTCCTTGAAAGGAGCAACGTTGTACTTGAATTTCTATTAAATATTATTGAGCTACATATATGTTTACATATCTTTTTATTACCAAAAAAGGATCAGACTTTGTGTATTCCAAAAATAATCATCTTATTTTAACTCATACTCGGCCCTTGAGTCATCCTAAAGGAAAGCGTCTTTAGTAACAAAACAACAACAAAATAAAAATTACCACTCAAATCGTATGTTCCCCGGCGCCCGCGCCGCTTTCTCCAAAAGCATTAACAAAAACTTAATCACAAAACCACACTTTTATAAACCTTTTATTGTAACAAACACTCAAGATTTCCTAACATAACACTTTCAATAATCTCTCAACACCAATGATATTTTGTTTCTAAAAACAAATCACGATTTACTATTAACTACACTATGTCCCGTACCATAGGTGCGTTGCACTCGAATGCCGTAGTGAAACTGAAACGCAGTGCGGACGTGAGACGTGACTCGCTTCGCTACTCCCATTCATTGAGTAGTGCGTGTTGGTGGGAGACAGAAGCGCGAGCGGGTGACTACACTTGAAAAAAAAAATGGGTGCGTGTACTTATGTAGGCGCGTGAGAAGTTATCCTTCTTTGGCATTGTTTAAAATTAGTTTTTAATTGCATGCAAATAATTAATTACAATAAATTAATAAAAAGTCTGGAAAAGGACGAAGTCAATAAAGTTCAGTTTTAATTTAAAAAAATAAATAAATAATCAAAATATTCAATTAAAATCGCTACTGAATATAATTTATTAGAACATATGTGATTTGCACTTGTATGAAACTCAAACACGTATTCCGAATATACAAACTAGAAACATGTGGATAAATATTATAAATATGAATACCTATAACTGTTACTTTATTAAAAAAAATAAAGATGTGGTTTTTGGTTCTACTACACCAATGGTCAAGAGATGGCGCTGTAGTCTCCTGAATCGCGCTTTGGTTTCGTTGTTCCAGATTAATAAATACTTTTGATAGGCCTTCACAATGCAGTCGTTAGCACCCACTAAATAGAGATTCTATTTCTATTTTGTTGGTAGATTTTCTTAATGTGCGGTAAACATAAAAGTAACGCATGAAGTTGGTCGCTAAAGCGACCAACTTCATGCTGTTAAAATTTTGTGTTACAGTGATGCGCGCGCATCTTAAAATTTCACTCTCATCATTTTTTCATAACGCGCCTAAAGAAGTATAACTTCAAAAATTTTTTTTTACTATAAGTAGGCTTACGCTTGACGGCCACTCGCCTGATCAAGATCGACGTAGCAGCCTAAAGTGGGACGCGCTTGCCTAGACAAAACCGATTATCTTCTATCTATATATATAAAACTCAAAGGTGACTGACTGACATAGTGATCTATCAACGCACAGCCCAAACCACTGGATGGATCGGGCTGAAATTTGGCATGCAGGTAGATGTTATGACGTAGGCATCCGCTAAGAAAGGATTTTGATCAATTGTATATTATAATTTTTATTATTTTTAAAGCATGTAACTGCTTGATGTTTAAATCTAAAGAAAATATAACTAGAAAAAATTCCACGCGGACCATTATATATAATTGTATATTATATATATTACAAGAAACTCCAGCAGTAGTGTAGGCGACGCATTTCTGAGGCTATGCTTTATATTATTTATAGATTATAGAAAGAAAATATAAGAAATAATTATTTATTTAAACCTTTTAAAAATGTTTAAAAATACAATGTGTCTAATTTAAGCCTGTATACTACCAATGCCATCTTTTGAGTTGCGTTGGATCTAGACGGGAACTAAATTAACTTTTTTATTGAAGGTGTTTTGAATATTTTTGTAAAATTAATATGGTTGTTTCTTAGGTATTCACGCGAATCACTCATTAAATAAAACGTTTTTTTTCGGGTTATATGCACTGAATTTATTTATCTGACGTTTCACAGCCTTTTCAGGGAAATATATAAAAATAACTTTATTTCTGAAGCCGCAGCCCTGAAAAGGCTGCGAAATGACAGATAAATAAATTTTGTTTTAACGCTTTAAAATACTGCCTCTGTCACACAGGATGCAGCATCCTAGTGATGAAATATTTTTTTAAATAAAAAAAACAGCCTCATAGTTTTTCACTTTGTTCGTTACGAAAATACCAATCTTTCCTTCTTATAATATATTAACTTTAGTTTTTTGAGTACCTCACAAAAACTTGACATATTAGAAAAAAAATATTTTTTCCCTTTCCATCTCATAAGCGTATCTCTTAGCTGAGAGAACTAAAAAATATATAAAAGAAATAAAACCATTTTTTCTGGGTGAGAAAGAAAAGGTAACAGGTAGAACTTTTTTGTGTATCGTATTAGAGACTACTTCACAAAAAATGTTCATCGTTCGTCCCTATTGAGCCATTAATCAAACAATAAACCGGCCAAGTGAGAGTCGAATCCCGCACGAAGGATTCCGTACCATTATCTATACAACATGAGGAGCTCGATGAAGCGGGTGGTTAGGTTAGGTTAGGTTAGTGGCTGCAATCGTTGAATTTAAGCAACTTTCGCAGTGGTCGGTCATTGCATGGGTGAGAAAAAAATTACTATTTCGAGGTCCTCCGTGCTTCGAAAGGCACGTTAAGCCGTTGGCCCCGGCTGCATCTGCAATTAGGATCCGTTTTTACCCTTTGGGTAAGGAACCCTAAAAAAGGGCCATCAGGGAAGGTCGCATTTTTTGTGGGTGATGAATACCAATCCTCTTTCACCAGGCACAGTAAAATTGAACTTGACTTGGCTTTTGCTAAGCAATCACAAAATGAATACGTACTACGTTAATGAAAAAAGTACGTTTCTCTATCCATAGCACAATAATATTACCAAGAATACAGTTATGACTGTTCGTTTGTTCGTTGCTACATATAATATGATAAAAAATATGTACATGCTTTCAAATAAAACACTCTTTAGTGATTTCATTTTTTTTATCAATTAAATTGATAAATATAACTTAAAATAGCGATTGAAATAGAAAATTATGATTTGATGGAAATGAGGTGATCTGACAGAGAACCAGAGTTATCGACATACCCCACAGGATTAACAAGTTCGGTTATCGGTTGGCCAGCCCACTCCCTTATTTGCCGCAGAACCGAGAACCGTTGGGGTAGACGAGTTCTGGAGTGGCGACCGCATCTAGGCAAACTTAGGCTCATATTACAGAATCAGAACTAAGTGTTGATCTTTACTTGAGTATAGTTGGAAAGGGATGTCGCTCTGTGCTGCACATAGCGACATCTCTTTCTAACTATGCTCAAGACTAGATCAATCACTGAGAATCTCTTATCTATTAGACAAGTCCGTCCGTCCGTCCGTGGTGCTGTTTCAGCGGCCAAACCGTAAGAGATAGATAAAGAGAATGTTTAAGTTATAAGTTGAGAATAGTCTGATAAGACTACAAACCGGATGTGAGTAACGTAGCACTGCCGGTTTTCGAGAAATCACGTGATTTCTATTTCAAACGAAACCACACAAAATCTCCGAAGTTCTCAATTAATTAATACATTTTTTTTTTGGTGAACATTTGGTTCACTGGTTTGCTAGTCTTTCTATAATACGGGCACTAGTGTATGGCTAGTGTATGTATAGGCCTATGTCCAGCAGTGGACTAAGATAGGCTGTTAATGAATCAGTGTAAACAAGAATCCCTATATTTATATGCGATACTTCGAGCTTTAAGTTCTATAAGTTTAATTAAAATAAAACGCGTGAAATTAACTAAGCGACTGTTATTAATTTTTAGTCTTGTTGCCTTCCAAAGATCGTAATCGCTTCGGCGTTTAAAGTATGTAATTCTTTATAGTCAATAATGAAATATCTACTAATATTCAATTCAACTCAATTCAAATACTTTATTGCATAGTCACATGGCGACGTAGGAATTAAAGTATACTAATTATTTTTATTGTTAACGTAAATTACGAATGTTGTTCTAAATCGGCAGTGGTAAAGCATGACGACCTCCGTGGCCGAGTGGTTTGTACGCCGGGTTTCATGGTGGCGCCGACTCGAGAGGTTCCAGGTTCTAATCCTGGTGGGGGCAGATGTTTGTGTGATGAATACGAGCATTTGTACTCCAGTCATGGATGTTTAATATGTATTTATATATAAATATGCTAATATATGTACATTATATGTATTCTATCCGTTACCCTAGTATCCCATAGCACAAGCCTTACAGTGCTTACTTTGGGGCTAGGCTAATTGGTGTGAGTGTTGGAAATATTTATTTATTTATTTAATCTTTCATACTATATCTTTGGTGTTGTTTGAAAATAAAGCTGTAAAAGTATTTTTTAAGCACCACAGTGTGCTTTCCCACTGTCGAAATTAATATACACGTCAAAAGAAACGATAAGGGATGAATATAATTACGAAGTTGTTACTTCAAACTTGTCTAAAAATTTTAAGTTATGGAATTTGAGTAAAACAGCATTACTTCAGTTGAATGAATGAATGAATGAATGATCACTTTATTGTACACCATGATATTTTAAATTACAATTAATTAAAACTATTACATAATAGTACAAACGGCGGCCTTATCGCTTAGAAGCAATTTCTTCCAGGCAACCGTCTGTTAACTGGACTGTTACATAAAGAGTGGGAAGTAGATGGTGTCATTCAAAGTGCAACTACCATTAATAACACATATAAATAATTATGTACAACAAAAAATAGAATAAAATACAAATACATAAACATAATACATCTATCTATAAAGACACTAACACTTCAATCATACTTTGGATGATGTGACGATCTGCTAAAATGTCAAGTAATGTTCTTTTAACATTCTCATTCAGTTATGAGAAATTTGATGTTATTTTATTTTAAATATGCATATTATACAGTGCTACCTGCGGGGCTCGATTTAGAGTTGTGTTGTGGCAATGGGGCCATGAAGGAATGGGGAGGGGGGGGGGGGGGGGGGTTGGCTACCTGTATCGGGACGTTGAATATCTAGTGGCCGTAACTATTACCTGTGGTTCGTGGTTAGGGTTGCAACCTTTTTTTGTCCAAATGAAGTATATTGTATATTAAAGGTAGAAAAAAATCGTTGAGTCCGAAATAATAGCCTTTTTATTCCACTTCATTAGTAAGCTTAAAAATATATTTTACGTTGTTTCTAGCAACTTTTAATAAATAATTTGTGACTAGTTTAAATCTGTAGTTCTTTTGCGCAATGGGAAAGGTCAGGTACGAAGCCATACAGCCACGATTATTTTGAAAGAATGAGCTAAGGGTGACATAGGTGTCAATTCTGGCATGATTCTCTAAACTTAAAACTAAATTTAACATCAGTCTCTCCCTTTCATTCTATGTAGAGAATGACAAGGATACACTGTTGTCAAATTTAAGTTTAGGTTTGGAGAACCATGCCAGAATCGACACCATAGTGTACATACTGTTTGTCCGTTTTACGCAAATGTATATTTTATGTAAAATTAATCCCCGAGTAATCAAATCGCATTAAATAAACTATTTTCGCGTACTTCATTGTTATTTTAAAAACTTTTCATTCCAAGCGAAGCTTTTACTATGACAGAATTACATATTGCGAATATTAAGCAAGGCAGCTTATAGTTATGTATATAGGTATATATTTTTACATTTTGAAGTTTTATTACGTACTATCCATAGTAGTATTAGGTATTATTATGAGAGTGTTTGTTTTGTTTATCCTTCCTCGAAGCCTAAACCACTTTGAAATTTGGTAAGTATGTAGGTTGAAGCTTTGGGTTGCTATAAGCTACTTTTTTACTCACTATGTCAAAAGAGGATGATAGCCTCAAATAGGAAAACCACGCGAGCGTAGCCGCGGGTAACACCTAGTAGGTATATATATTTTTTTCAATGCTGCATATGTTAACCGTTTGTAAGTTAGGTACCTAAGTGTTAAAGTTTTGCAAGCTACCAAGACATGCTTTGAAACAAACTGTGTGATTCTCACAGAACATAGACTTTAATAAACATCTCTTTAAATAGGTGTCTCGGACAGTCCTCTGTGCAGAGCCTGCATGGAGGAAGAGTCCTGCTGCAGTGCAGAGGCGTGACCAGACAACGGATGATACACCTGGGCAGCCTGCAGACGCTGCTCGAGGCATGCAGGGACACCAAGAGACTGCTGAGCTTCTTAGAGGAGTTGGGATGCCATGACTAAAGCCATCATCTCACGCAAAGTAGGTGTGGCGGCGACATCTACATGCCCCACATATAACCAACATAGAGGAATTAATCACTCGCCTCTTCAAGAGATGGCGCTACCGGCGCTGCACTCAAATAGTATGGAAGCCTACATCGCACAAGTGAAATTCGGCGGCCAACAGTTCATATATACAATGCCCGACCAACATCAGTTGGCCTCCGATTCCTCCCTCCTCCGATTCCTCCCACACAGGCCACAAACACCAACACTACACAGCTAGCAAACGTGCACACTAGCTTAGCATTAGGCAGACACCGCACCCGTAGGATAAGAGTGCGAAGACCCGGTCTACACACGACACGCTATACTAGGTACAGGTCCGTACCTGGGCGTTTTTCCCCGCCCCCCCATGACAATGGCTAACTAGAGCCGAGGTCCGAGTCTCAGAGACGCCCTCTAGTTGAGCCGACCCCCTCAGGTTCGAGTGGTCTGGAGCCTCCAGACGGAGAGGAGACTCCCCCAATGGGGAGACGCCATCCGACTGGAATACCTCCAGAGGCACTCGCCAATTCCCGGCTTGAGGTCCCCTTAGGATCTCGCCGTTCCCAAACCATCATCGCAGTCATCTGCGACCAACAGCATACACACTCAAAAAAAAAAATTAGTTGGGTCGCGGCCCCCGAGCTACCATCATCCAGCTCGGAGGAAGATCTTCCCCTTTGGCCTTCCTACATAGGCAACTGGTGTCGAGTTGCAGAAACTACCCACCGTACAGAAGAAGAAGGTAAGAGGTATAGAACATAATTGTGATAAAACAATTATTAGAGGAGCTCGATGGCGCCAATGGTTAGCGCGTTCGGCTGCGGTCGTTGAAGTTGAGCAACTTTCGCAGTGGTCGGTCATTGGATGGGTGACCAAAAATTTACTATCTCGAGCTCCTCCGTGCTTCGGAAGGCATGTTAAGCCGTTGGTCCCGGCTGCATCTGCAGTCGTTAGCACCCACCAACCCGCACTGGGCCCGCGTGGTGGGTCATGGCCCAATCTCCCTAACCCATCCATAGGGAAGGCCTGTGCCCCAGCAGTGGGGATATTAATAGGCTGATGATGAAACAATTATTAAAACGCTCATAGCTTATGACTTATATGTCATAGTTCTCCACCGAGACGTATCGTATATTGATGACGCATTGATCATGACGTATAATGACACGAAATTAATTCAAGCGGTTGCGACCATGTTGCGACAGACAGATACATTCCATTTAATAGACGTATCGAGAATCGAATTCGTTGCCCTGTTGGAATTATAATTGATATCCAGTTGAGTGAGAAGGTTATCACAGCTCCACTGGGTTAGGGAATTGGGTTCATGGTTGGGTTTTTTTAACCGATGAAAAAAACGGCGGATTCTCCAGTCGACGCGGTTTTTTTTTATGTATGACAATACATAACTTTTTACAGAGCAGTCTTATTTTGATAATTCCTTTTTTTTTTGGAAAGAGGTCACATCATAATCTATGGTCTCACATATTTATGTGAGACCATAGATTATGATGTATGCATATTTTTATTTAAAAAACGTCCCTAAGGGTGGGAAGATAGGGTAATTGTTTTACAGATTTTGATGCCGAGTTGTTTATTAAAAAAATAAATATGCCCACATAAAATTATAAAATAAAAAAAAAATATACAAAAAAATTAAACCGCCGAAGAGTAAAAAAAAATGATAACCTTTTTTAGTTTTAGTCTGTTGGTTTATTTGACCGTTGCCCATTACCCGGCTTTGCTCGTTTAGCATCACCCGAGGGACACGGGTAGGGTGAGTATAGAAGAAGGTGGTAAACCCAAAATTAAAAACTATAAATTTTGTTTTCGTTTTTTACTGATATACGTAACAGACTTATAAATATTCAGACTTTTTTACAGTTACTATACGCTAATAAATAACGGATGAACTTTATATTTAATTTTTTTACCACAGAGAACCACTTCATAACTATTTTTCTGCCAAACTCCAATGCAGTTTGTCGGCAGTAGTTCCCGTCACAGATGTATTTATCGTTTTCCCTATTGACAATTGTTTGTCTTATCTATTAGTACTTAACTTAATAAATACCTAAACCTTACATTTTTCCGATATAAAAAGTATCCTTTTTGTCTCAATCCAGTTGATAAACTAAATATCCTTGCCAAATGTAATAAAAATCCATTCAGTAGCTTTTGCGCGAATTAAATAGCCTATTCATCGTTGTTTTGAGCTTATTAAGTAGAATACATACATGCTAATTCTTGCATCATATATGCTCAGTAAGTTTAAAACAGCGATCTCAACAACTCAATGAATTTTTTTTCGACTTGTATTTACAAGATGATACTGTATTATGGTACTGAACCCTTTGTTTTATCATCAGCCTATTAATGTCCCCACTGCTGGGGCACAGGCCTTCCCTATGGATGGAATAGGGAGATTGGGCCGTGACCCACCGCGCGAGCCCAGTGCGGATTATTTGTTTATTGCGGATTTATTGGTTTGACGACCTCCGTGGCCGAGTGGTTTTTACGCCGGGTTTCATGGCTGTCGCCGACTCGAGAGGTCTCGGGTTCGAATCCCGGTGGGGGCAGATGTTTGTGTGATGAATACGAGCATTTGTACTACAGTCATGGATGTTTAATATGTATTTATATAAATATACTTATATATGTACAGTATATGTGTTCTATCCGTTTCCCTAGCATACCATAACACAAGCCTTATAGTGCTTACTTTGGGGCTAGGCTAATTGGTGTGAGTGTCGGAAATGATTATATTTATTTATTTATTTTATAGCTTTTGAAACTATGACGGTTTATACCTAAATAAAAATAAATTAAACTATTACCCTGTCAAAATTATGTCTATGGAAAGAGAATATTAATTTTATGAGATTTAAACTTTCGCTCGATATATTGAGTAACAAAGGCACATTATATTTTAATTATTTAAATATTTCCCGTTACAAAATAGTAAATTCACACATTAAGGAAACAACATTGTTGCGTGTTTTTTAAGACATAAGAAGTAGGTATTACGTTGGCTGTAGGTATGCAAAGATAAAGGTTAGCTTGGTATGAGTCACGTCAAATCGGTTTTATCCAAATTGTCGCTCATCAAACCATCGGAAACAAGCAGGAAAAAACAATAATCCTTTTTAATAGGAACTCTGATTCATGTGTTCAAGAAATTGATGTTAATAAATATACATTATATTTAGGTAAATATTTTCGCGCATGCCACAAAGCTCGTAACCGTAAAATAGAGAGTACGGACAGACGGACATGACGAAACTATAAGTGTTTCTTGTCAGGTCTACGGAACCCTAAAAACGACCCCCGGCGCCGCGAGGTACCCGGGCCTCACGGTGTGAAATATCTTACCGAAGCGTAATAAGAAAAACACTTGATCGCTATCTTCTGCCAGATTTTAAAACACTCCAAATTCAGGCTACCTCTATAGCAGTGAAAGAACATTGTAGTTCTGTAGAACACTGTTCTCCAAGACATGTTATTAACTGTGATACTTTCACAAATAACTTCTCAAAGCTGATCAAATCAAATCAAATCATCTTTATTAGGCGAATATAGGTTACAAAGTTGTAACACAGATCCATTTTACTGCAGTACAGCCATATTCTGCCTTATCGGCATGCAATATAATATTTCTATTTATCATAAATTATTTCATGCATGTCATTTTTTCTATACTTAGTGGTAGAATTGTTGCAGGTGGAGGCTGGAACGCTAAGAACACCTATTGGGGATCCAGACTTACAACAACTGTACCTGGAACGTAATCTTAACGTTCATTTCCTTAAGAGGACGCGAGCTGAGAGACATTTTAGAAATACGTATTTGCAAAATCTATTGCAGTCACGCAATTACCGTGTGATAGGGACAACCGTAGTTAACACTGAAAATTACGTTTAAAAATTGCGAAATTCGAGGTTTGGCTCTTGACGATTTCCTCTTCGAAAATTAGATATATGCAAAAGAAATTTTACAAAAATAATAATAAGTACTTAGGTATTATTATGTTTCGATTTTCTTGTAAATGCTTATTAAATCTCTACACTAGACGTCTTTAATGGTGTGAAAATATGTTGTGATAAAAATCAAAGAGGAATCAGTCGAGAACATTGCCCGCTTCCCTTCTTAAAGAACCCTGAAGAAATAGATGAGGCAATAAACTGTATCACCAACCTTATACAGATTCCTTGCTGGAAAAACACACCTGAAGTAAACAGTAAAACCTGTAACCATTGACTTATCGCTCGAATTCAAGCAAAAAGTTGCTGAAAAAGTAGATTGCGAAGAATCTGGCACCAATCAAGACATGTAAGCGACAAAACAGCATGTAATAAATCAAATTAGATTGTAAAGATCGAGGTTCGAGTAGTCTAGAGGCTCCTAACGGAGAGGAGACTCCCCCCTTGGGGAGACGCCATCCACCTGGAATACCTCTAGAGGCACTAGCCAATTCTCGGCTTGAGGTCCCCTTAGGATCTCGCCGTCCCCAAACCCGGTGACGCTGTAAAGGTCATCAGCGACCAACAGCCTACACACTCAAAAAAAAAAGCATGTAATAAAGTTATTAAAGAACAAAAGAGCAGATTCAAAATACGAAAAGTACTGGCTCATGACTCGCAACTCTGTACCATGCTATCGAAAGATAACAAGTTACTTATTTATAACAGTATACTTAAGCTTGTATGGACTTACGGCCTGCAGTTATGCAGTAGCTCCTGTACCAATAGTATAACCATAACACAACAGTTGCAAAATAGTATTCTCTGCAATGCAGTGAATGTGCCGTGGTTCTTAACAAACGCTGAAATTCACGAAGGCCTTGGAATGCCCACCGTCAAAGACGAGATAGCGCGAGTGGTCGCAACTTATCAAAATCGGCTGGCAATACATCCGAATGAGCTAGCTTGGAGGCTGATTAATACCAGGGGGCCAATCGCCTAACGGAAATGCTTTGGAAAACGCTAACGCTTACGATTTTATTTAGTTATTTATAGCCGCCTGAGGTATTCAAATGCCTCGCGCTCTTTCTTTTTCTTTTGCATTGGTAATAACAATATTAAAAAAAATGAGCGTGAGGTATTCGAAAACCTCAGGCGGCTGGAAATAACAATATAAAATCGTAAGCGTTAACGTTTCCCAAAGCATTTCCGTTAGGCGATTGGCCCCCAGTTATCATTTAACGTCTGAAACGAAATGACATCCAGAGTATCGATACAAGATTCCAATAAAAAGGGAGAGGTGATTCGCTTAAAGCTGCTGACTGACTGACAACGAATAAAAAAATACTCATATGCCGCAGAAACTCTTTTCTAGCAAATATCGCGTCTTACATGCAGGCCTGCAGGGTGAGGATGGCTAGTGTGGCAGGTAGAACTGCTGTATCAGCTATCTTCGCGTCTGGACTTCACCGTCACTTAACATCAGGTGGGATGGAGTCATTCGTCGGACATATCTATAAAAAAGGTGACGTCAGTAGGCTCTCATTAAAACGAATAACAGTACAAACTAATGTCACTTCGATAGCATGTTTACAATTAGGTAACGTCACTTTAGGCTCCGCCAATCCTATGCATTTACCTTCACGTGACCATAGATCAAAAAACTCTTCTATTTCATGATTTTTATTAGTAAGTAATAAAAATCATGTCAACTCTTCTTTGCCAGATTTGCGAAATTTCCTCCTAATATTTATGTATAGGTAATAGACATGACAATAATTGGAACTTTATTTTTCATATTGTCAAATGGACTATTAATAATAATCATTTATTTGTCAAAATATGGTTATAATAGTTGTTATTTAGTTCTGTAGTTTCCAGTTTATTTTGTTGAATGTCAACGTGTCAGGTTATATTAGAAATTTACATTAAAATAATGCCCAGTGACGTCAAAATAAATAAAATTAATTTAAAGATAATACTCGTAATAAAATGCAATGTCACAAAAATATGGGTGCGTGTACTTAAGTACGCGCGTGAGAAGTTATACTTCTTTTTGGAATTATTAAAAAATAGTTTTTAATTGCATGCAGATAATTAATTACAATAAGATAATAAAAGGATTGGAAAAGGATAGTCAACGCAGTCAATAAAGTTCAGTTTTAATTTGAAAAATTTAATAAATAATCAAAATATTCAATTAAAATCACTACTGAATTTAAGTTATTAGTCCATATGTAATTAGCACTTGTAAGTAACTAAAACACGTTGTGTCTATATAGAAACTAGAAACATGTGGATAAATATTATAAATATGAAAACAGTGATCAGAGGCGACGAGCGTACCAACATTGTTTTTGACAACGCGATCATCTTATGGACCTCCGTGGATCGTTCAAAGTACCTTTCGAACAGATGTCTAATAATCCACCATTATTAGACACTAACATTCATAACGCGCCCGCGGCCAACTTCATGGTGTTACTATTGTGTTACAGTGATGCGCGCGCATCTCGAAATTTCACTCACATGATTTTTTCATAACGCGCCCGCGGCTAACTTCATTATGTTACTTTTGTGTTACAGTGATGCGCGCATCTTAAAATTTCACTCTCATAATTTTTTCATAACGCGGCTAAAGAAGTATAACTTTAAAAATACTACTAGGTACTAATCCATTCATAATTGAAATAGTCAAGAAAAAATGCATCAATATTGAATTAAAATGTCTATAAATTACATATGTATATTTGTCATGTACATATCTTATACTATTAGGTATATTAAATACACACGATTGTTAAACAAACATTTATTAGGCTATTTTAGCATTTAAAAAGTCATTAATTGAATAGTACATTTTGTTAATTAAAAATGTAAATAATCCTGTCCTAAATGTGGTTAAAGTGAGCGATTGGAGTGACCACTTAGGTAAATTTCATCAGCCTTCCTGCTACTATCATGCCATTTTGCCACAGTAACGGTTAATGACAGATTGACAAAACCGTAACAACTTTATTCTTAATGAATTTAGAACAGTCTTTCGCATTTGGGGTACATTAACCTAATTACCTTTTAGGTTAAAAATGATTATAACTATCAGCTAAAAATTAAGAAAATATTTCGGATACTTATAATGAGTAAATATGAAGCAGTGCAATTTACCGAAACAATTCAAATGTATACTAAATCGTTTTGATTATTATGAAAATGAGGCCTTGAAAAGTAGACGTGGTCATGCAATATGTAAAAATATATTAATTAAGTCTAAGTATTTAGATAAATATCAACGAGAGGAGAAACTCTTACAATAAATAAGATGATTTATTTATCATTGTAATTTCAAAAACATTGATTGACTCTGATATTACAAATACAAAATATAAATTACACTAGCACACGTGAAAATTGTGGCTGTCTGATGAGCAAGCCCCTGGCGCGGAAGGGATTTAAAAAGCGAAAGAGAGAGAAGAGATGAAATTTTGAAAAAGGCTTTTTATGACTGACTACTGACTGACTGACTAGATGTTCTAATGATTGCCATAAGCGAACTGTTTCAGAATCTTTAATAGCGGTTTTAAAGTAGATAATTTAATATTATGATAATGCTGCTTTCAAGGTTACACTTTACTTTTGCGGGAGAGTGTGTAATATTAAGCAATTCAATGTAAATTAATAAATAACTCTTCTGTGGTTATCGAAACATGAAAATATTAAATTGTCATTACCTAAATATGCTGGATATTTCACCGGGCTTTCCTCAATCAACAGTATATCATACACTTTAATATTGACGTCACATTTGACATTGGATGAACTCAAGATAATATCCGGAAACAATAGTGGCAGATTGCCAGGTCTTCGTCATCGATAAAAAAACCCTTAAGTTAAATCTTACAAAAGGGATGACGGGGTGGGTAAAAGTACACGAAATTCAAAATAAAGTCCGTCAGTTAGATAATAAAAAAATAATAGACACATTTTTTTATTTTGTCCATCAACCAAAAAAATACAAATCTAATTATTTTATTTTGTCAATCATCCAAAAAATTACAAAGGATTTTTTTTGTTTTGTCAATCAACCAAAAAAATCTTTTTTTTTATTTTGTCAATCAACAAAAAGAATTGTACAAAGACGTGACGTCATGCAATATTTCAAATCGACATATCTCTGCAATGTATTGATTATGCGAGCAAAGATGATGGACTATAAGTACGTTAGTATTGGCTTTCGCTTGGCCAACATGTACAGGCGGCCTAAGGGGCATTACGAGCTGACAGCTCTCCTGATGATAAGCCTTCACCGTCGCCCATAGACATCAGCAGCACCAAGAATGTCGCAAATGCGAAGCCTGTCTTTAAGGTAAATGTGTGCGCTCCCTTTGAAGGTTTTTGGGTCGTACCGGTATTTCAGCGCTAAATACTAGTAACCCGTCATCCTGACACAAATTATCATTCAGGTGCACGAAAGACATTACTCGAATTCGGGCACCCGAAGCAATATTTACACTGGAATAGGGGCTGGAAGACGGTGTCGGGTAAACAAAAGAAAATCTACCCAAATACAGGCATACTCGACTCCGTCCATTTACACTTATTCGTTTACCCGAATTTCTTAAAAACTCTATTCGGACTAATGTCCTAGTGTAATTGCGCCATCAGAGTAAAGTTCGTTTACTGGGTCTAGTACCCGTTGGACCCTCGACCCAAAAGCAAAAAGTGCCCATTGGACCTCTTTTTTGGTGTCTATTAGACCTTCTTAAAAAGTTTTATATTCAATGTGCCCATTGGACCTCTTTTTTGGTGCCCATTGGACCTTCTTAAAATTTTATATTTCATGTGCCCATTGGACCTCTTTTTTGGTGCCCAATGGACCTTCAAGATATATTGAACCTTGTGTTAGTATAAAAGGCGTTCGTTCCCAACCTGTTGCGTTACAGCGCTGGCCCGCAGTGCATCTTGCTCAACGCCCTTGCAGCTACGTGCGCCGATGGACCAATCACTTGCCCAACTGACCCGCCATTGGGAAACCTTTGCAGGCTTCCTTTCTACGGGGCACTTGGCATGTTGAGACTTTAATTGATTGTCTTTTAGTTCGACTTGCTTAATTCTGTGTAACGTAGGATCAGAGCCCGATGGAGAAGTGCTTAGCAGGTTTGAGTAAATCTGGGCAGTTTAACTACATTCTTAATTTGGTTGGTTATCATTATTACCCAGAAAAGTGCAATTTGGGCATATTTGTGTAAAAAAAACGAACGAGCCTTACAGTAGTCGCGTATGATGTGTAACATTTGAAACCTCACCTTGTATTTAGTAAAAAAGAAATAAAACCTACTACAAAAGGAATAAGCCATTTGAACATTATGTTCTAAAATCAAGTCAAATAGGGCGCGCTTTAGCGACTTCCTGTTACACACTTCCGTCCCATTTCACGTAATCACTCCCACAAATTGCAGGAAAGCGAGAGGAAAGATGTTACACATCAAAAATGGAATTGTAAACTAGTGGAAAACACATATTCTATTTGTTTCTTAGGTTTTCACGCACATTACTCATTAAATAAAACAATTTTAAGGGTAAGATGCACTGAATTTATTTATCTGAGGTTTCGCAGCCTTTGCAGGACTGCGTCTTCAGAAAACGTAGATAAATAAATTCAGTGCATCTAACCCGTAAAAATTGTTTTATTTAACACATATTCTATGAAAATTTATGTCTTATTATTACAGTTTATTATAAATCGGAACTTGACCGCTGATAGACCGACGTTACACTTTCATTATGGAACCGCAAAAAAATATTTATTTATCTGCTTATTTGTCAACAACAATGTATGAGTTTAATGAATTCTCGACTTCAGATTAAGATTTCTTATCTTCGACATATCAACAAAACAATAATGTAATTGAATAAAAAAAATCGATCGAAATATCACACGGAAACGATCGAAGACATGTGGCGGGGTATTTACGAGTTACAACTTCCTCGCGTAGAAAATGTGTTGGACAAAGTCAAGGCTGCGAACGGGCTTGTATACGACCGCCGACGCTCATTAAAGTTCAATGCCACGGACGAACTTAAAAGAAATTGTATATTTTGTTGCTTATTTGAAGGTAATTTTCAACGAAAAATCGTTTTCAATATTAATATTTACAGAAATGAATTTAGAATTGCTTCAAATATAAGTTTAATGTGTAAATTAAAAGTTTCGGTAATTGAACTAAAGATTTTATCCGTTTATTTTCTTTTAATGAATACACAAAAATTGCTGGAAACTTACATAATAATATAAGAAGGTCACAGAAGAGTAGGTACCTCGTTTTTCGGGTTCCGTAGTTCTGACATGGAACCCTTAGAGTTTCGTCAAGTCCGTCTGTCTGTCCGAATAATAAATAATATAAATGAATATTTCCAACACTCATACCAATTAGCCTAGCCCCAAAGTAAGCACTGTAAGGCTTGTGTTATGGGATACTAGGGTAACGGATAGTATACATATACAGTACATATATAAGTATATAGATATACATATTAAACATCCATGACTGGAGTACAAATGCTCGTATTCATCACACAAACATCTGCCCCCACCGGGATTTGAACCCGGGACCTCTCGAGCCGGTGACACTATGAAACCCGGCGTACAAACCACTCGACCACAGAGGTCGTCAATTGTTGTATTTGAAAAAGACATTACTCCAATTCGGGCAGAGAGCAATATTTACATAGGAAAACGGGCTGACACGGTGTTTGGAAAGTAAAACGATAACTACTCGAATAAGGTCGTACTCGACTTCGTTCATTTACACTAGTCGTTTACCCGAATTCCATTGGTACTGGTGTTCGGACTACCGACCAAGTGTAGTCGCGCCATAAGTGATGTTCAGTTTTCGTGCGTCGGTAAGGTTCCAGGAGTTAACAATGTAGAGGATTGAGTTCCGACACCTTTTCTGCCTCATCAGTTATCTTAGCAACTGGACTTAACTTCAGCAATGCTATTCTGTAAAGACTCACAAAATTTTCACGCGTTTTCAACATGGAGGCGCGCATGAAAATGTTTTATTTATTTATTTAATCTAATTACCACGGCTAAATACTATTTACAGCAAAAAAAAACAAAGAATTACAAACATGAGGATTCACACGCATTTTTCCCGCAAAACAATAGACAGTCATACATTATTTTATTCCATCCATCTGCATACACATCACACTCAGGCTTATCATTTATTCTATATCATTTATCATTTTGTGTATGACATTATAACCTAACCTAACTTGACCTTTGATTTTTAATTATTTTATTTGATGAAAATTATTAAATTTAAATTATGTAATGTATTAAATTAAATAAATGATTAGGTGTATTTTTTAGTGACATGTGCCTATTGAAGTAAGGTAAGGTAAGGTAAGGTAAGGTAAGGTGTAGTTATACCCCTTTAGTGGGTGAGTTTTTGAAAAATCTTAGCGCACGCCTATATATATATATTTCTGGAAAGTTGCATGTAGATCATTATTCGAAAAAAATAAGGCCATAAAGAAGTTTCACTTCTTACGCGTGTACACTAGTACACGCACACATTTTTTTTCTATAATAATTGATTATGTATTGTTATTATGATTATGAGTTTTGTTGCTCGAAATAAATGAATTTTATTTATTTATTTTATTTATCAGCCAGGAGTGCATTAAGTTGAGTCAAAATGGGACAAAGAGGAGATTGAGCGTGGGTCACAGTGCGGGCAAACGGTGGTGCGAAGAGACAACGCGGATGATTAATTCGGTGCAACGTATATCGGTCAGGAACGTATAATAGACTAAGTTCATTGTGTAGATCTGGAGCATTAATAATACCACGGAGTATTTTGATGCCATTCGATAGTGGGTTCCTTGTCCTACGCGCTCTAAGAGAATTTAAGCCAAGAGTGCCTAAGAGAAATACAGTTGGGTAAAAAGTATAAAACGTTTATAAAGATATCTTAGAAATGCCTTCTGAACTTTCTCAAACAACAGGATACATGTGCTTTCGTGGGGGTGCCACACGCAACTCGCGGCTTCAACTTTACTGCGGACAAGTGCATAGTAAAGAATTTTGATTAACTGTGGGTTCTTAAAATCGCGACAATTTCGAAGAACTAAACCGAAACGTCTAGAAGATTCTTTTACCAGAGATATTATATGATCGTGAAACGTAAGTTTGGTATCAAATATTACTCCTAGATCTTTGGTTGATTCCACACGCATAATATTTTGACCATTCAGTGTATACTGATGACGCGTTTTTGTCATCTTTCTTCCGAAGGTCATGACGCAACATTTTCCTACATTAAAGAGGATTTTGTTTACCCTACTCCATTCAGATACTGAGTTTATATCACTTTGTAGTCGTTCACAGTCTGATTCAGCTTTTACTTCCAATGCCTACTTTAAGTCGTCAGCATACATAACACATTTTGCATTCTTAATAACTGTGGGGAGATCATTCATTATGATCAAGAATAGAAGCGGACCTAGTATTGAACCCTGATTGATTCCAGAACGTGTATGGTAAGGCCTATACGTGCCATGTTGTGTGTCTTTACAGAATAGCTGCATTACCTTTTGGGTGGGGTTATTTTAGTCACCTCGCGACCTATTAAACAATCAATTATAAGATTCAATAGCCGTTTACTTAACCGTAATATCTTAATAGTTAAACTGTATCTTTTGCAAAACGGCTATATAATTTACATTAACGTGTTATGTAATTAAATATATATCGAGGTTATTTAATCACTTCAATGATCACTGTAATTGGCGTTTGATTACAATCGTTAGGCATAATGGTAAGTTATTCGGTTATATTCGTTTGCTTAATGACAAACTGAATGTTAAAATAAAAATTCAGTAAATATATGGCAATTTTCAACAGGGACGCACTAGGTTAAGTGCAAAGCAATTTTACGTAACTATGCAAAGGTTTCAGGGTCAGGGATCCATACTGAAAAATTATAAGGTATAACTAGAAAAAATTCCACGCGGACCAGGCAGCAGACGGGACTCGAACCCGCACCCTTCGCAATCCGGGCGAATGCACTGACCAATTATGCTAACGCGGCCCTCACGGACCGCGTCGAAATTCTTCTAGCCATTCTTAAGCTGTAAGGCAGTGCCATCTCTTCTTTCTTTCTTCATAATTAAATGCGAAATATCGATAGAAAGCCTAATTTTAAGCAAAAAATCATCTATAAAGTTTTTCCAAAACTTCAATACTTTTCAAGATATTGCCAATTGAAAATTTGAAAGTTTTTCCCGTTTTTCATCGGTTTTTAGGGTTCCGTACCTCAAAAGGAAAAACGGAACCCTTATAGGATCACTTTGTTGTCCGTCTGTCCGTCCGTCCGTCCGTCTGTCAAGACCCTTTTTCTCAGGAACGCGTGGAGGTATGAAGCTGAAATTTATATCAATTACTCAGGTCTACTGTCCCTTAAAGCTGTGAAAAAATCAATCTTCTAAGCCAACGCAATTTAACAGCCGTTTATGCCGCAAATTTTCGACACTTGCAAGGGAATCAAAACCTACAGGGTGCTTCCCGTGAACTCAGAATCTTGAAATTTGGTACCAAGCAACGTCTTATAGCATAGATAAAGGAAAAATTACGAAAACCATAAATTTTTAGTTACATCACATAATATATTTTTTTTTAATAATTTTAACCTTACTACCCATTTCCTCATAAACGCGTAGAGGTATTAAATTGAAATTCATACCAAATACTCAGGTCTATAATACCTTTAAGCTGTAATAAAATCAAACTTCTATGTCAACGCAATCAAAAGAAACAGCAATTTAAGCTGCATATTTTGAAACTCGCAAGTACTCGCAAGGGAATCAAAACCTAAAGGGTACTTCCAGTCGACCTAGAATCTTGAAATTTGGCATGAAGCAACGTTTTATAGCACACATAAAGGAAAAAATTCCGAAAACCTTAAATTTTTAGTTACATTACAAAATATATATTTTTTAATAAATATAAACTTATTACTTTTTTCCTCATGAACGCGTAGAGCTATCAAGTTGAAATTCATATCAAATACTTAGATCTAATTGCCTTTAACCCGTGAAAAAAAAAAATCTAAGTCAACGCAAAAACGCAAAACGCAAAAGTACAACCATTGATACCGCATATTTTGAAACTCGCAACTACACGCAAGGGAATTAAAACATAGTTATGACTCGATTGTCGTAATGAACGAACTTTGTAAACCTTGCAGGTTTGTACGGAACCCTCGGTGCGCGAGTCCGACTCGCACTTGGCCGGTTTTTTTGCAAATATCTCCAAAAATTTAAGTTTTATCGAAAATTTTGTAAAGAACAAAATTGTAGCAGGTAAAACAATGAACAATTTGGTTTTTTATAAAGTATTCTAAGTGCAATATTAAGCTACATATTAAAGATCAAAGCCGTTTTTTATTTTGTCTGAAATTTAATCGATGTGGTCAATGCCATCTAGCGGCGAGCAGATGCATTTTATGCATTCTAATACAAAAGGGTTTTATAGTGCTTGAAATAAGCTTTAACCCGGCGCGGCGTCAGCACAGTCAAAATATGCATCAACGACAGTAGGGTTGGGTCGAGAGGACCCGTATAAGAAAACGCCATAATTACAAAAGTTAAAATAAATTTGGTTTGTGGTTGTACTATCTGTATAAAACGATTATCGTTATAGGTTTTGAGTAGAAAAAAACACAACATGATACGAAACTATCTTTTTAATGTCATTTTCATAAAAGTGTCACAAAATATTAACAAAATGGACAACCTCTGTCTTAAAGTAATAAAATTTTAACAAAACATTTTTTTTTCTATAACATAAACTAATTTGTTACATGTTAATCAAATCTTTAGTAAACTAATAATATTATACTATTTGTATCAGTCTCATAAGTCAGTCATAGTATCCTTATCATCTGCGCAATCTCGGCAGTACAACATTGCATGGTCACTGCAGATGTATTTGCATATACAGCTCCGAAAAGTATTAGTTTTCTATCTTTTTTGGCAGAACAGTCTTGGCATGTCTTTCTTACATAAAGTATCTTCACAGGTGGCTCCTCATCAGGTACCTACTCCTAAAAACTCTCTTATTCTTTTGCGTATAAGTCTTGGCAACTGAATGACATCTTTACGATTGCGCAAATGCTCACGAACCAGTATAAGGCTTAAGTTTCTTTAGAAATTGGCGTTATGTAATATGTACGCATTTATTTCAGACATATTTGCCAAAAATAACAAAATAAACAATATAAAACAACAATAAAACATTTTTTTAAACGGCGCAAAATTACGACACGAATAGTATGGTTGGGTCATATTTACCTTTTTCGTGTTTGGCCGTGTCTATCACTCGCTGCGGCCGCAACACGACTGATTGGCAAATCCCACGTGGAGGGGGGACCATTAGCTCCAGCTACTGAGAAGTTTGGCAAAGTCGCATAAACATTTTAAGAAACACGCTCATTTGAAAACTGCTCGGGTCAAATAGACCCAACTGTGCGAACGCCGGGTTAAAATGAGCACTATTAAAAGTCTTTTGCACGTAAAATAAGTGAGCTGTATTGCAAATAAGGGCATCTAATGTTTTTTCATTTAAATCAATGGGTTTCATAAGTGCCATTTCCACCAAAATTAAAATTAATCGTATTCCGCCTAGAATTAACTTTATTATGAAGAGTTTGATAGATAGGATACTATCTGATAAGTTTGGCTGCTTCAGGATACATATTTTTCAACAAAGTCACGATTAAAAGAAAAACCAAAATTTCAAATTATTAAAAAACCCCCCTTTTTTTCATAATATCTCAAAACGGATGACAGATAGGTATAAAAGTGTACGATTTAAAAATATAGGTATTTTTCTGACAAACAAATTGGTTTTTTTGTTTTTTCTGTCAAAATAAAATTGACGGAGATATGATTGTTTAAAGCAGCGCAATCACAGCTTCTCTTAAGCCCTTTAACCCTTCACCGTTTTAGAAAAAGGTTTTTTGGTATATATTGCAATGAAGGATGTTGTAGCTCTCTTAATTACCTTTACAATGATTTTACATAAATTGTGATAGCATGAAAATTGAAGGAGTTATGGTCCAAAAACTTATCATATTTTTTTCTACTTAGTAACTGAAAATTTCGGAGTGTGAATATTTGGAGCAATGTGAAAGTACGCAGTATAATAGAGACCCACAACTATTGTAATGTGTATATATATACATAATATGGCTCATATATTTTGGAAACGTAGGCATGAATACATACCAACGTTCTTATATGTATATATAACACATTTCATCATTTCATCATCATCATTCTTCCAACGGATTGGGGGTGGGTCATGAATGACGGTTTATTAAATCCACTTAAGTCTGTAGATCCACCCGCACCACAAGAACTGCAACTGCAAAAAAGGATGTGGAGCGTCTTGCGGATGCAGAAAAGTTGGTCTGTTTTGTAATAGTACCTGTGGAACGTGCAGTGGAGATAACTGCCAAAATAGCCCTCCAATTCAGCCAGAAGATGTTGAATGTGACAGCGACTCCGACATTGAGTCATGAATAATAATATTATATTTTAATAATAAGTACAATTTTATATAATTACTAAATATTTTATTCAATAAATAGCAATTTTTTACTCTAAATTAAATTATTTTTAAATATGTAATATATATATATATATAATATGAGGTAATCTGAAAATATAAATAATGAAATCGTCGCTCTCTAGTTAGGGCGTGACCAAGGGAAATAGGGAAATTATGAGGTAATTATGTTAGAAAATACTTTACAATTTCATCACTTACTATTAGACATGTTTTCTAGCGATAAAATGGCTCAATGTCAATTTTTCCATTAAGGGGTTGTTTACACCCCTTAAAAATAAAAGGCGGAGTTCAGATCATTTTCACTTTTGAAGTTAAGGGTAAGATGAGCCTAATTCCAAAATTTCATGCAAATCGGTTTACAGTAAAAAAATGGGTGCGTGTACTTATGTAGGCGCGTGAGAAGTTATCCTTCTTTGGCATCGTTTAAAATTAGTTTTTAATTGCATGCAAATAATTAATTACAATAAATTAATAAAAAGTCTGGAAAAGGACACAGTCAATAAAGTTCAGTTTTAATTTGAAAAAATAAATAAATAATCAAAATATTCAATTAAAATCGCTACTGAATATAATTTATTAGAACATATGTGATTTGCACTTGTATGAAACTCAAACACGTATTCCGAATATACAAACTAGAAACATGTGGATAAATATTATAAATATGAATACCTATAACTGTTACTTTATTACAAAAAATAAAGATGTGGTTTTTGGTTCTACTATACCAATGGTCAAGAAATGGCGCTGTAGTCTCCTGAATCGCGCTTTGGTTCCGTTGTTCCAGATTAATAAATACTTTTGATATTATAAATATGAATACCTATAACTGTTACTTTATTACAAAAAATAAAGATGTGGTTTTTGGTTCTACTACACCAATGGTCAAGAGATGGCGCTGTAGTCTCCTGAATCGCGCTTTGGTTCCGTTGTTCCAGATTAATAAATACTTTTGACAGGCCTTCACAATGCAGTCGTTAGCACCCACTAAATAGAGATTCTATTTCTATTTTGTTGGTAGATTTTCTTAATCTTCTAAATAATTCTAAAGCGACCAACTTCATGCTGTTAAAATTTTGTGTTACAGTGATGCGCGCGCATCTTAAAATTTCACTCTCATCATTTTTTCATAACGCGCCTAAAGAAGTATAACTTCAAAAATTCGGAGGTTATAAGGCTGTATTTTTCGCTTCAATGACTGCACTAATTACAATATGTCAAATGAAATAGATTAATACAGGTATAATGTTAACCGCAATTGTCCGTGGCAGTTAAATAGTATGATCTAATATCTGCGCCGTACGATATTGACCTGCACACCAAGATCATAGGCTAGCAGTAATAAACCTAGTTTCCAACTATAAATTACCTTATAAAGTAACGTACTAAGGAACGATTTATTTTTTGAATTAGTCTTAAATCGTCACATTTTAAATTGCATTCATCATCAGCCTATTAATGTCCCCACTGCTGGGGCACAGGCCTTCCCTATGGATGGAATAGGGAAATTGGGCCGTGAACCTACACGTGGGCCCCGAGCGATGGGTGGGTGTACATGTTATATAATATTTATTTATGTATTCCTAATGCATTATTATAAATGATGCAATATTCCTTTACGAGGAATATTTTCGTTAAAATGTACGTATTTCCTTTCCGTATTTATATAATAATAACGACATGAAATGAAATGTTTGTCGCATATTTTTATTTCGCGACTGAGTAAAAGAAGAGAAACATCCAATAGGGTATTTGACAGTTTTAAAAATAAAGTGCCAATTGTTTGCATCTGTGTTTAGAATGAGAAGTGGCAGGTGACAAAAAAAATATTCATAATTTTACTAAAAACCCACGAAAGAGATAATAGTTTTTTTTTTATTTATTGTCACGCGACCGAAAACGTCTGGTATTGGCGGAGCCTAAAATGTCGTCATAGACTAGTAAACTTCCGGTTAAAGTGACATTAAATTGTATCGTTTGACTTTTTAATGACAGTCGTGTGACGTCACCTACCAGTGAGACGCCATATTGTCCAAAAATAATTTTCGCGGGAACTTGAAAATGGAGTTTTTTATTTAGTTATTTTTACTGAAATACACAACAGAATGAGGAATATCCATCCATCCATCATTTAATGGGCTCCATTAACATTGGTCAATAACATCATCTAAGCCTATTAATGTCCTCACTCCTGGGTCACAGGCCTTCTCTATGGATGGAATAGGGAGATTTGGCCATGACTCACCACGCGGGCCCAGTGCGGATTGGCGGGTGCTAACGACTGCAGTGGCAGCCGGGACAAATGGCTTAACGAGCCTTCCGAAGCACGAAGGAACTCGAGATAGAAGATTTTTGGTCACCCATCCAATGACCGACCACAGCGAAAGTTGCTTAAGTTAACAATCGCAGCCGAACCGCTAACCATCTGCGCCATCGAGCTCCTCTTGGTAAATAATATGAGATCTTTTCTAAAACTTATCAAATAACCTATTGTTCGTGTTTCTCACTAAGTAGTTTTGTAGGGCACTAGGTTAAACCATTCTACCATTACGTCGTATCTACAGCTACACTAGTTAAGCTATACACAGCTTCCTAACACTTTGGACCATCACGGATTTTATATTCATATTCATTTATTGCATCTTGTTGTATACATAGGTGTTACAAGTATGGTTAGGTTGCAAACAAAAGCCCTGTAAGGGCACGGCAAAGGACATCGACGAAATCGGCCCTAGCATGCCCAAAAGAATGTCCTTCACTATTATTTTTCTATTATTTTTTTAACTTATTAGCAATTAATCATAGTAAACGGACAATCTGTTTAAAAAATAAAAGTTCTGTTACTAGATACTACAGTCTGTTCATCCAACTTGGCACTCCTTTTTATTGAAAATACAGCATTAAAAATCAACTGATAACTGGATTCAATAGGTTTCAGTCTATAATAACGATTTATTTTAATAGTTTATTGGCTTCGTTAATATTTTATTATTAAATGGGTGATTCTGTTAAAAAGTTGTGCCAAGATTGTTTACCTTAGTAATGCAATATTGGCGACCATAGGTATTTATCAACATAAAAATAGAACTAGGTACCTTAGTTAATAATACTTATTACTAGTATTTATATTATATTTATGAAAAGATTATTTCTGAAATTATCTAAAGATAGTTTATACTCCCATCCCATGTAATATCTGTTTATTTTTATGACAATCATAATGATAACCAGGTACATACCTAATTACCGATAGTAAACTATAGAAACAGGTAAATGGAAAGACTGAACATTTCATTTGAAAAGAAATCTATTATTACCTACTACAGGTAGGTATAGGTATCATAGGTGCCAACTGACAACACTCATAAATCAATATGAATATAAGCATTTATTATTTTTATTATTAATTGCATTTTATGTTCATTTAATGCATATTATTTAAGTGCTTACATAGAGGTAAACACTAAATCTATTCAGAACATATAAAGTGTACATCTTTTATGATTAAGTATAATAATTATAACCTCAAAATCTAATACATTCTGTAGTAGGCCACGGTTCCTCAAGTTGTCCGTATCTCAACAAATGCTTATTTAGAGTTTATGAATGATTCCGAACACAACTAGCATTTTCTCATTGCTGGGCGTTCTAGGGCATTCAATGTATGGGGAACGAGCAATGTCCTTTATAGATTATTATTACAATTAAATATTTTATACAAAATTAAATCACATATTTTAATAATATTATTTATAAATTAATAGTAACATTTAAATACAAAATAGCTTTACAGTTTACATTAATGTTATGGGTTTATGTCATGTTTATTTACCTAACCTATTTTTTCGTTTATATATTCGTTTACAGAATAGTAAGCCTTATTGATTAGATTTTTTTTAAGATTACTATCAAATTTACTTCCCTAGAGGGATTTACATTAATACATTCCATATTAATCTGTCTGTGACACGAACTTTATTTAATTCAATTCCAATAATTTATTTTAGAACTAGGTTCCATGGTGTTACCTATGTAGTTACATTTGATTTACTTATATAAGGACGTACATTCATTTCTAAAATTGATTGAAGTTGATACTGTCGCTTTTGTTATAGATTTAAGTAAATAACATATTTTGTAGTATTTCTACATTTCATGGTTTTATTTTTCACCGAGTCATATTTTAATTTTGTTAGAAAAGGTTTCGTTTTTTAATATTTGTTGTAATGGCTTTAGTAATTGGTACACGTTAAGTGAAAATTTTCTACTTTAGCCATGTCACATTGTGTTATAATATACGCCCGCGAGTACGAGTGAATTTAGTTATGTGGCGGCGACATCTATATGCCCCACATATTTATATACAACGGATGGAGGAAATCATTACTCACCATCCTCAAGAGATGGCGTTACCTGCAATGCGATCAATATTAGTATGGAAGCCTACATCGCGCAAATGAAATTCGGAGGCTAACTCTTCATATATACGATGCCCGACCAACAGCATTTGGGCCGCGGCCCCCGAGCTAACATCACCCAGCTCGGAGGAAGATCTTCCCCTTTGGCCTTCCTACAATTATTTATAGCACATACTTTTTGACCCCAAAAGGGGGTTTATTTCTAAAGACTCATTATTAGTACACACCATCTATAGAGCATCTCTTATCTAATAGACAAGTCCGTCCGTCCGTCCGTGGTGCTGTTTCAGCGGCCTAACCGTGAGAGATAGATAAAGAGAATGTTTAAGTTATAAGTTGAGAATAGTCTGATAAGACTACAAACCGGATGTGAGTAACGTAGCACTTCCGGTTTTCGAGAAATCACGTGATTTCTATTTCAAACGAAACCACACAAAATCTTCGAAGTTCTCAATTAATTAAATACATTTTTTTTTGTGAACATTTCGTTCACTGGTTTGCTAGTACATGTTAAATTTCAAGTCTCTTACTTCAAAAACATAGGACTTTCATACAAACTTCCATCCCCCGTATTTACCCCCTTAGGGGTGGAGTTTCGAAATAATATGTAGCCTATGTTATGACCCGAATTCTTAATAATATTCGTGCCAAATTTGAAGTAAATTCATGCAGTACTTTTTGAGTTTATCCCGGACATCGATACAGGCAAACGGACAAAAATTCTAAAAACTATATTTTTGGCTTCGGTATCGATTGTAGATCACACCCCAAAATTCTTTGAAAAAAATATTCAATGTACAGTTTTGACTTTCCTACCATTTTATTATATGTATAGATATTTATTACAAGGGACACGAGCAACCGAAATCTGCAGAACCAGAAGCAGTATCAAAAATGCATTGCCGGCGTTCAAGAATGGAGTATGTTTTTATTTCCAAAAGTTTTCAGTACGATGAGATTGCGAAATATCAATTTCAAATTTTGTATGGAAACTTGTACAGCAACGCCACAAAGGACGTAACGAGAACTAAAAATCAGTACACATTTGACGTTTATCTAGATCGAATTCAACTATTCGAATTCGATAATTGTTCGTGCTAAGGGTACAGAACATATTGGTCCGGAAAACTGCTAAAATAAATGCTTTTTTCTGTGAATAACTATTAAAGTCTGGCAAAGAATATTGTATTGTTGAGACGGCGCGTCTATTAAATATAGTTTATAATAGAATGATTTTACAACGCACAATGATCATCATGATTGATGTCACATGACGAGGACGACCGCAATACAGCCGGGATGGCGGTGTATGCTCTTGAATTATCGATATTTGACCTTGAAAGCTGTTTTGTGATGAGATCGCGAGTATCGATAATTTGCTATGTAATTTTTTTATGTTAATTTTAATAATTATATACAGATTAATAATCTATGTAAGTTTGTGTGGATCCCCTTGATAATGAAGCCTTCAAAAATACGCTTGAACTTGTTTCACTGTACATCATCATTAGCTGATGATTTAAAATTTTAAAAATAAATAAAATGATTACATTTGCAAATTAGAGAAAGATTATAAAAACGTTCCTTATTAAAATTTAAGCGTAAATGAAAAAAAAAACATAATCTAAAGAAAATTTAACTAGAAAAAATCCTTGCGTCTCCGGCATCAGAAGGGATTCCACGTGAACTTTTTCTTTAGATTTAACAATCTAGCAGTTAAGTGCTTAGAATTACAAATATAAATAAGAAAACAATATCGCTATGTTTCATCGTAATAATCACAAGCCAGTTAGCATATTGATGGTCATAAGTTGACTGACACTTATGTGAATAGAATAAGTTTTATGAACCCTCATTTACACATTTACAGACACAAATTCAAAAATCTCAGGACTAACCAAGACCCTGCCCCAACATTAGCTGATGCGACATTATGCCACACCAGCGCTGTTATTCTGGCAGGGCCTGTCACACAAAAAAAAGACACGTAATTTTTTTTATTACTTGAAAGGATGTATGGGCCTAGCATCCTTTGCTTTCAAAGTACCAATAATTATAAAAAATAGAATGTGAACGATGAATGAGATGTGTACTACCTATTATAATAAATCGGATAAATACTAGTAATAATCCTTACCTACTCAATGACTAAACTATGTTTTAATATAGCTTTAGACGTATATTTATTACAGGAAACACCTGCAGCCATAATATTGCTGTTATCATTGATACTAATGCGTTAATTAGCGATTGACATAGTTGAGGTCTATTTTTAGCGATACTTTATGTGTGTAACATGTAGAAAAAAATTACCTTCATTATTAGCCTATTAATGTTCTCCCTGCTGATTTCCATTAGGTAGGAACATAGGAATAGCAGATAATGTAGATTCAACCATCTAGAATTAAATCATCATCAGCCTGTTGATGTCCCCACTGCTGGGCCACAGGCCTACCATATGGATGGAATAGGGAGATCTGTACCCCTAGCACGAATCATTATCGAATTCGAATAGTTTGCAAACCGAAATGTCAATGTCAAATTTTGTATGGAAACTTGAACAGCAGCGGCACAAAGTAGGTAGTTCTCGTTACGAACTAAAAATTAGTACACATTTGACAATGAAATTTCGGACTCACAAACGATACGAATTCGATATTGGTTCGTGCTAGGGATACAGGCCATGATCCACCACGCGGGCCCAGTGCGTGTGCGTGCTAACAACAATTGCAGATGCAGCCACTACCAACGGCTCAACGTGCTTTTCATACGGAGGAGCTTAAGATATAAATTTTTGGTCATCCATCAAGTGACCGACAACGTCGAAAATTTCTTAACTTCAACAATCGCAGATGACCGCACTGACCACTTGCGGAATTAAACTCCTCTACGCCATTGGGCTCCTCTACAGCAACTAAATAACGTGTGTAAAAACACATAGACGTATAAAAATAACAATGAATAGGTGTAGTGTTGGTGTTGTTATGAATGTTTGATAATGTATAAAATTCTAAAATTCATGTCAACTTAAGGTTTTGCTCACTGAGAGGGAAGTGATTTATATAAACTGTAACTGTAAAACTACTGTATTCAGCTTAGTTATGACATTTATAGTTAGTAAAATATAGTTGTAACATTTCATGCCAACTTGGTGATTTATATAAACTCTAACATTAAAATTACTGTATTCAGCTTCGTTGTGACATTTATAGTTAGTAAAATATAGTTGTAACATTTCATGCCAACTTGGTGATTTATATAAACTCTAACATTAAAATTACTGTATTCAGCTTAGTTATGATATTTATAGTTAGTAAAATATAGTTGTAACATTTCATGCCAACTTGGTGATTTATATAAACTCTAACATTAAAATTACTGTATTCAGCTTCGTTGTGACATTTATAGTTAGTAAAATATAGTTATAACATTTCATGCCAACTTAGTGATTTATATAAACTCTAACATTAAAATTACTGTATTCAGCTTAGTTATGATATTTATAGTTAGTAAAATATAGTTGTAACATTTCATGCCAACTTGGTGATTTATATAAACTCTAACATTAAAATTACTGTATTCAGCTTCGTTGTGACATTTATAGTTAGTAAAATATAGTTGTAACATTTCATGCCAACTTGGTGATTTATATAAACTCTAACATTAAAATTACTGTATTCAGCTTCGTTGTGACATTTATAGTTAGTAAAATATAGTTATAATATTTCATGTCAACTTGGTGATTTATATAAACTACTAGCAAACCCAGCGAACTCCGTTTCGCCACCAGATGGCTTCGTTTTATGTAACATTTCGTTTGGTGATTAAAAGAAGTTTTTTTTTTAATTTTTCCTGAATATTCTTTGCTATAAACCTCACGGAGCCCGAGACCTTTCCAACGAATGCAAAACCGTGGAAATCGGTTCGTGCGTTCTGGAGTTATAGCGTCAGGAAGGAAAACCCGACTTATTTTTATATAGTAGATAACTTAGAACTACTGTATTCATCTTCTTTAGGATCAATAGCTAGTAAAATATAATTATAACATTCTCTTAATCCCTTGGTTTTCTTTCATTGCTCTTCCCCTGTGCTCTGAGGAAGATTGTAGAGGGCAGTGGAGGAAAATATACCATCACATAGGGTATAAATATTTTTACTAATCATTCAAGTGAATGGAATCTACCAGGTTTCGAATCCGGTAAAGTGCCGCCGTTGCACCAAACGGCTGTCTCACTAAATCACTTACCGTAATCATAACATTACTAGCAGCCGCCCGCGACTTCGTCCACGTTAACTTAAGTTTTTTATATCTCTCAGGAATTTAAAACTTTTCCTGGATAAAAAGTATCCTATGTCTCTTTTCAGGTTAAAAACTGTCTGTGTGAAATTTTTTAACCAAATCTTTATTAAAATAACAAATATCATATATATATAACCAAATAATGATATCACAATAACTGTGAAGATTTTTTTATTAAAGCTTATTTGTTTAAGCTTACGCCTTGCTTAATACACTTATAAAATAAAATAGCCTTTTAGAAAAAATATACCATTTTAAAAGATCACAAAAACCAAATGATTTTCATGGAAAACAAAACTAAATTATTTTCCTTTAGACAGCTATGAAATCCCATATAAAAACTAAATTACTCAAAAGAGCATCATAATATACTTAACAAAAAAGTCATACTAATGACTAAAAGAAGCGCTTCCCAAATATTCAATTTTAATTCATTTAACTTCGAACTTTAATAGGATAAAACATCGATAATTTACCGTTTTTACATCACTACTATTAGACACGTCGCGGTAGACGAGCGTTATGGCGTGTTATGGCTAAATGTGCTATTGTGATGCCACATAGGGATTTCCAGTTAGAATTATTAAGCAAAAATTAAGATACAGGTTTTTTTAAATATCAAATAAGAGTAACTCGTTTTGCCGCGTTTTTTTCACAGTTATATAAAGGTTATATATAATATTATTTATGAGCCTGTTTAAATCAACGCGTTCAGCATACTATTGTGGTAGTATTGCAACTTTACCAATGACCTTTAAAAAAACACAAGTATGTGTGGCGGTTGAACATGTCATGTCTTCTTATTTCACAGAAAAGCGGACATGAGATAAGACTAAATACCAAAAGTGGTGTCTTAGTTTTAACTCTAAATCTGTCGTTGGTACCTTTAAAGCTTATAAAAGTTTACAAGGTAAACCACCTTTACCTTGTAAAAGTTTTTTTTTGAGAAGGTGCCACACAAGCAAATGGTCAGCCGCCCGCAAATTACTCCCACCATTTTCTACCCTAATCCAATCACCTACCCTGTGGAGCCCTTTTTTTGTGACGCAGGCAAAAACTCTGTTTACAGACGACGCCGCCTTTAAGAGGCACACCGCCGAACGGACCTCACACCTGGCTCCTGCAAACCTTACGAGCCCCCACAGCGGCTGCCCACTGAGGACCCCGTAACTCTTACGGGCGCTTTACGGCATAATATCCGCTAAAAAACCCTGAGAATACCCTCTAAACTGCTTAGTGCGAAACTGCGGGATCCCCGTTTAGGGATTCTTCCGCGTCTCCGCATCCAGCAGCCTCCCGGCCTAACCGGGGCTCCACGGCAGTGGTCTCCCGAGGTATTGCGGGGACCCCGCAGACGTGCGTAGGATGGCCCGCGCATGGGGGCTGAATACGCGGCCTAGTGCCCACCGTACCGCCCCCCGTCCGCTGCGGAGGACTACTTGGGTGTGCCCGTGTAGCTCCCTCCGCCGCCCCCCTCTTTGCAGGACAGAACTACAAGATGGAGGCTGCCGTCACGGGATCCCTCGGTGGCCGGCACGGCACAATGCGCCGTACCGGCCAGCTAGGGATCCCCGCGGGCAGGGTCATGGGACGGGCGTAGCCAGAGCATACCCTGTGGAGCCCTGGAACTTTACTCGCCGACAGGAACCCAACACCACCAAAACGTAGTATTATTTTACTGTGATCTTCTGTAAGGTGGAGGTTGCTTCCCCAGATGGGCACTCCGATTCGAGAGGGATTTTAGCCATGCCATACCTCTCTTATAATTTGTGTAAGAAATAAAATACCCATTACCACTCAAAATATACGTAAAAAGACAATGATCTATTACCTACAAGATTAAGATCATTATGTCACTCTTATCTTACATATATGATTTATCGATATTCTCTTTGCTGAACACTGTCGATAAGATATATATCTACATTGTCATGATTGCGAATTTCGTGCACTTGCCGGGCCTAGGTGTACCGGTAGGGGACAGCAGCGAGAATGTGGGGAGACCCTCTAGCGCACGAACAAGGTGTCAGGCAAAGGTGACCCTGATGAAGCAATGCGAGCAAAGGCTGAACTTCCCACAGCGGGGCAGCAAACGATAGTGGCGATCCGTCCAGCTCTAAGAAACTGGAGGGATCGGAGGCATAGGCCCTTACATTTCGGATGGTGCAGGTGTTTTCCGAGCATGGATGCTTCGGAAAATTCTTCTTCGTTTTTTTTTTTATATAGTCTTATGAGTAGGACCCCTGACTTTCATGCTAGGCAAGACCTGTATTATGAAAGGCAGTGGTTCGATTCGAGACACCGGATGATTACAAAAACGTTATTGATTAATGTGTGTGTGTGTGTGTGTGTGTGTGTGTGAGTGTCTATGTGTTTGTGTGTATATGTGAGATATAGTGTGTGTTGTAATAATTTCATCTATATTTTATAGTAGTATATGTTCCGTTTCTTTTCCGTTCTTCTTCTTCCAGTGCCTCTTCAATCCTGAAGGTTGGCCGTTAGCTTCCTGTATTTATCTCTATCAGCAGTCAGCCGGAACAGCTGTTCGATGGAGGCAATAGCGGTCCACTCCCGGATATTCCGGAGCCATGACTTCTTTCGTCGCCCAGCACGTCTCTTTCCGTCCACTTTGCCCATCATTATCAGAATATCGGAAAATACTTACAATAAATACCGGGAAGAAAACCCGTCGTGCCCTCACTGCCGGGCTGCCAAGGACACAGCATAGTACACATTTGAAGTGTGTTGTTCGGGGTTGGCGACACGCATTTTACCCACGACCAAAAAAAGGTGCGACTTTTTTCTTTAACGTCATTTTGTAGCTATAGATTATTTAGAGATACAGATAATGCTATAAATTGGGTATATGATTGGAGATTGGATAGCGGATTTTCCACTCCAATTCTCCTATCTGGAGAAGTAGCCTCCATCTATCCGACGATCACAGTAAAATAGCACTACCTTTTGGTGGTGTTGTGATTCTGTTGTTGACGGTGAGTAAGGTACAGGAGCTCCACGGGGTAGATAGAGGATTGGGTCAAATGAAATGAAAAGTCATTTATTCAGTCTAGGCTGTTACAAGCACTTGTGAAGGTCAAGAAGCTACGCCATCGGTTCGCAAAACTACGGCGGGAGACCTTGTACTGAGAAGAACCGGCAAGGGCTGCTTTTTTCTCCCTCTATTGATATATACAGAGTGGTCAAGTTGAAAAATGACTTCAGACATACTTCTGAAGTCACCTTCCATTACATTATTTAGGATATAGATATATAGTAACAATATATTTTATATTTAGTATATAGGAAGCGGCATTAGATAGGTTACAAAACTGACTCATACCCATGAAATAAGAAATTACAAGAAACACTATGTCCATGCATTACGATAATTTAGATAATCATTAACTTTATAACAGCCCTTATTCATAAGAGAATTCTTGATCTGAGATTTTAATTTGGTTAGTGGAAGCTCAATCAGATCTTGGGGAACTTTATTAAACAATGCAATACTACATCCCAGAAATGAACCTCTTGATTTTTGGAGTCTGAAACATGGAACGGCAAGCTTGTTCTTAAATCTAGTGTTAAAGTTATGGGTTTGACTTTTTTTTGCAAATGCGAAGTAGGCAGTAGTCAGTCTATAGGTCAGGCCGCTTATCATCATTTGGGCCATGCGCTTCTTTGCCACCCATTTAACATAATAAAGGTGTTTCATCGCACAGCGGTCAGCGCGTTCGACCGACGATATCGGAAGTTAAGCAACTGTCGTAATGGCAATTTAGAGTACGGGTGGCCAAAAATATTTCGTGCTTCAGAAGGCACGTTGCGATGTCAGTACCAGCTACATCTTTACAGTGGTAAGCACTCACCAATCTACCAGCGGCCACGTTATGGGTCATGATTCTTTTTCCCATAGAGCAACAACAGAAGGGGAATAGGTAAGCACAGGCTTTGGGCATACAAACGATACATGTGTGTAGGATTTGGCGGTGTAGTGTAGTAGTGAGTGTCATAATTACAGTTTTGGTTTACGCATGTATGTAAAACTACATTTGTGTGTATTCCTTCCGCCTAAAAAGGCAGAATGACTTGAATAGTATTATGTCGCTATTGCTACTGCCTTCCGTGTAGCTCTATGCCTTTTCCCTCTTCCAGTCATAGGTAAGACCTTTATCCTCATATAATATAATTTAGGAGGAAGAGACTAGCGCCCACGTTCTGGGCATCCCAAATTATAGTAATAAAATAATTGTTATTAGGTATATCATAGTAAATTGACTTAAAATATTTTATTTGAACTGTCACTGGGAATTGTAATTAATATTTACATACATTTGAATTTAAATTGTAATGATAAAAAAAATGTTATTTAATGAATGATATGTAAAATGAGAATAGTGTAATGTGACTGTTAATTTTTAATATATTTGATTTTTTTGCATACTATTAATATGGCTAAATAGGTTTAAGTTCCTTAGTTTAACATATGCTTTATATGCGAACACCTTTTGTCAACCCTTTTTAATGCAAATAAAGTAGGACTGATTCATCTAGTCCTATTTTCTAAGGCAAAAATTAAAGGCCTTAATTGAGTTTCTTGCTCTAGCTGAAAACAATCGTTGATCTGTTCCAACGTAGGTGCCACTATTCCAACTTGAACAAAGAAATTTGGTGACTCATTTCTTTGTCGTACTATTCGTAAGCGGAATTCTTTGCCTGCGCACGTGTTCCCTCCTTCCTACAATCTGGAGTCTTTTAAGAGAGGTGTGAAGAAGCATTTTTGCGGGCCGGCAAGGTAAGGATACTTGGTGTGGCAGTGTATAACTGCTATACCAGCTATCTTCGCGTTTGGACTGTATCACCACTTAACATCAGGTGGGGTAGAGTCGTTTTCCTACCTGGCAATATAAAAAAGGTACACAAATTTGTGATAAAAAATACACGACCCTAAAGAAGTTAACCTCAATCTTCGCATTAATTTAAGCAAGATAATTAATTAACAATTAATTGTTAAATGGGTATGCCATTTTATATAGCGGTGTTTGGAAATGTCGATCGAAGATAACGTAATGATCTGGCCACAATACTTACACGCCGTCGATTGAACACAAACAGGTTTTGTAAATAATTAACTGCAGAAGGTTCATGTTGAAAAAATAAAGGAAAAGAAACTAACATGTCATTGCAGTCGGAGCACCTTTTTGACAAAAATCCATTGACTGTAGTGAAATTTAAAGAATGTCGCTTTCGTTACCTAAATCTTTAAGGGCCCCAATTCTCGCGGCGTAGATATTGTATCGCCTTCGATATATATCGAATGAACTGACTTTTATCGAAGGAAAACAGTTTTGCCCTATTCTCACCAATAGATATTCAATCTACAGCAGATCAGTACCCTTAGCATGAACCAATATCGAATTCGAATAGTAGACGTAACGAAGACGTAAATGAAGTAAGAAAGAAATCATCGGAAATCTCAGTGAAATACTTTATAAAATAGGAATTTGTACGAGTTAATTTCGTTTGCCTTTTTTTCGTTAACATAGATGAAAATTATCCATATTTTAATCCTTTATCTTCGTTACTAATTCTAGAAATTTTCTTTTTTGTTCAGCCGTGGATAATGCACCTTTCTTTTATATTTGGCAGCGGACTTTCCACTCTAATTTGAGCGCCCATTGAGTGAAATAGCCTGCAACTTACCAACGATCACAGTAAAAAAAGCACTACCTTTTGGTGCTCTTGTTTTTCTGGTGTTGACGGTGAGTAAGGTACAGGAGCTCCACGGGGTAGAAGATTGGGTCAGGGTAGGAAACGGCGCATATGATATTGTTGGTATTACAAGCGTTTATAGGCTATGGTGGCTGCTTACCATTAGGCGAACAACCCACCCTTTAATCATAAATAAAGATTTAAAAAGCAGATAGTGCATTCACAGTTGAGTCCAAACCTTCTCGAATCGCTTTGACTCTGCGTTTGTTTTGAAGAAATTTGTCAAAGGCATTGTAATAACGACCTTTTGTGTTAACATTTATTGTACGCGTGCCTCAGAAAGAGTACTCGCAGCCGGTGAAAGCAACGATCAGCTGCATTCTTCCGCATACGCACCGCCACTCACAGCTCCGGCGCCATTTGATATCATGACGTAGTATGAGGTAACTTTGAGAACTTGATACTCAATGATAAAACGACGATTGACACAAAGGAGGATAACGTAAATTGAGTTCAAGCCATTTTTTTATACGAGAGGCTGCTACAAATTTCCCTACCCTACATGATATAATGGAAGGTGTCTTCAGAAGTATCTCTGAAGTCATTTTTCAACTTGACGACTCTGCATCAATACAGGGAGAAAAAAGCAGCCCTTGCTGAGTTTCTTGCCGGTTCTTCTCAGTACAAGGTCTCCCGCCGTAGTTTTGCGAACTAATGGCGTAGCTTCGTGACCTTCACAAGTGCTTGTAACAGCCTAGACTGAATAAATGACTTTTCATTTCATTACTTGATGGTAAGTGTAAGTGGAATCCAGTCGCGAAGATAGATGCTGCTGCCTGAACCCAATCCCCGACCCCTCGGAGCCCTACTCACCGAGGGCATCCAGACGAGGGCACCAATTCGAGCTGGTAATCCGCGGTGCCCTACTTCTCCTCCTGACTGTTTGAAATCGGGATAAGCTGCGAGGGGGAGGGAGGTGCGGTGAGCAATAGACCACGCACTTAGCTCCCAGTGCGGGTAGTCCTATGCTCTGCGGGATCACCCGACGTTAGTTCGATAAAGCCGCGTTTTAAATAAGATATATAGTTCAATATGTACATTTTATTTATTGGATAATTAAGTGACAAGGTTTCATAAGTAAACATAATGTGGCTTTTATTTTAGTATATAAGTTTTCAAAATCAAACCTGTAATTTATTTCGCTTTCTAAATTTTCGTCATCTATGAGATCTTCGATGTTTTCTTGTATGTTTCTAAATTTTGTGATCGTTTCTTCAATGTAATGTAGTCTCTTGTCTATTTCGTTTGCGGATAATTTTGTTGTGTTAGTAAATAATTTTCAATTTTTGTAAGGACACCCCGTAAAGAGGCGCGTGCTCTTTTTATTTCTCTAATATTATCGGAGGACATCCTCGTCGCCACTTTTGAATAAGATATTAGTTCAATATGTACATTTTATTTATTAGCACGGACCTGAAAAAAAGACGGACGTAATATCAAAGGCAAATCATGTGAAGCATGACAATGACATGTAGGTCAGACAAAATCGTGTGTTGTACACTACCTACACTCACACTAATGCACCAGGTCGGACAATCCGCTGCCATTTGAACTCGCGTGACAGCGCCAGTCACACGTTCAATTGCTCCGATATATTTTTAAATAAATGGCGTCTTGTGTGGTGAAATCTTTTAAAAACTACACGAGTAAATTTGAAAAGTCACAAGGAATCACCTACTATGCTTAAGTATTGACGATTCTTGATATTTTTTTTATATTATATTTTATTTACAAGGATGAAAATGGTAAACAAAAATACAACTGTGTGGCTACTTTATTTACGGGAAATTTTCCCTAAAAGTAGGGAAATTTGTATTTCTTGCATTTGTGACTAGGCAAGATAAGATTTCGTAAATTTTTAGGGTTCCTATCGCTAGTTAGTTTCACAGAATTTCATAATAAATTTTATCTCAGTACGACTTGACAGGGCGCTGCGGCTCTTGCAAAAAATATATTATTAGACGAAAGGTACATCATGTTGCGTCTCTTTCTACGTTATAGGATTGGCATGATATCTCCTTTCCTCACTCTGTCAGTCTTTAAATACCTACTCAATCTATGAATGAAATACTTACATTTGAAAGAAGAAATAGCAATATTAGTCTATTATATTTTTATTTTAAGCATTAATCTGCGCGATTTATGTATATTAATGTATGTTATTAACCTCATACATACTATTAAGACACTAACATTTATATGTAAACAATAAAGTTCTTTTTACATAACAAGTGCTTTCTTTTCTATCTCGGTGTTCCTAAAAATAATTTGATAGACCGTTTAAATTGCTGAAAAATCAGGAGCTCACAACGAGTAAAAGACGTGGTAAATATCCCGTTTTTATAATATATATTTGATTACATAATGTTAACAATGTTTTAGTTTGGGAGATTTAAAAAGTAGGGAAATTGATGATTTACCCGACAACCCTGAAATCACGCACACGCTGTAAGCGGGCGGCCATTTGCATGCTTCACTCGAGATAAGACGAGGTTACGTCCGTCTTTTTTTCAGGTCCGTGTTTATTAGATAATTAAGTGACATTCCAATAACAGCGTAACTAAGTAACGTCATCACAGCCCAAAGAGAATATGTCGTGGAACCTTTTATTGAAGATGCAGGCAGCATAATTTAATTTGAATTTAGTTTGACATGTTAGATAGATAGACAAAAAATATTGTGTGTCATGTTTTTTCCACTGAAGTAAGTTTTTATAAGTTTGTGTTTTTATAATTTTCTGTACGCTCTAATATATATTTATCCCTGAACTTACAAGCGTTTCCTTAATAAAATAAAGAAGTTCGGGGCAAGGCATAGCGCCGGTTAATATTCACGAACAGAATATATATGACACCGCGCATCATCCGAACCCCTTAGTAGTGATAGCTTCTATTTATCACGCATCCGCCCTCGACTCCGACTCCTTCCACACAGGCCACAAACACCAACACTACGTGTGCACCCAGTAAAAATACTGAGCTCCTAGTGGCCTAAGTCAAATTACGAAACCGCAGTCATCAATGTTAGATGGTGCCAAAAAATATTTAACAGTCCCGTCTGCTGCCTGGTTCGCGTGTTTTTTATTTGTAAAATTTTCTTTAGTTTTAAACATCTAGCAGACTTTTTGGCGGGAACGGAAAGCGGAACGGAAACGTTAGAAGTGTTGTTTTTCTTGTTAAAAATTGTGTTGTGGCGGATGTTGGTGTCTAATAATGGTGGATTATTAACCACTAAGTGTTCGGGAACATGCACAAGTGTTGGCAAGTGAAACAAAATAGCGGAAAGTGTCTTTCTACGTTCCCTCAAGAAGTCCACGGGGAGGTTCCAGTAAATCCCCACACATTTACTGAAACATATGGAAAGGGGGATTGACTTGACTGCCACTTACTTTAACTTGATTTATTACTTTGACCACGAGTGCTATAGAATTTGTAAACATTTTAACACTTGACATTAGCTAAATGCACATGCCGTGCGAAGCCATTTAGAAAAAAAAACTTCTAGCAGTTATATGAGAAAAAAAAAATATTTAACATTTTGCCATGGTAGTCGTGTAACTGATTTGATTTCCCATTAAGTATTTTAATATAACAGCTAAAGTTCCTACAAAAAAGTTTATTTTTTAATATTCATTCGTCATTAAACCATATAATAACAGCGACTCTCTATAAGTAGTATGAAGCACATCACTACTTTATCGAGTGTTCTGGTAACAGTGACGCAACGTACCCTTGATTATAGTGTGTCGTAACATATCGAGAGTCCCTTAACAATCGTGATGGTATTTCGATTAACTGCTCCATAGAATTGATTGAGGATCAAAAAACTCTTGACCCTGAAGTTTCTTCAAGCCAAGGTTCGGTTTGTATATGTGACCAATAATTATAGTAAAAAACACTTTAAGCGCTATTAGGCCGCTGACGGTGGTGATGAGAAAATCATAAATTGTACCCATGTACCGTATATTATGTTTTAAGCGATTTTTCGATATTACAGCATTAGTTGTGGTTGATTAGCGAGCTGAGATTTTTGTCACGGAAAGTATTAATTATTAGGAACACGTACACGCAATCTTTTTATACGGAAACAAATAGAACTCGAGAAAAAAAATATTGAAAATTAATATTTTTGTAGGTTAAAGTCAATTTTGACGGCCATTTTGATCAATGCTACCATTTTTTCATGCAGAAATAACATGTTTCTCGTTGTCTGTGGTAAAAAATATGTTTATTATGTTGGTACTATTGTCAAAATGACAGCTGATGTCCCGCTGTTTTGTGTTTGTTTTGAGATCCGTCAGTCAGTCTGTGTTCGTCCGTAAAAATTATATTTGCTATTAAATTAAATAGTATGGGCTCCACACTTAGAAAAAAAAGTAAATGTGTCTTTACAACAGTCTTTAATTCAGAACCGACTTGGTCAATCCCGACATGCCGTGGTCTAGGTCTGCCCTACCCGTAGAGTGTAAAAACACTCTTTTTAGAGCCCGGAGGCGCGGAGGGAGAGCAGCTCCCACCTGCTGTCCCCACTTTGTCACGCAAAGGCAGAAGTACTGATTCTTACTTCCCTAGTCCTTGCAACCAAAAATAATAACGAATTTTTAGGTTAGGTTAATTAAAAAAATGCATTTTCGTCGTGTCTAATCATCGAGTTCAGGTCAGCTCTCTTTTTAAAGAAATCGACTTTAAAATACTTCATGGTGAATAAAAGAAATATAATGACCTCTCAAGCAACCATAGACCGTGAAACAAAGTTTTGTTTACAAACGAATAAAACATGCAATCAACCATTACAATTAGTGTCCGACCGAAAGTTCGGTTTCGGTTTCGGTTTCGGCCGAGTTTCGGCGGCAGTTTCGGTTTCGGTTTGCCGAAACCGAAGCTGATTTCGGAAGTTGTCGTGCACGCTCGCTGTACTTCGTTTCTTGCACAGCAGTCCATATCCTATATCGAGAAGTGCAGTTTCCGATATTGAGATAAAAGAGGTTGATGATTCTTTTAAGTACAAATACAAACGAAAGTATTAATTAAAAAAAATGGGTGCGTGTACTTATGTAGGCGCGTGAGAAGTTATCCTTCTTTGGCATCGTTTAAAATTAGTTTTTAATTGCATGCAAATAATTAATTACAATAAATTAATAAAAAGTCTGGAAAAGGACACAGTCAATAAAGTTCAGTTTTAATTTGAAAAAATAAATAAATAATCAAAACATTCAATTAAAATCGCTACTGAATATAATTTATTAGAACATATGTGATTTGCACTTGTATGAAACTCAAACACGTATTCCGAATATACAAACTAGAAACATGTGGATAAATATTATAAACTAGCGGCCCGCCCTCGCTTCGCTTCGGTGTAGAGCTGAAGTGTAGACTACAGTTTTTGTTCTCAGGCTTGTATTATACACAATGACATTCATCTATGATTCTTCTTATACCTGCATGCAAAGTCTCAGCCCGATCGGTTTAAAATTGATAAAGTTTCATACAAACTTTCATTCCTTATTTTATCCCCTTGGGATTTTCTTTATATTTTTTTCCGTAAGAACCTTGTACAGAGTATTAGAAAACTACAAAAAAAAAACAGCCAAATCGGTCAAGCCGTTTTCATGTTATGTCGTGACAACGGAAAACGGGTTTCATTTTTATATATATAGATATGAAAACAGTCTCTGTTCTAAATTCAAAACTCGTAACTTTTCCCGATGTTTGTTGTACGTGTTTCCCGCGCTAGGACCGCGAGTGGCCGCGCATGCTTACGGTGCGGCGGGCGACGCGGTAATGGCAGCGCGGCACATGAAGTTGGTCGCTTTAGCGACCATGGTGTTAATTTTTTGTGTTATGGTGGCCACATACGTACCGGTATACCTGAACGGTATACCGAAACTGAAGACTTGTGCAAGTATACCGGAGCGTGTGTGTGACAAAACATGCACAAGTTTCCTGACTTGCACATGTCTGGTAGGCAGATCAAAACTACGATCTGTATACCTGCGCAAACTAGTTTGTGCAAGTATACATGTGCCGTGTGTGTCGGAACGCTTCAGTCGCGCGCGCGCCAGTGCTTCGGTCGGTTGTGTTGTGTGTGTTGATTTTCGCGCCAAAATGTCTCTCGATTCACGCCGCAGTAATAGAGAGAAATTAGAAGAGTTTATAGATCTATACAAGCAGTTACCATGTCTATGGCTAGTGAAAAGTAAAGAATACCATGATCGTGACAAAAAGAACGCTGCATACGATCAATTGGTAAATGTTTTGAAAGAAATAGAGCCGGACGCGAATCGGGAATCGGTGATTAAAAAAATTAATACCTACAGGACAAATTACCGAAAAGAACGGAAAAAAGTCGAAAATTCGAAGAAATCAGGGGCAGGCAACAACGATGTATACGTGCCGACTCTGTGGTACTACGATAAATTGCATTTTGTCCGCGACCAAGAGACACCAAGAACATCTCAATCGAACTTGACTGAAGAATCAGAGGAATCTACGGTAAGATTTATGTTCTGGCTTCACAAAAAATTAAACAAAATAAATTCAATTCTAATACTATTTATTTATTAATTTTTAATTTATGAAATTATTTTGCCAAGGAACACTGCCTTCATTACTAAAGTAATCCATAAACTGTTCCCGAATATTCTTTGCATTGAGTGCAGTATTCCCATATCCCCTTCTATTTAATGGGATCATGTGGTCACCCGCATGTAACCCTGGCAAGATAGTTCCATTTTCTAAATTTTCTTGGTCAAAACATTCAGAAGGCATGTAGTGATTACGTGAATGAGCGATTAGAAAGTTGTGCAAAGTACAACTCGCCATTACTACAGATTCAATATTATTTGGTTCTATATTAATTTGTGTGTGGAAAATTCTGAACCTAGCCGCCAATATACCGAACGCATTTTCAACTATGCGCCTCGCTCGAGACAAACGGTAGTTGAAGATCTTTCTATTTTGTGAATTCAAGTCCGCTTGTCTAAATGGCTTCATCATATCACACCTCAAAGGAAACGCATCATCAGTTACGAAAACGTATGGCAATACTTTTAAGCTGTTGTTAATTTTTTCTTCCATCGGAATCTTTAATAAATTTCTCTCAAGTTTCTTGAAGAAAACAGTATTTTGTAGAACACCGCCATCTGATACTCTGCCATTTGTGCCAAAATCACACATAATAAATCGATATTTGGCATCCACAATTGCTAATAGAACCATACTATGCCGCCCTTTGTAATTGTAATAATAAGATCCGCTTTCACTCGGTGGAATAATATCTATATGTTTCCCGTCGATTGAGCCGATACAGTGAGGAAAATTCCATCTGTCTTCAAAGGTTTTTGCGATATCTTTCCAATCTTCTTCTGTTTTCGGAAACTGAAACAAATATTAATAAAAGTGAAGTGAGTAAGGTCCCTGTAGGTTACTAAACGTTTGAAGTGTACTCACATTAATTTGTACAAACACACACACCCTTCACATGCACAACACACCACATACACTTACAACACACAACACTCACGCACAACACACCACACCACATACACGCTCAACACACAACACTCAAGCATTTTGTACACACTACACTCAAGTAAATAGAGATTTTTGTATTGTAATTTTTGTACTTATTGTTACAGACAGAAGAAACTGAGAGAGCTGAAACTGAAAATAGTGAAAATATCATAGATAATAATACATCAGATTGTGATGCTCCTGCAAATATTAGTACAAGGAATACAGATGATATTACGACACCTAAGAAGACTTCAGTGCCTGCTACTAGACCGGGAAGAAAGAAAATTAATGAACAAGATCAGCTAACCACAGATATATTACTATCCGTGAAAGACCATTTTAAACGTCCTGCTTCAGCAATAGAAGATCGGTACGATCTTTTGGGAAGATCTATCGCAATTAAATTAAGATCATTAGACAAACGTCAACGCTTGATTGCGGAGAAAATAATTAACGACACCCTATTTGATGCTGAAATGGGCAATCTGAATACCGAATCAATTCAGAATCGTCGAAGTTTAACTTTTATTTCATCGCCAACTCCTAGTCTTTCACGAACTCCAAGTCCTTCGCCCTCACTAATTCAACAATATAATACACAACCGTTTACTCACGCCGCTTCTGTTGTGCCTCAAACATCTCAACCCTACGTCTTTCCGATACAACAGTACAACAATCATCAACAAAGTTACACGATTTCTTCTGCACCCCAAAGTCAGCCCTGCGCTTCTCCAATTCAACAATACACTCAACATCAACCTACTTCTCCTGCAGTACTAAACCAGGCCTCATCACCACAACAAGAAGAATTGGATACACAACTAACAACAGCAACATTTTATTCAAATTTTATTCAGAATTGACTTAAATATTTCATTGAAAATTAATTAGACTTAATTATTATTTCATGTATCTGATTAAGACTCTGCCTCTCTATTTCTTTGAATAAAAGTAAACTTTTGATTATAATCTTGTGGTTTTACTTACCTTCAAATAGTCTGTGCGAAGTACTTCATAGATAGCCTTACATGTCTCAGGGATAATGATGCCTAGAGCTTGAGGTGATATTATTGTTGAAAACTTCAGATCTTCGTAACTTCTACCAGTCGCCAGGAATCTCAAAGTTGCTGTTAACCTCTCATGCGGTGTTATCGCTTGGCGCATTACAGTGTCATTCTTTTGTATCAATGGCGTTACTAGAGACAAAAGTTCCAAATATGTATTCTCATCCATACGCAAATAATTGTTCCAGTCCTTCGGAGCAAATTTTAATTCATTTAAAAGGTTGGTGTGGGAATACATTTTTCTTTTTAATAACCATTTTTTACACCATACAGAACGTTTCTTTTTGCTCTTCTCCCTTTTCTTAAGAGCCAGCACCAAACCAACAATAGCCAAAGCGTCATCATTTGTGAGTGGAGATAGAACCGGTGGCATATTTCACAAAAAACGTATTGCACAACACGACTTCTTCGGTTTGTCACAGGCGCAGAACTGAGACAGTCTCAGTTATACTTGCAGCGTGTGTGGTCACTATATATGTCAGGTATACTTGCACAAGTCTTCAGTTTCGGTATACCGTTCAGGTATACCGGTACGTATGTGGCCACCATTACAGATGCGCGCGCATCTTAAAATTTCACTCTCATAATTTTTTTATAACGCGCCTAAAGAAGTATAACTTCAATAAGATTTCAAAATACCAATGGGTATTTAAAGAAACAGTAACAATTTGTGAATTGATTATTGATAACTGATAAAAATTTAGCTATGAGAACTTAATTTGGAAAAATAATAAAAATATAATTAATATTTTTTTATGTTATATTTAATAAATACCACAATACTGTGTTTCCATTTCATGTCCTATTAATTAGGAATCAATAATGGGTAAAATGCACCAAATTTCAGTATTTAAGGAATTTTAAGCTTGACCATGTGATTTTCGGTTTCGGTTTTGGTTTCGGCCGAAACTGAAGCCACGGCCGTATATTCGTTTTCGGTTTCGGTTTCGGCCGGAAAACCAGTTTAGGTCGGACTCTAATTACAATTAACGTACTACTTACAATAATGCCGATGTTCCAAAACAATCCACTTATTTTATCACTTTAAGACAATTCTGTTGAACAAAGAATCACATCAAAAACACTTCACGGAAACCACAACAACAAATGAATTCAACAAACTTTTATGATTACAATTACAATTTTTTTTAAGCACATTCGGTTTCGCGCGTTTTTTCCTCTCTCTAATTTTTTAATTCGACAGGAAACCACAGAGTATGAAGCGTGCGGACGTATTGTTGCCGCGTTTCGTACTGTTTTGAAATCAACTTTGCGAGTACACTGGCATTGTTGATGTCGATAATCATTTGATAAAATAAAATATACAGATTATAGATCAAGGTGAACGGTTGGAATTTTGGTGCATTCCTGTTAAAAATTAAAATAAATGAGAATGTTTGCATGTTTTTAAATCACAATGAAACAGCTAAATATTTTTTTTCTTAGTTCTGTGAAATTTTTCCAAAGGGCGTAATTTTAAAGTCCATGGTCTCCGGAGATAAGTTCCGGGTCCTTAATATGTATTAATATAAAAATTCCAATGTAATTGAATCTCAAATTTCAACTTTCGCGTTTATTTAAATGTTTTGGTTATTAAGCACATTAATAAAATAAAATAAAATAGGAGCTCGATGGCGCAAGTGGTTAGCGCGTTCGGCTGCGATCGTTGAAGTTAAGCAACTTTCGCAGTGGTCGGTCATTGGATGGGTGACCAATAAATTTACTATCTCGAGCTCCTCCGTGCTTTAGATAGGAAGCGTGAGCAAACCGTTGTTAAAATAAATAAATATATTTACTTCTTGAGGACCTCGATGGCGCAGATCGTTGCGATCGTTGATGTTAAGCAACTTTCGCAATGGTTGGTCATTGGATGGGTGACCAAAAATCAAAGGTTTAGCCGGTACCGACCCGGGTATAAACCGTGCCTAGAACCGGTAAAAACCGATCGTTAACAAGCGTTCTAATGGTAAGCGGCCGCCATAGCTTATGCAGTTGCAGAGTATCACTATGAAATATCGTTCGGTTTTATCACGCTAAAATGTCAAATTACTATGGAATTTGACAGTTACACGCGATAAAAAACGTGATATAATGTTTATTGCGATGCTCATGCTGGAACCTTATTATCGGCGGAAATTTAATTTACCAAAAGTAAATTAAATACTACCAAAAGTAAATTTAATACTACCAAAAATAAATTTAATACTACCAAAAGTTAGGTTTTGTAGTTTACTGTGGTCTCCTGTAAGGTAGAGATGAAAAAGTCCACTGGTACAAAAATATCGACATTGGATAAAACATCCAAAATGTTTTTCATAAATGAATTCTTTGATTTGACATGACGTTTCATTATCAGGCTGGTAATTTTACGCATTCTCGTACAGATCTGTCAAATTAGACTTTTGAACTAAGAACGACAAATGTGTGCTATAAATAAATACTTCGATGTTATATACCACTAGCTGACCCGGTAAACCATAAAAATAGGGGTTGGTGGAAGAAGGGTGAAAATTTAGGGTTGTATGTATTTTTCATGTTAAACCATAAAAAAAAATATAAAAAATTAGGAAGGACAACCATTATCACTTAGGGGCATAGGGGACTTTTTGGCGGGATCGGGAAGTGTTACTTTAGCAGTTTTGGTTTTCTTGTTAAAAGTTGTGTTGTGGCGAATGTTAGTGTCTAATAATGGTGGATTATTAACCACTAAGTTCGGGATTATGCACAAGGTGTTGGCAAGTGAAACAAAATAGCGGAAAGTGTCCACTCAAGAAGTCCACGGGGAAGTTCCAGTAAATCCGCACACATTTACTGAAACATAGGAAAAGGGGGTTTGACTTGACTGCCACTTACTTTGACTTGACTAATATTTTGACCACGAGTGCTATTGAATATGTAAACATTTTACACTTGACATTGGCTAAATGCACAAACCGTGCGAAGCCATATAGAAAAAAAAACTTAGGGGCATAAAAAATATATAGTAGCCGAATAAAAAAAATCATAAAAATCGGTCAAGCCGTTTCGGAGGAGTATGGTAACTAACATTGAGACACGAGAATTTTATACAATAAGATTAACGACACAAATTGGTATACATATGTAGATGACAGGGTATAAACTAAACGAAATTATATTTAGTCCGGGCTCCTGACATCACTTCTAAGTATAAAATGTACTAAGTCGCAACGTCATGCGCGACATTTAAAATCTCCGTAATGTTTTGATTATGTGAATAAGAATGAATACGTGTACAATACATTTTGATAATCTACCTGATAGATAAAGAAAAAAACCAAGCAATTTGGACAGCAATATTCATGAACGCATGAGATTAGCAATCATTTACATAACAAGACGCCCATAAAAATAACAACTTGACAAAAACTCGGTGTTTTTATAAGTTTTTGATTCTACGATCGTGGATGTTAAGCAACTTTCGTGACGGCCGGTCACAGGATGGGTGACCAAAATTTTCTCTAGCTCCTCGGTGCTCCGGAAGGTGAATTTTGGGGTTGTGTCTTCATGAAACAGCATCGCGGTGGTTTCAAAGTTGATGTACTTTTATTTATAAAAAAAAATGGTGTGCACAGATCTCACATCTCAAGTGAATCTTCTCTTTTTAAATAACCTAATGCTGGGCGGTGCATAAGGCATCGAAGAATGGGGCAGCGCTCGCATTACTCATCTAATATATAAAATTCTCGTGTCACGGTGTGCGTAATTGAACTACTCAGAAAATGCTCCACCGATTTTCGTGAAATTTTACATGCATGTTCAGTAGGTCTTAATCGGATAACATCTATTTTTCATCCTCCTAAATGTTAAGGGTCTGCTGGGTCAGCTAGTATAAACATACATATATATATATATATATATATTGTCGCGTGAGACGCTCGTAGCGTTTCAGCCTTCGCCGAGTTACACTCCAACTTTCATGCCCGTCGGGAAGAGCTGCGCACGCATCCCACACACACATATATATATAGCCGAGCGTCACAATCACAAGATTACACTCTTCCATGTGTATTTTTCCATAGGATTGTTCCATTAACACCCCGTCCGAAAAGAAGTATTACTTCAGAAATATGAAAGCAAGGATACGATATCGATTCAAAGAATACACTTCAATTTTAACCTCCCATACAAACAGACCAATAAAAGATCGAAAGATATCATTATGTGACATTAAACAAAAGGTCAAAAATTCTCAATACTGAAATGAGAGACGGAAACGTAGAATCGTATAAATGTGATCAGTAACACAACATTGTAGTTTCATTTCGAGGACTTGGTCGCAAATACACTTTAGCTTAAAAAAGTTACATACCTAGTCAAGTCATAAATTCTGTCACATGTTTAATATAAAATAATTGAAAAAAGTTTATTCATTATGTAACCATTTATATCATCATCAGCCTATTAATGTCCCCACTGCTGGGGCACAGGCCTTCCCTATGGATGGAATAGGGAGATTGGGCCATGACCCACCACGCGGGCCCAGTGCGGGTTGGTGGGTGCTAACGACTGCAGATGCAGCCGGGACCAACGGCTTAACGTGCCTTCCGAAGCACGGAGGAGCTCGAGATAGTAAATTTTTGGTCACCCATCCAATGACCGACCACTGCGAAAGTTGCTTAACTTCAACGATCGCAGCCGAACGCGCTAGCCACCTGCGCCATCGAGCTCCTCAACCATTTATATACCAAAATGAAATTAACAAAACATAGATTCTTATAACAATAAAGTTTATTCAAAATGACCTCCGTGATTTTGAATACAGGCCTTCAATCTGCGCGGCCAGTCGTCTATCGCAGCACGAACGAGGTCCATGTCAATATCGGCGGCTGCCTTAATCAAGGATGTCTTCAGTGACTCCAAATTGGGATGAGGCTTTGAGCACGCCTTGTCCTCCAAGTGTTGCCATATCTTGTGATCTAACGGACTCAAATCTGGACTGGAGGAGGGCCAGTCTTCGTGCCGGATGAAGTCGATTTCACGCGCCGCCAGCCAGTCTTGTGTGCTCTTCGCTCTATGAGCTGGTGCCGAATCTTGTTGGAATACCCAGTGCCTGTTATTGAACATGGTATGAGAAACAGGTTTTTACTGTGTGACAGTACTTATGACCTGACTGTGTATAATACATCCGGCATATCATTTCATATTATGATCAATTTTTAAGTTATACTAAAGGCCTGGCTGAAGCCTCTGTAATTTAAACGGTTACTCTTGTAGCTCTGCAGTCATGCGACTGAGTTTTCCATATTATTCAAAAGCGCCCATAAAGCGCCTAACAAAATCACTTTCGAAATCGTTAACGTAACAGAAACTCCTTCGATTTCTTGACATTACAAAAAAAGCTGGTAAACTACATAATAGGAAAATCCTCAGTTTATAGGAAAAAATCCAAATAATTTTAAGGTCAAAATTATGTCACAGGAAGGCGGCAATCATTATTTCGCGTACCAGATCTACGCGAAATAATGATTGTACAGTACCCTTAGCACGAACGAAAATTGTCAAATGTGTACTGATTTTTAGTTCTCGTTACGTACTTTGTGCCGCTGCTGTTCAAGTTTCCATACAAAATTTGACATTGAAATTTCGGTTTGCAAACTATTCGAATTCGATAATGGTTCGTGCTAGGGGTACAGAACACAGAAAAGAAATCCAGCAAAATAAAAAAGCTTTGTCTCTAGGGATACATACATTTAAGCAAAAATTTCCCTTATTGTTGTGAACTGGTTGTAACAAAATAGTTTACGGTGGGTCAGGAATCAAATTAGCTGAAATGAAATGAAACGAAAAGTCATTTATTCAGTCTAGGCTGTTACAAGCATTTGTGAAGGTCAAGAAGCTACGCCATCGGTTGGCAAAACTACGGCGGGAGACCTTGTACTGAGAAGAACCGGCAATAAACTCGGCAAGGGCTGTTTTTTTCTCCCTGTATTATTATATACAGAGTCGTCAAGTCAAGCTGATTGTATAAACATATGTTTACATGAAACCTGAAAACGTTAACAATCGTTCTCGGTCAAACTATCTATCTATATATATATAAAACTCAAAGGTGACTGACTGACTGACATAGTGATCTATTAACGCACAGCCCAAACCACTAGACGGATCGGGCGGAAATTTGGCATGCAGGTAGATGTTATGACGTAGGCATCCGCTAAGAAAGGATTTTGATCAATTCTACCCCCAAGGGGATAAAATAGATAATGAAAGTTTGTATGAAACCGATCGGGCTGAGACTTTGCATGCAGGTATAAGAAGAATCATAGATGAATGTTATTGTGTATAATACAAGCCTGAGAACAAAAACTGTAGTCTACACTTCAGCTCTACACCGAAACGAAGCGAGGGCGGGCCGCTAGTCATGTAATAAAAAGCTTTTAGCAAGTAAGTATTCTCGCTACGCATGTCTCCGCCGCGTCCACAGCCACAAACACCGCCACGAGAAGCTAGAAGCGGCTATTAAAGTGGATGAAGCGCGCGACAGCGGCCGGCTAAGGTAAGGGAGAGAGGGGTGGGGAATCGCGCGAGTGACGTGTGGCGGCGTTTTGTATCGGCGCATTAAGTGCGGGCCACAAGAAGCGAGCAACGACGATTTGTAGCGTGTGGCGGCCACCGGCGTACCGTGTGTGGCGAGTCCATATAAAATGTATGAAAACTGCAAGAAATATGCCTGTGGCTGCGTTTTGTGGTTGTGGTCGGTGGCCCGTGTGCGGCGACACTTATTGTTTTCGTCATTCACACACTCGGTGGACGCCTAATGTAAAGGTAGCCTTATTTCACTACAAGATAATAAGTTAAAACTGAAAAATAAGTTAGCAGCTGTCGTGTTCAATGTTCCCCTTCCATTGTCATCACATCAGTGTTATTAGTTGCTCGGTGTCTTTCATTTCTAGTCCAGTGTCTCTCTGTCCTATTCCAGTGATTTATTCTTTCATTATTTGCTCACTAAACTTTATAATTTATTTATGAAGCGTGACCGTTCTTGCTTATTGTGAACCATTACAAGGAATCGCCAGCCGTAAACAAGCCTCTTGTGTTGTGTTGAGTCGACCTTCGCGCTTCGTTCAATTATAAGACAAGCGTAAAGCAAAAAACTGTAGTGTCTATGTACTTACCATCATGTTGGTTGCTATGGGACAACATTGTTAGAGGCCGCGGCATATAACTCTAGCGCTGAACAAAACGCGAAGGAGATGACTGCGCATGGGTACGACTGGAGAGCCAATCAGAGCAACGCATGCTTGCCAGCACACCTCTGTTCCCCCCCCAAGAGATTTTACTTTTTACTTTTTTGACGTGACAACGTCTTAAATTAGGTTGCGGCTGGGAGTCACTTATGAAAAAGTGTAACGCTCGGTAACGTTACGATGAGTCTCTCGTGTTAAGTTTAAGTTTACATGTACAATGTTTTAGTAAACAAAATATATTTCTATAGTTAAAATTTGTGCAATTCTTATTTTCATTCAATTCCTTGTTCCTATTGTGCAATTTAATTATATTCATATCAATAAATATTCTACCGAGAAAAAGACGTTGTCACGTAAAATCTTCGCCCGTAAAACCGACTTTACAGGCAACCATTTTTTTAGTGTGTTTGCTGTTGGTCGCAGATGACCTTTACAGCGTCACCGGGTTTGGGGACGGCGAGATCCTAAGGGGACCTCTAACCGAGAATTGGCGAGTGCCTCTAGAGGTATTCCAGGCGGATGGCGTCTCCCCACGGGGGGAGTCTCCTCTCCGTCTGGAGCGGAGGCTCCAGGCTTGGTCTGGAGAGACCAATCGAACCTGAGGGGGTCGGCTCAAATAGAGGGCGTCTCTGAGACTCGGACCTCGGCTCTAGTTAGCCGTTGTCATGGGGCGGTTTTATATTTACTTCTGCGATTTATAGAATAGCGTATATAATACCTGCGTTTTTTTGCCATAGTTACTATTTGCTAACCATAATCACGAATGGTAGATTTTAAAGCGAATCAGAAGCACGTCGGCAATGCAAAAAAAATATTTTTGGTGATATTTAATGATAAGATGTAGATTTATTGCAGAATTTGTTTTCATTATTAATTGGCTTCTAGCGATAAAAGCGCCTTTAGTGGGTACTATAATTTACTATCTGTGTTTATAAGCCCTTTAATTGTGCATTTGTGAGTAACAAAGAGTGTAACTATCTATGTATCTAATATACGATAGCTTTAGTGATAAGACCGCCCATTGAATCACTATGTTTAAACATAATGTATTTACCCCATTTATGTACTGTACTGTGGTGTTTTCATTAAAGAATTGTGTATTGTATTGTATTATATACGAACTGTATTTTGTCTAATGTTTTGTGTATTCAAAGGTCAACACTTTTCATTGTCAACACATCACAATATTAAAAAAAAAAAAGATTCAAAAATGTCCCGCTGCTGCCTAGTCCGCGTGGAATAATTTCATTAGATTTAAACATTTGAAAAAAAGCTTTTTTTTAAATTTTAAGCAGTTAAAAATAAAAAATATAAGATTCAAAAGACTTTTACGTGAAAAAATTTACGTGACTTGATATTTTCAGATCTAAAAGAAATTTTCTTACAAAACTTTCACTCAGACTACGGCTCAGTTAGATTTTTTCCGGTTATCATTAGATGTGAAAATCAGTTTAATGAGATTAAAATAAAATTAAAAAATATTAGTGCAAAACATCGGCCAAGTTGGTCTAGGATATGACGTCAACTTGGTTGACGTTGAAAAGTTGAACCTCGATGGTGTAGTGGTTAGCGCATTCAGTCTGCAATCGTGGGAGTTAAGCTACTCTCATAATGGCCAGTTTTAAGGTGGTTGATCAAAAAATTGTCCAGGATATAGTCCACTGACAGACGAATAAACACAACAGAGGTTAAAACCTAAACGAAATTCGCAAACCGGAATTAATACGTAAAAAAAATAAAAAACGACCACCAATTATAGGTTTTTACCGCCTGATTAGGTGGTCGGTAATATTCTCCCAAAAATAGCAAGTAAGTTGCATCACCGTTTTATTGTAAAAAATACATTTACAAAAACAAACGAAAATAATATATTGAGGAAAATGCGATACTAACAGAGTGGTATTTAAAAGCCGTAAGATTGATAAACCTACATTTACATGATTAATAATAAATTTACATAAGTTTTTTATAAAGAAATTTGGAACAACAAATATTATTGAGTCTGTGCGGAAAGAGAATGGGCGTGGCGAAAAACGGAACCAACATTAAGATTTTTATTTGGCAATCAAACCCAGCAATCTGTAAAACGACAAAGTTTTGTATTGATACGGATTTGTTTGTTGTTGTGATTTCTTGCGGTTTTTTGTATTTAATCATGTCTAAAAGGGGTAAAACCTTACAAAAACGGTAGAAAAGCACTACAGCGCCCTCCAATCTAAATCCCATTCTCTTTCCGCACAGACTCTATGTGTTTTGACTTCAAAGTCTAAGGTACTAGGTATACCTTAATACCAAGGAATAAACTTAGATTAGTTTCGCTGTGTTTTGTTCATATCACTCAAATGCCATTTATCATTTAATAGACAAAGACAAAACATGGAGTAACTAATCCATGCGTAGTCTTCGTTTATAAATAAGGGGGTAGATGTTTAAAGTCAAAACGCAAAAAGTCAAAATCCACCACTCGGGCTTTATGCAGATTGGCGGGTGCTAACGACTGCAGACGCAGCCGGGACCAACGGCTTAACGTGCCTTTCGAAGCACGGAGGAACTAGAAATAGAAGATTTTTGGTCACCCATCCAATGACCGACCACTGCGAAAGTTGCTTAACTTCAACGATCGCTGCCGAACGCGCTAACCACCTGCGCCATCGAGCTCCTTATTATTATGTATACTAAATTATTATACATATTGACATATTATTTAAAGTGTTTGTCCAATTTATTGTCATTTTTTATTGTATTGACATTATTGCCATTTTAATTTTTGTAATTTGAATCTTAGAATAATAATTATGAATATAAATAATAATTAATTTGTATGCCGATATTGGTACAACATGTTATGAACATTGGTAATTATCACTGACTATCTTTCTTACATATGTTGTTACAAATAAAATTTCTTTCTTTTTTTCTTACTTTCTTTCTTTTTTTCTTTATAATTTCTATGCTTCATAGTTCACAATACAGCAACTCTGTAATTGTATCGCATCGTTAAAGTTTCTATGAAAACTTAGCAGGGTAATATCGGACTTAAAAATAAAGGCCCAGTGCGGATTGGCGGGTGCTAACGACTGCACACGCAGCCGGGACCAATGGCTTAACGTCCCTTCCGAAGCACGGAGGAACTCGAGACAGAAGATTTTTGGCTCTATTCATACAAAATTTTACGATGACTATACGATTACAGAGCTGTCAAAATTGAAATGAAATGAAAAATTATTTAAATTAAAATTCGTGCTTAGGCTTCCGAAGTGACGCGGTCCTTTCATAAAAGCTATTTTAAGCGACCTTACTCCATGATGTGGTACACACATGATCTTGTCTCTATGATACTGCACCCTTAGCACGAACCAATCTCGAAATCGAATAGTGTGCGAGTGAGAAATGTCAATGTCAAATTTTGTATGGAAATTTGAACAGCGCCACAACGAACGTAACGAGATCTAAAACTCAGTACACATTTGACAGTGACATTTCGCACACGCAAACTACTCGAATTTGATATTGGTTCGTGCTATGGGTATATATACTTAAAGGCTTTCCCCAGCGTTTGTCACACAATTAAATTGCATTTAACAGTAATATATAAATAAATATAATTCATTTGACATTGTGGGTTACCTACAATGCGAAGAAATGGCGCTGCCTTGCAGCTTAAGAATGGTTGGAAGAATCTCGACGCGGTCCGTGAGGGCCGCGGTAGCATAATTGGTCAGTGCATTCGCCCGGATTGCGAAGGGTGCGGGTTCGAGTCCCGTCTGCTGCCTGGTCCGCGTGGGTTTTTTCTAGTTATATTTTCTTTAGATTTAAATATCAAGCAGTTACATGCTTCAAAAATTAAAAATTATAAATATATATTTTCAACACTCACACCAATTAGCCTGGCCCCAAAGTAAGCATTGTAACGGCTTGTGTTATGGGATACTAGGGTAACGGAAACAATACATATACTGATACATACGAGTATGTAAGTACATTTTATCTTTCACGACTAAGGTACAATAGCTCGTATTCATCATACTAACATTTGCCCTCACCGGGTTCGAACCCGGGACCTCTCAAGTAGGCGGCAACTTGAAACCCAGTATATATACCACTCGGCAACGGAGGTCGTCAGATAAAACAAGCTACGTATTCGAAAAACTATATTTGACCAAATTCAGAAAACTAGCGTCATTCACAAGTCATTATAAGTAATTGCTTTCGAAGAAACGCTCTTTCTTTTAAAACGGGTCTTCACATTCAACGATGTCGACGTCGTTATGACCAATTAATGACAATTACCTCAACAATGCGAGTGGAAATAGTGGCTTTTGTATTTATGTCGAGTTTAACCACCGCATACTTGACGACTACAATTAATAATGATAACATATTCTCAAAAGTAATTCTTTATTATACTAACATATAGGGATGATCGATATTCATCAATGTTGAATAAACATCGATGTTTTAACATCGATAGGTTGACTTCGATATCATCGAAACATCGATGTTACTAGAATAAAATATCGAAACGTCAATTATGCTTTTCGTTGCCGTCTGGCGTGCATTAGGTGTACTAGCTTCAACTAAATGTTGCATAATCATTAGCAGATGACTATCAAGTTACAACTACATATTTTCCACTGGATGACACTGATCAAAATAATTGGAGTAAGCCCAAAGCCGTATTATGTACGAATAAGTTTGTTTTCATTTCTCAAGAGATAAATAAAATACTGTCAACTTTAATTACATACACCTACGTTTACTCTCATTATTAAAAATGGAGCTCTTTTAGATAGCCTGTCATCAGGGCCGTGGGGGGGGGGGGGGGGGGGCTATTGCCGAATATTTTATTTCATGTTTAATCGGAACCCAATCTACTTTAGAATCCAATAAAAATATTACATCTCTCTCAAAAAATACGTGTTTATATCTTAATATTAAAAAGTACACTCTTACCGAGACACCCTATCTAATAAATAAATCATTTCATATTATATTTTAATAGATAGTTTTATTTTTTTCAAAAAACATCGATGTTTTGGACATATCGATGTTTTTTTTATCGATATTTGTCGTACATCGATACTTTTGATTCGATGTTAACATCGATGTCAACATATTTACATTAATATATACAGGAACAATGAACCTTAAACTAAAAACCTTAAAAAATCTCTTATCTATTAGACAAGTCCGTCTGTCTGTGGTGCTGTTTCAGCGGCCAAACCGTAAGAGAAAGATAAAGAGAATATTTAAGAATAGTCTGATAAGACTACAAACTGGATTTGTGTAACGTAGCACTTCCGGTTTTCGAGAAATCAGGTTTTGGTGAACATTTGGTTCACTGGTTTGCTAGTCTTTATATATATAATTCTTTTGTGAGTGAGTATGTCACTGAACTTCTCTTAAACGACTGGACCGATTTTGATGAAATTTTTTGTGTGTGTTCAAGGGGATCTGAGAATGGTTTAGATTCACAATTTTGTCCGCTGGACAACCCCTATTTTTTTTGGGGCGGTACGAAGTTCGCTGGGTCAGCTAGTATAATATAATAACTAAAATATATTACTAAAAGGAGTCCCTTTAGGCAAGGTTCCGAAGATACTGGCAGCGTTCCCCCTTTGAATAGCTAGACTAATTCGTTGTCCGAGGTAGCTGCCAGCTCTTCGGTCTCCAGTGATGATCCAGGTCGACTAACCAAAAGTGTTTGTCAATTTGAGCATTATTTTGACAATCTTCTTCGAGACATCGGCATTGATGTACTGGACAAAAAAAAGCGAGCAGCAGGCCAATTATGCTCGCTAATTGTGATATTGTTTTGATTAAGGCTAGGAAAATTTCGACGCGGCTAATAGGGCCGTGGTAGCATAATGGTCAGTGCATTCGCCCGGATAGCGAAGGATGCGGGTTCGAGTCCCGTCCGCTGCCTGGTCCGCGTGGATTTTTTTCTAGTAAACTTTTCTTTAGATTTAAATGCTTAAAAAATAAATAAAATCATAACTATTGTTTTGATGTCAATTTCACATTACTAATTAATTTCATTTCATTAATTTTACATTATTCATTTGTTTCATTAATTTTACATTATTTTCTCCGAAAAATGCGATATCAAAATGACTTCAACTAGACATCAACTTATCACACTAATATTATAAAGACGAAAGTATGTGAGTGTGTATGTTTGTTACTTCTTCACGTCTAAACGGCTGGAGCGATTTTAATAAAATTTGGTATGGAGTTAGCTGACACCCTAGATTAATACACAGGCTACTTTTATCCCGAAAAAATGTTAGGTTCCAGAGGGATTTTCAAGATACTAAGTTAACGCGGACGAAGTCGCGGGCGACCTCTAGTATTATAAAGGCGAAAGTTTGTGAGTATGTATGTTTGTTACTTCTTCACGTCTTAAAGGCTGGAGGGATTTTAATATAATTTGGTATGGAGTTAGCTGACACCCTGGATTAACACATAGGCTAGGTCTTACTGCGGGAAAATATCCCTAATAAACCGCGGGTAACACCGAGGGGCAGAGCTAGTGCGAAATATGATCAACTCTTTAAAATGATATCAACTTGATATCAACTTAAATGCGTATTACTTTCAACTTTTTGACTTAAAACAGTATCGCATAAACGTCAAAAATTTGATATAGAATATGATATTGATATGATCTTGATGTGACATAGGAATGTTTCGTAATACCATTTAAAAACAATGTCAACTTGGCATCAGCATCATATTGACATCTCATCATCATCATCATCAGCCTATTAATGTCCCCACTGCTGGGGCACAGGCCTTCCCTGTGGTAGGAATAGGGAGATTGGGCCATGACCCACCACGCGGGCCCAGTGCGGATTGGTGGGTGCTAACGACTGCAGATGCAGCCGGGAACAACGGCTTAACGTGCCTTCTGAAACACGGAGCAGCTCGAGATAGTAAATTTTTGGTCACCCATCCAATGACCGACCACTGCGAAAGTTGCTTAACTTCAACGATCGCAGCCGAAAGCGCGAACCACTTGCGCCATCGAGCTCCTCCATTGATTGACATCTCATTAGGATTATATCACTAAATCATAATTGACCCGCAGCGGCCGGCAAAAGTTGTATGAAAAACCTTATCTGTCGTCAGACCCGTCTCTCAAATTTGGCACTTTGGGCAAGTGCCCAGGCCCCGCGATCGATAGGGGCCCCCCTCAGATCAAATACAAAGTCCCTAGTTCCTGTTAAATCCCCAAACGGAAGTCATAGGGGCCCCATTATCCTAATATGCCCAGGGCCTCCAATAGGTCAAAGACGGCACTGTCTGTCGTGGTTCATCTTTGGTAATTATCGAGACAGGTTTTAGGAGAATCCAGAATGATGGACTAGTGGATCTAAAGGTTATGTAAATTTGAATTTAGCCTTTCTATAAAAAACAGAGGCGACAGTTGAAAATAAAAACTCTTATGGTGATATAAAAGCTTCCCATCAACATAGCTGAAGCAAAAGATAACATTTATAACATAGCGAATTTTCCGCCCAAATTGGAGCGCCCGTCAGGGGAAGTAGCCTCCGTCTTACAGAAGATAAAGTTATTGAAGGAAATAATCAATAGGTCTGTCGTGGTTCATTTCTGTAATTCTATAATTTTAAAATGGAACGATTTTTTACTGCTTTTTACTCTGAAACATGGCAACCAAGGAGGTAACTTATAGTACAGTCAATCTGTAGGTTGAGTGGTGAAAAAAAAACCTAAAGGGTGTCTTATTTTTTCTGTTGCCAAATGACGTCAGTAAGCCACCTTGGAGATGGGCATGTTCAACTCGTAGGCGTTTTTTGAAAAACTCAAAAAAACCGTCAAAAATTTTTTATAACGCATTTTTCTTGTTTTGTGTGCATTTTAGAAACTTTTTTTCGAACATAATTGTAGAGGGCTTTGAGTGCTACAATTTATGTCATTGTTGCAATCTCGTACAACAAAAAATGCGCTTTGTAGGTGGCGCTAAAGTCTCAAAAAAAGTATTTTTTCACTTTTTCACCCTGAAAATATCATTTTAATGGAAAACTTTAAATGGCTAATTTGTTTCGTACATAATTACCAACAACTTTTGTATAAACAATTTTTTTGTATTACTTACCGTTTTCAAGTTATAAATTGCGCAGGTATGAAAAATCCAATAGAGCTGTTTTGGACGGTTCAAGTACACATTTGCAGTGCACATTTCAATGTAACAACAAAAAACAAGACTTAACCTTTAGGTTTTTTTTTTCACTAAAACGATATTTTTTTCGACAGATTGACTGTACTACTTATCATTTCAGTTTCATTTAAATTTGCTTACAAACAGAAAGCTGTTTCTTGACACATTAAAAACAAATGAAATATCTAACACGTGAAAAAATATTGTTAATTTTTAGTTTTTATTTAATTTCCGCTCATTGTTTGAGATAAGTAGGTACTACACAAGCCTTGACCACTGATGGATGTATGTATGTCTTCCTCTTATACGTTCGTCCATCAATATCTCTTATTGCTGGCCGCTGTAGTAATGTACTATTATCTCAGATTATTTACATTTATTAGAAAATTTACTTAAGTATCTACTTACTGATATACTGAGGATATACTGAGGAGCTCGATGGCGCAAGTGGTTAGCGCGTTCGGCTGCGCTCGTTGAAGTTAAGCAACTTTCGCAGTGGTCGGTCATTGGATGGGTGACCAAAAATTTACGATCTCGAGCTCCTCCGTGCTTCGGAAGGCACGTTAAGCCGTTGGTCCCGGCTGCATCTGCAGTCGTTAGCGCCCACCAATCCGCACTGGGCCCGCGTGGTGGGTCATGGCCCAATCTCCCTATTCCATCCATAGGGAAGGCCTGTGCCCCACCAGTGGGGACATTAATAGGCTGCTGATGATGACTGATGATCTACTTACTATTTAAAAGCCAAAACTAAAGAAACTTTATTTATTTAATTATATTATAACACAAAATGGGTGGATTACTTATCTTCAGAGGGTAATCCGCTACGCGCTACCTTTTTTAAACATAAATGTCTAAGAAAGTTAGAAATCGACCTATATTATGGCTTTGAAGGTGATATTTATATAGTACCTAATGTTATCAATTAAACACATGTCATTTTCCTCTTAATTATTTTAAAACTTTTTCCGTATGAAACGAAACGGAATGCATTTAAATTTAGTTTTATTCTATTTATAATCATGAGAGTGAATTTAAATTAATCAGTATGGGAGTTTTAATTAAAGAAACCCAATTATAATATGAGGCTGTCCACGTTTTAGGAAGTGACCTCCTTAAACGTACACAACATGTCAAAATGTCAGTGATCACAGCTAATGACAAATCGCTGTTACACGGTCAAATGTATGTATATTAAGTGAGTATGTACGTGTGTATGTCACGCGATGTTTGTGCGGTCTAAAATTGAGACCACGATTGACAATGGTGCCAATCTGGCATGATTTTCTAAACTTAAACTGAAATTTGACAACAGTGTATCCTTGTCATTCGCTATACAGAATGAAAAGGAGAGACTGATGTTATATTTAGTTTTAAGTTTCGGGAATCATGACAGAATCGCCACCAATGAAGACTTGTTTACTTTGTATATTGCAGTATGATTGTAGACTTACTAGTAGCTCTATGTCATGTTGGTCGAATTCGCACACAGGCCACCGAGACAAAGGAGACAAAATAGACAAAGTATAGCAATCTATTAAAATAAATAAATATTTCCAACACTCACACCAATTAGCCTAGCCCCAAAGTAAGCATTGTAAGGCTTGCGTTATGGGATGCTATAGTAACGGATAGAAAACATATATTTTACATATATAAGGGTACAACTATGATTAAAATATTTATAAAAAAATGCTTATTGATAATCTGATTAAAAATAACGATGCTTTACTATCTGGCTGTGAGCCAGAATATGTTTTGGTATTTTTGCCGAATTCTAAAATACAGATAACAGGCCCGCGTGGTGGGTCAGGGCTCAATCTCCCTATTCCATCCATAGGGAAGGACTGTGCCCCAGCAGTGGGGACATTAATAGGCTGATGATGATGATGAAACATTGCCTAAAGTTGAGATCATCATGATTAGCCTTTTAATGTACCAAAACGTATTTTTGCTCACAGACAGATCGGTAAAAAATACCAAAACATATTTTTGCTCGCAGGCATCGTTACTTTTAATCGGATCATCAATAATATTTTTTTTTATTATAAATAATCTCTTATCTATTAGACAAGTCCGTCCATCCGTCCGTCTGTCTGTGGTGCTGTTTCAGCGGCCAAACCGTAAGAGATAGATAAAGAGAATATTTAAGTTATAAGTTAAGAATAGTCTGATAAGACTACAAACCGGATTAGAGTAACGTAGCACTTTCGGTTTTCGAGAAATCACGAATTTCAAACGAAACCACACAAAATCTCCGAAGTTCTCAATTAATTAAATACATTTTTTTTTTAAATCAGGTATTGGTAAACATTTGGTTCACTGGTTTGCTAGTTTAATCATAATAAAGATAATCAGATATAACCATCAGATAGACACAAGCGTGTCACACGTTGATACAAATTAATCAGACACTTGCACCTCACACTAAACCAGTTGTCAACTTCATTGACACCCGTGACTCGCTGAACTTGGACATAATGACTGTCATTATGTAATAATAATAATATTGATACGTTACCTTTAATCCAATTTTAACAGTTGAAGCAGTTTTTAGATTATTTCCTGTCAAATTAAGTAATAAGGAAGGCTGTTTTAATAATCAAGAGCTATGTAGATTAAATTATACGATCATCAACGCGATGATGTTTCCCACATCAGCGGGTGGCTTTGGTACTAAATTCATAAAAAATTGCGTTCAAACATTTGAATTAGTTTTATGGTAATTAAATAAATAAATAAAATAAATAAATATTTTCAACACTCACACCAATTAGCCTAGCCCCAAAGTAAGCACTAAGGCTTGTGTTATGGGATACTAGGGTAACGGATAGAATACATATACAGTACATATATAAGTACATATTAAACATCCATGACTGGAGTACAAATGCTCGTATTCATCACACAAACATCTGCCCCCACCGGGATTCGAACCCGGGACCTCTCGAGTCGGTGACACCATGAAACCCGGCGTACAAACCACTCGACCACGGAGGTCGTCAAATTTAATTAGTGGACTGTGTGTCTGTAGACGCTAAACGATAATTTGACACGCATAAACGTGGTTGTGGAGGGCGATTAATTTGTATGTGCAACTGATGGAGCGTACTTAATTAGATTGTTAATTTTTGCTCATTTTAGTCCCAATTCCACCCGAAGCTTCTGTTGCTGGTAACACAATTTTTGATAATTTAAAAAAGTTATGTTGGTTTCCGTTTCCTTTTTACCATCTCTCTGCATAATTTTCGTTCTTGTGCGATTACATGTGCTGTGTATATTTTTATAATAAAATATCGTATCTTTGCAACCGGTGGTTTTCCTCTGCAACCAAAAACTACAGTCCACTACTACTCCAAGAGCGCAACATTGGTCCTTCGAGCCGGATCTGAACCAGCGACCTATGGATCTACAGTCCACATGCAGGTGTGGGACAAGCTGAATAATAACGCTAAATATTGCAACATATTTCAGTGAAAATTTTGCTAAATAAAAATTATTATGGTTTATGGAAGTAACTATTTTAAATAAAGTACTATCCGACTTTCTCAGTCTGTAACCAATGATGTTCTGCCTAGGATTAAAAGATAGGTATGTATGTTTTTAAAATTTTCAGTCCCAGATATCCTTCTCTTAAACTTTTAGAACTAAAAAAGACAACAATTATTGGCGACCAATTATGTTTAAACTGGTATTACATAAAAAAATCTTGCCAGTATCTTCGGAACCTTGCCTAAAGGGATTCCTTTTATTAATGTATTTTAGTTATTAAATTTTATTTTTTAAGATTTTTAGTTCTATACAAGACTATGTGACTATGTGCCATTGCCCTTCACATGCACTCAACTTAATACGTATCGACACATCACCTTCGCTGATCTATAAAATGGAGCAATTACGTTCCACACTACTCATAATTGCCACGAAGGTTGGTCATGTATCACCACACACATTGTTGAAACAAACTATTGTATAATCATTATCTACGAGGTGAAATAATAAAATGCACTCAGTGACACAGATTTGAGTCACACAATTTACAAACGATGCATTGGGTGTTTCGCCCGACTCGTGCAGAGCGAGAGGAGCCAGTAAAAAAAAGTACATAGGTGATTCGAACGACCAGCTCGTAGGTCGAAACGACGCATGACCTGAAAATTAACTACAAACTAAAGTACAACTGCAAAATTTACGTCAGGTCACGTCTACATTCCAAATTCGAACGTGCAGAAAAGATAACAAATTAAAAACTTAAATTTCACAAAATATGTCGGTCGATCGCCTAAAAATTAAAGTTAAGTCGATAATGTAAGCGTAGATATAAATCTGTCGCTGTCAAAATATACCTTTAAGTGAGCCTGGATATAAGGGGATTGTTGAGTTTGATAATAGGGGATTGATAGGTGAAAAAGGGTTCGGAGATGAAAAGGGGATTCGAGAGTGAAAATGTGGTTTGAAGGGTGAAAAGGATAAGAGGGTGATAAGGGGATTGGTGGGTAATAATATGGGATTGGTAGGTGATAATAAGGTATTGGTGGGTGATAAACCTTTCGCTGCTTATTTATACGATCATCAAAATAACAACGGACCTGGATTGTCGGTCGGAAAAGCTGGTTGTAAAAGATTTTAAAATTTTATCAATACACACGATATAATATAGAGGTGGCATTTGAAAATCGCAAAATAATAATGGATGTTGCTTTAAAGTTAGGTTTAGTGTTTTATTCCAAGCTTGATGTGAAATAAGAAAGAATTACATTTTATTAGCCTTAAACATTTCTTCCGGCGATATTAAGTGCATATCAATTTGTCCATCATGATGGATATTTTTAACAGTGTCAATTAGCGTTTCTTGAATCCTTCTTAAGTTCATCACGTCAGCTGATAGAGCTGTTCACTGATGTGAACAGCTGACGTGATGAATGTCAATATGATTATTGACGTATTTTAATAATTATCTCCTGACAAATCGTCCCGTGACTAATTGACATATTATTATTGACAGTGGTTAGGGTCCCAGTAACGGCCCCTACAGTTTCAGCTATAATACTAACATAGGTAAATAAAACAAGCCAAGATAGGCCAACTAGGTCTCCAGGGCTGCTGCAGCACTGATGATTCTGACAGGGCCTAAGGTTGATGACACAGTTATTTTTTTTTAAACAATAATAATACACCAAAAGAAACTACCATACCAATTAATACATATAATAATAATATAGCCTGAATGAATTTACTAACTTAGCGTTAACAAAATGATTAATTTAAAAAAATCAAAAAACCCGACTGCTAAGATATTACTTGAAATAAAAACTGAAAATAAAAAAATAAGTCCAGTAGGTAGTCTTTAACTCTGTTAAGTAAGGAACAAAGCTACTTTAACAGTCGGGACCCATTAGATATTCAAGTACAGATAAAATTATTAAATTTTGATTCTAATTATAAACGACTGGGCCACTAGTCGCTGATACGTTTCTCAGTCACTCAAACAATTTTTTCTTTTATATATTTAGATATAAAATTAATAGCGGCAACAGGCAGACGCTTGAAATATTCACAGAATATTAAGAACTAGTGGCCCGCCCTCGCTTTGCTTCGGTGTAGAGCTGAAGTGTAGATTATAGTTTATGTTCAAAGGCTTGTATTACACACAATGACTTTCTTCATAATAATTATAAACCATCCATTCCAAATAAAAAATTCGTTGCGTAGTTTAGGACCCGTTGTACCGAATGCAACATTGCTCTGCTGTTCCGATTTGAGAAATATTTTTTGTATTGGACAATGCATTTATTAGAAGTCCATTAAATATGTACCTACTAGCGAAAATTTGGTTATTTCTCATTATGTTAAGTAACCCTTTTTTTGTAACATGAAGTAATATCGTCAACATAAACTTTAAAAACTTAATGTATGATTACTTTATGTAAACACTATACCCTGTAACTTTTTTACAACTGTTAAACACTATACCCTGTCTGCGCGTCGCGCTTCGCGCTCTTGCATTGTGCAGTCGGGTAAAAAAGTGGGTGGACAAACTCCAGACCGGAACTTCCAAAAAATATATGCATAAAACTTAAATATACCTTAAGCATCCTAAGAATCCAATAGCCAATTATATTAAACAAGTGCTATGTTAGGTTAAGACTTAACCTAACATAGCTAACCTAACTTAACCGTTAAGTTACAGTTAAGCACGTTCCGTTTCTCTTTTGCTGCTAATCTAAAGATAACTTGGATAAAAAACTTGACTTCTAAACTATAATGGGACTAATGAGTACAATGATTGATATCGTTTGTACTTAAGCCAACTTATAACTGCTCCAGTTAAGTTTTTGTGTAGTTTTCTCGTTTCCATTTATGGTAACCGATATGTATGGTCAGCCTGTCGAAGGCCATCTTGGATATTATAATTTTTTTATTGAAGCAACGGAATATTTTGCTAATGAGTCTGTTATGAAAATTTTAATTTTCAATTACAATTTTCAATCACACATCTTTATTTTTTGTAATAAAGTAACAGTTATAGGTATTCATATTTATAATATTTATCCACATGTTTCTAGTTTGTATATTCGGAATACGTGTTTGAGTTTCATACAAGTGCAAATCACATATGTTCTTAATTGAATATTTTGATTATTTATTTATTTTTTCAAATTAAAACTGAACTTTATTGACTGTGTCCTTTTCCAGACTTTTTATTAATTTATTGTAATTAATTATTTGCATGCAATTAAAAACTAATTTTAAACGATGCCAAAGAAGGATAACTTCTCACGCGCCTACATAAGTACACGCACCCATTTTTTATTAATTGAGAACTTCGGAGATTTTGTGTGGTTTCGTTTGAAATTCGTGATTTCTCGAAAACCGGAAGTGCTACGTTACTCAAATCCGGTTTGTAGTCTTATCAGACTATTCTCAACTTATAACTTAAACATTCTCTTTATCTATCTCTTACGGTTTGGCCGCTGAAACAGCACCACGGACGGACGGACGGACTTGTCTAATAGATAAGAGATAATATACGTACCTACTCTATGGTGATGTGGGTTTTTGACGTGACAACGTCTTAAATTAGGTTGCGGCTGGGAGTCACTTATGAAAAAGTGTAACGCTCGGTAACGTTACGATGAGTCTCTCGTGTTAAGTTTAAGTTTACATGTACAATGTTTTAGTAAACAAAATATATTTCTATAGTTAAAATTTGTGCAATTCTTATTTTCATTCAATTCCTTGTTCCTATTGTGCAATTTAATTATATTCATATCAATAAATATTCTACCGAGAAAAAGACATTGTCACGTAAAATCTTCGCCCGTAAAACCGACTTTACAGGCAACCATTTTTTTTTCTTATTGTTCTATTTTTTAGTGTTTACTTGGTTTTTGAATGTTTTACAATCCATTAAAGTGACCTTGCACAGGTCCTGCCAGAATAACAGCGCCGACATGGTGAGAGAAGATTTTTTTTCTTTTCTCACTATGTTAGCTTATGCTGAGGCAGGGTCCTGGTTGGCTGTCTATAGATTAAGTTTTATTTTTGTCATATACTATGTTTATGATGGCCAATAAATATTTTTTCATTTCATTTAATTTTCATGAGAGTTGTCATCTGGTATTCGTAACTGCTTCTGAGTAGAATTACTTAATTTAATTTTTTTATTTTTTTTTTTATTTTTTTAGTAATGAAATTACTTATTCATGAAACAAATCGATATCGTCTATTTCACGAGCTTTACCAACCTTTATTTTCGCAGCAAAAAGTATGACCATTGTCCTTTTTAAAGTAAATAATTTGTCTTACAGTCTGATATCAAAATCAGTTGAGATATAATTTTTAAACGTGCAGCAAATAACCTTATTCTTATTACAACTTTAACAACATAGTTTGCAAAGAAAGAATAAAGCCTTTATATTTGCTTTTCATAGCATTTGCTAAATGGTTAATAAATGGCTAATTTGGTATTAATATATTTTAAACAGATCATTTGTAAAGATACAGCAAAGGTCTACCACGCATACCAATCAAACTGCGTAATAAAGGATCAAAGAATATTTATTACAATGTTCAAATACATGTACGTGTGTACGTGTACGCAGTAACCATAGTCCCTCAAAGAAAAAATATTTCTGCAATGAATGACTTGCGATGTATTTTGTGTTCTAGTCTATTAAAAGTTTTTTTTTGTAAAAACGGCGAATTTATCCGCTTATTTTAGTCTAGTAAAATTTTTTCCAAAAAGCTGAAACGGAAATGCGTCACGAGCGTCACACAAAATACACATATGTGTGTGTGCGTTGGATGCGTGCGCAGCTCGTCCCGACGAGCATAAAAGTTGGAGGGTAACTCGAAGACTGAAAAGCTACGAGAGTCACGAGCGTCACACGCGGCAATATATGTATGTACATATATATGAGTGATGCGTGAGCTGCTCCATACCCCTTGCCTTACTTACAATTCTTAATTATAAATAGGTCCGACAAATAACTCCACCCATCCTGATGTTAAGCAACTGTGGAGTCCAACCGCGAAGATACCTGCCACACCAGCCATCGTCATCTTACCGGCCATTTCATTTTTTTCGCTAACGCAGGCAAAACCTCTTTTTTCAGACGACGGACGACGCCTTTAAGAGGCACACCGCCGAACGGACCACACCCAGCTCTTCCCAGAATTTTTATTTGCAAAGGAACGGCTTTAAATAAAACTTCATTAAAAGTAGTTATATTTTTATTTTAAGCATTTAACTGCTAGATGTTTAAATCTAAAGATTTTTTTGTGGGTTACCTAGAATGCGATGAGGTAGCGTTGCCTTGGAGTCTAAGAAATACTAGACAAAATTAGGACAATTAGGGACGCGGTAGCATAATGGTCAGTGCATCCGTCCTGATAGCAGAGGGTGCGGGTTTAAGACCCGTCTGCTGCCTGGACCGAATGGTTTTATTTCTAGTGAAATTAAATAATAAATATTTCCAACACTCACACCAATTAACCTAGTCCCAAAGTAAGCACTGTAAAGCTTGTGTTATGGGATACTAGAATAACGGATAGAATACATATATTGAACATTATATAAGTATATTTATATAGAAATACATATGAAACATCCATGACTGGAGTACAAATGTTCATATTCATCACACAAACATCTACCCCCCACCGGGATTCGAACCTGGAACATCTCGCGTTGGCGACACCATATAACCCGGCGTATAAACCACTAGGCCACGGAGGTCGTCTTTACATTAAAAGTACTTGCGCACCTCGTTTAATACCAAAAACAGTAATCTTAAGACCTTATTTGATTTAATTACCAGTCCGCATAGCTAGAACAGCTGTCTAATTAGGCGAATCATTACATTCTATCACTCATCGGCATCAGCATATTCAGTAAGATTTCGAATAACTTCCTTCACCTTATAAGACTTAACGTATTTATATGATGGACATACGATGTGGATTGATACATATATTAACTGCAGGCTTATATTTTGAACTTAAACTTACTTACTTACTAATAATTTTTAAAGCATGTAACTGTTATGATCTAAGTGATTTATCGGGCATTATTCATAATGCCCGGGCAATATGAATAATGCCCAGCGCCTATTGGGCAGAGTAATGTAAAGCATGTTTAGTACTTTCAAATGAATACTTAGTTAGATAGACCGAGCATTACAAGTAATGAAAACAATTATCGGGTAGAGTAATAATAAAACCATGTTTTATAGTTTAGTATTTATTTTTAAAATTTAAATAATCAGACTTCGGTTTTATTTCGATCGATTTACGAAGGGCTACATTTAGAAACTATAGTCTATAGTAGTTTCAATGCAGTTTGTTTGAAAAATTCATTTAATCTGTTAAATGTTCAGAATTTATGGTTCCCTATTTTTTATGATGCAAGGAATAGGGAAGTAAGAACCAGTACTTCTGCCTTATCTCCGGCGCTGCGGAAATATTAGCCCCTCCGCCTTTGCGTGACAAAGTCACAAGAATCACTCCCCTTCACACCTTCGGCTTGTTGGTCGCCATTTCCGGCGGTGACCAGCTTCAGGCGCTTGCAGCTTTTGTCACAGCAGGCGGAGGCTACACTCCCTCCGCGCCTCCAAGCTCTAAAAAAAAACACTAAAGGTAGGGCAGACCAAGACCACGGCGTGTCGGGGTTGACCAAGTCGGTTCTGAATTAAAGACTTTTGTAAAGCCACATTTACTTTTTTTTCTAAGTGTTGAGCCCATACAATTTTTTTTTACCAAGATCTCAAAACAAACTCAAAATGGCGAGACATCTGTCAACCACTCAATGTTTAAATCTAAAGAAAATATAACTAGAAAAAAATCGATGGGGACCAGGCAGTAGGGCCGCGGTAGCATAAAGGTCAGTGCATTCGCCCGGATAGCGAAGGGTGCGGGTTTGAATCCCGTCTGCTGCCTGGTCCGCGTGGATTTTTTTATAGTAATATTTTCTTTAGATTAAAACTTACTTTGTCATATTAGGTTTCGGAAATTATTAAATTCTAGAGGACCTTCAATGGAGACAAAAGCTCTTAGGCCTACTTGCAACAAAGATCTTAATCGTGTTTTGTGTTATAGATATCATTGCATCTTTCTCAATTGCTGAAAGTCAAATGCAGGTAGAATGAGACCAGAATAATAGTTACAGCTAAATGAAAAATAAAAAAAGGGCAAAGTGGGTATCGGGCCACTCGCATTGCATGGTTCCGTAGTTGGTCGTCATTACCACAATATATTTTGGTTTAATTACTTCGTCTAAGTCACTTTTAATGTTTCCTCCTAAGGCATTTTTATTACGTCAGAATTTTTCCAAAACATAATATAAACTACTAATTTACTCTTAAACTAACAATCTATTTTAACCGTTATAATTATCCTTAAAAGTTCATAAAAATCACTATTACCATGTTTTTTTAAAGATTTTCAAGCCATTACTTTAGTTTTGAGGGGGAACGCCCTACTCGAACAAAAATTTGCACTTTAAAGTTGAATATTTCGCAAACGGATCCCTAAATTCAAACATGGTCTTAAAAACCCCTTTTTTAAAAATTTTAAAGGACCTATTCATCGATACCCAAAGCGATGGGGTAGACGATGAAAAAAAACATCCCCAAGTTACCCTACCTACCTATCCTAAAAAATACTTTTCGAAACTTTATTCTACCATTTTGTCGGCGGGATTGATATACATATCTCCACAAAACTACAGCTCTCTAGTGCTAACAGACTCCAAGCAAAACCGAGGACGGACAGACAGACGGACATGGCCAAAAAAAACCCTTATATTCCTTGTCAGGACTACGGAGCTCTAAAAAATCATTAATTTCTAATTCTTTTTTGGCAACAACTATTTTCTCACAGTGAATAGAGACTTGCCCCCATAGTAAAAAAGTAAATGATAGACATGAGAAGTGCTCTCCAACGACATACAGCTGATCGTTATTGGAAGGTGGGTACATGTCCCATACATTTCTGCCCGTTCTTCTATGAAATTAGTAACTTTGATGAAAGTTATAGACATTAACGGGATTGTTACCATGTACCTTGTTTTTTTATGAGTCTCCGATATTTCGGCACTGTTGCAAGCGCGATCAGCAATGACCACGGAGTAACTGTTACTCCGTGATCATGTTAGTGACCATGAAAGTTTAAAACAATAAAACATTGGTAAAAGCTTTCCGTCTAAAACGAAACTTAAAACAGTACACCAAAACACTCTGTAATTGTTTATTTGAAAATAATTCAAGGCATTTTTTTTTCAGAATAAAAAAAATACTATGGTTCAATTCCACAAAACTTTTCGGTTAGGTTTTTAGACCTCCACGGGGTAGAGGTCAATTTAAGTGATACTCTGATAAATAGGGTGGCTAGGTGGGAATCGCCTTGATCCTCCCGACATTTCATGAGATTTCCAGAGTCCCGACAAGTTACGAAATGCCGACAAACCGATTAATGTAAAAATATTATGACTTCTCGATCATTGAAGCCTACTGGTAATCCAAGCGTCTATTGGCAACTCACCATCAGGAAAACCGTATGGTTGTTTGTCATCTTATGAAAATCAACCATATTAATAAGTTATCATCATCATCATCAGCCTATTTGTGTCCCCACTGCTGGGGCACAGGCCTTCCCTATGGATGGATTAGGGAGATTGGCCCATGAACCACCACGCGGGCCCAGTGCGTGTTGGTGGGTGCTAACGACTGCAGATGCAACCGGGACCAACGGCTTAACGTGCCTTCCGAAGCACGGAGGAGCTCGAGATAACAAATTTTTGGTCACCCATCCAATGACCGACCACTGCGAAAGTTGCTCAACTTCAACGACCGCAGCCGAACATGCTGACCACTAGCGCCATCGAGCTCCTCATTATCCTATTAATAAGTACCTCACGAAATTGTAGAACCTTCCTTGGTGAAGTATTATCCACTTTGCAAAAGACTTCTTTAAAGATTTATATTCTGTAGTGTATTGATCGAAAGGCTTTTTGCTCTTGGAACTGCTTCATTAACGTCCCTAGACCGTTAGTGGCTAGCTTCTCACACGCTCTGTCTATACGCAGAACGGCGGCTTCCATCATTTTTGACAATAATTGTTTAAATTTATCGCTATTGAATTTGACTGCATTCGCGAATAAATTTTGCCAGAAACTGCGTGAGAATGCCTGTAAACCTGACGTCAACGTGTGTACAACAGAAATTACAATTAGGCAACTTCTTTTTGAAGTTATACTTCTTTAGGCGCGTTATGAAAAAATGATGAGAGTGAAATTTTAAGATGCGCGCGCATCACTGTAACACAAAAAATTAACTCGCTAAAGCGACCAACTTCATGGTGTTACTTTTGTGTTTACCGCACATTAAGAAAATCTACCAACAAAATAGAAATATAATCTCTATTTTGTGGGTGCTAACGACTGCATTGTGAAGGCCTATCAAAAGTATTTATTAATCTAGAACAACGGAACCAAAGCGCGATTCAGGAGACTACAGCGCCATCTCTTGACCATTGGTGTAGTAGAACCAAAAACCACATCTTTTTTTTTGTAATAAAGTAACAAAAAGTATTTATTAATCTGGAACAACGGAACCAAAGCGCGATTCAGGAGACTACAGCGCCATCTCTTGACCATTGGTGTAGTAGAACCAAAAACCACATCTCTATTTTTTGTAATAAAGTAACAGTTATAGGTATTCATATTTATAATATTTATCCACATGTTTCTAGTTTGTATATTCGGAATACGTGTTTGAGTTTCATACAAGTGCAAATCACATATGTTCTAATAAATTATATTCAGTAGCGATTTTAATTGAATATTTTGATTATTTATTTATTTTTTCAAATTAAAACTGAACTTTATTGACTGTGTCCTTTTCCAGACTTTTTATTAATTTATTGTAATTAATTATTTGCATGCAATTAAAAACTAATTTTAAACGATGCCAAAGAAGGATAACTTCTCACGCGCCTACATAAGTACACGCACCCATTTTTTTTTATACGAGGCACAACAAATAGGGTATTTGACAATGTTAAAAATAAAGTGCCAATTGTTAGCATCTGTGTTTAGAATGAATATTGGCAGGGGTTTTTACTATTTTTACAATAAAAATATTCATAATTTTACTAAAAACTAACGATAAAGATAATAGTTTTCTTATCTATTGTCACGTGACCCTAAACGCTTGGGATTGGCCGAGCCTAAAATGACGTCACACGCAAGTAAACTTCCGGTTAAAGTGACATTGCATTGTATTGTTTGACGTTTTAATAACAGTCGTGTGACGTCACACACTAGTAAGACGCCATTTTGTAAAGAGAAACGTTTTCGCGGCAACTTGAAAATGGACTTTCGGATTTGGTTATTTTTACTGCAATTCACAACAGAATGATGAATATCCACTCCGGACGGACTCCATAAATATTAGTCAATACCGTGAGATCGTTTTCTAAAACTTGTCAAATACTCTAGTGCACCACTCCACCTGATGTTAAGTGTAAGTGGAGTCCAGGCGTGAAAATAGATGATGCAGCAGAAGGTATGCCACTCCAGCTATCCTCACCTTGCCGATGACTACCAATAATCTAATAATCTCTGGTATAAAAGAAAGTAAACAACAATTGGCTTAACAAATAATAAAATATAATTTCATTTATATACATTATACAAAATATACACAAAATATCACCACAACGTGATTCGAACAACTGTACTCATTAAAGTACGGTCATCCATCCGATCTATATTAAAAGAAAAATCTCATTTTTACCCATGTATAATCCGATACGCGTCCTCGAATTATATAAGGGTAAAAATCTATAATTTCCCTCCTCTTAAATGCATTTTTGATACATTTTTCATAATGCCTAACTAGATGATTTAGGCTGTTGCTCGCGTAAGCAAGCAATCTTTTGGATACTCTGCGAGTATCTGATTCTGACACCCAACAAAATTACAAAAAGAAATAATGGCCGCAAACCTGACGAATGAAAAAATTTTTTTTTATTGGTCAGTTTTGATTAAATCGGGCCCTTCGTAAAATATTTTTAATAACACTGTTAGTTAATAACCGCACTTGCCTTTTTCTAATACTACTTATAAGACTAATTTGAATTTCACTGCATTAAAAATACGGTGGACAAAAAACGATTCAGTATGGGATCGTCCATTAATCACATACGGAAAAAATCACGAAATATCACGGGGGGGGGGGGGGGGGGGGGTAGTGAGTATGTTGTATTTAGTTTTCGTTGAATGAGAAGAGACATATTAAATATTATGAAAACTTAAAAATATTTTGTAAAAAAAAAACATTTTATCATATATTTGTTTCTTAGGTTTTCACGCACATCACTCATTAAATAAAACTAGTTTTTACGGATTAATGCACGAAACGTCAATAAATAAATAAAGTTTCGTGCATTAACCCGTAAAAACTAATTTTATCATATATTGAAAATTTCAATATATTTAAAAAAAGAAATATTTAGGTACAGGGGGGGTCTAACCGTACCACATATCACTGGTACGGTACGGGGGGGGGGGGTTCAAATTTGCTAAAAATAACACGTGATCAACAGACGACCCCTAATTAGATATTGATAGATTGAAAACCCCTATGACTGATGAAATTAATACTGCAGCTGTAATTAAAGTTCATAAAATGTATGTTCCTGCTATTTACTTAAAATGAATAGATACCTAGGTAACTTTATCACATAAAAATAAACAGAATTATCTGTCGACTAGGCTGCTTTGATTTAAGTTTGGAAGACTAAATTACAATACCTAGGTACATCTCCGCTGGCTAAGGAAAAAGCAACGTTTTTTATTTTAATCTATAAATAAAATATTACACTCGTAATATCTGACTACCTTCTTGTATTTACAAATTTCAACAAAATAATGCTTCAATTCAATATACCTATTACAATATTCTCATTTGTTATAGACAATTATTGGAACCTGTAATTCTATAACAAGTTCGTTGATTTTAAAAGTTGTAACGGTTTGACATTTTACAAAATGTCAAACTTGATTGTAACATTACCACTAATATTGTAAAGTGCCTGTCAAAAATAAAGAGCAAAAACTCTGATAAACTCAATTTGTACCTACACAATTTATCAATTAAAAAATTAACTAGGTACATTATTAAGTTATTCTTCGTTTCATCCAAACTTTTGCTAATCGCAACTTTCGCCATATTTTACATCATATTTCTAACGATCTCTCTCAACTGTCGCTGTCAGCATTTTTGCTTCTTTTTTTCTTGCAGGCGCTATACAATTGGCGGTTACACAACATTGCCGCTAAACTTTATGCAGGCATATTATAACGTCACTTTTAACTTAATGCTAAGATGGGAATCATGATCTGGCTGTGACTGAGGTCCGCCTCTGTTCGGTAGTGACTGTGATGATGGCTGGCGGAGGCGCAGGCGCAGGTACGGATGTAGTTTCGCAGGTAGAAGTTAATGTGGTGTTTTGTTCAGCACTAGTTGAGCTTTGCGCCGTGGAAAGCGCTTGTGTGATCGGTTGTGTTATTGGCTGTGACTGGTATCCTCCTGGGTAATGAACGCCTACCACTTCCTCGTAACTTGGGGGAGCCATGGCTTCTACAATAACAAAAAAAACTGGTCAGTAGTTGTTGGTAGGTTTAGCTTCAAGTCATGTGCAGACTGATAAAACATCAAATGGAATGAAATTTCTATTAAAAGTACACACAATATAGAAAGGATCGGATGGATGTTTCGTTAACTTGGAAGTTTTGGTGTCTTTATCTCTTAATATTTATTTATTGACCATTTATCAATAATAATACCAAATTTAAACACGAATTTGTTATAAGAGAATATGGTCTACAATGTCAGTTACATTTTTCAATATAACCTTGCATGTAATCCACTCAGTCTTTCTTTTTCATTAATTTTCTTAAAACTTTTTAAAGAAGATTAAGAATGAGGGCCGTTTGTAAAAATTTCAAGTCCATCTAACTCAAAATCATTAGTACCAATAAAATCATTGACCAGATTGGTCATCCAAAAAGCTAGGTCCAGCTAGCAGGATCTAGGTTAAGATTGCTGGCAAAATTCAGTTGGATTATAAGATTTTTTCAGGATCCCTTCATTGAAATGGTTAGTTGTCTAGGTACCCAATAATGTTGCTCACCATATTTGGGGGGCGGCGGCAGGTTGGCGGGACTCACGTAGATGGAAGGTTCCTGCACTGAGAGCTGCCGTGTCCGGGGGCCCACACACACTCGCCTCTGTTGCGAACTGCGCGTCTTCTGCCCTGGAAACGACAATGAAAGACTTTGAGAATAGATCGATGGTGCTTACCTTAATTCTATATATAACTTTGCCCTACATTTTTTTTCATTTCTAAACCCATCCGCTGTTTACTTGGGTTAAACAATTCCATTGTTTAACTGGATAACAAAAATTCCTAAATTGGTATTTTTATAGTAAAAATACCTAAGGTGATTAACTGGGAAAAGAAGAAAAACTTTCACTGACTTTTTTTAAGAAGTAAACAGAGTTACTTTTTCAATTTATTGAATTATTGCCACCTAGCACAAATGTTGAAGTATTTTATGATTTTTACAATTATCCTATATTAAGTACTAAAGTGAAAAAAGTTATTTAAAAAAAATGTCGCAATATAAGTGAAAATAAACAGATACAATATTTAAGTTTATTAAATGAAATCAAATATTTGTGCTGGACACAGAAATAAATGATAAATGGATTCGAATTCGAGAATTCGAATGAAGTCCTTTGAAACAGAAGGTAAAATGCTGTTGCAGCAACCAGGCTTCCAAAACAATTTAGGGATTCAGGTTTATCAAAAATGGACAGATAAAAAGTCCGTTTCTTTGAAAAATAATAATATTGGCATACAAGATTAGACAATAGTTACTGCAACACATATAAAGAAGAAGGAATACAAAAGTAGGTATATTGCTTAACAAGAAAACAAAAGGAAAAATAATGATAAATATATTTCGTTCTTAGGTTTATTTAATGATAAATAGTAAAGGAAATATAAAATTGAAGACATATTAGATAAAAAGCAAAACTTTCTACATAAATACAATTTGGTATGAATAGATAAAGAAATTACTATTTACTTGATTGCTAAAGAAGTAAACAAGCTTTTTTTGTTCCCGGTGGGATTTACACAGATTTAATTATGTATTCACTAGCAAACCAGTGAACCAAATGTTCACCAAAACCTGATTTAATAAAAAAAATGTAAATAATTAATTGAGAACTTCGGAGATTTTGTGTGGTTTCGTTTGAAATTCGTGATTTCTCGAAAACCGGAAGTGCTACGTTACTCAAATCCGGTTTGTAGTCTTATCAGACTATTCTTAACTTATAACTTAAATATTCTCTTTATCTATCTCTTACGGTTTGGCCGCTGAAACAGCACCACAGACGGACGGACGGACTTATCTAATAGATAAGAGATAAGGTTCGCCAGAAAAAAAAACATTATTACAATCTAAACCTACATGAGGGTGTCTTATATCTAAATGGTTTTGTTATATTAAGGCTAACACAGTATGCGTAAAAAATAATCGAGTATTTACAATGAAGAAGAGACAGACAATAACAAAACAATACAATACAGTCAGGATAACATTTTGACAGTTCCAATAAAAATAGACATTATAGTTATTGCAGACTGATACAAAACTATATCCGCTGCTTGAGTCTGCTTAAAGTAATACAGCAATTATATATTTTGTACAGTCGACAGATTGGTGAATTGGAACCAACCACTGTACGTCGAAAAGTTGGGCAAAGAGGTGTAATCGACTTACGCGGATACCTATAGCTGATACATGTACTGAATGAGAGTACAACGAGAATTCAGAGGAATGATGAGGAATCTCGAAAAGTCGAGAGATGAAGCATCGCAGAACAGTAGGGGATAAAAAAGAAAATAATTCTTCAAGACGAAGAGAAAGTGGCGATGATGGGAACATAAGAAAGCATATAGGGGAAATTGAACCAAGGGCTGCGACGGGACTATTGGAATCTAGGGATATAGAAAATAATCAGAATACCCTAATATTTAAAGAAAAAAGTAACAGACAACAACCTTGTATGCATAACATCTGCCATCCTAATAAACAACATCCCACCTATCCAATACCCATACAATGTTGTGTTTAAGAACAACACCTTCTAAATTCTATACTTTTCTATAATATCATAATGATTGTATCATTATTATACAACTTTATCGAGAAACCTTCAAACATAACGCAGTCGTGTTTAATTGATTGGTTTTATTTTGGGTTAACCTAAACATGATATTCTTATCATGTAACTGGCTAAGATTAAGTTTATCTATTATAACATTCTAGTGGAAATTGTATTATCCTTTTGTTTATTACACTGTTTCTTCAACCTTCCTATTGATAAAGTATGAATAATACCACTGGAAAAATTTTATATTCAGAAATGCTTAATAGTTAAAAACACAATATAGAGTTTTTGGATTTTTTTTTTCCAAACACTCTATACTATAAGAGTTCTGTGAAATTGTAAGTTTTAAATCTTATTATGGAGTTAGTATAAATTTGCTTTAGTTTTGCTATAAGTTAATCTCATCTACTTTATAAATTCTTAAACTAAAGATAAAATGTAATTTCACTCTGTTGATAATTTTATCGATATTTCAACGAGCGTTCGTTCGATAAGGAAATGATAAGGCAGTCAGGTGATCAAATTATTCATAATGTTCTCACTTAAGGCGATGATCCGGAGGCAGAAGAAGATCAACAGCCAAGACAACAGCATTCCAACTAAGACCAGCATGTACCAAAAAGCCACTTGTGTGAGGTCCCCTGATGAATTCGAGTCTTCGTACTTGGTATTCTCAGTACTGGTTTCGGGACCACCGTCTACAATAATATTTGGGAACGTAGTCGTTTCATCCCGGAAATCATAATTTGGTTGCCCGAAAATCGGTGATCTTGGCAGAAGCATATCTACAAATATTTGGACGAATCTTCGTTTCGGAAGTTGTCAAATGTTTGTTGTCTTCTAATTTCACTCTTCTCCGATTTGTTTGCTACAAGCCGAGAGAGTGCTTCTTTTTAATGCTGAACACTCACAATAAATTTTTCGATAGAAAGATTTGGAATGTCATAATCACTTTTAGATTTTAAAATTTCACTTCACTTCTTTTCCTTTTAATCACACAGCACTTTTTGTGTTTTTCTATGATTTGAATACATTTTATTAATCTAAAAAAAGCAACGATTGTAAGATTGTCTTCTTAGTTGCCAGAAACATGTACGAATGTTCGGCTTTGTCAGCGTCTATCTGCGTTTATCAGATGTCGACACTATCGTTTCATTATTATCAATCTTCACGAAAACTTCATCGCAGCATTCTTAAGCAATCTTGTTGGCCACTTGAGAAGTGTGGAAAAAAAATATTTTTGTTCTTAGTTATATATCAATCAATCAATAATTAAGAATAAATATTGATAATGTTAAGTAAACTTATTAAGATGATGTATAAAAGCAATCAAGTTAATCAAATTGGTTTCAAATGATCTAGTCTAATTTGAATCGCCTTACTGCTTTTATTTCGCGTAGTCTAACTCCGTTGGGAAATTAAAAAGAACCGTGTTGTGGCCTTATAAGGTAATTGAACAAACTGAACCACAGGGCTCATTGCAGATTTGTCATTTCCCATCACATCTACTTTGGTGACTATGCAGTCATCCACTAATTCAAATATTTCTATTTATGTTTGTCTTAATATTCACACTGTTAGGTCTTTCATCGTCATAAAAAATCTTATTATAAAAGTTGCCAGAGCTATAGGTATTTTTACCATTTAAAGCTGTAATAGCTATAATTTCCGTTTCCTAGATTCTTATGGAAAAACTAGCGGCCCTCCCTCGCTTCGCTTCGGTGTAGAGCTGAAGTGTAAACTACAGTTTTTGTTCTCAGGCTTGTATTATACACAATGATATTCATCTATGATTCTTCTTATACCTGCATGCAAATTCTCAGCCCGATCGGTTTAAATTGTCAAATTTTCATACAAACTTTCATTCTCTATTTTATCCCCTTGGGGTAGAATTGATCAAAATCCTTTCTTAGCAGATGCCTACGTCATAACATCTATCTGCATGCCAAATTTCAGTCCGATCCGTCCAGTGGTTTGGGTTGTGCGTTGATAAATCACTATGTCAGTCAGTCACCTTTGAGTTTTATATACCTACTAGCTGATCCAGCGAACTTCGTACCGCCCTAAAAAATAGGGGTTGTCCAGCGGACAAAATTGTGAATCTAAACCATTCTCAGATCCCCTGGAACACACACAAAAAATTTCATCAAAATCGGTCCAGTCGTTTAAGAGAAGTTCAGTGACATACACACTCACAGAAGAATTATATATATAAAGATATAGATATCACCGGATGATAGGTTTTCTTTTCCTTCGGTACTAGTCCATTATAGACAAAACCATAAAATTTTAATGTATTATATCTTACAAAAATCATTGTAGATAAAAATGTGGATGTGACAAGAAAACTCCAAAACATATAAAATATAATTTATACAAAAACAAATTACTTATGTCAAATTAATCACAACGTCACAGTATCTTGAGAATGTTAGATTAGATTGTTGTTTCGTGAAAGTAATTATGCCTAAGCTAATTTCTCTGCTTTATATTTTGTAGTGTATATAGATAGGGGAAAAACGTCAGTCAAACTCGCTAGTCTATTGCACACTGTTTAATCGAAGGAATAAGCGCGGGGCGCAGCCAGCACTAACAAGTATCTCTCATTACCCACTTATGTAAAATACACAACAATATTTTAAATAATCATACCTGTTATGTAATAAGCCTACAACGATTTTACCAAAAATAATGTAATTATTAGAGTTTACTCCTTAAGAATCGATTTGCATACATAAGGGGCCCGGTATGAGAAAAATCTATCGATGAATGACATTAATGACCTCGTTACGTTTTTGTGCGCAACCTCATCTGTGCACCTTTCACTTTTAGCCATGGCAACGGATAAAAAAATGGGTGCGTGTACTTATGTAGGCGCGTGAGAAGTTATCCTTCTTTGGCATCGTTTAAAATTAGTTTTTAATTGCATGCAAATAATTAATTACAATAAATTAATAAAAAGTCTGGAAAAGGACACAGTCAATAAAGTTCAGTTTTAATTTGAAAAAATAAATAAATAATCTAAATATTCAATTAAAATCGCTACTGAATATAATTTTTTAGAACATATGAGATTTGCACTTGTATGAAACTCAAACACGTATTCCGAATATACAAACTAGAAACATGTGGATAAATTTTATAAATATGAATACCTATAACTGTTACTTTATTACAAAAAATAAAGATGTGGTTTTTGGTTCTACTACACCAATGGTCAAGAGATGGCGCTGTAGTCTCCTGAATCGCGCTTTGGTTCCGTTGTTCCAGATTAATAAATACTTTTGATATTATAAATATGAATACCTATAACTGTTACTTTATTACAAAAAATAAAGATGTGGTTATTGGTTCTACTACACCAATGGTCAAGAGATGGCGCTGTAGTCTCCTGAATCGCGCTTTGGTTCCGTTGTTCCAGATTAATAAATACTTTTGATAGGCCTTCACAATGCAGTCGTTAGCACCCACTAAATAGAGATTCTATTTCTATTTTGTTGGTAGATTTTCTTAATGTGCGGTAAACACAAAAGTAACAGCATACCAACTTCATGCTGTTAATTTTTGTGTTACAGTAATGAAATGAAATGAAATGAAATGAAATGAAAAGTCATTTATTCAGTCTAGGCTGTTACAAGCACTTGTGAAAGTCAAGAAGCTACGCCATCGGTTCGCAAAACTACGGCGGGAGACCTTGTACTGAGAAGAACCGGCAAGAAACTCAGCAAGGGCTGCTTTTTTCTCCCTGTATTGATATATACAGAGTCGTCAAGTTGAAAAATGACTTCAGACATACTTCTGAAGTCACCTTCCATTACATTATTTAGGGTATAGATATATAAAACTAGTTTTTACGGGTTAATGCACGAAACTTTATTTATTTATTGACGTTTTGCAGCCTTTTCAGGTCTGCATCGTCAGAATAATGATTTTATTTAAAATTGTCGAGCTACCTTCGAAAGAATTATATTGTGCGTTCGGTTATTTCATTGGAAGATTTTTAAAATTTTTATTGTCTATGTATGAATTTATTATTTAATTTAGTTAATAAAGTATTTTATTTAAAATTCTTGTTTGTAATTTTGAGTTTATTTATTTGACCCTAACTACCGTAATAAGAAGGAGATAGAAAGCCTCTCTTGAGTTTGTTTCGCCGGTTCTTCTCAGGAAGGTCTCCCAATTTTGGAACCGGTGGTAGTTTACGGTAGTTAGGGTCAAATAAATAAACTCAAAATTACAAACAAGAATTTTAAATAAAATACTTTATTAAGTAAATTAAATAATAAATTCATACATAGACAATAAAAATTTTAAAAATCTTCCAATGAAATAACCGAACGCACAATATAATTCTTTCGAAGGTAGCTCGACAATTTTAAATAAAATCATTATTCTGACGATGCAGACCTGAAAAGGCTGCGAAACGTCAATAAATAAATAAAGTTTCGTGCATTAACCCGTAAAAACTAGTTTTATATAATGAGTGATGTGCGTGAAAACCTAAGAAACAAATATAGATATATAGTTACAACAAATTTTATATTTAGTATATATAGGAAGCGGCATTAGATAGGTACCATACTACTGTTACAAAACTGACTCATACCCATCAAATAAGAAATTACAAGAAACACTATGTCCATGCATTACGATCATTTAGATAATCATTAACTTTATAATAGCCCTTATTCATAAGAGTATTCTTAATCTGAGATTTAAATTTGGTTAGTGGAAGCTCAATCAGATCTTGGGGAACTTTGTTAAACAATGCAATACTACATCCCAGATATGAACCTCTAGATTTTTGGAGTCTGAAACATGGAACGGCAAGCTTGTTCTTAAATCTCGTGTTTAAGTTATGGGTTTGACTTTTTTTTGCAAATGCGTCATAGTTTCTTCTTACTTCTCTTATAATGCGCGCGCATCTTAAAATTTCACTCTCATCATTTTTTCATAACGCGCCTAAAGAAGTATAACTTCAAAAACATTAAGTTGTCACAAATGTTAATAAAATAAATAAACTAAAAAAAAATGTGTGCGTGTACTAGTGTACACACGTAAGAAGTGAAACTTCTTTATGGCCTTATTTTTTGAAAAATGATCTACATGCAACTTTCCAGAAATTGGTTAAATAAAGTTAAATTAGATAAAGTTTAAACAAAAGGATTTTATTATCATAGACATGAATACAAATTACTGCCTATGAAACTGTTATGATTACACGGCTCAGTAATCTAAGGCACATGTTCCACCTCCGACGATGAACGATAAGCGAGTAGAAACTAGAAACGAATTGGCAGTCCTGAGTTAAAATGCACGCGCACGGCTTTTGACAGCCAAGCCAGCTTAACCGAGCGAGAATAGCTGAGCGAGTATCGCTGAGCTAGTATCGCTGAGCGAGTATCGCTGAGCGAATATCGCTGCGCGAGTATCGCTATGCGAGTATCGCTGAGCTAGTATCGCTATGCGAGTTTGGCTGAGCGAGTATCGCTGAGCGAGTATCGCTGAGCGAGTATCGCTATGCGAGTTTGGCTGAGCGAGTATCGCTGAGCGTGTATCGCTGAGCGAGTATTGCTGAGCGAGTACCGCTGAGCGAGTACCGCTGAGCGAGTACCGATGAGCGAGTACCGCTGAGCGAGTATCGCTGAGCGAGTATCGCTGAGCGAGTATCGCTATGCGAGTTTGGCTGAGCGAGTCTTATCTTTAATAACTATTGTCACTCAGCTACAAACGAGTAGAGAGAGTTCTCGCCGGCGACAGTGTGATCATTCAGCTATCAACTATTAATATAAAAAAAAGATGGCGCGTAACGGAAAAATGTGACGCGTAACGTCCGAAAAATGTGACGGTAAATTTTTTTCCAACGCCGATAAAGAAGTTTCACTTCAATAGATAAAATCGGAGCAAAATTAATGAAAACAAATAAATAACAGAATATAGAGAAATGCCGGTAAGTGTCCAGCACGCTGGAATAGTGATTTTCAGTACAGATGGAATTATAATACATATTTACAAAATGATGACTAGTGTGTGATATATTTCGAAATTGTGTGTCTCCAGAAATACATCAAGTTTCATAGTACACTCGTCACTATTGATTCTATGAGGATCTACCTACTTACATTTAGAATCATGTTATAAGTGAACAATTTATAAGTGTTTCCATAGTTATCTTAAAATAGTGTTTTTGTTTTTTTTTTTTATATTAAGGTAGGCAAATGACTCTACCCCACCTGATGTTAAGTGGTAATAAAGTCCAAACGCGAAGATAGCTGGTACAGCAGTTATAAACTGCTACACCAATCATCCTCATCTTGCCGGCCTGCAAAAATGCTTCTTCACGCCTCTCTTAAAGGACCCCAGGTTATAGGAAGGAGGGAACACTTGCGCGGGTAAAGAATTCCACTTTAGTACGACAAAGAAATGAGTCATCAAATTTCTTTGTTCGTGTAGGAATAGTGGCCACAGTAAGTCGGTGGAAACGTAGGCCAGCGCACGTGGTCCTCTGAAGAAAAGGTGATGGAGGGATAAGGGAGAATAACTGCTCAGAACACTCGCCGTGGTGTAGACGATAAAATGCGCTTTAAATGTGTGTAGTATGTTTACTTATAAAGGAAACTAATTAGTCTGGAAAAGTAATGTACCGGAATGCATGTTTCAACATAAATATTGTAAATAATACGCAATGTATGTGTATTTATGGCTGTCAAAATTTATTAAATAAACGCTTTTGAAATGAATGATGATTCTATGCAGAAGGAAATTCTGTTCCAAAAATAGGAAAGGTGTACATCTAAAAATCTATTTGGCACACGCATTAGGTGAAAATGAAACCGATCGATTCCAAGCATGATACCTTGATACCTAGGCTGAGTGTTTATTATTTTCTATGAAAAACTTCTTCTTACTACATGAAAGATTAGCAACAAATTATGTTATTTGACTACAGTCTTTTGTACAGTGAGAATGTCTCCAAATTATTGTAACAAGTAAAATATTTACCCCAACTACTCAACTTGATGCACAAAATCACAAAAGACATTATCAGGACGGTCGTGAAAACGGAAATGTAAGCGAGTGTGGATCCAGACACATCGCCCGAGTTGGCTCTGCCTTCCCCCATCTGAGGAGCCATAGTTAACTTCGATATCACTATTTTTTGATCCAAAATAGATTGAAGTATTGTCTGTCTTATTTCGGATCACACTAACACTTGTTTCACTCAAGTGTAAAGGTGATCAAACAAAACTGCACTACCGATTGATGTCACTATTTTTAATTTTGAAATAGATTGAAGGATTGTTTGTCCTATTTCAGATCACACCGCTCAAATGTAAAGGTGATCAAACACAACTGCACTATCAATCGATGTCACTTTTTATAATTTTGAAATAGATTGAAGGATTGTCTGTCCTATTTCAGATCACACTAACACTTGCTTCGCTCAAGTGTAAAGGTGATCAAACACAATTGCACTACCAATCGATGTCACTTTTCATAATTTTGAAATAGATTGAAGGATTTTCTGTTCTATTTCAAATCACACTAACACTTCGTTCGCTCAAGTGTAAAGGTGATCAAATAACTGCAATACCGTTGGATATCAGTATTTTTTTTATTTCGAAATAGGTCGAAGGGTTTGTCTCTCGAATTTCGTGTTACACTAACATTTGCTTTGCGCAAGTGTAAAGGCGTTCGAATACTTTTAACTACACTACACTTCTTCACTGCACTGCACTTGACTTCCTAATTTACATTTTACAACAAATATTTTTGTACATTTTCAGTTGTTACAAGCAACGGCTGACTGCTTCGCAAATATCCGGCCTAATAGTATCTTTTTTTTCGGAGATGCGAATAGATAAGATGTCGTCGTTGTGAAATAAGCGAATATAGTTTTTATGCTAAACTGAATAGAGGATTACTTTTCTGCAAAGTCAAATATTATTGCTATTTATCTGGAAAATGATCTATCAAAAAGTGACACAGAGAGATTATTACGCAGAGGGAAACGCTTATTATTTTTTGACGAACTCCATGGCCGAGAGGTTTGTACGCCGGGTTTCAAGGAGTCGCCAACTCGAGAGGTCCCAGGTTCGAATCTCGGTGGGGGCAGATGTTTGTGTGAATTGTGTGATGAATACGAGTATTTGTACTCCAGTCATTGATGTTTAATATGTATTTCTATATAAATATACATATATGTATTGTATATTGTATTATATCCGTTACCCTAGTATCCAATAACACAAGCCTTACAGTGCTTACTTTGGAGCTTAGCTAGTTGGTGTGAGTGTGTAAATATTTATTATTATTTATTTATTATTAATTATTATTTATTATCCAGTGTACTCTTGGCTCAAGGGAACGCCTTGAGGATACAGTGAAAAATAAATTTTAAACGCTGTACCCTTGGCCATGAAATGCCTGGACATCATATACATATCATAGTTTAATAATAACAGGACTTGTATCTATCTGTAATTGCGTTAATTTTAATTTTATGTATTTACATAAAACTATTTAGTGTACTTTTCATGAATATTAAAAGATACAACCAAAATTGCTCTTATTTAGAAGAGCTCTATTTCCCCATTTTTCAGCAACTATTAGTCTATAGACATGCTAAATTACAACTTTTAGAACAAAAAGTCCCTGAGGTAGTCAGAAAGACAGACAAAATGACGAATAGTATTTCCTTCGCAGTTTATTTGGGACGTGTATTAACCTCAACCACTGCTTAAAATTATCTAGCCTCATGTTAACAGAACTAATATGTTGCAAGCCAGGATAGCAAGTCAGGCGTCTTTAAGAAGAGGCTATTGTTTGCCATGTTTCAAAGAGATCGGTACTGGGGTCGCTCCTGTGGAACCTCGCGTATGACTAGGTAATGAGAGGGACGCTCTTGTCCCAATCAACCATCATATGCTAAGCAGATGGCACTGTGAGCATTGTACGGGGCAAGACATAAGAGGACATCAGCCGTCTGGGGTCAGCCAGTGTCTGATTTTTTTCTATTATAGATAGATCCGACAAATGACTCCACCCCACCTGAAGTTAAATGATGGTGAAGTCCAGATGTAAAGATAACTGGTACAGCCGTTCTACCTGCCACACCAGCCATCCTCACCTTTCCGGCCTGCATGTTGCTTCTTCACGCCTCTTTTAAAGGATCCCAGGTTGCAAGAAGGAAGGAACACGTGAGCAGGCAGAGCATTCCATTTACGGATAGTGCGACAAAGAAATGTGTCACCAAATTTCTTTGTACGCATTGGAATTGTGGCCACAGTTAGACGGTGACACCGAAGGCCAGCGCGCGTGGTCCTCTGAAGGAAAGGGGAAGGTGGAATAAGAGATCAGTGAAGCGACGAATTGAAATGGTCGGAATAAAGGTGGATGCGGAAAAGACAAGAGCTGTTACTTTATTACAAAAAATAAAGATGTGGTTTTTGGTTCTACTACACCAATGGTCAAGAGATGGCGCTGTAGTCTCCTGAATCGCGCTTTGGTTCCGTTGTTCCAGATTAATAAATACTTTTGATAGGCCTTCACAATGCAGTCGTTAGCACCCACTAAATAGAGATTCTATTTCTATTTTGTTGGTAGATTTTCTTAATGTGCGGTAAACACAAAAGTAACAGCATGAAGTTGGTCGCTAAAGCGTATAATGTTTCTAGCCCCCTAGCCACTGGCCGGAGCATTCGTCAAAGTGGAGGGGGCAGCATTTAGGACTGGTGCTGGACTCTAAATGGCTGTTCGACGCAAGCTTTAGAAAACTGGCCCCAAGACTGATTAGTGCAGCGGTGGCACTAAACAGGACTTGCCGAACGTCTTTGCCAAGCGCTAATTGTTGCAAGCTGTACGCTGGGGTCATCAGAAGCATTGCCTCTATGGGGCGCCGATCTGGGCAGGCTGTATAACGGCAAGTGAAGCACTGCTGCAGAGGCCGCGGAGAAAAGGTCCTTTATTATGGTAAAACAGGTAAGACAGGCGATACGAAAAACATCAGTTGTACTGTTGCCTACCTTGATCTAATCCTCTACCCCGTGGAGCCCTGGAGCCTTACTCATCGACAGAAACACAACACAACCAAAAGGTAGTGGTATTTTACTGTGGTTTTCTGTAAGGTGGAGGTTACTTCCCCAGACAATACAATTCAACCGGAAATCCGCCTTTCTTAAAGGTTAGCAAGTTGGGACAATTAAGTAGAGAACCAGCTTGCTATCCTAGCTTGAAAAACTAGCTTCGTAGCAGCCCGGGTATGAGACGCGACAGACGTAGTCCTGCATATTAAAAAAAAAGATACCCTACTGCCGAGGCACATATTGGGTGTAAGTTAAGTTTTCCTATTTTCTATGCATCTTTCTTGATTTGTCCCGTAAGAACCTTCCATCTGTGCATCGTGAATTTTAAATTACCCGAGAAACTTTACCAACAAATTCAGACATTCTATTTAGATTATATTTTCTCAAAAGTTTTCACACATTTGCTATGTATTTTCTTCACATTAAATTAAAATTTTACAATGGAGTTTTTTTTTGTTGGTTAAGTTCTCCCTTTTCAGGGAAGGCAAGGGGAACAATGCCCATACAGCCTAGTCTTAAGTTAAATTATTCTGTTTTTCTTTGTACATTAGAATGTCAGTGTGACGCATTCTAATGTTTCTTGAAGTGTTTGGCACGAAATGTATCCAGCTGGCTCTTTCCATAAGCTTCTGTGAGGTAGTCAATACTACAATATAATTCTCACGTCCACTTGACCGGAATAGCGTATATTTTGAAGATTCTACTAATTCTTCAGTTACGCAGACAGTTGTCACACAAAATCACACCAATTTTATTTCACAATATCCACTATGAACGAATTTAAGAATAATTAAAATAAGACGCCAACCACACTCGATGAAATCCCGCCAAAAAACCAGTTATATTTTTCATTTATATACATAGTATAATATGCTTGGAATGTACCACTTACTCAAAGCTCGGAACATCACCACTATCAACAATATGATAAGCAATATGATCCAGAAGAGGAACGCGGGGGAAGGACTGTACCATGACGTCATCTTGAAACACTCCACTCCTTGTATTCAATAGGTACAAATTACTACTCCTTATTAAACGGAAATCAAACCAAAACTACCAATAATTTCTCACTTATCGACCCGATATATCGATATTGTCACAATCTTATCTTGGGTTGTTTTTCGATACTGTTTTAATTGATATCTAAGTAAGTACTCCTCTATTTTTGTTTTGTCATTCTTTGTGTTAGGATTAAATTTTCTTTTCTTTTCGCGAAGGAAAGTAGACTTCAGTCTACGTAGCATGATCACCAAAATTTACAAAGTTTTTTATCACTTCTAACTGTCAAACACCATAGTATGTAGTTTTAAACTTCTAAACGTCACTAACATTATAGATATTAACGGGATTGTTACCATGTACCTTGTTTTTTATGAGTCTCCGATATTTCGGCACTGTTGCAAGCGCCATGATCACGGAGACTGCGCCATGATCTCCGTGATCATGGCGCTTGCAACAGTGCCGTAATATCGGAGACTCATAGAAAACAAGGTACATGGTAACAATCCCGTTAATATCTATAAAACCATAGTATTTAATTTAAACGTGATAAAAACGTGATATATATCATACCGCGGTGCTCATGCTAGGGGGGCAGAGACAAACTGTCATAAAAACATTAATTAATAAATAACGATGAAATTACAAGCTCGACACCCTTACTACGAGTTTGAGTTCACGAAAACTATCATAGCTTTCGTAATTGTGAATTATGTTTCTATGTCCATTTTGGTGAAAAATAACCAAATATATACTTCAAATTTAAGAAGACGCAAATGATTTTTGTGCTGAAGCTTGTGAGGACACTTATATTCCCCATATTTCTTTACGCGGCTGAGACGTGGACTTTGCGAGGTGTGGAAAGGCAGAAAGTGGACGCTTTGGAAATGTGGTGCTGGAGAAGAATGCTTGGGGTTTCGTGGACCGAATTTCGCACGAACGTCTCGATACTTCAAGAACTCGGTATCAGGCAGCGTCTATTTTCGACAGTACAATCTCGCATCCTAACATTCTTCGGACACGTTTCTCGGCGTAACAACCTATCCATAGAACGCCTTGTCGTCCAAGGAAATGTGGAAGGTACTAGACTGCGCGGAAGATCACCCACGCGATGGACTGACCAGATCAAGTCAGCCGTTGGAGGTTCACTAAACGAGTGCAGCAGGATGACCTCTAGCAGGCAGCAATGGCGAAACATAGTGAAGCGCATCACATCTGCCCCCTCCAATAATACTACAAGTGCATAGCGATCACGACCGCTCTGTCAAGAGCGTACCGGCTAAGATGAAGAAATGATTTTTAATGATAGAATTTCAACAGTGTATTTGTACTGAAACGAAAACAATAAAATCGGTACAATTAGTACGAGTGCGAGCTCACGAAAACTATCATAGTTTTCGTAATTCAAAAAACTCGTACTAACCCTTAGTAAACTGAACCACTTTTTTTTTCAAATATTATCTACTCATCGCATAGATTATTGGCATCGTAATGTAATGATTGTTTTTCGATCTTTCTGGATTATGCGTGTGACTCATTTGCTTACTCTTACTTGCTTAGTCTTACTTGCTTTAGGCTCTAGAGCAGTGTTTCCTAACCTTTCCAATACTGCTACCCCTGTAACCTATTAGGAAAACAGATTTTACCCCGACTTTAAAATGTTATCATCAGTCCAAGAAATTCCAATTTGGCCGCTACATCTTCGTCTCTAATAATGTCATCATCAGGAGAAAATCTCGCCCCGCTTCCCAACACTCAGCACCCCGCGAGCTCGCTAGCAAGAAGGAGCGCATGTTCTATTTAGTAGTATTATTATATAGTATTTTCTTATTATTTAGATTTGACCAAATATATAGGTTTTTTGTTACCCCCGAAGTATGGCTGATTTAGCCCCGGAGGGGTAATTACCCCCAGGTTCGGAACCCAGGCTCTAGAGCGAAGAACAAATGGAAAATATAGGCACGGTCGAATTTGGTACCACGTCCGATTTTAATATTCCAAAGGATATCAATCCGAATCGCGTATGACATAGGAACATGTTATATATATATATATCTTATTCTATATACGCGCATGATAATGACTGACGTCATATTAGCCTATTAAGTCCCACTGCTGGGGCACAGGCTTTCCTTATGGATGGAATAGGGAGATTGGGCCATAATTCACCATGCATTCAGGAGCTCGAGATAATAAGTTTTTGATCACCCATCCAATCTATTCAACAACCGACCATTGCAAAAGTTGCTTAACGATTGGAAGCCGAACGCAGTGTTGCCAGAGCCTGCACGGCAAAAAATGTCAATGTGTCAATGTAGAAGAAGTACAAAGAAAATTTCAACAAATATACAAATAGTGACTTTAAAAAAAATACCGTGTTGTTGAAGTTGTTAATCGATCCGTTGTTATTCAATAGTTCGGCCTTTGATATGAGATAATCGAGTTAATATTTCCTAATAAAAAAAAAAATGTGTGTGTCAGCTCCGACGCACGACCGGAGTTTACACTCTAAAAACGATCGTCTTTGAACAGACACAAAACAAAATCAAGTCCAAAGAAGTCGGTTACAAGTAGAGATACCTCAGGAATCGTCCCATGGTTTCGACTATCATAGGTTCCATGTCAAACATTTTATCATCTAACATCATCGATATTCATCATATATTTTATTATGTATTTCTGGAAACAGACAATTTTAAAAATATCACACACTAGTCATCATTTTGTAAATATGTATTATAATTCCATCTGTACTGAAAATCACTATTCCAGAGTGCTGGACACTTACCGGCATTTCTCTATATTCTGTTATTTATTTGTTTTCATTAATTTTGCTCCGATTTTATCTATTTTTAGTTTATTTATTTTATTGACATTTGTGACAACTTAATGTTTTTTATCCGTTGCCATGGCTAAAAGTGAAAGGTGCGCAGATGAGGTTACGCACAAAAACGTAACGAGGTCATTTGTTCAGTAGATTTTACTCCTCACATTTTTCTTATACCGGGCCCCTTATATATGTAAATCGATTCTTAAGGAGTAAACTCCAAAAAGTGAGCCGTCACGGGACGCCTGGTATATGTGAAACACTAGCCGGTTTACGTAAAATAAATCAAAGTTTTTAATTTTTAATAGGTTTACTTCATAATTAAGTATAAGTAACAAAAATAATATTTTCAATGGCCGCTACGGATGTGCTAACGTACTTAACCTTTAACTTAGAAAAAGACAGTAGGACACTATCCACATTTTACCGTAAGGTATTCATTTGACATTTGGGTTACCTACAATTCCAAGAGATGGCGCTGGCTTGCAACTTAAGAAAGTAGAGAAAATTCGACACAGCTCTCAGGGCCGCGGTTAACAAAAATGGGAAGGGTTTAAATAAAAAGAGAAACAAGCCCTTTTTACACTAGCATAGTTCCTTATACCAAGTACATAGTGATCAGAAGTACATCGTTATAAAGATTTCATCAAGTAAAATTTTTAAATTTAGGACCTTTTATCCTGACCATGGAATGTCTTAGTTTTAATAATAAGGCTAGACAATGTCTGCCCAAATAACAATGAAAACATCGTCCCTTCGATATTTTATTATATTCGTTATCTGTCCGAGATAGTTAGTTAGGTAACAAAGTACCTACACCATTGAAGCCTAGATAACACAGTCTATTTATATGTCCCAATAATATTTTCCATTGGTAGCACCAGTGCGGCTGATGCTGATATAAATATTTGCGACGTAGTTCGTGGAAATTTCAACAGATGGCGCTGTTGAAATACAGCAAAATATCTTTGATAAAATATTAATATCGTTTCCAGGCACAAAACATGACTGAGAAACTGAGTTTTAGTTCCCGTTTCGTCCGTTGTGGCGCTGTTCAAGTGTCATGTTTGGTTATTTAAAACCAACTATTTCTTTTATTTTCTTTTGAAATTTATACATTTTATTTACATTAAAACATCTAGCAGTTATATGTTTAAAAAATAACAATATAATATACCTACTACCCGGAGCTCGATGACGCAAAAGGTTCGCTAACCACTTGCGCCATTGCGTTCGGCTGCGATCGTTGAAGTTAAGCAACTTTCGCAGTGGTGGGTCATTGGATGGGTGACCAAAAATTTACTATATCGAGCCTCCTTTGTGCTTCGTGAAGGCACGTTAAGTCGTTGGTCCCGGCTCCACCAATCGTTAGTACCAATCCGCATTGAGTCCGCGTGGTGGGTAATCCCCCTTTTTCCATCCATAGGAAAGGCCTGTGCCCCAGCAGTGGGGACATTAATAGGCTGATGATGATACCTACTACATTTATTCCCAAAATTACAGAAATATATCACTTGCATTGAAGGAAAACAAGTGATGGGTACTTAATATATTTAATAACAATACACTCAGTACTTTCCGCTCAACTGTGACGTCTTTGGACAAACATATTCGTAAGTGCAGACGTCCGATTTCTGCATCTGTCAATAACAAAAAAGTCCCTGCATTTTGTCCGGCAAAGTTTGTGGAAACAGCAAACAATTTTGTACATAGCCAATAATCACTATCTGGCCGTCTGACCGTCAAAATTAGTAAAAAAAACAGTGTAAAACTAAATGAAACAATAAGAAAGGTGATTTAAATATAAATTAACTAGATTACTTAATTAAAAATGAGTAACTTATTTTAGTCTTAATATGGATATAGTAATATCCAAAGTGAAACAAACAAAGTTTCAAATAAGTTCAATAGATTGCTAATAAATAAATATCGTAATACATTTGTGTCGTATCGTATTCGCCATTGCGATATATTTGTCATTCGTATTGTAATAGCCGTATCGTTGCATCCTGAGTAAAATGGGTTTAGTTGGGGAATCATAAAAAAATACTACTACTAAATGTTTAATTTTGGATTTATAATTACGAAACTTTATTTATTTATTGATTTTTCGCAGCCTGTTCAGGTCTGCTTCGTCAGAATGCTTTTTTATTTTATTTTCTGACGAAGCAGACCTGAAAAGGCTGCGAAACGTCAATAAATAAATAAAGTTTCGTGCATTAACCCGTTAAAACTAGTTTTATTTATCTAGTTAAATGCTTAATATATATATATAGGTACACACACAGTCAGGTCATAAGTATTGTCACACAGTAAAAACTTTTCTTTTAGAATGCTGGCCACAAAAAAGTTTATTGAATTTTCAGATTCAGATTAAGCAGAACCACAGTGAAAAGGGTGTTAAAGGAAGACTTAGGGCTTCGCGCATATCGAAGAAAAACAGGACATCGTTTGAATGCTCGTCTAATGGACCTGAGACTGAAGAGATGCCGCGCTTTGTTGAAGCGGTACGCGGTAAAATTTTTACCGTAGTAGAGAGCTACAGCAAACAAAATGATAAGGTGTACGCACACAGTACTGAAGAAGCGAGCAACCGTATTCCGTGTGTCCAACGAGGTCATTTTCTATCCTCGCTCATGGTATGGTTGGGAGTTTCTCATTGGGGCTTAACACAGGTACATTTTTGTGGGAAAGGTGTAAAAACGAATGCAGGTGTATCAAAATACACTCCTTACGAACCGTGTGGAACCTGTTTCTCATACCATGTTCAATAACAGGCACTGGGTATTCCAACAAGATTCGGCGCCAGCTCATACAGCGAAGACCACACAAGACTGGCTGGCGGCGCGTGAAATCGACTTCATTCGGCACGAAGACTGGCCCTCCTCCAGTCCAGATTTGAGTCCGTTAGATTACAAGATATGGCAACACTTGGAGAAAAAGACGTGCTCAAAGCCTCATCCCAAGTTGGAGTCACTCAAGACATCTTTGATTAAGGCAGCCGCCGATACTGACATGAACCTCGTTCGTGCTGCGATAGACAACTGGCCGCGCAGATTGAAGGCCTGTATTCAAAATCACGGAGGTCATTTTGAATAAACTTTATTGTTATAAGAATCTATGTTTTGTTAGGTTCATTCGTTGGTATATAAATGGTTACATAATGAATAAACTTGTTTCAATTATTTTATATTAAACATGTGACAGAATTTATGACCTGACCAGGTATATATATAATTTTTTTTTAGCATTTAACATATAAGCATTATGTGTGAATTTAATTATTTTTCAATTTTCAGTTCTTTTTGTTAACAATCTTGTTTTAAAAAAATATTAATTTTTTAACCTAAAAACACAAAGAAAATGATAAAACTTTTAAGATATAAATGAAAATTAAGTGTAAATTTAACGCAGCTGATCAATTCCAAACAACAAAAAGTTGATACAATCTAAAGTAGATAGGTATAGGTATCCACATTATATTGACATAATTATTGCTTACGTATGAAAGTTGATACCTGTTATTAGCCTAATCTATGTTTCAATCTAAACAACACCGTGACAAATAATTAATACGACTTAGTTTGCATTTTATTGAAGTACGTGGCGTAGTTTTTAGAGTGAATCGAGAAAATCTTGTCGAGCTAAAGTTTGACGCTGAATGTGTCTTTATCATTAACGTATGTAACAAACATCGTAACAGGATCATTTGTTATGCTCTATTTTTGATAAAAGGGTGATGCCGCCTGATGCTAAGCGGCCGATATAGCCAACCAAAAATGTTTTTATGTATGTATGTAATATATTTATTCATAAAAAGTTACACTTTCATTTAAATCATGCCCCGCAAAACTGCTTACGCAATTTGACTGTAGGTAACTCGCTTTATATATGCGCTTTATATATGGTGAATACAGCCGTTGCCTGCCCTGACCTAACCCCCTACCCCGTGGGGTCCTTTTTGGTTACAAAGATTTTTTGAACGGGTATAAAGCGCATAAGTATTTATATTAAATACAAATTTTCGGTTCCTTTAGTTTCATACTATAGTAAAGCACAATATTTGATACAGAATCGAACAAAACAACTAGAGAAAAAAAAATCACGAATCTTTTATTTTTAACGTTCCGTACCTCAAAAGATAAAAACTAATCCTAAGGCGGCGTCCTGATTAACGATCGGGCGATGGCGCGTTGCGATGCATCTGTGCTGATGCGACGGCTTAGGGACCATCCTTTAATAACGTGATATTTTTTTTTGGCATTTTTTTATTATTTTGAAAAAGTCAAAAACTTTTTTGGAAATCGAAAAAACCCGACTTTTTTCGACTTAAAAATAGTGTGTTTTTACAGATTTTTTTTTATGCCGAATTTCAAAAATATGTAAAACAGGCACTTCGCTATTGAATCAAGAAACAGTTTAGGTCATTACACTTGTTTCGATATTGGTGACGGTTGAGGCTGTAGAGGCGCCCTTAGCCACGAGTGTTGCGCGGCGCGAGGTGCGTTATGACTAGTGTTGGGTAGGACACGACTTGAAAAAGAGTTTGTAAGAGTAGCCTCTTTTTTGTACTGAACCAGTACAATGTCCCACTTCAAATGAGGCGAGGCGTACTGAAGCTCGGCAATACATTTGAAGTGACGAGTACAAATATGACATTGAGGCGTACAGAAGCTCGACATTACGTTTGTGTGCACGAGTAGCACCTCCTCTACGCACTATCAATCTTGCTGGATCCAGCATGCAGGACAGCGCTATACACGTAAAACAGATAGAGATACAGATGGATAGTGCGTAGAGGACTTAAATGAAATGTTATGCCTTGCTCTCTCTCTCAGACTTACGAAGAGTGAGTGAGTAACGAGACGCGACTATCGCTACATTTAATGTGAAGTAGTACATTTTAAAATTTTGAGCCGCTCTTACAATTTGGCGTCATGTCCGGGACAAATGTACCGCCTCTTGTAAGTCCTACTCAACACTAGTTATGACGCGGCGACTCGCGTGTAGCCACGAGGACGTATGAGAGCTCAAAAGACGCGGATTTCTAAGGACTTTAAGATAATGTAAAAATATTTTGAAATAGTTGGTTTTATTTCTTGAATTATCTATAATAGGTAGATTCATTTTCAATACACTCTCAAGGCGTGTAGAGCACGAGATTTTTTTTAACTTTATTTTTTGTTATTGGAACTAACACGAATTTATCTTTATTATAAGTAATTTTTTTTGGTTCCTAGTCAATGAGAGGCCCTTATAGATTCGCTATTTCTGTTCGTCCATCAATAGCTTACCTCAGAGTGGATAGAAGTGGTTAATTGAAATCAAAAGAAACGCTACTTGTTCCTACTAATTAAATCTTATCATGTCAATTTAAGTAGATAAATATATAGTATTATTATACTTTAACGCAAAAAAATAACAAAATAGTCTTTTCCAACAATGAAATAGTGAATAAAGTTATGTTTTGAGTCGCTCTACTAAAATTTGTGCGCAGCCTCGCATCGCATCGCGTTTCGGTGTGAGCTGACGCCACGAAAGATGTTTTCAACAGAAAAAATCATACTTATCATTAGTGAAATATTACAAATAGACCATCCAAAACTCACCGAACAACCTGACCATCAGCCCATAGAGGACCCAGAAGAGCAGAACATTCAGCGTTATGAAAACCAGCACCCCTACCACGTTAGTTGTCATCGTGACACTTGGACACTTTCTACCTTAGCTATGGCTGCGGCAGCACTAATCAGGGCTTGATAACAATATCTACTGATAGCAGCATAATTAGATATCCTATCGGAAGCTTTTAGTCGATATTATAGAAATTTATTTTCTGGGGGCACAAAAAATCGTTGCGAATTAGCAAGCCGTGAAGATGCAAAATATTCTTCAGATAGACATGATTCATTCGATTTGATATCTGTTCTTTGATGTGTTAGATATGAAAAACTATTTGTTATTACCACCAACATGCCCCCTGGTGGGTACACGGATAATATTGTTTACCCGTTGTCTTATCGTTCTGAACAGTTTTCGCCAGTAACTCTACGGGAAATTTATTTTTACCAACCCACGCACTAAGTGATAAACATTAATTGAAAACTACAGCTATTTTGTGGTGCCAGAGTAACCGTGTTAGATTAATTTCTTATTAAAATTAAAAACTGAACTAAAAATAATCGATTCTTGAGATCGAGTTAAAGTACGATAAAATAAACAATATTTTCTTGGCACTTGAATAAGTAATAAACATTTTTTTTTCAGTGCCACACCAACTGAATTGTTACCAGTAAAAACAAATTACCCAAACTGGTGAAACCTGTTCCAAATGGTGGTAGGTAAGGGAGCAGGTCGGCTGGCTAGCCGCTCGGACTGCGGTCCATGGGATGTAGTCAGGTGACGCTGAGCGCTTGCGTTTTCTGAGTGTGCTGTGCTGTTTCTGAGTATGCTGTTGGTCGCAGATGACCTTTACAGCGTCACCGGGTTTGGCGAGATTCTAAGGCCTGGGTTCCAAACCTGGGGGTAATTACCCCTCCGGGGGTAAATCAGCCATACTTCGGGGGTAACAATGTATCTAATTATTTGGTCAAATCTAAATAATAAGAAAATACTATAAAATAATACTACTAAATAGAGCATGCGCTCCTTCTTGCTAGCGAGCCCGCGGGGTGCTGAGTGTTGGGAAGCGGGGCGAAATTTTCTCCTGATGATAACATTATTAGAGACGAAGATATAACGGCCAAATTGGAATTTCTTGGACTGAAGATAACATTTTAAAGTCGGGGTAAAATCTGTTTTCCTAATAGGTTACTGGGTAGCAGTATTGGAAAGGTTAGGAAACACTGCTCGAAGGGGACTTTAAGCCGAGAATTGGCGAGTGCCTCTAGAGATATTCCAGGCGGATGGCATCTCCGCTGGCATGGAGTCTCCTCTCCGTCTGGAGCCTCTACACCACTCGAATCTGATAGGGTCGGCTCAAAGAGGGCGTCTCTGAGACTCGGACCTTGACTCTAGTTAGCCGTTGTCGTGGGGTCGTTTGCGTGAGCGCACGTCAAAGTATACCTGCACCGACTAGTTGCCCAAGGGCTACTCGCTACTGGCCGAAAACACCACGCAATTACCTGCATCGCGAGGGTTTGTCAACATCAAGCCAACGCAGCGTTGGTCATTGTCGTGGATATAATGCATTCGTCATCAATAAAAGGACAACGGGTAACAAAAAATTACCAGTCGCCCCGTTATTGGGACTAGGGGATTATACCTAACCGAAATCTATCATTGATTAAAAAATCTAGAAAGCTGCAAGTCCGAAACTAGCAAGTGCGAAACTAATTAGTCCGAAACTCCGAAAATATTGAGATCCCTCCCTTGTAAAAGTAACACAAATTTTGCATTGCATTTTGCGTTCACAAATATTATAGATTTCTCTAATAAAAGTATGAAGACAAAGAAAATTTATCCATATTTTGGCCATGAGAAGATTAAGTAAGGTCTGGCGATATTTGGATCTTGTACTATATCTACCTATCTGGAAATACGACGGAAATTACATGAAAATTGTAATCAAGCTATTGCCCGTTGGATGGCGCTGTTTAAACTTTGAATAAAACTTTATCGCGCACAGTGATAATCACTATCTATCAGGTCAAGTAGGTATAAAATAAACGCATTTATGGAACGTATTGACAGGAAAAGCGCAATTAGGAACACCGCAACATGTATTTTTGTGTTAAAAAGATGGCAAACTAGCATATAAATATTATTTTGTCCCGCCTGGTGGTAAGCGGCCACCATAATGTATAGATATCGCTCGCGACACCAAAACGATCACTCGTGCCATTGCCTACCCTTATCCCGTCCCCTACTCCGTGGCGCCCTTTTTTTTATAACGCAGGTAAAAAATCTTTTTACAGACGACGGCGCCTTTAAGAGGCACACCGCCGAACGGACCTCACACCTGGCTCCCGCAAGTTTTACGGACCCCTCAGTGGCTGACCACCGAGGACCCCGCAATCCTTACAGGCGCTTTAAGGCATAATATCCGCTAAAAAAGTCCTGCGAATGCGAGAGTCCCGTGGAGCCCTGGAAACTAACTCACTGACAGAAACACAGAAGTGTTAAAACATAGGGTTAATTCTCTATGGTCTTCTCTAAGGTGGAGGTTACTTTACCAGACGAGCGCTCCAATTCGAGCAGAAAATCCGCTGTGCCAACTATCTTAAACAATTTAACTATACAAATTAAAAGTGTAATTACTTCTCTTCACTATGTTCCCGAAGCAGAACCACATCCAGAATAAGAACAGACACATAAATATGAACACCCCGATCAGAGATGTCGCCACTGAATCCATTTTGCACTGACTATTCACTAAACATGTTGTAATAATATAAAATATTTTGTCGAACCAAATCTTATTTAATCTTATCTAAAAAATTCACACCAAACACCTAATCATCGTGAATCCAGTACAGTAAACAAGTTTTAAATTAAGTACAACACTTGTTTTCTCTATCACTAGTCTTCATTAAATTTTTCATTAAAAAAAAACTAACACTTTTAAATGTCCACCAAATAAACTCCTTAAAAAAGTTTTTAGTTACAGTTCTCTTTTTGTTTAGAAATTATTTTCGATGATCCTCCTTGCTTGTCCCACAGAACGCAACTAACTCGTAACTAACCGAGTAGAATAAGTAGCCAGTCGGTAAATGCGTAAACGGCAGGTTACCCACGTGCGTTTAACATTAGTGAATCGTGACTAAAGGCAAACGTTGATAATGATTTAATTGGTAATAACTTTACTACATTCACAGCAAAATAAGGTTGCTCGTCTGTTTAAGAAGTTATTGTAGAAATCGGAAAGAAATAATGTAATTTTAATCTTGACTTCAATTACTGACTTGACTATAATTATGTTAAAAAGGACTTTATTGTGACATTTGACGGATCATATGTTTTGTTTTTATATTACGTAACTCATGCGTCGATCAAGAAAGTTAGGAAAATACCTAACTTGGCATTCCATTATATCGTTTATACATACCTATTACTCGAATGAGTATTCAGTTAATTTCAACAAAATATCAACAATAGAAGTTACAACACTTTCGGTTTAAGAATTAGCCACAGATAACTATTTACAGTAGACAGTTTGTATACAAAACTATGACTCTTGATAGAAATTCACTATTTACCAAGAATAAGTGTATCATCTTTTTTAGCCCGTCTTCTAAAAAACCCCATAGTTAAAGACTGTTTCTATAAAAGATAAAAATAGCAATAGTATGAACATGAATAGGTCTGTATGTGATACCTCAAGGTTATAGCTATTAACATACTATATATGCAGTAGGTACTATACAGTTAAATGGAGGACATAGTAAAGATGACTGGACAATGAATAGTTTAAGTGTTGCGAGTGAACGATTCTAACTGCTATGCTGAGGACGCGACGGCTATGTTTATCTGGTCGCTTACCATCAAGTTGGTCATAATTATGCTTGTAGATATTTGTCATCTATTTAACATACAAAAATGTACTCACTAATGTAGAAGACGCAGTTGACAATCACCATGATCACAGTGAACATCAGCATCATGAATATGGCCGGCAAAGTTGTTATAAGTACCAAAGCAATCGTCTCGTTCATGTTTCATGAAATTAATTTATTTTTCAAAAGTGTATCTACTGACGCGAACACAGCCGCAAGTAATGGGAATAATGTACGATAAAGAATTATTAATAATCACAATGATAAGGTACGTACTAATCGAGCAAATTCTTTTTTGTTTCGAAATAGATTATGAATTTCGTTGGACGTAGGTCTTTTCTAGCTAGAAACGTACTATGAACTAAGGAAAAATAGTGTGAGTGAGCGGGACGATTAGCAAGAAGATAGATTGTAGTTAGAAGTATATAAAGATTTTGTGTCGTTTATAAAATAATTCAAAGTATAAGGACGAGTTTTTCAATTGTTTTATTAAAATCTATCAAAATTTAATAATAAAATAAATGTTTAGTTCATTGAAACTTAGTGGCAATATGAATATTGATCCTTTTATGTTATTTAAAAGAAGTTTAGTGATTAACATACGACGATCGAACTATAATAAAATGCAGTAAGTAACTAAAGACGACAATAAATATAGATAGGTAGTCAGTTTCATGATTTTAAAACTCGATTAAAAATTATAAATCCTTGAAAATTAAGGGCTAATGAGTGTTACTGTATTTTTTTAAGACAAGTAACAAGTCTACTGCAATATCAGATACTAAACTTATCTGATGAAGTTAATTTTCTCTACTAGCGAGCCCATGTAGGTATGTCACAGGAAGCAAATAATCCACTTGACATATGAACTGGGTGCATTGACCTGACCTACAGATAGTGACGCTAATTTGTACTTGAGAAAGAGTTACTAGAGGCTTTAGAAAGATAACAAGAGGTGTCTCATATCATCTGGAAGTTATTAATGACAAGGTGTACACAACAATATCAAATTCGTAAACTTATAAAAACAGGACGAGAGAATACGAAGAATAAAATTTGATATTATAAATTCGAATGACATTAAAAGAGTAGATTTGATGAAATTAATAAAACTGGTCAAGTGCAAGTCAAACTCGCATACAAAGGGTCCGTATTTTTGTAGAAAATTAAAACATTAGATCGAGAAAAGAAACTTAAGAAAATGTTACCAAAAATTAGAGGTTTTTTTTAAAATTTATCAAAATTCAAACAGAGTCAAGAATAAACAGTGTGAAAATAAAATTAACAGATTATTTAAATATTTTACTCACCACAAACAAACTTGAAAATGTACTTTAAGCCGATGCAGAGTAAAAAAACTGTGGCGATGATACTCGGAAGAAATAATACACTCAATGTATCCATATTTCAAAGTTAAAACTTATTAAAACTCTTTCAATCCCTTTTTAGTTAAAATCTTTAGAGCTTATTACATTTTGAAATTTAAAAATTGATATAGATCCCAATTTTGTCCAAAAGTTATGTTAAAACCTGAATGAATATAACTGGATTTTCCATGATAAAAAGCTTTGTGAAATGTAGTACCAGCTATCGCGGCTATCAGGGAAAAGGATAGCTTTGATGGAATCCCCGTGTTACATCGATAATGACTGGGTATCTTATCAATGGTGTATTTATCTATGGAAAAATGGTGAAAATCTGTATTGTTGTAACGTCAAAATGGTGTGAGGCGATGTTAGGCATAATATGAAATTTAATTTCACCAAAAGTTATAATAGGTATTTGAGTTACTAGACACTAACTGAGAACTCTATTTTACGAAATTAAATACAATCTCTTAAAGTAAACTTTAGAAAGTACAAACATACATCGTTTTGCATGATTGTTATACGTATTTTTATTTTGCGCAGAAACTGCAAAATTTTTACTAAGAATTTACTAGAAAAGCCTTAATGTATCATGTTTTAAGGCTCAATTGCAGTTATTTCGCTATATCTCAATTAAACTGAAATTAGTTTCACCCATACAGTGATGAAAGCTAGTTTTGTTGAATCGAGTTTGAGAATTTTTTGTATTGGTTAATTATGAATGTTAAGGCTTATTTTATTTTAAAAAAGCTCTAAATAAAATAATAACACTTTTCGAGTTCTAATCACGGCCGAAGCTCAAAGACATCTTTTGCCGCACTTAGCGACTTGTTGTCTTATTCTATTGTTATCGTGAATAGTAACACTATTAACTTTAATCAAACTTAAAGATTCATTAACGCCATGAGTGCAAACGTAAGTTGACTTCCCTATATATTAAATTATATGAGTCCGTTGCATCATCATCACCAACATATTTGCCATTTTTCGTCATTCATCATGCTTTGAGACATTGCAGTGACTTACTTTCATTGCGTCATAATCTGACTAATAGGTTTTATGCGAAGATTAATGAAGTACTGTCTATCATACATACACCAATTATTATTAATATTATTTTATCGATTAATATTTTGTAATTTTAAAAGAAACATGAATGTATCTTTTTTCTTTTTTTTCTTTCCTAAGTACCTTAAATTTCATTAAAATAATACCACTACTTGACACTAGATGGCACTGTAACCATTTACGGACCTAAGTATTGATAAATACAATTTATCGAATTATTCAGTGGGTCATTAAATAAATTATCAGGTACTATTTATGTAAATACCTAAAAAAATAACGGATTTGAGGGTTTAAGTGTTTATAGCTAAATATGGGGAGAATTCGTTGAAGCATTAACCCCTTTTTGTTGATATTTTAAACATAACCGCATCAAAAGTAAAGTAAAAAAATTACAATATTTCGTCGGATTACTGAACACAATGTACTTTCTATACTATCCGCAGATTATATTAGTTTCCTAATTAGCTTACCAATATACGTCACCAAATAAAATTGATAATGTTAATTATAAATCGTTCAATCATGTTTTTTTATCAGATAATGTTATTAATAGATACAAATGGAAAGTTTGTTTATGATTAAATATAAATCTTACAATTTTTTATCATGTACACACATACATACACATTGCCCGCTTGATGGTTAACGTACATCATAGCTTAGAGGCGCATGCGATACAAAAAATACCACTAATCTCTTATCTATTAGACAAGTCCGTCCGTCTGTCTGTCTGTGGTGCTGTTTCAGCGGCCAAACCGTAAGAGATAGATAAAGAGAATATTTAAGTTATAAGTTAAGAATAGTCTGATAAGACTACAATCCCGATTTGAGTAACGTAGCACTTCCGGTTTTCGAGAAATCACGAATTTCAAACGAAACCACACAAAATCTCCGAAGTTCTCAATTAATTAAATACATTTTTTTTTAAATCGGGTTTTGGTGAACATTTGGTTCACTGGTTTGCTAGTTCTATAATATTATATTAAAAATATCCAATCCCTACCTAGGGTTGCCAGATGCTGGCTTATTAATTCCGGGACATTTGCACTCCCCCCCCCCCCCCCCCTGAATAAATAAAGCATCAAATGAAACCCCCCCATCACCTCCCAGAATTAATACATCTAGCGGGCCAGCGGTGTCATTTGTTATTAGTTTATTTTGTTACGAAACTAGCATTAATTACGAGGTCTATAATCTGGGATCCTTTAAAAGAGGCGTGAAGAAGCAACGGCCGGCAGGGTGAGGATGGCTGGTGTGGCAGGTAGAACTGCTGTATCAGCTATCTTCGCGTCTGGACTTCACCCTTACTTAACATCAGGTGGGGTGGAGTCATTTGTCGCACCTATCTATAAAAAAAAATACTGGACACGGGACAAGACTAGGGTTCCCACCTTTTTTTTGTCCAAATAAAGTACATTGGATATTAAAGGTAGAAAAAAAAGTACATTGTGTCCAAAATAAAGTACTTCTTATTCTTCTTTATTAGTAAGCTTAAAAATATATTTTACGTTGCTACTAGCAACTTTTAATATATAATTTGTGGCTACTAAAAATCTGTAGTTCTTTTCCGCAATGGGAAAGGTCATATTACCAAGACATACAGTCACGAGAATGTTGCAGGAATTAGCTACGGGCGACATATTCATACTGTCTGTGCGTTTTACGCAAAATATCTTCCTATCAACCTCTTTTTGTATATTTTATGTAAAATTAATCCCCGAGTAATCAAATCATATTAAATAAAGTATTTTCGCGTACTTGATGTTGGCATAAAATATAGAGTACAATTACCCAAAATAACGTACAATACTTTATAATAAAGTACCGGTGGCAACCCTAGACAAGACGCAAAATTCCGGGACAATCCTGGATTTCCCAGCCGTCTGGCAAGCCTACTCCTCCTCGATGGAGCCCTGTGGCCTTACTAACCAAAAGATTCTCTTATTTTACTGTGGTCTTATAATATGTTTACATAAACAATATTTGTATTTAAATCATGATTTTTTAAAACATTATTCGCAGTATAAAACGCCTACCTTATACAAATAGCAAACACGCAGTTAGTAATATTTATTCGTGAAAGATCATTCATGTTCAGTATTGTTCACAAATTGATAATATTAACCAAAGAAAATTAAGTTTACTTTGGTATAAAACAGATCCAGTATAGCAATAAAAAACGACGGATTGCACTCCGGGAGTGCCGGCAGAAGTGAAAACTTGAATATTAACGTTGTGCATTTTAGATATTTTGGAATGGTTAGGGAATAATTTTGTACGAATTACTTTAATTATCAGTATAAAAGTACTATAATTTATGTGGTAGAATACAATATTTACTTATTGCGCTATCGTACACAAACATGACAATTTATATTACATTAAAAAGTTTATCTCCCAGAAAAATGAACTTACATGACTCACATTTAAGAGCACCTAGCGACATCTATTGTAAAAAAAATGCATTTTCTTCTCAATATAGCTGTTGCCTGGACGTCCTAGTTAGAGACTTATTATTATAATACGATAAAATAAAATATAACTATGTTTCGTCCAATACAATTGAAAGTTAACAAACTTTCCAATTTTATTGTTTTCGCCTTACGAATTTTCGATCAGGTCACGTGTCCTGACGCGAGTTTAACATTTTTTACCCATTACAAAAAAAGTGTACAACGCCGCTAAAGAAGTTTTCACTTCAAAAATATTCTTACAATATTTTTAAGCGTTTGATACCGGAATGGAAAATACTTCTCCAGCATTGGCTCATAAAATAAATTAATAATAATAATAATAAATTCATTTATTTGCATCACAAATTAATACAATTAAATAAGCAGACATAAATGATTATAAAATTAACAGTTCTTAAATAACTACTATGAACTACAATCATTAGTGAGTGACAGTGATGCAAATAGGCAGAAGCTCAGCAGTGTTTTTGCCTTAATTGACAAAATGCTGATTTTCAGCAACTGCCCGTAGGAAGCGCGAGGATGTAGGTACACTGCAAAGCTGGCATTGTAATTCCCTAGTCCCACACAAACACACAGATTATAGAAAGACACACAGATTATAGATTTCGTTTGAAATACTTAGCAACTCTCGATGGTAACACACTTTGCCGTAATCAACTCATTGTACAAAATACGTCATACGCACAACTGACGTTCACAAAGACGTAAGAGAGATATCGAGTCTAATATGTGCATGGTCGTATTGCGCTTGTCGCTATATACCGGCTTTCTGTGTAAATTTATTTTGTGAATCTAAATACCTTCTAAGACCTAAACACATAAAGACGAACAAATTTGTATGTGTATGTATCTAAATACATAATTTATACTTTTTGAAGTGAAAACTTCTTGGCGTTGTACACTTTTTTTGTAATGGGTAAAAAATGTTAAACTCGCGTCAGGACACGTGACCTGATTGAAAATTCGTAAGACGGATGGAGAGTAGACAGGCGTAGGAGAGGAAGTATCCCCCTCTCTTTCTACGGCGCGGCGAAAATGTATACCTGCGCCTGCTGTTTCGTTTAGGCGGCGCAGGGCGCTTGCGCGAATGTTCGTGTGTGTTTATTGTTTACACCGTGCCACGCGCATCCCACGAATGGTGACAGCTGATGACTCGACCGTCTGTGTAGTGGCCACACTGATGTGTATTCGTAAAATTCGTGAAAAAGTCGTCGAAATTATGGTACGATAGCGCAATAAATAAATATGAATTCTACCACAGAAAAGATAGTACTTTTATACTGATAATTAAAGCAATTCGTGCAAAATTATTCCCTAACCATTTCAAAATATCAAAAATGCACAACGTTAATATTCAAGTTTTCACTTCTGCCGGCACTCCCGGTGTGCAAACCGTCGTTTTATATTTTTTATTTCAAATACATAATAGTTTTTCATTTTATATTTAAAATATAAAATGCATATTTTCAAAATACTTTATTAAAATTTAACGCACACATGGACACAGACAGAGTTCCATAAACACCCACCCCCACGCCGTCTTTTGTTCGTATCACTCAAATGCCATTTGTCATTCAATGAACAGAGACAAAACATAGAATAACTAATCCAAGCTTATTCGTCGTTTATTAATAAGGGGGTCAATGACCAACGAAAAGTATTTAACCTTAGAGTTAAAACTCTCTAATATTTAATCAGTCTAAACAAATGCGGTAATCCATAAGAAATTTCTACCGTATCGCTAATAAAATATGTTTAACCTAAATCTAGATACACACTGGATACTATTCGCTACTACTAACGCCATCTAGGCAAACGAACGCGAACTAAAGATGAATTTCTTCAAATCAGTGGTAATCTAAATTCAAAACTTCTTCCTCACCTAGTGTCGGGTATAGGCCTCTTCGTGGTCTCTCCACGCGACCCGAATAATCGCTAAACGCATCCAGGTCTTGCCCACTATCTTGGTGACGTCACCAGGATCAGCGCATAGATTGCCTTCCCACTTTTCTTTGGCCAGTTCTTGGTCTCTACTTGGCAATCTTACGAGTCCACAAGGAAATTAAATTTCGAAAATTAATGTTATTCATTTTTCTCATTTTATCTAGAGCACACCCATAGGGTATCCATTATACTATGAGAATAATATGGAGATCAGTATATGAATAGTTTATGTATTGCGTTTATTCTTAATATATTTGAACATATCCAAGGTTCTAAGTAAACGAAGAGGCCTCTTTGAAACAATTAGTGGTACAAAAAAATGGGTGCCAATGAGCAATAGGGATGATGACAAATTTTATTTTCTTCGTTTATCGGGTAGATTATCAAAAAGTATTGGACACGTATTTTTTCTTTTTTCACATAATATAAAGATTGCAGAGATATATTGATTTGAAAAGTTGCATGACCTCACATTTGAGTACACTTCTAAGGGAAAATTCACTCAAAAGTGACGTCACGAGCCCCTACTCCCAAACTTTGACGCGCTATAACTTTGTCATTTTTTGGTTGATTGCCCAAAGAAAAAATATGTGTCGATTATTTTTCGATCATCTAACTGAGGGACTAAATAGAATTTCGTTACTGTACCCCGTCATCATGCCTATTCAAAAGCAAGTCTCCAGAAGTGTTTGACTACAAAAAAGTATCAATCTGAGAAAGACAACTGGCAACATTTTAAACTGTTAACATTGTTTTCTTAGATATTCATTTTAAAGCTAGGTTTAAAACCTATCAAAAGCCTAATGCTATATGCTTTAAAAATATTTTTTTGATGTGTAACATATTTTCTCTCGCTTTTTGCAATTTTCGGGGGTGATTTCATGAAATGGGAGGCAAGTGCGTAACAGGGAGTCGGGGAAGCGCGCGCTATTTGACTTAATTTCAGAATATAATGTTAAAATTGCTTATTTCTTCTGTTTCTTGAAAGTTGGTTTTCGTTCTTTTTACATTAAGGTGAGTTACACATTTTATGCAACTGTTGCCGCAATTGCATTTGGCCGTTAGCCCGAATTCGGATGCACGAAAGACATTCGTCAAATTCGGGCACCCGAAGCAATATTTACACTGGACGACGGGGTAAACAAAAGAAAAGTACTCGGCTCCGTTCTTTTACACTAGTCGTTTACCCGAATTCCATTGGCACTCGTATTCGAGCTAGCGACCAAGTGTAAAAGCATCATAAAGCTCGCTTGTATTTTTGTCTCTCTTACATTTTTGATGTCCTGCCACCCCGCTTTGGGCTACCTGTATCGCGTGAAAATATTTGTGTAAGTAATAATGCCTATCTAATACACAACTTACAGATGAAATTGCTAGCTTGAAAGTTTATTTAAATATAAATTGCTATTATTTGTATCTTTTGTCTTATTTTAACAATAGTTCTACGAATATATATTTTATATTTTCTTAGTAAAAGCGTTAAATGTATTCTCAGTATGACCATAGAATAAAATTATGTTTTCAAGGCCAAAGACATCAGCAAAGTAAGAAAAAAAATAGTACAATTACCTGAAAAAAGTTCCACCAAATACAGGATTATCCCAAGAATTATCAAAATTATCACAACGTACGAAACATAACTCATTTTTTTTTACTTTTATTTAAAAACTACACCAAAAGAAAGGATTTTTCGATTAGGTATAAGGTTTAATGATATTTTTACGTATTAACACAAATTTTCTACCTAGCTTCATCACTCAATGAAATGTGGGTGATTAATAAAAGTTAATACATGTTTTAATCTTCCGTTAAGGTTAATTAAAATGCGATTAGATTAAGCTGGACGTATGTAGGTAGCGTACAATCAATGACGATACAGCTTATACACTCGATAGATTTGCGAATATTATGATCTCAGTTTAAGCTAACATAATTAATGAAAAGTAATGAAAAAGCAAAATAGGGGAAAAATAGCCCTTGCTGAGTTTCTTGCCGGTTCTTCTCAGTACAAGGTCTCCCGCCGTAGATTTACGAACCGATGGCGTAGCGTTTGACTTTCAAAAGAACTTGAAACAGCCTAGACTGTGTCTATGTAAAAATAAGAAATTTAAAAAGAAGCAAATATGTAAAAAATCATAGGAAATAAATAAACAAGAAAAATGATTGTAAAATAGATATAAGAAATTAAAAACTCAGAGAAACGAAAATGTAAATATACATAATAAGAAAAAAATAGGTAATAGAATTATGAGATAAGAGATAAAAAAAGAAGCATAAAAAAATAAAACAAAAGAATGGAAAACAGAACAGAATATAAAGACCTGTAACAAAACGGGGATTAATAATTAAAAAAAAACAGCCTAGACTGAATAAATGAGTTTGAGTTAATGAGTTAACGTTTTACGATGGAAACATTAACTCATTAACGCCTTCGCTTCCCTTCGGAGAGGAATATTATTATTATTTTAGATTTTTGGGGCTATGCAGACCTAACAGGACAGTAGTCACTGCGACCTATAAGATCTATTATGACTCACTACCAAGTTTAAAGTATGTCTTTTAGCCCGATAGCTTCCAAGAAGCTCAAAATGTTTTTAGCTTTTAGAGATTTGATTTTCTCTGGGCGTATTATTATGTGTCGCCCCAAATTAATACTACGTTTGTAGATGAGAGGCCCACATTCACACAGAAGGTGTTTTGGTGTTTCACGTTCCTGATTGCGGTATCTGCAAACATCAGTGTCACTTGATTTCATATGTAATTGGTGTCTGTTGAGTTTGCAGTGTCCAGTTAAGGGTCACAGGAGACTTGTACATTAACGCAATTCCACCAATGCCTGGTTCTGGCCAAGACTTGTATAGTATTCATCTCAAAAATGCGCGGAAATCAAAACTAAGTGGGTACAGAACCTAGGCAGAACTTTTTAATTTTAAAATGCAGTTGTTGAATACACAATAAAAATACAGTTATTATTTTTATTGTTTTAAAGCATGTAACTGCTTGATGGTTAAATCTAAAGAAAATATAACTAGAAAAAAATCCACGCGGACCAGGCAGCAGACGGGACTCGAAACCGCACTCTTCGCAATCCGGGCTAATGCACTGACCAATTATGCCACCGTGGCCCTCGCGGACCACGTCGGAATTCTTCTAGCTATTCTTAAGCTGCAAGGCAGCGCATCTTCGCATTATAGGTAACCCACAATGTCAAATGAATACTTTTACAAGTATTAAACATTTGAAAGAAGAAATAGAAGAAAGGTCAGTGCATTCGCCCGGATTGCGAAGGGTGCGGGCTCGAGTCCCGTCTGCTGCCTGGTCCGCGTGGATTTTTTTCTAGTTATATTTTCTTTAGAATAAAAATACAGTTGGTACGAGTGTTTAGTTTTTTCAAAAAATATCTTTCGTTTTGAAAGCCAGTTCGAAATTTGGTTTCCTTGGTTGACATGCTTTGTAGTAAAACATCGTTCCATTCTTAATTACACGATAGATATGATTATACTATACTATGTAATTTATTTGGCCGCTTAACCACAACAGATGTGGATTTTCATACACTTTTGCCGGCCGCTGCTCGCATGTGTTTGGCCAGTACTGAATAAGGTTGTTAAAGTAATACTCAAAAAGCATATTTAAGAAATCTTATATTACCTTGAATATTAGTCACCATACTCCTCCGAAACGGCCTGAGCGATTTTTATGAAATTTTATATGCATATTCCGTGGGTCTGAGGATCGGCTACTATCTATTTTTCATATCCTTAAGTGATAATGGTTGTCCACTGTAACGTAGTGTTCTGAAACCTACAATGCGCCTTCGCACCAAAATTCAAACTATTGGGTATTGTAACATAGTGTTCTCATATGGATGAGGAGGAATGTTATCCCAGGAAATTGATAGAACACTACGTTACACACCCCTAAATTTTTTTTGGACTTTTTTTTATAATTTGGTTTTAATACATATAACGCTACATTTTCTCTTCTACCACCTGCCCCTATTTTTATGGCGGTACGAAGTTCGCTGGGTCAGCTAGTAATGAATATAATATTCAAACCCCGCATTTGTTATAACGGTTTTCGTACCTTCTATATCCTGTCATTTCAGCCACCGTTTTTTGTTATTATGCAGGCATAACCTCTATTTACAGACGTTGGCGCCCTTAAGGGGCAAACCAATGAATGAACCTCACGCCTAGCCTCTCGCAAGTCTCACGGGTGCGAAACGGAGAAGCCGTTAAGCGGTCCGCGCGGCTTCAGAGCGCTTACGGCATACTATCCGCTTAAAAATCCTGCGAATACCCTCTACACTTCACCGCGTCTCCGCACCCAACAGTCTCCTAGCAGGGATCGACCTATATGTACCTTTATATGTGTATAAATTGTTTTGAGATCACGCTCAACTGTCGAATTATTATGAAGTTTGACATTTAGACGCGATACAAACCTGATATAATGTAAATTGTGGAGCTCATGCTACGGGGACAGGTTATTATGTGGTCGTTCTTGGTCACGGGGCAACTCCAGTCGCCAGGTACGAAAACCACTATTACAAATGCGCATTTAAACCCGTCAAATACTTATTATATTTATAATGTAAATTTCAAAGACTTTAATAGTTTTTGTTCTCAGGCATAACATAATAAACATATAGAAAACAATACTAGAAAAAATTTCACGCGTACCAAGCAGCAGACGGGACTCGAACCCGCACCTTTCGCTATTCGAGCGAATGCACTGACCATTATGAAGGGCCGCGGTATCATCACCCGCATAGCGAAGAGTGCGGGTTCGAGACCCGTCTGCTGCCCAGCATTTTTTTCTTTAGATTTATACATCGAGCAGTTACATGCTTAAAAAAAATTCAAATTCAAATATTTTTTATTGCGAATACAAGTAATATTGTGTTGTGTTCAAGTATACAAATTATATTATGTTCAGCCATATTCTGTCTTGTTGACATGACATGACATTTGAAAAAATATAACTATAAATATAATAAATCTATCTCTTCAATCATTCTACGGCTGCTAACTGCTTTTAAAATTCCTTAGACATTAACAGAGCTTTTATATCCCAAAAACAATGCATCCGAGCTATATGCGATGTCCCGCAAATGACATCATGCAGGCAACTATTTCCCAAATTAAAATTACTTACACTTCCCACTTCTTATATTTTGGAATGTTGTATATTTGTTAAGACACATCCTTATAATTTTAAATTTAAAAGGATACCTGCAGATTAGGGTGACATCGTGATAGATTGATATTGCCCAATATGCGTACTCAATATTACAATAAAAACTGCTATCCGAATTGTATAAAAATCTACTTATAATAAGTTGCCACGCTTGATAATGGAGCTTAGTTTGCCTATATTTAAAAGGAAGCTTAAAATGTGGTTAATAACGAAATGTCTTTACTCAGTTAGAGAATATTTAGAAACGAAAATTGACATAGAATAAGTAAAATGACATAAGTACCTTTAAATTTTAGAATAAATTTAGTTTGACATTAACATGCCCTGTCGTTGGCAAAATGGACGAACTAAATGAAAATCACCACCAAAATGTATATACTCTGTTTTGTGTGAATAAATAAATTTCACTTCATTTCATTTCATTTCATTGGTATTCTAGCAACACAAAAATTTAAAGTTTGAACTACTCACTGTTCCGCAGCATTCTAGTCCAGTAAAATATCATGAACGTCAACAAGTACAGCAAGTAAGTAATAATTGGCACCAAAATGACACATATCAATTCTATCAGCTCAACAGCCATCACCATGTAAGTTTTATAATTTATTGGAAAGAATGTACGAAAATGAGACGCAGTGCGGCGCTCTCTATGAATAGATACAGTTTAAAGATGTTAATTAGAGAACACACAAAACATTTTTTTTCTGACGTTAGCGGCGTACAGATAACGATGACAATAAACAGGGATGAATTCAGGGGAACCGGGGCGCCTTTTGAAGACTTCTGGAATATATTCGAGTGTTGAAATGAGACGGATGAAAACTCCACAAAAACGAAATCAATTATAAACTGAATTTTAACAAGTTTTCTATCCTTGGATAAAACCCAATAATATATAGATAATGACAAAACGATGTCAAATGAATACTTTTTCAAGTATTAAACATTTGGAAGAAGAAATAGCAATTATAGTTATGATTTTATTTATTATTAAGCATTTAACTGCTAGATGTTTAAATCTAAAGAAAAGTTTACTAGAAAAAAATCCACGCCATCCAATCTAGGAAAATTTCGACGCGGCTAATAGGGCCGTGGTAGCATAATGGTCAGTGCATTCGCCCGGATTGCGAAGGATGCGGGTTCGAGTCCCGTCCGCTGCCTGGTCCGCGTGGATTTTTTTCTAGTAAACTTTTCTTTAGATTTAAACATCTAGCATTTAAATGCTTAAAAAAAATCATAACGATATTTTTTATATTAAAAGGGTGGCAAACAAGCATGGCCCGCTTGATGGTAAGCGACTATACCCTAAAGACGCTTCCGATACCAAAAATATCACTCGTGCCGTTGCCTACCCTGACCCCATCCCCTACCCCGTGGAGCCCCGGACCTTACTCACCGACAGAAACACAATACCACCAAAGTGTAGCGTTATTTTACTGTGGTCTTCTGTAAGAGGGAGGTTACTTGTCTAGACGGGCGCTTCAATTCGAGCGGAGAATCCGCTATGCCATACCTCTCTTAAATATATCAAAATTAAATATATCTTAATGATGTATGAAAATGATTAAGCGTTTTGAGCAGGAACACTTCATTAGATAAGTGTTTTTTATTTGTACTATTCATAAAAAATAGTAGTTCCTTTCTATCAGGCACTCCTATTCGAACATAAAACTCTACTCTAATTCACTTAACACTTAATCAATAAAAATAATGTAAAAAAGCCTTTTTTTTTATGAAAATCTAAACTGAACTAAGCCAAATTATTATATTTATAATGCAATGCAGAAGTTTAAAGGATACACATGTGAATTATCTTTATTGAAATCGGAAGCGCAATAAAACTCTTTTGTTAAAAAGAGCTTTTACATCTATTTGTATATATTTGTATAAATAAATGTAAAAGCTCTTTTATCAGTATTGATAAGTGTATTCTTTTCTATTTCCTAACCAAACGCGATAAAGGCAATCTTGACGCCCCGTGTCGCCCCTAAAGCCTGCACTGCTATTGAGAAGGTATTTGAGGTTTTTCTTCTCGTTAGATAAGAAGAAAAATTATACAACATCACGCTGATAGCACATTCAAGGATTATAACGAAAAACAATGTAATAAGTATTGTTAAATATTAATTTAATTGTAGAAGAAACAAAACTCACAGCATTAAAAAAAACACGATGCAAAAGAAAATTAAAAAGGTATATACTTAGTAAATTGATGTTATACTTTGGCTTATAAATAGTGGAAAATGAAAAAGTCTTTTCTTGGCTTGGAATCGAACCCGGGCCGACAGCGCAGCAGGCGAGCTTTCTACCACTGAATTTACCATCGATTGTTGTTAATAAGGACTGAATTATTTAATAACCTTTAAAAAATGTAATGCGCCTTACTAAAGATGAACAAAAAATTGGGTCATTGTAAAAAAAAGTTTAACTTGAAAACACAATTAACGACGGCCAGTTTCAATAAATCTAACTCTAGTCAGAGCTTCGTTACCATGTTATTTTTATTGCTAAAGATGCCCTCCGGTTTCGGCCAATTTAACTTATTGAAAAAGGTTATACTAGGTCTCCCTTAATCTTTTAAGGGTGATCTGTGGTGGTGGTGTTTAGACAAATGCTGTCGCGGACTTATTTATAGAACTTTTAAAGAGGATCAATTCCGTCATGCGTGATTATTGTGTGTCTTTTACCGCTTACGCAACAGGCCTAAAAAGGAATATTTCTTCCCATTTTTGCAAAAAAAATCATTGGTGCTCCGCTCCTATTAGTCGAAGCGTTATGTTATATTAGTACAGTCAATCTGTCGAAAAAAAGTGTTTCAGTGAAAAAAAAACCTAAAGGGTAAGTCTTGTTTTTTCTGTTGCCAAATGACGTCAGTAAGCCACCTTGGCGATGGGCATGTTCAACTCGTAGGCGTTATTTGAAAAACTCAAAAAAACCCTCAAAAATTTTTTGAAACGCATTTTTCTTGTTTTGTATGCATTTTAGAAACTTTTTTTTTCGACCATAATTGTAGAGGGCGTTGAGTGCTACAATTTATGTCATTGTTGCAATCTCGTACAACAAAAAATGCGCATTGTAGGTGGCGCTAAAGTCTCAAAAAAGTGTTTTTTCACTTTTTCACCCTGAAAATATCATTTTAATGGAAAACTTCAAATGGCAAAGTTGTTTCGTACATAATTACCAACAACTTTTGTATAAACATTTTTTTTGTATTACTTACCGTTTTCAAGTTATAAATTGAGTTGGTATGAAAAATCCAATAGAGCGGTTTTGGGCAGTTCAAGTACACATTTGCAGTGCACATTTCAATGTACGTTTTACTATTTTTTATTTTTTTTCATGATTGAAAAACAAAAAAAAAATAAAAAAAAATAAAAAAAAATAGTTTTATTTTTTTTCATGATTGAAAAAAAATTAGTAAAAACGTACATTGAAATGTGCACTGCAAATGTGTACTTGAACTGCCCAAAACCGCTCTATTGGATTTTTCATACCTGCGCAATTTATAACTTGAAAACGGTAAGTAATACAAAAAAATTGTTTATACAAAAGTTGTTGGTAATTATGTACGAAACAAATTAGCCATTTAAAGTTTTCCATTAAAATGATATTTTCAGGGTGAAAAAGTGAAAAAACACTTTTTTGAGACTTTAGCGCCACCTACAATGCGCATTTTTTGTTGTACGAGATTGCAACAATGACATAAATTGTAGTACTCAACGCCCTCTACAATTATGGTCGAAAAAAAAGTTTCTAAAATGCATACAAAACAAGAAAAATGTGTTTCAAAAAATGTTTTGACGGTTTTTTTGAGTTTTTCAAAAAACGCCTACGAGTTGAACATGCCCATCGCCAAGGTGGCTTACTGACGTCATTTGGCAACAGAAAAAACAAGACTTACCCTTTAGGTTTTTTTTTCACCACTCAACCTACAGATTGACTGTACTATATAGCCTTCTTCGATACATGCACTACCCAAGACAAAAAGAATTTCGCAATCCAAATTCAAATGGTGGTAGGCCCTCAGAATATCCTTATCTTTTAATAAAGGCCTTATTTAAACTAGCCGTTAGTCCACTTGTCTATTTTAGCCAATATATGGTAAGATATTAAGATTACAGCTTATAATAAACTAGAAATGATCAAGGTAATGTGTAGGTACTGCGGCGATCTACCATGAAGGGGTAGATCCCGGGGGCGAATTATTGAAACAACTTTGATTTGATATATTTATATTTGATTTCAGGCGAATATAATAATTGAATTTTATCTATCAACGTGTGGTTTGGTGCCTCAAGTCTATATGATGTGGAATCTTCTATCAAAAGACAGACAATTCCTAATTTCAATTATAAATTTAACTTTTTAATATAACTGCCAGCCGTAGGCATTACATGAACAAACAGTTTACCCAAACAAGGAGGCTGTAACGTAACGGACGTTACAGTACAAATACCAATTAATTTAACAAAAACTTATACTGCAATGCAGATAAAAATCAGCTTGTGATATATCTGAATAGTATTCGAGTAGCTCAATCTAGTCTTGACATAAAAATATATTTTAAGCATTCAATGCTACCTAGATGTTTATTTCTAAAATACAATAAAATACTAAAAATAAACACTCAGTCGATCCCATCTGAAACCAGGATCAAGTGGATTAGTTAAAGTATTTTTTTCTATAGATTTTTTAAATATTTTAACTTAAATTCATATCAACTTCTGTTCTAAGAGTTGGTTAGTTTTTAAATGACTGCTAAAAAGTATGTTTTTATACCTATACAGAATGTGCGTTTCTTTATGGTATAATATTGGATGTCGTAACAATCCTTAGATCGTCATAAGTGACACTGGCTATGGTTTTTTGAAAAAAGGCACATATTTAAATGGTTTTTTTTTATAGATAAGTCCGACAAATGACTCCACCCCACCTGATGTTAAATGTAGGTGAAGTCCAGACGTGAAGATAGCTGATACAGCAGTTTTACCTGCCACACCAGCCATCTTCACCCCGCCGGCCTGCATGTTGCTTCTTCACGCCTCTTTTAAAGGATCCCAGGTTGTAAGAGGGAGGGAACACGTGAGCGGGTAGAGCATTCCATTTACGGATAGTGCGACTAAGAAATGAGTCACCAAATTTCTTTGTACGCGTTGGAATTGTGGCCACAGTTAGACGGTGACAACGTAGGCCAGCGCGCGTGGTCCTCTGAAGGAAAGGAAAAGGTGGAATAAGAGTGAATAACTCGTGGTAATAATAATGGTACTGTCAAAGATAGGAATTTACCCTTAAAAAGTAACCTTATCTAACCTTTAGGTTACCAGTTAGTAGTTACCCCCCGAAGGAAAGAGGGGTGTTGTGAGAGTTGATCATTTTTTTTGGAATCATTTAAATATTTCCCAAAAAATAAGATGGCTAGAATAGAGATCAATTTTGGTTAGTGAAAAAATGTTTTTTTTTTCTTTAATTATTACGATATTTAAGGGTCAAATTACAGTCCCCCGATAAGCACATTAATTTGTAATGACTCTTTTATAACTTTGTCCGTCAATTCTTGACAGTGCTGTTGTGTTTTTTTTAAATTATTTAATATTCATTGACACAATTGACAAATCACTAGCAGGTATGAATAATTTGATACTTACATTTGGCGATTACTCCTGTAACAATGCCACAGCAGAATTAAGAAGCAGACGAGCATAATTAGCAGCGGCCATACAACTATTCTGAACCACATATTTATTATTATGTTACTCTTCTCTTCGCATTCATTGCTGTTAACGCCGTCATCACACATTTTACTATTGTTGATGAAGAAAAAGTATTACCCAAAAATATTACTAATTTAAGAATTTATATAATTTTTTTCTAAACGAAACGTAGAAACGTTCTTTATTTGAAAATCTACATTCCCGTTTTGTTTTTTGAATTTCGTATTAAATCTTTTTTTTTTTTAATTTATGTAAATGTCAATTTTAGGATTTTTCGCCAATGTTTTGTTTAACTAACTCGATGAACTGAAAACAGCGGTTGTGCAACCATGAAAAGCCATGGTGATTTTATCGTTTCCTTATCAATCGATAAGGGTTTGTGCAAATAAATGACTTTTTGTTGGCTATCAATATTGATGGGATTCTTATGTCAATTTCGGACGCATTAAAATCGGATTAACAGATATGATGATACCGGTTAAATTCGATAAGCCTAATTTGCGTTAAATTTATCTAATTTGTTTATGGACTTTTTGCTCAGCAGTTAAGGTCGTACGGCTGATAAGGTGACAGACGTTTTTCTATGAAGAGTATTTATTTACCATATTTAAAATTGCAAAAAAATATTGAAAATAATAGAATAGCAAAGGCGCTAGTTTGAATCCAGCCTTAAAAACTTGTACGATCGAAAATTTTATAAAAAACGAAAACAAATAAACCTTCAGCTAATTTGACATTCCGAAATCTACACAAACATTGCAATCAGTTTTCTTGACCAATGAAGTGAGTGTTACCCAATACTTGTCTATCACGGTAATCACACATGATTGGTATTACGTTAGGATTCGTCTCACGGTCGGTGTTACCAGAACGAGAAATTTTCCCATGAATAAAGTACTAATAGAAAATCTATTTATTAATGTCGGTGAAAAACATGCGCAGAAGTGATATTTGTAATAAAACTTTTTGTTTAAGTTTAATATAAAGTATACTAGTACACGTAGTAACTATTAAGTGTTCTGTGGTAGTGAAATGAAGTGAAAAGTAATTTATTCAGTCTAGGCTGTTTACAAGCACTTGTGAAGGTCAAGAAGCTACGCCATCGGTGGGCTAAACTACGGCGGGAGACCTTGTGCAGAGAAGAACCGGCAAGAAACTCAGCAAGGGCTGCTTTTTTATCCCTGTATTGATATATACAGGGTTGTCAAGTTGAAAAATGACTTCAGAGATATTTCTGAAGTCACCTTCCATTACATTATTTAGGATATAGATATATAGTTACAATAAATTTTATATTAAGTATATAGGAAGCGGCATTAGATAGGTACCATATTACTGTTACAAAAACTGACTAATACCCATCAAATAACATTACAAGAAACACTATGTCCATGCATTACGACCATTTAGATAATCATTAATTTTATAATAGCCCTTATTCATAAAAGTATTCTTGATCTGAGATTTAAATTTGGTTAGTGGAAGCTCAATCAGATCTTGGGGAACTTTGTTAAACAATGCAATAGTACATCCAAGAAATGAACCTCTTGATTTTTGGAGTCTGGAACATGGAACGGCAAGCTTGTTCTTAAATCTCGTGTTAAAGTTATGGGATTGGATTTTTTTTTGCAAATGCGTCATAGTTTTTTCTTACGTATATTATATTTTCATAAATATATTGCGATGCCAGTGTTTAAATATTAATTTCTTTAATTTTCTCTCTAAGATATTCTCTTGCCTTTTAATTATATATGGCGCGAACAGCTATCTTTTGCAGTATGAAAATACTTTCGATATTAGCAGCTGAGCCCCACAACAAGAGGCCATATGACATAACGCTATGAAAGTAACCAAAGTAAACCAATCTTACCGTTTCCACATCAGTTAGGAGTCTTATTTTTTTTAACAGCAACAGCTGCAGAGCTTAGTCTACTTGACAAGGCATCAATATGAGGATCCCATTGCAGATGCGAGTCTAAAGTAATACCCAGAAACTTTGTAGAATCCACTAACTCTACGGGCTCGTCATTTATATTTATATTACTATTGCCTCACATTAGGTAGAGTAAACTTAACACATTTTCTACAGTACCCAGTATTATTTAGAACTGTTATGCAATTACGTTGTATATGAATAAATTAATTTCATTTCATTCAGTAAATTCACTTTAAAAATGGGATAGCGGTTTAACATAGACTTCGAGTAAAATTTCAGGAAGTGTAAACATTTTTTTTAACTAATTATAATTTTTTCATATTTAAAAATCTTACAGTTTTATTTCAGGTAATAATTATTAATTGGGAAGAAATAAGAGGCTTATATGGCAACCCTGTACATGGTTATCGAATGGCGATGCACCTTGGCCGAAATGTGACCGCGTCGCGTCGCTCGGTCCCGAGAACTCTCTTAAAATGCCAATTACAATGTTCTGAGAAAAAAAATTGCTATTGCAAGTAATTTATCTATTGAAACTAAGGCATCTAGAAAACACTTAAATACCGAATTCAACTGTTCATTAAGAGTTTACTGATGAGAAGGTAGTCTTGTCTCTATTGCAATGAATTGTTTTTTTACTATTGTCAATTTAATACTAACAGTGGCATTGTGGCATTTAAATGTCATTGAAAGGAGGGGGCTGCTGGTGAATAATTAATGATAAAATGAGGATTACTAAGTACGTGAAATCTCCTTGCTAAAGGGAAGGTTATTATTTCAAATAACCCGGAAAGAGTCATAGGAAATTTAAAAGGATTATTTATACCTCCATAAATTTGGTTCAAGATCTTGAGGTCACATTGTAAATTCTAAGTAAGTACCTATATAGAAACAATAGGTAATTTTCACAAAATTCATTTTTTTAAGTCTTCATCTATTTATTTTATTCATGTTATTAGTATTTCTCCTAAATATATAAAGGTATAATTTATATTTACATTGTTAATTAACCATAATAAAATGTTACTAATAAGAAAAAAATAAGAAGTAAAAACGTAGGTTACGTTATAGCAAAGGTTTCTTAGCAAAACCTTATAAAACTGATATGCAATCTCTCTGACTAACTATGCAGTGAACAGCTGTGACAATGAAGCTCTTATAAATGCCGACTAAATTAAGGTGTTTGTAATTATTATAAGCTCATTTCTTAAGCTTGTAAGCGATTGCCATTGGGCATCGCCATTAACTATTCACACATGCGCTGCAATAGATATTTCACATAAAAAAAAATCGGTTACAAAACTTTAACTTAGTAGGCATTATCATTTTGGATGATATCTATATATATAAAACTCAAAGGTGACTGACTGACATAGTGATCTATCAACGCACAGCCCAAACCACTGGACGGATCGGGCTGAAATTTGGCATGCTGGTAGATGTTATGACGTAGGCATCCGCTAAGAAAGGATTTTGATCAATTCTACCCCCAAGGGGATAAAATAGGAGATGAAAGTTTGTCAATTTTAAACCGATCGGGCTGAGACTATAAGAAGAATCATAGATGAATGTCATTGTGTATAATACAAGCCTGACACGTAAACTGTAGTCTACACTTCAGCTCTACACCGAAGCGAAGCGAGGGCGGACCGCTAGTTATGGATATAAAAACAGTTGATGTTTTAATGTTAGCAATAAGTTGTTTCACAATCTTTTATAGAGGTTTTAAAGCATGGCTGTAGATAAATAAACAAAACGCATTATCGACCAATAAAAACGAAAAAGAGAATCAAGTCACATCAAAAACAAGCGCTCAAAGTAAGCTTCTTCCTGAATCCAAAACGGCTTTAATTTCACTTGATAACGAAAGCGTGACTTCAATCGAACGAACGACAACTAAAGTAGACACAAGTGGCGAGATCAGATGATAAGCCATGTCAAAGGCACCGCCAGTTATCACAAAGTTATTGGCAATAAATTGATTTTCATATATAGATAGTCATGTGACTAAAATCTTGAGTTTATATTTATGTAAAGTAGTTTATTTTTGGATGAGTAGATAAAGATGTGGAAACTTTACGTGCGTGCTATTAATAGAGCTGTCATTTGATATGGTAGGAGTGAGAGTGCATATTTAACCTTGGGCAATCTTAACTTGTATTTGGTGAACAACGCACGAGCCGCCAACTCGGTGAATAATAATAATAATAATATTTCCAACACTCACACCAATTAGCCTAGCCCCAAAGTAAGCACTGTAAGGCTTGTGTTATGGGATGCTAGGGTAACGGATAGAAATACACACAAGACAGTAACAACAACAGGGCCGCGCCCACAATCAATCAATAGGGTATTTGACAAGTTTTAGAAAACGATCTCACGTTATTCACTAATGTTCATAGAGCCCATAAAAAGTGGATATTCATCATTATATTGAGTATTTCGGTAAAAAAAACTAATTTAAAAACTCTATTTTCAAGTTGCCGCGGAAAACGTATCTCTGGACATTATGGCGGCTCACTGGTGTGTGACGTCACACGACTGTCATTAAAACGTCAAACCATACAATCAAATGTCACTTTAACCGGAAGTGTACTTGCGTGTGCGCCATTTTAGGCTCCACCAATCCAAAGAGTTTAGGGTCACGTGACAATAGACAATAAAACTATTATTTTTATCGTGGGTTTTTAGTAAAATTATGAATGTTTTTTCTGTAAAAATAGTAAAAACTCCTGCCAATTTTTATTCTAAATACAGATGCTAACAATTGGCACTTTATTTTTAATACTGTCAAATACCCTATTGAAAAAAACCCTTAAAAGTGGTCCTGGGCCCACGTGGTGGTTCATGGCCCAATCTCCCTATTCCATCCATAGGGAAGGCCTGTGCCCCAGCAGTGGGGACATTAATAGGCTGATGATGTTGATGATGATGACCCTAAAAGTTCCTGAGATGAGCTATATATTTTTAGCAACTTGGATGATCTCGCAGAACCAGTCTTATAATGTTTGTTATGTGTTTTTTTTATAAATAGGTCCCATAAATGACGCCATCATCTCACCTGGGGGCCAATCGCCTAACTGGATTGCTTTGGAAAACGCTATCGCTTACGATTTCATTTTGTTATTTCTAGCCCCCTGAGGTTTTCAAATGCCTCGCGCTCTTTTTTTTTCTTTTGCATTGGTAATAACAATGTTAAAGAAAATGAGCGTGAGGTATTTCGGCGGTTAGAAATAACAAAATGAAATCGTAAGCGATAGCGTTTTCCAAAGCAATCCAATTAGGCGATTGGCCCCCTGAAGTGCTTCTGTAAAATTTCACAGCAGGTGTAAAGTGACGATAGAGACCAGGCGCGAATACCTGGTACAGCGGTTCTACCTGCCACACCAGCTATCCTAGCCGGCCTGCAAATTGCTTCTTCACGCCTCTTTTAAAATAACCCGAAGGAAGGGAACATGTGAGTGGACAAAGCATTCCATTTGCGAATAGTGCGACAAAGAATTGAGTCTGCATATTTATTTATTCGCATTGGAATAGTGTGAATCTAAGTTCAATGGTATCTATACAAACTTATAATAAATCTGTAGAGAGGTCAATTCTGTACATGAAATATATTTTCAAAATAACTATCAGGGGGTGATTAGTGATCGATACTGATGCCAAAAATGCAATCAGAAAAATTTTTGTCTGTCTGTCTGTCTGTGTGTATGTTCCTTATAGAAACAAAAACTACTCGACGGATTTTAACGAAAGTTGGTACAATATATTCTTCATACTCCTGGGCAGGTTATAGTATACTTTTCATCACGCTACAATCAATTGGAGCAGAGTAGTGAAGGGAAATATTGGGAAAACGGGAGAAGTTACTCCATTTTTTAAGCTTCCGTCGCGTGTGCAGCCTTAATGGTTAAAGTTACATAGAAATCATGTATGACGGAAATATTCTACATAAAATTGTTGTTAATATAATTCAAAAATTGCTTGAGGTTGGAAGCGTCCTTACCGAAATAAACTTGCAAGGATAGTTGTAAAAAATGGAAAAAAACAATTTTGATCTTTATCCAAAATACTTTAGAAATATTTATATGAATTAAAAACATATATTGTCTAAAACTTTCTGAACCCTTCTCTGTAAGTTTAATTATTAAATTTAATTACGTGTACAAAAATCTCAGTGTGCAATATCTGATTGAAAAGCGGTATAAATAATTTTATTTAACTCTTAATAATGTTGAAAAGACTTAGAGCAATGCTCTAAGTGAAAAGATGATGTGAAGTTCCGCAGATAATCCGAGAAACTTTCATGAGAAGGAATCTCATTGTTATCTCAATTGTATGAATCATACAGTTACCTATCACTCTGTTTAGTAGGCATGCATCCAAATAATAGTGTTTATTGATAAAGGTTGATGCCGCTCTGCTTTGATGATACCGCCGCTTTGCTAATGCAAAACGATATAGGTCATGTGATTTGAAGATTACTCTTCCTTATGCTTCTCGAGTGGTGGATTTATTTACTTGCATATAACGAGATAAAGAATTATTATATTATAAAAAAACAAAACTTATAATCAACTGTTGTTATCTGTTTACGCATCACTATGAGGAACCTTTGTCCGAAAACATAATAATAAAAAAATTATAACCCTCCTCTCTTCGGCAGTCGGGTAATTAAAACGTGAACCAAAAACTTTATACAACTTTCTTTGTACCAATTTAAGTATATTTGGGGTACGGAAGAGGTTAAGTTTATTGCATGATTAAATAAAATTTTCATACCTACAGAAAGAGTGCACAAAGCTAATATCATCCATAGATACTAATAGACTACAGGCCCGTGGCAAAAAATAATGGGTCATTTGAACCACCAGAAGACCTATTTAGAAAGATAGAAGGACATTAATTAATAAGATTCAGCACTATGCCGTTACTGGTAAGCTGTCCAACTGAGTGCAGGTGAGAATTCAAAAGATCAGATAGAGGGAGTACATTTAGGTCATACATTTTTATACGGCATTCTTATCATCGATAGATCCATGAAAAATAATAAGAAAACACGTAGTGCCGTACAAAAATAGTGCACCACAAAGTCGTGAAAACTTCTGATTTTCCGATGATTTTCAGGCTAAATTTGGTCATTCGGTCGTGTACGGCATCGGTTTCGTACAGTTTCAATACCTCTTCTGATTCATTATTTTGCAATGCCGTACAAAAATCTTCTGCTTCATTATTTTGCAATGCCGTACAAAAATCATGCGAACTGAGGGAAAAGTCGAGGTTTGCAACTCCCCTCCCTTTCCATGGTCTGGGGGGTGATTTGACACAACAAATAATTAAATTATTTTAAAATAGCTGTTTAAATACATAATTACAGAACCTGAACGTAAACAATTACACAGACTTTGTTTATTGTTATTTCTCTATCGTCTTTTGCTTCAATAACATAATTTAAATCATCAATGAATAGGTAACATAAGGTACCAATATTCGTTCATTAACAACTTCCTGGTGACGTGATCATAGTCTTGTACTTACTATTGACCCAAGATAGCGGTAGTTTAAACTGAACAGCAAAATTTTACCGGCAAGGTTTACTCGTATGTACCAAAAGCTTAAACATACCGAAATCCTAATACACGCAAACTGTTAAGAAAATATACTTACACGTGCAATTTTTTAAAGGAGATTGCTCAAATTGGCCCAAATGTACAAAAAATATTGACATACACGGTAATTCTTGGCGTAATTAATACTTTATTTTACAGTCATTACATTTTAACGGACACCTTTGTATAATATATTCATTTTAAAAAGGATTTTTAATTTTACCGGTTTGGAAAACATACGAATCATTTTTAATGGCTATGGGTGTAGTAACATTCAGCCAAAGACTGATCGAATTTGTTTATATAACATCAAAACATATCTATTTTGTAAAGATCGATAAAATAAAACATTTTTTTTATTACACTGTGGTATTAATATCCAGAACTATATTATCATTTTCACTACATGCAAATGTGCTAAGATAATTATTATAGATGGTAGGCGACATCATCAAGTCTATTGCCATACATTTTTTGCCAAACACCTCCATAAACACATTATAAGGTTTGATATATTAATAATCTAAAATATGGTTATAATATAAACAACAAAAATAATGAAGCTACTAAGATATGGCTGTATAACCTAAATCTCTTAGCTTTCTTTGGTTACCGAGAGTTTAAAAGTTCCCTCTAATCTGTGGCTCATTCACAAACATCACACAGTTTCTGTCACAGAGTACCTTATTAGAACCGGAAATGCATAGATGATACCTGATTTTTAAAGTTACTCTTGTGCATTAACTTTAAAAACAGGCAACTATCTGTTAATCTACATGCTCTATATACCTGATTCTAATACATAATTTCGGTACTTGGCGTGATTTCCCTAGTTTACTATTTAACTTATTTGTGTTTTATTATTTTAATACCTATGTACCTATTTACAAACATAACCTCAAAATCATTCAGTGTATATGGTTTATAGAAGTTCTCAGGGGTGTCCGTCAATAATATTTGTTACTACAGTAATTTATATATAATTTCGAATTTAGGAAACAATGTTTCATGATTATTGGTCTTTAGGCCAAACATGTATGGAAGCTGAGCAATCTCCTTTGACTATAAATAGGTCGTGTTCTTATTTCGGTAACAGATATTAATCTTGTATTGATATATTTAAAATGACACAGTTTTTAAGACACACTTTTGATTTATCAAACGTCTCGGCGATTCTGCATTATCGCTACTTAGTCTACAAATTTCTGACGAAAACAACACGATTTAAAATTTGAACCAAATCACGAACTGCGTAGCTGAAGATTAAAAAAGCGGCCAAGTGCGAGTAGAACTCCCTCATGAAAGGTTCCGTAGCAGCAAGTAACATAATATAAAAGTTCTTGTAGTTCGTTGTAACTTTGGTCGATGTTTTAATAATAGTGTATTTATTTTTATTGATTTGTGATTTATCACGTATTAAAAAAACTACTTACTAAATAATAATAAATAAATATTTCCGACACTCACACCAATTAGCCTAGCCCCAAAGTAAGCACTATAAGGCTTGTGTTATGGGATGCTAGGGTAACGGATAGAATACATATACTGTACATATATAAGTATATTTACATAGATATATATTAAATATCCATGACTGGAGTACAAATGCTCGTATTCATCACACAAACATCTGCCCCCACCGGGATTCGAACCCGGGACCTCTCGCGTCGGCGACAGCCATGAAACCCGGCGTACAAACCACTCGGCCACGGAGGTCGTCAAACCAAATTTCGATGGAAGTTTGCATGGTAATGTATATCATATATTTTGTTAGTTTTATCATTCTCTTATTTTAGAAGTTACAGGGGGGGGGGGGACATATTGCATCACTTTGGAGGTGTCTGTCGAGCAAACTATTTAGGTAACCTCAATATTATTTTTGAAGACTTATCCATAGATAAACCCACACGTATGGGTTTGATGTAAAAAAAATAGTTTCAGTTTTAAGTATGGGGAACCCCCAAAATTTATTGTTTATTTTTCTATTTTTGTGTGAAAATCTTAATGCGGTTCACAGAATACATCTGCTTACCAAGTTTCAGCAGTATAGTTCATATAGTTTCGGAATAAAGTGCCTGTGACTTACGGACGGACATGACGCATCCATAAAGGTTTCGTATTTTGCCATTTGGCTACGGAACCCTAAAAGAGGAGTGATGTTTCAAAACGTCTGATACTATCTAACTTTAATCTTTATTAATCTTTTTTTGTTATTTGTTATGTCTTATCAAAATCTTAACTTAATTCTATGTTAGTGAAGTGTATGATTTTTATACTATCTTAAAAAGCGATATTTTTAAATGCACAGCAAATAACTTATCACCCATCAAGTTATTTACATCAAATAAATACTTTTTACATCAAAATAAATATTTTACTGCAAACAATACATTTGTTGAACAAAACTAGTGCTAAAAATAATTCAAAAATATACATCTACGTAATCTGTAGTACATTTTTTCCTCTAGTGCTCGATAAAAAACTTGTTTAATTGTACAGAAATATGATTTTCATGTCAAATATACTGATTGCACAGCAAATATACCGATTGCACAGAAAATTAACCAGGGCTTCACTAGCCTTTTAATAATAAATGTTATATCAGTATATATTGACGACCACCGTGGCCGAGTGGTTTGTACGCCGGGTTTCATGGCTGTCGCCGACTCGAGAGGTCCCGGGTTCGAATCCCGGTCGTTGTACTCCAGTCATGGATGTTTAATAGGTATTTATATAAATATACTTATATATGTACAGTATATGTATTCTATCCGTTACCCTAGCATCCCATAACACAAGCCTTATAGTGCTTACTTTGGGGCTAGGCTAATTGGTGTGAGTGTCGGAAATATTTATTATTATTTATTATTATTATTATAGTAACGCCGCGCCGTTAGTATCTAATGTGTACATAATAAGTTTGTGTATTAGGCCTAAAGATTGTATTTATATTTTACTGTAATAAATCCACAAAAATCGCTGTAGAAACATTGTTAAAGATAAATAAGTTAATCCACGAAGTGTTACCTAAACAAGCAAAAGCATGCAGGTTTTCGCTGAATCATGATTTACATTACTAAGCTGATAAACACTACTATTGTTTAAGAAAAACTTTTCGCCCTTTACATTTTACTTTCCATTAAATTTTCGTGATCACAATAGTTGAGAGGAGGTCAAACCACAAGTTTGATTTGCATAAACAAAGTGTAGTTTAAATCTGCATCTGCAATCTGCAATGCAGCTTAAGGCTAGGAAAATTTCGACGCGGCTAATAGGGCCGTGGTAGCATAATGGTCAGTGCATTCGCCCGGATAGCGAAGGATGCGAGTTCGAGTCCCGTCCGCTGCCTGGTCCGCGTGGATTTTTTTCTAGTAAACTTTTCTTTAGATTTAAACATCTAGCAGTTAAATGCTTAAAAAATAAATAAATCATAAAGTGTAGTTTTTTAAGTTTAACTTCTTTTCTGACGGGGTGTAAATGGAAAAATCCTATGGAAAAGATGAAACGGAAATGCGTAACGAGCGTCACACGACTATATATATGTGTGTGTGTGTGAGGGATGCGTGTGCAGCTCTTCGCGACGAGCATGAAAATTGGAGGGTAATTCGGCGAAGGCAGAAACGCTACGAGCGTCACACGCGACAATATATATCTAATATATACATATTTGAGTGATGCGTGCGCTGCTCATGTCTTCTATGCCTTATGCACCCCCTAATATTAGGTTATTTAAGAAATGAATTTCCACTTCAGTACCCCTAGCACGAACCATTATCGAATTCGAATAGTTTGCAAACCGAAATGTCAATGTCAAATTTTGTATGGAAACTTGAACAGCAGCGGCACAAAGTACGTAACGAGAACTAAAAATCAGTACACATTTGACAATGACATTTCGGACTCGCAAACGATACGAATACGATATTGGTTCGTGCTAGGGGTACAGATCTGTGGACCGTGCACACTAACTTTTCTTTTGTATTGGTTTGTTTTTTTGAGTTTAGCCTACGGAGGCACATTGGTTGCCTATGCGAATTCTAGATTCAGGCTCTTTCATGGTAAGTGATCCGAGGAATAGTTCCAGATAATACCCATAACACCATTGTACCACCGCACCACCCGTCACAGGAGTCGTGGTCACCCATATACTCTAGAAACACTGAAGTCCATAACTGTTCGTTTCCAGAGATCTTGTATTCCACGGACCATGAAATTATGAAAGAGCTGCCCTCCACGATGTGCCCTCAGTACTAAAATTTAAATAAAGTATTCTATAAGAGACAGCGGCTGTGTCCGCCTCCCACTCCTACACAGGCCACAAACACCAACACTACACAGCTCGCAAACTTGCATACTAGCTTAGCATTAGGTAGACCCCGCACCCGTAGGATAAGAGTGCGAAGACCCGATCTGGGTGGATCATACAGGTACGTATGGGTGCTTTTCCCCGCCCCCCACGACAACGGCTAACTAGAGCCGAGGTCCGAGTCTCAGAGAAGCCCTCTAGTTGAGCCGCCCCCCTCAGGTTCGAGTGGTGTAGAGGCTCCAGACGGAGATCAGACTCTCCCCGTGGGGAGATGCCATCCGCCTGGAATACCTCTAGAGGCACTCGCCAATTCTCGACTTGAGGTACCCTTAGGATCTCGCGGTCCCCAAACCCGGTGACGCTGTAAAGGTCATCTGCGACCAACAGCATACACACTCAAAAAAAGCGGCTGTGTCACTAGCATTGCTGACGTCCATGGTCGACCATAACCACTTAACCCGTCTGCCTTTAAAGACAACAAAAAAATATCTGTGACTCTCACCGTAGTATTTATTAATTAAATCAGGTTTATTCTTTGACAAATACCTTGTAATAATCAAAGTTTATCGAACCTTATTGGCAGTCTCATCACTTTTGTTCTGGCGGAATGTCTGTCACATGATAAACTTATCAGGTATAACGCAGGCTCCCTTGGCACTAATCATGATAATTTTATAACTGCAGTTGCACGATACGACATGGACTTATTAGCTATTAATGAAACCTAGCTTAGAGATAACGAGGAGGGTCGTGCGCCCTCACTACCCGGGTACCGACTGCGACACATTGACAAATACTTTGTAATAATCAAAGTTTATCGAACCTTATTAGCAGTCACCACTATTGTTCTGGCGGAATGTCTGTCACATGATAAACTTATCAGGCAGGTGATAAACTAATTAGCAAAACTACCACACGTAGACAATCGTAATCTAATTAAAACAAATATAAATAAATCAAGTTTCAACGGTATACTCGTAGCTACACTGATTAATTTCTTTATGACGTTTCGAATCTTTTTCAGGCTGCGTCGTCAAAATTATTATTTTAATTTATTTTGTCGAGCTACCTTTGAAATACTTTTATAGAGCGTGTTGATATTTCATCCTAGGAATGAAACGTTGTTCAGTTGCAAGGGTCTGTTGTTTATTAATTCTAATTTAATGGTTTGGTCCCCCTAAAGCATGTTCACACACTGCAGATTTATTTTCGCTGTTTGAAATCTAGTTCAATGTGAAATGTATCTAAGCAAAAAACTAATAAGGATTGTTAAAAGATGTTTCAATTTGTTTTTCGTCAGTGTCAGTTTTAGTGATTCTAATACCTTTCTCCAATGTTTTTGCCCGGTAACAAAATATAGAGGTAAATGAAAGGTAGGCGAAGGAGTAAACAGATGAACAGAAAAACAGCCTAAAGAATATATATTTACAAGATAAATATTCACAAGAGTCTGTAACGTTAGGTATATTTAAGGGAAATTTAATAAAGCGCGCTTTATTCTCGTTCAAAGTTGTTTTGTTATTTATTGTTTGATAATGTTTGGTATACGTTAAAACGTAAGAAATGAGAAAATCAAAGAAGGTACACTTATTGATAAGCTATCCAATTATTAAAGAAGTATACTTTTGTGACTCTGATCTCTTTGTTCAATTTGACGACTCTGTATATAATACAGGGAGAAAACAACCGCCCTTGCTGAGTTTCTAGTTGGTTTTTCTCAGTACAAGGTCTCCCGCCGTAGATTTGCAAACCGATGGCGTAGCTTTTCGACATTCACAAGTGCTTGTCAACAGCCTAGACTGAATAAACGATATTAAATTTTGATTTTTTTTTGAACAATGTGAAAATAAATGTTCTTTAACGTCCAATTTTAATAGTCAATATATTGTATATATATGTATTGTATGTTTATGTATGTATTGCATATAATGTATTATGTTACATCTATTCAGGAGTACACACTGGCTGCCATTTTCTATGTTCTTTCCTTTCGCGGGCCTGCTGAAAGTTTCATTATGAAACAAGTAGTGCCCTTGTACATATCTCTTGTTCCTGTTTATTCAAATATTTTGTTGTGTGTCTACAAAATAAATTAATAAATCAACTTCTCATAAAAGGTAAGGAAATTTTCTTTTTTTTCTGAATGGCTTCGCACAGTTTGTGCATTTAGCCAATGTCAAGTGTTAAAATATTTACAAATACTATAGCACTCGTGGTCAAAGTAATAAATCAAGTCAAAGTAAGTGGCAGTCAGGTCAATCCCCCTTTTCCTATGTTTCAGTAAAAGTGTGGGGATTTACTGTCCCCGAGGAATTCTTGAGGGAACGTCGAAAGACACTTTCCGCTATTTTGTTTCACTTTCCAACACTTGTGCATGTTCCCGAACACTAAGTGGTTAAAAATCCACCATTATTGGACACTAACACCCGCCACAACACAATTTTTAATAAGAAAAACAAAACTGCTAAAGTGACGCTTTCCGATCCCGCCAAAAAGTACGATATTCAGCTTTATTGCCTAGATATTTTTATAATTGAGACTGTAATAATAAATGTTGCTAAGAAACGGAACCATATTATCTTTATCTTTTACTGGAGGTTGATTTTTGAAAATGACCGTAAGAGTTTGATTTGAAGTGGATTCGACGGAACATTGAGAAAAGTGAATTTATTCAAAATATTGTTGACAGTATTGCCATTATGTTTGTTGAAGAATCATAATTTTTATTTATAAATGATCATGAAAAAATAGAAACCGATCCTTCGAATAAGTACAATTGGCAACCTTAATTTTTTGCCTTTAATTTTTTAGAGGATAATTATAAGTTGAGATATGATCTATAAAAATAGTCATATTTTTTATTTATACAATGATTATATGACAATACAATAAAATATCACAAACTTAAAAACTATATAGCTTAACCTACTTACCTACACAAATTAATTAATTAATAATAATAATAGGTAATTTAAATATTTCCCATTTATTTTCATTAAAATATGAGTTTAATTATAAAATCATTTGAAATACTCTTTGAGTGATAAACTAAAAGGTCACGGTCATTACTTGGCGTCCTCTGGCACTAATAGCGAAGCCATATATATATTTTCAAACCGGTCTCAAAATTTAATGCGTTCACATTTCCGTCTGAAAATGTTTTGTTCGCATCAAATAACCAAAATTTACTAATAAAAAAGATTTTCAGACGTATTGCTATGAGACATTTTTTTTGTCTCATTTTTAATTTTTTTAAGTGATTTTACGGGTTTGCGCTACACCACTAACGTCTGAAAAATATGTTTCCGGTATCTCAGAACTATCATTCAACTACAGTCTGCAAATCAGACATATTGCTATGATGCAGTTCGGTAAAATTCTTTGACAATTTTGAAAATTCGGTCAGATCAAACGCTACGCGGAAAATGTCTGATATTGGTATTTTCGAGTTCAAGATAATCGTATCTATCGATTTGATGCGGTTTTGGCCGTATTGCTATGAGACAAAAATTTTGGTCGTGGGCTCTCGTACTAATATATAAGCTACATAAGTACTTGTTTAGAATTATTGCAATATTTGGGTGTTTGATTATATTCGTAATTATATTCTCGACGGACCGGTACGCGACTGGTAACAAAACTTACACTAACCTTGTCTATATAATTATGAGATTGCATTAAATTGCTATCATGTGTATAAACTAGTTATGTAATTACTATTATCATGCATGCTCAAATATTTTAACTTGTTTTGATTTTTTGACAATTTAGCTAATATTCTGTAAATTCCTAAAACTCGACTGGATGCAATATAATACAGCGTAATTTAAAGTTACCAGAGAAACTATACTAGCTAATTAAATAAATAAATATTTCCTAAAACACTCACACCAATTAGCCTGGCCCCAAAGTAAGCACTGTAAGGCTTGTGTTATGGGATTCTAGGGTGACGGTTAGAATATATATATTGTACATATATAAGTATATTTATATAGAAGCACATATTAAATATCCATGACTGAAGTACAAATGCTCGTATTTATCACACAAACATCTGCCCCCACCGGGATTCGAACCATGAAACCCGGCGTATAAACCACTCGGCCACGGAGGTAGTCAGAAAAATTCAAACAACTTTTTTGAAAAATGTCTCCGCATTAACTTACTTATTTTGGAATTATGGAACCTTAGCAATTTTATTTGTTATAAATTGATTCAAATAAACCTACTCTTAGAATCTTCATACGTTAAATGGATAATTTGTCCATAATAGCTATGTTATTTACAAATATGCACCGTTTTAGGATATTTTATAATAACTCATTCACTCAAATCAAAAATCATTTATTCAGTTTGAGTTGTTACAAGCACTTGTGAATGTTGAAAAGCTATACGCCATTCGTGTGGAACCGATATTCCCATTTGGCTTGGATTTTTTCGGTTAATACCAGTTATGTTCCCCAAGCAATAATAACAATCATCTTGATGGTTCACCGTTTCTTTACAGATCATAGCCGATTCGTGCCTAAATCTTTTCATTTTTTGAAGTTATACTTCTTTAGCCGCGTTATGAAAAAATTATGAGAGTGAAATTTTAAGATGCGCGCGCATCACTGTAACACAAAAGTAACATAATGAAGTTAGCCGCGGGCGCGTTATGAAAAAATCATATGAGTGAAATTTCGAGATGCGCGCGCATCACTGTAACACAATAGTAACACCATGAAGTTGGCCGCGGGCGCGTTATGAATGTTAGTGTCTGTTCGAAAGGTACTTTGAACGATCCACGGAGCTCCATAAGATGATCGCGTTGTCAAAAACAATGTTGGCACGCTCGTCGCCTCTGATCGCTGTTTTCATATTTATAATATTTATCCACATGTTTCTAGTTTCTATATAGACACAACGTGTTTTAGTTACTTACAAGTGCTAACTACATATGGACTAATAACTTAAATTCAGTAGTGATTTAAATTGAATATTTTGATTATTTATTAAATTTTTCAAATTAAAACTGAACTTTATTGACTGCGTTGACTATCCTTTTCCAATCCTTTTATTATCTTATTGTAATTAATTATCTGCATGCAATTAAAAACTATTTTTTAATAATTCCAAAAAGAAGTATAACTTCTCACGCGCGTACTTAAGTACACGCACCCATATTTTTTTATTTGACCACAAACGTAGAAACTCAACACACGTTTTGCATACCTTTTGTGGTACCCAAGGCTTGTTTTTCATTTCCAGCGGGTTACCAAAGTGATTTTTGTAAGCCTCACTTACGAACATAGTCACATTCAAACGGTAGGTAGTATTTAAACACATTCACTCCGCAAATGAAACAAAAATGATTCGGATCATTCACACAATCTCGTCTTGACGACGCCATATCAAACTATATTCAAAAAACTAAATAAATAATATTATTATCAGCAAAGTAACACGGTCATATGTCGACTTTATTGTGAAAGCTATAACTTGTAAACAAGAGCTGTTACAATAAAAAACGAGTGTATATCCAGAATTAGCGAGGTCAGATTAGTAAACATCATGTGATAAAAGTCAATCATCAGACAAAAGTTGCAATTTTGTTGTGAATTATAATTCACCTTATACGGGGTGTTACAAAAATACAAATAAAGCTTGAAGGGCGTTGAAGTACATCATATAAGGAGTCTTTTTATTTTTATTTTTTATTTTATTTTATTTTTGGAACATAGAACAGTTATACACTAAATATTACATAAAATTATAATGTAGATATTAATTAGGTAAGCGTACAACCCACACCAATGTCCACAAATTAAGTGGACAGAGTCTTCTCTAATTTTCTTAAAATATTTGCAAGAAGTTTGAACTTTTTATAAAAACAGTAATTTTTAATGATTATTAAAAATATCGATCATTTTAAGACACGTCACTAGTTCGGGGTCATGCACCTTACCAGGAGTAGTAATAAATCTGCTGTAATAAAGAAAATTAGAGAAGATTCCTTATATGATGTACTTCAACGCCCTTCAAGATTTATTTGTATTTTTGTAACACACTGTACTTAGAATAAATATGAACAACGCAGGTTTTCTGTTTCGGGATAATCTTTTATCGTTACTATGGTCGCGTTTAAAGTTTATTTTTAAAATAAATCAGGAAGATAACAATTAATTTGGGACATGTTGCGCAAGCAAAGAAAAATATTGTACCAGACTAACAAATATTTGCGATCGGCGCGCTATCTCTCGCAGAAATCTTATTTTTTATTGCACAGCTTATAATTTATGGTGTTGACATAGACACACTGTTGTCTATACTCTATTGAATATAAAATATAATATAAATAAATAAGTATAAATATTTCCAACACACACACCAATTAGCTTAGCCCCAAAGTAAGCACTATAAGGCTTTTGTTATGGGATACTAGTATAACGGATAGATTACATATACTGTACATATATAAGTGTATTTATTTAGAAATACATATTAAACATCCATGACTGGAGTACAAATGCACGTATTCATCACACAAACATCTGCCCCACCGGGATTTGAACCCGGGACCTCTCGAGTTGGCGACACCATGAAACCCGGCGTACAAACCACTCGGCCACGGAGGTCGTCAATAAATTAATAAATTAAAAATAATTGAATCATAAAATGCTAGACTGAATACTGGATAGCGATAGACAAGTGATGAATGCATCTGTTGCTTGGCTTTCTTGTTAAGATAGTAAGGCTGAGGCCACATTAAAAAGGCCTCGGTTAGTATCAAGCTAAGAGGCAAACTAAATTCGACAAGACGAGGTTACCAGTAACCACAGAAGACACCCGACACATGCTTTTTAGTGGAAAATGTTCAGACCTAAACGATATTATTTACAAGGTATAATGTTCATGCATAATGTGTGTCACTGAATAAAATATTTTCTTTCTTTCATTCTTTAGGAGTAGCCCATTTGTAAGATTTCAAATCTTGACAGGGTTGTGTAGCTAGTCTTTTTATACTGATCACTTTGTGGTCCTTCATTTTATTCGAATGTGTAATGCAAGAGCGCGTGGACCGATTTTGATAATTCATACGTCAATCGATTCGCCTTGATCATGGAAATGCTACTAAGGATATTATAGTAATCGAAATTCAAAAGGGGCATAATTACGCGCCATATTGTGAAAAATAAAATAACTTAAAGATCCATTTTTGATTTAGGTTATTTTCTACGGTTTTCACCATCAGTTAGATATTTTTTCAAGCGGTGCAACAAATTTACCCACCCCACCTGATGTTAAGTGTAAGTGAAGTCCAGCCGCGAAGATAGGTGATGCGGCAGAAGGTATGGCTTCAGCTATCCTCACCCTGCCAGCATGAACCTTATCCCCGAGCCCTGGAACCACCCACCAGTAGAAACACCACCAAAAGGTAATGTTATAATTGACGACGTCCTTGGCAGAGTGGTTTGTACGCCGGGTTTCATGGTGTCGCCGACTCGAGAAGTTCCGGGTTCGAATCCCGGTGGGGGCAGATGTTTGTGTGATGAATACGAGCATTTGTACTCCAGTCGTGGATGTTTTATATGTATTTCTATATAAATTTACTTATATATGTATATGTATTCTATCCGTTACCCTAGTATCCCATAACACAAGCCTTATAGTTCTTAGCTTGGGGCTAGGCTAATTGCTGTGAGTGTTGGAAATATTAATTTATTTATTATTTATATAACTGTGTTAATATAACACCCTACAGAGGTGATGGGCGCTCCAATACGTGCGGAAAATCCGAATCCGAAAGAGCATAATATGATCAAAGTTTTAATTCTACCTACCTTGTTCCTATACAAACCTTAGATATCAGGGCTTGAAACCGGTTTAAAAAATACCGGTAAATAAAGTTTAATACCGGTTTTTAGTAAAGATTTCGTTCGGAGCGCGTCCGAAATGAAAGCGGTACCTAAAACCTTGTAGGAAGGCCAAAGGGGAAGATCTTCCTCCGAGCTGGGTGATGTTAGCTCGGGGGCCGCGGCCCGACTGATGTTGGTCGGGCATCGTATATATGAAGAGTTAGCTTCCGAATTTCATTTGCGCGATGTAGGCTTCCATACTATTATTGATCGCAGTGCAGGTAACGCCATCTCTTGAGGATGGTGAGTAATGATTTCCTCCATCCGTTTTCTATATGTGGGGCATATAGATGTCGCCGTGTTTCGCACGAAAGCTCTTTTCAGAGCTATGTAACCAAAGAATTATTCAGCATCATTATTTCCTGGACGGTGTTTCGTCATTTCAATAAAAAGATTAACTTCTGTGTTGTGTTATTATTGTGTGCTGCTACAACCTTAGTAAATCGGTTTAATCCAGAGCGACACGTGCACGCGCCGGCATCGCTTGAAGTTTGTTTTGTTTGAACTAATCAAGTCACAACTTGTTAATGCTCAGAGATTGATGCATTTATTGACACGTTTGCTAGCGTCTAGTGAGTCAAGTTATTCATTTTGTAGTTGTGTATTTATTTAAGCCGTCAGTAAGAGCCAAATGAAACCCTTTAAAAACCGCTAAATTGATTTCAAACCTATTTGATTTCGCTTTTAAGGACAACCGGTTTTTTTAAGGTTAAGGTAGAGCCAAACCTAAATAAAACGTTCCTAATGTACTTGACACTGATTTAGGTTTGAAAATTAACCGGTTATCAAAGCCCTGTTAGATATTCTTCAATTCCTTTAAGAAAGAGTAAAACACGAGAAATTAATCCCCACCCCTTTTCTTGTGAAGGATTAAATCGTCTGACTACGAGCCTATACTGAGCGACGTGTACTGTGATTTAATACAGCGTAACTGAAAATCCCTGGGCTGTTAATTTGGTGGTATTTATTGCGTCTTTCAGTTATGTAAGAATTTTGGAGTGATGTTCTTCTTAGTTCTTCTGACGATTCAAAGCCATGCTTCCAAAGAGTTCACAGTAAAGGTTTTATGGGATATTGGTTGTGGCTACAGAATATCTTTCTTAGAGAACCTACAATATGTCCTCTGTCTGTAGTTAAACTACTTAACTTGCAAGAGAACGTATACTGCCATATTTTATGTTTTTCTTTAATACCTATTCGACCTCTCAAGTTTCCTGGGAAAACTTTACTTAGCGGCTTTAATTCGCACCAGAGTTAAATGATTCGAAATACCTACCTTTCATTAACCTTATTAAGATTGCAAATTACTTTATAGCAAATTTTCAATATACACACATCAAAAGTGTCTAGGGATCAAGCATTTTTATGCGGATTTCTTGAGATTGAGATGTGGCTTTGTAATAAATTTATGATTTTATAAATTTATATGGATCCTTTTTGGTGCATTTCATAATTTGAATCAGGAACTGTGAATCAAATTCGAGTAAAAGATGAAAATCAGCTGTCAATATTTTCCCTATAAAAACATACAACGCATTGAAGACATTATTAGTGCTACTGTTTCCCTACTACTGATTAAAACCAACGTTATTATGGAGCGGCGACGTCATTTAAGCAGGGAAGAAATGCTCAGAGCCGTGGGAATGATAGAAGCTGGTTCCCGGCAACGTACTGTGGCTTTAGCTCTGAATACAAGTCAGAGTGTTATCAGTCGACTTTGGACACGATACCGAAGCACTGGTACCGTGGCTGAGCGCCATGGAGGACGGTATCGCTGCACCACACGGAGACAAGACCGATACATTCAAATCTTAACTCGAAGAGCTCCAACAATAACCGCCATGATGTTAGCCGTGAGGCTTCATCACTCTTCAGGGAACTTAATTAGCGACCAAACAGTCAGAAACCGCTTGCATGAAGTGAACCTTCATTCCCGAAGACCGCTACGGGTACCACCTATAGCAATGCACAATCGTAGGATTCGATATCAATGGGCTCTTGAACACAGAAATTGGGCAGAAGAACAATGGCGTTTCGTGTGCTTTTCTGATGAGTCTCGTTTTGGTATGAGACCGGATACAAGACGTATACGACACTGGAGAACCCCTGGACGCCAACAGCGATTAAAATCCTGCCAGGAAGTCCATCCTTATAGTGGTGGAACCATCATGGTATGGGCGGGTATTTGGATCGGCGGAAGAACTGAGTTGATTTGGATCAGAGGCAACCTCAACGCTCAAATTTATGCTGAGACGATTGTATCAGACGTCATCGTTCCTCTACAAGTGCAAATCGGTCCCTTATTTCAGTTAATGCATGATAATGCACGACCGCACACCGCAAGAGTTGTAAGACAGACTCTCGCCGCAGCTAACATCAATGTCCTGCCCTGGCCTGCTCAGTCGCCAGACTTGAACCCGATTGAGCATGCATGGGATATGCTACAGAGAAGAGCTCTGCCGAATATGGAGGGTATCCAGTCGCAAGAAGACCTTTTTTTGTTGTTGCAACGAACATGGGCGGCCATTCCACAGCGTGATTTGGATGAACTCATTTTGAGTATGCCAAACCGATGTTCTTGTGTTGTTAGTGTTCGCGGTAGAAATACGGATTATTAATTGTTTAAGTTACCCAATAAAATTTTAGAGAAAACTGTTATTTCAGTCTTTTTTTCGAACTTTTGTGTTAGTGGTTCAAATGTCAAAAATCCCTTTATTAGGAAAATGGCAAATTTCTTTATTAATGCAAAGGTGACTTGGTTTATCGTTACTGTGACAAACGAAAACACTTTATTTGATGAATCCTTAAAGAAAATTTTAATTAATATCAATCAGGAGAAAAGTTATTGCAAAAATATATGTTGATCCCTAGACACTTTTGATGTGTGTATGTTTTTAACTAATTTAATCAATCATAAAAGGGCCGCGCTTTTTCTGGCTTATACTTTTATTCCTCATACTTTCTTTTAAACATGTATGCCGGTAAACGATCTGACAGACCACTTGATGGAAAGGGTTCACTACCTCCCACGGACACTCGCAGCACCAGCAATACTACTTATGCGTGTGGCTTTATGTTATAGAAGGCATACGAGCAGATGGCTCACCTGATGGTAAGTGATCTCCGTCGCCCATGGACACTTGCAACACCAGGAGTATCAAAAATGCGATGCCGGCCTTTAAGGAAGAAGTACGGTCTTTTTTTGAAGGTTTTTGGGTCGTATTGGTCCGGAAACACTGCTGGCGACAATATATTCCACAGTTTTGTCGTACGTGGTAAAAAATTTAGACAAAAACGCTCGGTTGTGGATAGCCACGCATCAAGATAACGGGGATGAAATTTTTGTCGCGATATACGATGGCGAAATGCAGCAGCTGGAATTAATCTGAACGATTCCTCAGAACACTCCCCGTAATAAAAGAGATAGAAGATGCAGAGCGAAGCCACCTCTCTACGCAAAGTCAAAGAATCAAGCTGATCGGAAAGCTCCTGGTCGTCGACGATTCGAGCCGCTCGGCGCTGGATGCGATCCAAAGGGAAAAGCTGGTACTGGAGTGCCCCCACCCAAAGATGAGAGCAGTACTCCATGGGAGGCCGAACCTGTGCCTTATAAAGTTGCAGTCCGGTGTGAAGTACATTCTCGATCTATTGAGGACACCAAGCTGCTTAGAGGCCAATTTGGCCTTGCCCTCTAAATGATCCCGAAACTGGGACTGCTCCTTTCACCATTCCTTCTTCTCACTATAACAACTACGATTTTTGCCTATAGTATCGTCAAGATATTACTTGTTTTATATAGGCACAGAAGGCGCTTGGACAGGAATAGCCTGAGACTGGTGACAGGCTGGTGACAGGGAATGTCACCGGACACTGCTCACTGAACAAACACTTTCATATGTAGAGCATGGATGTAGGCCCAAGAAACGGTGGTACATGTGCTCTTTGAGTGTACAGGTGTCGCCCAGATCCGCAGAGAGACTTTCGGTACACCGGAATACTTCGCGGATGCCCTGAGAAGACTAGGAAGACTAATCTGCTTCTGGAGGGAGGTGGACTGGTTGGAGTAATCGGCCGCTATGGTTCACGTACAATAGTCTAACATAGAACAATTTAGAACATCATCATCATCATCAGCCTATTAATGTCCCCACTGCTGGGGCACAGGCCTTCCCTATGGATGGAATACGGAGATTGGGCCATGACCCACCACGCGGGCCCAGTGCGGATTGGTGGGTGCTAACGACTGCAGATGCAGCCGGTACCAACGGCTTAACGTGCCTTCCGAAGCACGGAGGAGCTCGAGATAGTAAATTTTTGGTCACCCATCCAATGACCGACCACTGCGAAAGTTGCTTAACTTCAACGATCGCAGCCGAACGCGGTAACCACCCGCGCTATCGAGCTCCTCGCCATCACTTCGCTCAACCATATTTTAGGGAACGCAACGACCCGACGACGATATTTAGAACATAAATGGTCTTTTTTAACACTAAGTTCACACCCGTATTTTCGACACGTATTCTGGAACCCTTGGCACAGAGTGAGTGTCGGGTAGCCGGTGCAGGAGCACTCAGGAGGTGGTGGGGTGATTGCTTGTTGCTGCAACTTGTATCTACAGACAACTAGCAGATTCGAGAAACATTGTCCTGCTCAATTTATCCCTCTCAACTTTAAAACTTTTTTTTTTTGTAAAAACTTTCCACAAAAAATTAAAAAAACCTAATGAACGAAATCAGTAATGTCCTTCTCAAGTTATGGCAAGAATAAGGAATATAAGAATTTATTTCTGTAATATAAATAGGCAAACTTCTAAAAATGTATCATTGTTCACCAAATTCACTCTAAATGCGCTGATCTAGCAGTTAAATGTTTAAAATAAACATAAATCATTTTAATTTAAAGAGATTTGGATACGAGAATCGGTCACTGCAAGCGCGGTTACCTCAAACTTGCCACATAACTGTTCATATAATTACATTTAATGAGATTTTCAATATTATTTATAGAAAAATGCGACAAGAAGTGGAAATTACCACAAGTAGGTAATTAGATTTTTATTTCTATCTACATTAGTTAAAAATTAAGACTTACGAAATTATCCCTTATTTGTTTTATTAAAATTTAGGTTTCTTCAGGTATGTAGTTTCTCAAGTCAGCCAGATTTTTGGGGAGTATAAAAAGTAGCCCTTAATGTTTTCATTTTATGCTACTATCCTGCTTACTTAGTTCACTTAAATCCTACTGTTATAATTATTATACCTACTATAGTTACTGCATATTCTGTTTTTAAATAAATGAATTATAAATAAATATGAACATTATGTTTTGCATATTTAGATATTTGAAATATAGGATACTTTAGCCCCGGAAAATTTTAAGATTTCTGTGTTATTGTAAAAAAAAACTGACGGAAAGATTTTCTTGCCATCACCATCAAGGATTTCCTAGGGTCATTGTTTTTAATTCTAAAGTATATTATTATGTGGTCTAATGAAAAATCCAACTTCGAGTATAATATACCTACATCCTACGAATCATTAGTTATATTGTGAGTGATAGACACACCAACAAATATCTCACAATTTTGTTTTGACCTTACAACAAATAATTGCGAGATTTTTTGAGCAAAGAAATTTACTCAGAAACCCGTTTCAATTGAACACACATTCATTGGAATGCGAAGAATAATCGCCCTTTCTGAATTGACTGGGTCCTGATGGTGCAACAATGTATTTTAAGTGAAATGGGCATGTCTCCCTTATGAGATAACCTATAATTTCGTATTGTAACATTGTGATGCCTTTTGAAATAGTTAACTGATCAACATTTCACATTTACATTTGTTTTTCTTTATGCATTTGGTGTTCACCTTTAAAATTTGCTATACTTAGCCTATATCTAACTATGTTGAAATAATTTTATACTGTGATCCTAATAAAATAAATAAATAAACCGAGAAATAACTTGAAACCTGAAGACGGTTTGGTATAATTTCATTTCCATAACGCTACATTTTTGGTGGTGTTACGTTTTTGTTGGTGAATAAAGTTTCCAGAGTTTATACTTATCACTTTCATATTATATTTGTAGAAAAGAGAAATAAATACATAAATATGTACCTATTCGCATCATTTACCTTAGTGTCCCATCATAACATAAGCCTTGAAGTGCTTCTTAGGGGATAAGCTAATAAGTGTGTCATGTAATATAAATTTGTTATTATTTACTAGAAATATTTATTTGTTATTATTGGGTCATACACAAAAGTGGTGCTCAAAAAAGAAAATAAAATAAAAAGTCAGATAACGATTCGAATTTTGGTATTTATTTTAAAGTAATTATTATCAGTCTTACAAAATTATGAGCGTAGGTCAGTCTTCATTATTACAACAGAAAAATCACATTTTCATAAATTTTCCGTCTACAGGATAGATTAATTAATCTACAGAAAACAATAAAAATATACTTTTAGTATTTAAAACATAACAAATATATCAAAAACTTCTTTTATATTAATTAATGTGACTTACTTTTTCTTTATTATATGCAATCAAAACAAAAACAAGTATATAAAACTTAAAAAAAAAAATCAAAAAATGTCTACAGTTTGGACATATCGTTCTGTAGAACAAATATTAAAAAATGGAATCGTCGTCTGAACCTTCCCACATTGGAATCAGAGATCGTCTTTTTTTGGGAAACAATTCTAAAGATGAATCAGAGTCTTCTAAAAGATTCTTACTGGGCTGAACTCTTTTGTTAGGCCTAACATTTTGTTCAGATGCCTCAGTAGAGACTTCGGGTGTTAACCTGTCACTAAAACCAGGTGAGATTGATACAGTTGAAGCTTCAGGAGTATTTGGAGCTTCTGGAACCTCTGGGGTATTTGGAGCTTCTGAGATATCCAGAGATTTAGAATTGTCGACAGGTTTACAGTTGACATCTATTGTCCCTAGTTCATAATGTGGACATTTAACATGTGTGGCGCAAATCAGGCAACTCAAACGTCTTGCATGTATTAGTGTCGGTTCTTTAATACTCCACGTTAATTGATGAATTTCACGTGTCCCTTTAAAGGGCCGTATAATACTTCTGTTCAAAATGTCTTCTATATCAGGGATAAGTGATTCGTTGATTCTGTAAACCTCAATGCCTTTACAATTCGTAGATAAACAAGATATTAATCCTTCCAAATTAGAAACATCGTTGCCTCTTGCCACATGGCTATCACAAATTCGTTTTATGCACCCACCTACACCATCGGGTGCTCCTTTACCGTGACCTCTTTCACTGAAATGCCATGATATTGTATCCAGTCCAAACTCCTTGCTTATATAGGTAGCAACTAAATTAAACATCGATTTATTTCGATACTGCGTTGAGGGACCATCACTTAGAATATGTAAGTGTTTTAAATTAGGTGACAATTCTTCAATTTTTGCTGTCAGTGCTTTCAAATGAACACAAATTAATACGGGGTCGTGTCTGAGATTTTCGGATACCGTACAAAATGATGTGGATTGCAAAAAATTATCTGGGGGATCCAAACGTGTACTATAATACACTGATGTATGCAATGACAATTGAGGTTTCGATCCACCAAAATGCGCAGATTGGATTTCCTGACTATATTTGCAAGTGTAGTTTTCCGAAAAGTCTATGTGAAGTAGGCCATCTTCAGGTGAAATTTGTTTCTTAATATCATGAATTGTATTCATTTGGTGCAGCATATAAGCAATATGTTTCATGAATGTCGGCAATATTGAATTTAAATTATCAAATATATTTTTTTTAGTTGTTTGCACTTTTTCTTTTATTGTTTTTTTACATTGTCTTCGTGTACCTTTAATAACCACAGTTACATCTTTTGTAACCCATCTTTCATAGGTAATGGAATCCTCATCATCAAAATTATTTGAAGTGATAATGTTTTCTTTACATAGGGGACACTTTCTTTCTAAACAACGAACGTTTAAAATATTATTGCAGCATAAGGACTTGACAAGATCAGTTGCAGTTTTAAAAGGAATGACTTTCGCATAGTGAAGTGCTTGAACAAGAAAGTTTGTATTCGTATGTATGATACATAAACAGGTATTCCTACTTTCAACTTTAGGAAATAGAATCCAAAACGGCCGATACCTGCGAAATGTTTCATAAGATATTTGCATTCCGGTTTTTTTCACAAAAATCTTATGAAGGTTTAATAGCGAGTCGTTCAAAAAACGTAACTGTTTTTTTATTTTATTACGCGTGATTGTTTCTTTTTTTCCTGATGTAGACCTACTATATTCATCTTGCAATAAAAAGTCACGAACCGCTTTTTTTGTCTCTCTATCTCCAATTCTTTTAGGCCTCCTTTCTTTCTTCTTTTCTTCGTTCATCTTTTTTCTTGCTCTAATACATCGCATTCTATACTTTGCTAATTTAGATTCCAATTCACATATTTTTTTCTTCAAATAAATATTCTCATTCTTAAGACGTCGTTTGTTACGTTGTGATATTGTACTACCAACACTCGCACGTGATAGGGTCGGAGTTGAAGGCGGAGTATTGATTTCTACGAAATCATGCGCAGCGTTGTGTATTTTTTGCTTTTCTCGTTTTTTCTTGGCTTTTTCCCTCCACAATTTTCTTATTTGTCTTTGTTCTCTCGGAGTGAAATCTTTGATGGTTTTAATAAGTCCTTGTTCTTTTTTCTTATGATATCTTTCTCTGTCTTTTCTTCTCCGTTCTTCAAGGTCTGTTTGACTCATTCGAGCTCGAACACGTCGTATACTTATTTTTTTCTGTTCACGCCTTCGTTTTATTTTTTCTTCTTCAGATAGCTGTGATGTAGACCTACTTTTTCGTGGCATCTAAAAAATATATAAGCATAAGTAAATTTTAGTTGATAACCAGTTATTGTTCATGTAAGTATTTTATTTAATGTAAATTTTCTTAATTTTTATACTCATGTTCAAAAATATCAGTTCTTCTGTAGAACTAACTCATAATTTGGTACATGTTTTGAGACAAAATTAACTCTAACGATGATATATTTACTAAAGGGTAAATATAAATATGTGAAGCAAGCATGTGTATGAATTATCAAAACAAAATTCCTGTAGACCTCAACTCTCCTGTAGACACAGTGTGTGCCTTTACATTGTCCTTTCTGTAGACAAGATCTCTTCTGTAGACACCATGTCTACAGAAAATATTTCTACAGGGGGGACACACAGGTGGTTAATGTAAGATGGCATGAAATTTTTTAAGGTTAGAAATTTAACGGTATATTATTCACATACTACGCCTTAAAATTGACAATGAAAATACAATCAATCAGTTTTAATCAATATACTTATCATGCTACACAGGACGCAGGAAAGACGCACTGAAATTTAACAAAAATATGTGTATTCACATAAAAATATATTTTCACAATAATTACTCACCTTTCTCTTGTGATGGCTGCCGACAACTGACACAGGACGCAATACTGCCAACACAGGAAAAAAAAATTTGATATGCGTTCCGTTTCAAACAGATTATTACTCATTTTTCACGTCTACAGAAGTAGACTCACATTTTGAGAACAGTATATTTATTTATTTTATTTCAGTATTTTAACATGTATCTATTTAGATATTTAAATAACTGTACACACTATCTAAAGAATAATTATGTTGTAAAAATATTAATCGAGAAATGGCATACAAATATTTTTAATAACCTCTTGAAGTTCGGCATTCCTATCCGAACAGTCTACAGGAGGGGACGTTTATATAAAAAATACTAAAATGATAATCTGAAAAACAAAGCACCGTTATTCTTTTCAGATAGGAAAAACAATATAAAGGCGGATTACTTAAATGACAAAGTTTTCATGTAATATAATTAAACCGAATAATTTTTTGACTATAGAACACTTTTTTTTCAATTTTTGTGTATGACCCTATTATATTCATTTGTAGTCTCCATCAGTAACTTTTGAATATAAATATAGGGTGAAGAAAGAAGATGTTAATAATAAGAGACTTACCCATTGCACTTCTGTAGAGCACCCACGACAGCCTTAATACAATCATAATAATTAATATAAACATTGGTATGAGTCCAACTAGCTTATGAATCTCCATGTTGTCTTGTTGTTTGATTTCAATCAGATCTTCCGTCTCCATCATAAAAATTCTAATTAAAAAGTTCTTTAAATTTTAAACGCTTCAAAAATTCAATCAAAAACTTAATAAAATTAAAAAGCTTCAATTTCATTTACATCATACCAGATGCTCAGTTTAAGCGCACAGAAAAATAACAAAATCAAAACAGGCATGTCCGTTTTTTCGTATTTAAATAAAACATAGAACGCGTTCGTTTTTCACGAGAACTACCAAAAAGTTTTAGTTTTGGCGCACAGAAAAGCACAAAAATCAAAATAGCAATGTCGTTTTTTTTCTTATTTAAATTAAAAATACTGTACGCGTTCTTTTTTTTTAAATGAGAATAACCAAAGAGTTTTAAACGTCTTCAGATTATGCGCGCGCGTTCGAAACGACGCCGGTATTAAGACTACACTTTGCAAACATTTGTCGATTTCACGCGTGCGTTTCCCATCAAACAGTTTACGTTACGATACGAACGATACTTACGTCACTAAGATGCCGAGATTCGTGGCTCCACAGATAACAGCTTTATGTTTACAAAAAGCGAGATAAAACTAAAACCCTGCAGGAGCAAATGAGCTTTGATTCCACGAAGTTATTTAGTGATAAATGTATAGGAATATTTTGCTAATTTCCCGCTGTTTTATATTACTTAATGCTAGAAGATGGTTCGACCTAGGGCTACCATCTCGAAAATGTGGCAACCAGGATAAGACTCGTGATAACCCCGGATTTTGGAGCCCAGAACCCGGACAGACAAATAAAAAAACAGTTAAAAATGTGTTAATCCAATAAAATTTTGTTGGCTCCAATTTGAGACTTGATCCAGTAACATCTCAATCTCGGACAAAAGTCTGTCTTTACACCCTTCTTCTTCCATCCGAGGGATGTTTGACCGGCCAGTGTAAAAAGTTTCAGTGCTGTCTTCCACATAGCAACGAATACTGTTATTGCGGACAGTGTAGGCGACAAAGCAGATCTTTGTTGGAAGTCAGCATTTATGGTTACAGTGTTAGAATAGATTTATTTATTTTCAAAGACATATAAATTGACGGATTAATTGGTGACCCAAAACAGGAATTTTTAAACCCGGACTACAAATGAAACCCCGCCCGGACGCTCCCCGGACGCCCCGTAAACTAGGACAAATCCGGGGAAACCCGGACGGATGGCAGCCCTAGTTCGACCTTACAATGGATTAAAAGACACAGTGGCTCAAGGGGCAATGATGCGGCGGACTGCCTAGCCAGGGAAGGTTCCAGTAGAACGGCTATTGGTCCAGAATCCTTTTTAACCATACCTTTCGACAGCTGAGGACTAGCTAGATAAGGGAAAGCTGTCAACAACGCAACGCCAACGACATTTACGCAACGAGCAATGTTTGATGGGTATCTACTAAATCATATAGTGAATAGTGAGTGATTGACTAATCTTCCAACCAAACTACGCATCATGTAATTTAATATGTATGCTCAAAGTGTTATCAAGCATAGTCGAGCAATTGGCTTTCACAGTAGCTAGAGAGATTGACCAATAATCTGAAACTCCTAAATATCGCTTGTTTTATTGTCAGTAATCGGAAACACCAGTCTGTTTGTATTTATTTTATGTACATTTTTTTAAATAATTTCTGTAATTTAAAATTATATACCTATTGATTGATAAATGGCAAGTTTATTTATCTTTTATCGTTTCTGCTAAAGCATCCATTATTAGAATATATCAATAGATAATGAAGTTATAAATCTGTCCATCTTTCATTACATTATTAGGTATTTTGTGCGTATATTATTTTAAGAAAAATCTGTCATAAATTGGTATTACCTATAACTCTACCAGGGTTTCACCAATATCATGCATGACTGGATAGATTGACATTTGCCATAGTAATTTAGTTGATGTTATATGCTGTCATACATTAAAAATATGACATTACCTATGACAGGGTGGCCAGAATCAAATCAATCCTTACAAAATTGTAAAATTTTTAAACATGATTTTAAATTAATGGGATGTAAATAAAAAATTAAAAGTATCTGTTCATGTTTTTTTATATAGATAGATCCGACATAATATAACTCCACCCCACCTGATGTTAAGTGAAGGTGAAGTCCAGACGCGAAAATAGCTGATACAGCAGTTCTACCTGCCACACCAGCCATCCTCACCCTGCCGGCCTGCATGTTGCTTCTTCACGCCTCTTTTAAAGGATCCCAGGTTGTAAGAGGGAGGGAACACGTGAGCGGGCAGAGCATTCCATTTACGGATAGTACGACAAAGAAATGAGTCATCAAATTTCTTTTTACGCGTTGGAATTGTGGCCACAGTTAGACGGTGACAACGTAGGTCATATCTTATAAACGTGCTTTCAAATGATATTATGTTTGGTCGCTGCCGGATATCAACTACCACTTTTGAAGCATCTCTTTTATTCATTCAGCTTATCAACCACTTTGCTATTATAAAAGTACAGGCTTTAAGTTGGACAGAATAAAATTATCCTAGTATGCTATGTACCTATTACAAATCCTCTACACTTATTGTTCAGTTAATCATGGCTAGGGTTACCATCCCTCCGGATTAGTTACCGGACATGTCCGGACTTTTAGACCTTTGTCCGGAATTTGTCCAGATCTTTAAACTATACGGATTTTTTTAAATTACGTTTATAGGATTAATAAAAGTACATAATGATTTAAATATCATACCATGTAACTAATTAAGTAACGGTTTAAATGGTTAATGATTTAAATACCATTCTGTGACTAATACGTCCGGTTTTTTTTCGATATGTCAGGGTTTTTGTCAGGACTTTTGAAATTCTTAAATGGCAACCCTATTCATGGCCCAATCTCTCTATTCCATCCATACGGAAAGCCTACCACACATTAGACGCAATGACTCTTTGCTTTGACAGAGGAAGACCACAAACAAAGTAGATTCAGATTTCAGATTAAATCTATTTGACAGAATAATATAAATGCCTAACTTTGTCAAACATAACACAAAACAGTTTTTAAATGATTATGTATTTACTAATTTACACAATGCCAGTCTTTAGTAAGGACTGGTATTATGAAAGCTATACCGTTTTTAACATCCGCGATCAACTGAATACAAGAATACAGGCTTTCCCCGGCGTAGTCTTGTAGACTGACTGTAATTTTTGATAATAATTTCCATTTTTGAAAAACATTTAATACCTACCTGCATCAGTCAGACGTGCACTAAAAATGAGATTTTTTAATAAGTAAGTTTCTATAAGCTTATTTTAATTCTTTGTTTTAGCATTTAACTGCTAGATGTTTAAATCTAAAGAAAATTTTACCAGACAAAATTCCACGTGGACCTAAGAGATGTTAGAGAAAATTCGACACGGCCATCAGGGCTTCGGGAGCATAATGGTCAGTTCATTCGGATAGCGAAGGGTGCGGGTTCGAGTCCCGTCTGCTGCCTGGTCTGGAATGGACTGGAGTGGAATTATTTCAAGTTATATTTTCTTTAGATTTAAATTTAAAAATAAGTAAGTGTTGTGTTTGCTTAACCAACAAATCCGTTAATGAACTTAAGTTTAACTTATACCTCTACGCCGGGTTAAGGTCGCTGCGTAATCTTGTTAATATTTAACTGCCCCGCCTACCAAAATATATCATGTTGCGTAAAAGTACAACACTTTATATTATTACAACGTAAAAGAAAATCTATGTTGAATCTTATATTTATTAATATACACAGGAATAATGAACCCTAAACTAAAAACCTTAAAAAATATAATATAATAACTTAAACATATTACTAAAAGGAGCCCCTTTAGGCAAGGTTGTTGAATCTTATATGTTTACGAAAATATACAAAACCACGACGAAAATATATAAAGAACCCTTAAATTTTTAATCGGATTGATACATCATTGTGGGCTTCATAAAATTAGCTATTTTGTCAAGTTTTATTTGTATGTCTGACCTTGCCTGTCGAAAAATACAACAAAGAAGTGGAAGGAGTAAGCCGGGGATATACTGTATTCTTATATTCAGTTGATCGCGTTTTGGAGGTAACTGATGTCAGGGTGGTAAAGCTTACATAATACAGGTGCGCGGCACGTAACTCTAGCGCTGAACAAAACGCGATGGGGATAGCTGCTCATAGGTACGACTGGAGAGACAATCGGCACGGTAATGGTCGGAAAGCGTGTCACACCTACGCTAGTCGAGTTCGCGCGGCACCTGATGGGCATCCAGTCGCGAATGCGCCGCAGCGACCGATCGAACGCTGTGAATTGTTTTTTAAGCAGTTAGCCGTGCTTAAACGTTTGTATAAAAATATTCACAATATTTAATTGAATTAAGTGAATACTTACATAATTGAATATGGCAAAGAGCAATAGTCGATATTGTGCTGGTTTTGGTTGCTTGAACTGTTCAATAATTAAACTTTTTATACGAATGCGTATTTATTATACTATTCAATTTTATAATAACGCTTTTCGTACGTCTTAGTCGAGGCGTAAATATTTTTTTGTCTCAAATCTACATATTTTTTTATTAAATATTACACTTAAAATAACATATGTTTTATGTAACACTTCCTAAGTCATTCACAACATTTTTTTTTACATATGAAATAAAATATGAACAATCACAAAACTAGAAAGATACTCAATTATGTAGATGAAATTAAAATACTGTAGGCGGCAGCCCTACCCCGTGGTTACATCCCGCTCGGCCGTAGGCATTTATTTCAAGGACAGGGCCGAGTCACAATACTGTATAGATAATATTACCGTGCAATCGGCGCAACGTACGCCCGCCCGCGCACCTCGTTTCCCCCCAACACATCTTAATTTTCAACTGTAGCGCTGACCGTTATTGCGCAGAAAATAACGGTCAGCGCTAGAGTTTCGTGCCGCGACTTATACCAGTCCTTACTAAAGACTGGCATTATGTAGGTAAGTAAATATTAAACCATTTAAAAACTGGTTTTTTGTAATGTTTGCCGAAATAACGCGTTTATATTATTCTGTCAAAGATTTCGCCAATTATTCTGCCAAAAAGATAATAAATTATGTCAAATAGTTCTTTTTGTGGTCTTTCTCTGTCAGAGCAAAGAGTCATTGTGTCAAATGCGTGATAGGGTGGAATAGGGAGGTCGGGCCATGACCCACTACGCGGGCCCAGTGCGGATTGGTGAGTGCTAACTAATTGGCTGTATGAATACTAAAACCAAATAGAAATAAACAAACCTTTTTTAATCATCATATTTGCCTTCCTCCACATGTCAATGGCTGTTTTTATATTAGAAGTTAGGTTAGTATATACCGCCCCGTATTATGAAGATCTTTTTGTTCTTGGCGCGAATTAATTGAACGAGCATTTAAAATGATCCATAGACTATGAAAACATATATGTTTTGACGGATGAATAGGTCACTTCCGTCACTGTGCTGCCACCTGGCGCCCGACATTCCGGAAAACCCATACCGACTTATTCCAAAACGCTGACTAGTCTTGGTTTAAACCTAATGTAGTCTCTGTTTTAGCAAAAAAAAAGTGACAGCATCAGTTTTAGTCCAGGTTTAACTTAAGCCTCCGTTTTATAGTTAGGCGCTCATTGTTTAAAGTCAAATCTTAAGATTTAAAATCTTTGATGAAAGTGAACCTTAACAATATCAACTAAGTTTCGGAAACAACCAATAGATGTCGTTGTATTCAAGGACGATGTAAGTTGGAAAACACTCACCACATAGTTCAGCGAATTTCAGGCACACACAAGTTATACAATATATCATAATCAGCCCCAGAAAGGGCCACAATAGTATTGCGAAAGTGTATTCCATTATTACACTATTTCCTTATTTCTTTATTGATCTGTAGCAACAATGCTATCTTTATTAAGCAACCGAGTGATATCGCCCGCAAAATGATACTAAATTCGATACCGGATTAATTAGCCACAGGTAGAATGGAGATATAGTTTAGATATCCAAGATAAGGTCGATATTGAAGCCATTTTTTTTAATAAATACAGTATTTTTTCGAAATTGATAAATATAATTAAAGTAAGTAAACAATATTTTTTACGATTAAAAACAAGCGTTCTATCAGAGATTTCTGTATATTGATAAATAACCACAATATTTTTTCTAAAATTTACATTACCTTCTTAATTTTATACCTACTTATATTTAGTTTTAAACTTGACAGCAAAGACTAGAAAAACCAAAAAAAACACAACCAAAACAGTCAAAACAGAAAGACCACTAGATGGCGCTGTTTTAAAAGAAGTATTGAAAAGGATTTATTTAAAAAATAATTTCTTCTACTTACTGAATATAGCAAAGCAATGAAGGCATACACAGAAACAGGAGTACATCAAACACAGCACTAAGAAAGGCAAAAACAACACATAAAAGTCCATTTTGGTATAATTTATGTGAAAATTTACAATTCGGAACTCATGAAAATGGCCTTTCCGCCAAACTGAAAGCGGCACAGTGAAGGCGCGATATCGATACTAAATTAATTAGTACTTATGTGTGACGTCGTGTTATAGATAACTTAAAATACCCGTTTTGTTACGACACAGGACGGTGGCTGTGAGGTAAAATACGACAACTGCTTTTTACACGTTTTTCAGATTGTCGCATTATAGAGTTTTTCTCTAAACGAATAAAATGAAATTTTATAGAGAAAAGTATCCAACTAGTTAGAAATATAAAATTGATGACCGATACACACTCTTCTTAGAAGCAGTGAGTTAGAACTCACATATTTTTATCTGTATTGGACGGCTAAAAGCGCTATAATTTCATTGTTTTAAGTTTTCATTATAGGAAACTTTACAAAAATAAACCTAATTAATCTGCCGAAAATTATACTAATAAAATATTCCATGCGGCATCAGACGAGATTCGAACCTGCACCTTCCGCAATGCGCATTGCGAAAGATGCAGGATTTTAATATTTTTCAAAAATATAATGAAACCTAATAGTGACTCAGTACTTACAAAACCATAAAATAACGAAAAACAGTACGATGTTAATGCAATATCTCACTGTAAGTTGAACAAAACACACATTACTAATTGTATAAGATGCGCTATTATGTAGATATAATTAAGACAATTAAATTAAAAGATTCCAAGAAACTCAACATTTTCTACAAACCTAATTCCTATAAAAATACTATTGCGCAGATAAAACGTTTTGTTCTGCACGAATCGAGTTCATTAACGATTTTTAGAGTTCCGTACCTAAATCAGCAAAACGGAGCCCCTATAGGATCATTTGGTTGTCTGTCTGTCACCGTCGATTTGCTCTGAATCCACTGGACCATTCAAATTGCAATTTGATACATACAACTAAGGCTGTGACAAAAACATAGACGAAGCTATTGCGTCTAAAATTTTAAAAAAAAAGCTCCTTGATTATAGATTACAGGAGAAGCTTTAGGAATAAGTATTGTATAATGTTCATCATATCAGCCGTATGACGCCCACTGCTGGACATAGGCCTCCCCCAAGGATCTCCACAACGATCGGTCCTGCGCTGGCCGCATCCAGCGTTTTCCCGCGACCTTCACCAGATCGTCGGTCCACCTTGTAGCGGGTCTTCCCACTGAGCGTCGTCCGGCACGCGGTCGCCATTCGAGAACCTTTCCGCCCCAACGGCCATCGGTTCTCCTAGCTATGTGTCCCACCCACTGCCACTTCAGCTGGGCTATTCTTCGAGCTATGTCGGTGACTTTAGTTCTCCTACGGATCTCGTCATTTCTGACTCGATCACGCAGGGAAACACCAAGCATAGCTCTCTCCATTGCCCGCTGGGCGACCTTGAGCCGTCCTATGAGACCCATAGTAAACGACCACCATTGTATAATGTTACGGAACCCTTAGTACGCAAGTCCAACTCGTACTTGGTCGGTTTTTTTACAAAATCATAGTAAGTATCCGCGTCTTCGTTAACTTCGTTAACTAATTAGTCAAAATCAGTTAATCACGCGATTACGCTGCCATTCCTAAATTTGTTAACAGCGACACATAGATACTCAAAGATTTTAACTTATAATGAAGATGAGATAATGAATTGACGTTGGCGTAATTAAGTTTACTCATACATCTCTAAGAAACCTACATGATTGATCGAACATTATGGTTCAATTATTGCATAACTTTTATGCAATAATTTAACACGTCATGTTTTAACTTGACGTTTCAGAAGCTCTACTCTCTTTCTCCGATACGAAATTTCGGCAACGAACGAATATTAAACGAGATTTCGCCATCTATTTCATTTTTGAACATAAAATTCGGAATCACAAACAATTTTTCGTAATGAGTCATGTTTATGAGTTCTTTCTGTCTCTACTTCTTAGATTACTTGGAAAGAATATTACTTTACGACTAAATTTTCGGTGACATTAAAAGAATCTTCTTTGACAGTGTTAGCCGACTAATTTGTAGAGTTGATGCAATCCATTGCATGTCAACCTAAATTTGTTGTTTAATACATTGAAGTATTGGAAATACAATAATGAATAAAATTTTGGCGTATTTGTTAACTTGACACACTGTTTCTCACGCTAAGCAGTTTATTTAAACAAAAATCCGAAAACGAGAATGAAAAGGTAACACTTTTCATTTCGTAAATTTTAAGTTAAATATTTCGAACAATTATCTGTCAATTTCAACTTTTTGTTCGAAAGTATTGTGAATTAGAGTAGGCTTGGAGAATTTCATTGTCATACTATTTCCGACGAACGAATTTTCGAAATGAATAAATGTCGCCGCACACGTGCCACACGCCACAGCCACAAACGCCGCCACGAGAAGCTAGAAGCCACTACTAAAGTGGCTGAAGCGCGCGACAGCGACCGACTAAGGTAAGGGAGAGAGGGGTGGGGAATCGCGCGAGTGACGTGTGGCGGCGCGCGGGTTTTTTGTATCGGCGCATTAAGTGGCCAGTGCGGGCCACAAGAAGCGAGCAACGACGATTTGTAGCGTGTGGCGGCCACCGGCGCGTACCGTGTGTGGCGAGTCCATATAAAATGTATGCCGGTGGCGGCGTTTTATGGTTGTGGTCGGTGGCCCGTGTGCGGCGACACTAAGGAACAAAGTAAGGAACGTGCGAAATTTCGATCGTCATTTAGTTTTTCGTTGAAATAGAGCAGGCGTCCAGATCTTTCACAGGTCCCCTTTTCACCAGAACGTTTTTAAACAAATTCTAAAGAAAATATGATAATAGAATAGCGAAAGTATCAGATTTTCCCTTTCTCCCAGTTTATTTATGTTAAAAGGGTGGCAAACGAGCATATTGCCCGCCTGATGGTAAGCGGCCATCATAGCCTATAGACGTTTGCGATACCAAAGTATCACTCGCACTGTTGCCTACCCTGACCTAAACCTCTACCCCGTGGAGCCCTGGAACCTTGCTCACTGATGGAAACACAACACCACCAAAAGGTAGTCTTATTTTGCTGTGATCTTCTGTAAGGTAAAGGTTATTTCCCCAGACGGCCATGCTGTACCTCTCTGAACTTTGTTTTCATTGATTTATTTCTGTGTTGCTTTTTTGTGATATGATTTCTATGTAAAATGAATGGAAGACAAGCATATGACCCGCCTAATGGTAATTTATTAATTTATTTAATAGGTACACAAACAGAGTGCGGTTATTACATGGATTAAAAACATAAATCTGGCAAAAATCTAAACTACCATCCAAAACAGTGTACACAGCATATTAAGTAAAATTATGGCAAAATAAAAGCAAAACAGAACCTTAAAACTAGGCTAAATCATTATCATCACAACACAGTTAATAAAACGAGGTAATAAAAACTAAAATAAAATAAAAAATGGAAATTAAGGATCTTGAGTACCACGGTCGAACAAACTAGAAATGCTTCTTTTGAACACTGAGAAACGGGAGTTGAACACATTCCTTTAAAACCTTTGTTGTTCCTTGAAAATTCGTTATAAGTTCTACACATTCTGACTATAGGATTATAATAAGAGGTGTTACTTTTAAAAACTTGAAAGGATGTATTCAGAAGGCGGGTTCTATACAGCGTATTAACAGAGAGTGACGAGAGCAAAGCTGGCGCATCGTTGTATGAGTGCAGAATCTTATGAAGGCAAATTAAATCATATCTTTTATACTTGGCTTGTAGGGAGACAACACGAAATTTTGACAATCGGTCTTTATAATTATTAAGGGAACGACCATATTTAAATTTACAAGAAAGGATTCTCAGGAGTTTCCCCGGACCATGTACAATTCTAGTAACATATACATCATAATAGGGCGACCATACAGGGAAACAGTATTCAAGGATACTTCTCGCTAGACTGAAAAAAAGACAGATAATGCTTTGTGGCTTTTTAAATTGCTTAGTAGATATAATGATAAATCCCAGCATACCGTTACTTTTCTTTATAATATGATCGTAGTGAGGACGGAAGCTTAACTCATCATCGAAATTATTAGTGTTTTTCTGCTTAAAATGTTATTTTGTATAAAATAGGCGTGAACCACCCTGCTTCCGTTTCGTCCTGTAAAGGATACAACACAACATTTATTAACGTTGAGGTTCATTTTATTCGATTCACACACGTTTTCAAAAACATCGAGGTTGTTTTGAAGAGCCTCACATTCCTCACCGTCACCTATGTTAGTAAAACCTTTATGTCATCTGTATAAAGAAGGGCAGGGCACGTCAATAAATCAACCAGATCATTCACAAAGATAATGAATAAGAGCGGGCCCAGGTGTGATCCTTGCGGGACGCCCGATGTAATGGCTACAGGACCAGATGAGTAACCCTTAAGAGTAACAAGTTGGGATCTGTTATTTAGATAAGATTCAGTCCACGTCAATAAACCACCATGAATACCATGACGTGAAAGTTTTAAGCACAGTAGGTGGTGATCGACTCTATCAAACCTTACTAAAATTTTAGTAAATGGAATCCACTCGACCACCAGTAGCAACAGCTCGGCTGATATAGTTCTTATATTCTCCATGATGTTTGTGAACGTTGACCTTTTCTTAACGAAGCCATGCTGTCTACTAGAAAGAAAGCAACCAAAGTGACTGTACAGACCATCATCATATACAGAGGATTCAAAAAGTTTAGCCACACAAGAGAGCAAACTAATCGGATGGTAGTTCGAACATAACGATCTATCTCCAGTCTTATAGATAGGGATAATGTGTGTGTGTCTTCCACCGTGCAGGAAAATCTCCAGAATCAAGTGATTTGTTAAACAACAATGAAAGAGGAATAGAAAGCTCGTCTTCACAGCGTTTGACTAATAATGGAGAGATCCCATCGGGACAAGCCCCTTTTATTTCATCCAAATGCTTAATCTTGCGAAGAACATCTCGTTGCTCTATGGTGAAGTTACTAAGCGTAGAGTTACAAATATAAGGCAACATTATCAAAATTCTCGGCTCTGAGCATGGAGGTGCATTGCATGCATTCAAGCACCGAGCCAAAGTACTTAGAAAAAAGCTCACAAATACCCTGATCATCTGAAGAAACTTTGCGTTGCGCCGATTGGCTCTCCAATCGTACCCATGCGCAGCTATCCCTTTTTGTTCAGCGCTAGAGTTACGTGCCGCGACCTATACAGCGAAGTATAATGTGGGTTGCTAAAGGAGATAGATTTTATTGTTTCACAATAAAGTTCTTTTACTTTCTCTTCTTCTAAATAACATGTATGTTTCAACCCCTCTTTTTCTTTTATGGTTCATTTTAGCATTGTAGCAGTCCACGGAAGCGTAAAGTGAAGTATTCAATATAAAGACTGCAATTTACAGCCTTATCTGCAAGTCACCGCGAAATGATTCAAATCCCGATGATATCATTTGTCGCTATTTTATGAGTAATTTTTAAATGAAGATAACGTGTTTCCGAAAACATACCTACAAATAAAAATAAATTATACCTATCTGCATTGACGTACAACGTCAAAATTTACCTACCACGCTTTCGATGATCGATCTACGCAATGACAGCATTCCTGCCTTTTGCCCATAGGTCTAGTAGGCGCATTTGAGTGACGAGTATAATCTATAGTGGGGTCTAAAAGCAAATCCGCCACTGATAATGAATTTTCCGCTCGAATTGGAGCGCCCGTTTGGGAAAGTAACCTCCACCTTACAGAAGATCACAGTAAAATAAATAAATAGGAGATTGGGAGTGATATTTTTGAAGTGAAACTTCTGTACGAAAGCTTGCCTTGGGGGGTAAGCTTTAAGCGAATGCGTTACGCGTTAGGAAAAGGCGAACGGGAGTTGAGTGGGGGAGAGAAAGCAGTGAGCGCACACATTTTCTTTCTCTCTTTCTCTTATAGCTACTAATATGTACGATTATACATACATATATATGTATATACATACAGATGGAGCTAAAGAAGTTTCACTTCAGTTGTGTGGTCATAAGCACACTCGTTTTAAAGCTTATATAGGCCTTAATATAGCTTATGGTGGCCCCTCACCATAGGGTGGCCAGGTGACCATCACTATGCTTGTTTGCCACCTTAAATAACACATAGAATTATTGTGCAAGTACTAATTTAAACGTAATTTGTGATAGTACAGAATCAGCTTCCTTTTAGGATTGAGTAATTCTGGTGATCTGTCTTGAATTTATTTAATTACTTACTTTATGAGTCATGTCACGCATAATGTTTTTTTTTATTTACAGTCCAAGCTTAAGTTTTTACCAACCACATTCCTCAAAATGGTAAGAAAATCGTCATTGCATGAAGTAATAATATTTCAATATGCAGTGTGCCTGTCTTAGTTTAGATTTTTTAAATTTTGATTATAAAATTATGATATTATTATATTATTCAATATTTTCTGGCATAGTTATTTAAAAGTCGTCTCTCCCTTTCTTTCTCTATAAAGTATAATAAGGTATACATACTAATAATTTGAGATTCAGAGAAACACCAATGCTATCATTTTCTCATAGAATGTAAACGCAATTTAAAATAAAACACTCAAAAACATTTAAAATGTACTTAACCCAAACAAAATCGTTAATATCTCGAATTACCATTTAATGAGACCGATCTTTTCACGAATTTTCCTCTTATTAAGTTAAATCATTAGTTAAAGTGGATAATTTAATGATATAAAACCTTAATAATCTAAAACTTACGCTTCCTCGCATAATAGCGGAGTGTCACCAATCCAAATATGACAGAAAATGTAACCATTAGAAATATCAACAACACCGCGTTATCACTCATTTTGCTAAGTCCCAATATTTTCACTCACTTTTGATAAAATAAAGGCACTTGTGATATCCTTTCTGTTCACAGTTTGACTGTCTGTCGGCTTGATTAATTGAAATATGTCATAATAATATCACGATCACAGATAAAAATAGATTTATTAGTCATAGATATAAACCACTCAATGCATTCGAGTTTGCTATTATTATTATATTAATAAGGGCTATTTCAGTAACACGTATGATGTATTTAATTAAAAATTTACCTCATTGTGTTTTTTAATAGACTTCAAACAAAAATGCAAAACATGTTTAGGTTCTACATATATTTGTCGTTATATTTTGGCGATGTCTTCAATAATTGTTGATACATTATATTTTTTATTTTAGAAGCATTTAACTGCTAGATGTTTAAATCTAAAGAAAAATTTGCTAGAAAAAAATGCACGGGAGCCAGGTAGCAGACGGGACTCGAACTCGCACCTGTTGCTATCCGGGCAAATGCACTGACCATTCTGACGACCTCCGTGGCCGAGTGGTTTATACGCCAGGTTTCATGGCATCGCCGACTCGAGAGGTCCCGGGTTCGAATCCCGGTGGGGGCAGATGTTTGTGTGATGAATACGAGCATTTGTACTCCAGTCATGGATGTTTAATATGTATTTCATATAAATATACTTAATATATGTACATTATATATATTCTGTCCGTTACCCTAGCATCCCATAACACAAGCCTTATAGTGCTTACTTTGGGGCTAGGGTAATTGGTGTGAGTGTTGGAAATATTTATTTATTTATTATGCTACCACGTTGAAAATATTTATTATTTATCACATTTTCCCTCCCCCAGTTTTATTCTATGTAAAATGGATGGCAAATAAGCATATAGCCCGCCTGATGGTAAGCGGTCACCATACCCTATAGACTCTTACGATACCAAAAACTCTTATATATAAAATTCTCGTGTCATAATGTTAGTTACCATACTCCTCCGAAACGGCTTGACCAAACTAGACGCCAGATCTCATATAGTAGGTACTCGAGCGAAATCTATGTACACATGTCCCATCTTAAAGATAGCTAGCAAAAAAAAACAATAGTTTTGGTGTAAAACCAATCGCTGAGCATTTAAAAAGCAGTATTATTTTTTCTTCATTATTGTCTAAAACATCAAACGCCTTTCTAAAATCTAAATAGGCCGCGTCCACTTGAAGCCCTTTATCCAAAGCACAAACAGTATGATTTACAAAATTTGTATGATTCGTTTTGGTAGACCGGAAACATCTGCTGAAGCCATGCTGAGAATCATGCAAATGGAAGGTTTAAAAAATGGGTGCGTGTACTTATGTAGGCGCGTGAGAAGTTATCCTTCTTTGGCATCGTTTAAAATTAGTTTTTAATTGCATGGAAATAATTAATTACAATAAATTAATATAAATTAAGTAATATAAATTGGAAGCCACATATTGATAGAGTAGTATCCAAGTTATCTAGATTCACTTATGCCCTCTACGAGTTAAAGAAAAGTACAGATTTAATATCAGCAAAAAGCGCTTATTATGCTTACGCAAACTCATGGCTAAGTTACGGTATTATCTTATGGGGTAATAGTACCGACATAAATAAACTATTTGTATTACAAAAGCGATGTATACGTATATTGGTGAATATTACAGACATGGAAAGCTGTAGATCACATTTCATAAAACTAAAGATACTTACTCTTCCATGTATATATATATTTGAAATAAGTAAAATGGTGCGCAAAAATAGACATTTATATAAACATATTAGTGATACATATTTTCAAACACGTAATTTAAGAAATAGAAATAAATTGGCAATACCGTTTACTAAATTACATCTGGTAAGCTCAGGAACATACCATATGTCTGTTAAAATATATAATAAAATACCGAATCATATAAAAAACATTGAAAAAGATTGTACATTTAATAATAATTTAAAACAATTTCTTATAGATAAGTGTTATTATGATTTGAAGGAGTTCTTAAATGATAAATTTTAATGATACCTAATAATCTGTATTATTTTTTGTGTGTGTATGACATTATAAATTTTGTATATGACGTTATAATTAATGATGTTTGACTAATTGATTTGATTTTTTTATGACGTAAATTTGTTGACCTAAACCGAAATTATTAAACTAAATTATAATGAATATTATGTGAATGAATTTTGAATGGATTATTACTTTGAATGTTATTGTTACTTGTTTATTTATTTTTTGATTTGATTGACATACATCTCTTGACCTAACCCTAAATGTTTTTATAATTGCTTTAAGTATAATATGAATTGATTTTAAAATTATATTCTTTTTATTAACTTATTTAAATTTTCTATCTATCTTGAATTGTTATCCTATTGTAATTTTATCAAATTTTAAATTAATATTTGTACACATTTATTATAATTTGCAATGCCCTTGCAGGGCTCATGTTTGCGAGCTGTTATTAAATTTAAGAACGAAATGTAACCAACATGAAGCAATAAATATTATGACTATTATGACTATTAATAAAAAGTCTGGAAAAGGACACAGTCAATAAAGTTCAGTTTTAATTTGAAAAAATAAATAAATAATCAAAATATTCAATTAAAATCGCTACTGAATATAATTTATTACAACATATGTGATTTGCACTTGTGTGAAACTCAAACACGTATTCCGAATATACAAACTAGAAACATGTGGATAAATATTATAAATATGAATACCTATAACTGTTACTTTATTACAAAAAATAAAGATGTGGTTTTGGGTTCTACTACACCAATGGTCAAGAGATGGCGCTGTAGTCTCCTGAATCGCGCTTTGGTTCCGTTGTTTCAGATTAATAAATACTTTTGATAGGCCTTCACAATGCAGTCGTTAGCACCCACTAAATAGAGATTCTATTTCTATTTTGTTGGTAGATTTTCTTAATGTGCGGTAAACACAAAAGTAACAGCATGAAGTTGGTCGCTAAAGCGACCAACTTCATGCTGTTAAAATTTTGTGTTACAGTGATGCGCGCGCATCTTAAAATTTCACTCTCATCATTTTTTCATAACGCGCCCAAAGAAGTATAACTTCAAAAACCGTTCTATAATAATATTTAAGTGTTATGGTTTTGTATGATAATTTGTCTATCGCAGAACTCCACCGTTCATTGTATAATAAATAATAAAATAATAAATAAATATTACCAACACTCACATAAATTAACCTTGCCCCAAAGTAAGCACTGTAAGGCTTGTGTTTTGGGTTACTAGGGTAACGGATAGAATACATATACAGTACATATATAAGTATATTTATATATAAATACATATTAAACATCCATGACTGGAGTACAAATGCTCGTATTCATCACACAAACATCTGCCCCCACTGAGACTCGAACCCAGGACCTCTCGAGTCGGCGACACCTTGAAACCCGGCGTACAAACCACTCGGCCACGGAGGTCGTCAAATAGTTGTTACAGATATTATTGTTAGGGTGCATCTACACGGTGCAAGGAGCTGGAGCAAGTAAAGATGCGGGTTACTCGCGTGAGTAGTGTGCACTAGATACTTGTGTAAGTAACACGTTTGTTCTTGTAAATGGTGTAAATGACTCAGTATGACGCAGTACAAACAACTTATTTGCTCTTGGTTGAGAACTACATATTACAAACTGGTCAAATAACGAGTGAGCTGCATGCGCTGCAAAGCGCTCGAGCTGCTCGACCCGCACATGTATTTGCACGATACTCCGGGGAGATATAGATGCTCCAGACCTACACGATCAGATGTGTCGACTCTTCGTACCCAAAAAATATAGCCGGAGACACAGAAGATATTTGTAGTGCCATTATGCCGCATTTATGCTCGTGCTAACTCCCCTATTCCTGATGGTGCCGGGCCACCGACGGTAATATTATCTATACAGTATTGTGACTCGGCCCTGTCCTTGAAATAACTGCCTACGGCCGAGCGGGGCGTATCCACGCGGTAGGGCTGCCCGCCTTCAGTATTTTCATTTCATCTACATAATTGAGTTTCTTTCTAGTTTTGTCATTGTAAATATTTTATTTTGACGTTATAAGTTGATAGTAAAACTCAAAAGTTTATTTTATTCTTCTTAGAGCATTTAATTTTTTATTTCATACAAATGGAGCAACGGAGCTTAACTCGCATTCGTTATCTCCTTTCAAAAAACCCGACCGCTGATTTTTATTCTTACATAATTCAATAAAAGAATATCATTTTAAACATACAAGTTATATTTATGTAAGTCATGGCGCAGTCGGGTTAAGAGGAAATTACCTACAATTTAGGTAAATCTCACTAGGTAAGTACTGTAGGGATCGTTTCAAGCAAACTAATTATTGTCATTGAAACACTTTTATTTTCAGGCAATTACATTATTATTAACAACACACAAAATACGGTATTTTATACTCCGCACAAATCTCCCTATTTTATAATTTTCCAGCTATTAATTCCTGTCAATAATCCGTCTCTTTTCCAAATTACCTAATAACCTGCCAGTATACACCAAAAACATCCGATCGCTACAATACCTACCATTTATTACTCTCGTAAATTATTTCATAATGATATTTCATATAATTCAATAATGTATGTAGTTAAGTAAGTCTAGGAAACTACCTACCTATTATGTAGTTTTGTTTTTAACGCGAGTGTAGGTAGATTACTCGTTTGTCTCTTTTTTCATCCTATCTACTTATTTATATATAATTCCAGATATTTTGCCCGATGGAAAAATCGAAATACCTAAATATTAAAAACAAATTACGTACTAGTAGATAGGTATATAAAAATATATTCTATAGTCTTACGTTTCCAATATTTCAGGTAATTTAAAAAATGATAACTCTGGGTGCGTTATTGAAGAGTTCAAGCAACGAAAAACAGCACAATATCGTCGTTTATTCTTTGCCATATTAAATTATGTAGGTATCTACTTAATTCAATCAAATATTTACAATACACATCGCACGTTTAAGCACGGCTAACTGCATAAAAAACAATTCACACCGTTCGGTCGTCGCTGCGGCGCATTCGCGACTGGGTGTCCCCCGAGAGTCCCGCGAACTCGAGTGGCGTAAGTATGATTCGCTTTCCGACCGTTTGTATGAAGATAGAATACTGTATACAGGGCGTCCCACGGCTACCTCACACGGAAGGAAAGTATATTAAATATTAAAGATAGGATATTTTACTGAAAGAAGACATCATTTCATTTTTAATAAATTTTAATCAGCGATTGGCTGAAATTTGTAAAAATAATAATTCGAAAATGGAACACATACATTTTCAAGCGTCTGTACCCCTAGCACGAACCATTATCGAATTCGAATAGTTTGCGAGTGTGAAATGTCAATGTCAAATTTTGTATGGAAACTTATACAGCAGCGCCACAAAGTACGTAATGAGAACTAAAAATCAGTACACATTTGACAATAACATTTCGCACTCGAAAACTATTCGAATTCGATATTGGTTGGTGCTAAGGGTACTTTCTTTTTTTGTGTTTTTCATTTTAGTTAAAAACCGGGTTCTCTTAATACATTTTTACAAAGGGGATCTAAATACGGAAAGATATCTAGAAATATTTAATATTTTAAGAGGTGAGATCAATAATCTTCCTGGTGCAAATCGACGAAATCTCATTTTCTAGCAAAATGGGGCTCATAACAGTAGGAGAACTGCCGAGTTACTTAATGAACACTTTCCTTCCTGGATCGGTTCTTCTGGACAATTAAGATGGCCAGCGAGATCCCCAGATCCCCAGACCCCACTGGATTTTTTTTTGAGTGTGCAGGAGTTACAAAATTAACCCAGACGTATTATTACAAACATTCACCACGCGAAGATAATGAAATCGACAGGCAGAGAAAACATTAATAGAGTGAGAATTTGCATACAACAAATCGGATCACATTTTGAACATTTGATACATTAAATTATTATTTTTTCTTGCACCGTTTGGTTTTTTATTACTTTTATTGAATATTTTTTAATAAATTTTATGACTTTTCTTTTATTTAAAATGCTATGTTATTTAGCAAAAAATAATTGCTCTGATTAACTCTTTCGATGGCTATCATAAAACATGTGATTTTTTTCGAAATTTCACGAGTTTGATTCCCCGTTTTAGCAGGCGATTTTAAAAAAATCTGTGAATGCAGTTCTAGTTATAATTAAAAATAATATGATGTCTTCTTTCGGTAAAATATTCTATCTTCAATATTTAATATACTTTCCCTCCGTGTGAGGTACCCGTGGGACGCTCTGTATAATATAACCGTGCCAGCGATCATGTGCGCCGCCCGCCCTGAAACACGGGCCGCCGGAACACTGATTACTAGCCTGGCAAATAATGGCTTTGCACGGTGACTTCACGATGCAATATAACCTTCGCAAGTGCCTCAACATGCACAAGTTACTTGCACCGTAGATAGTACAGTCAATCTGTAGGTTGAGTGGTGAAAAAAAAACCTAAAGGTAAGTCTTGTTTTTTCTGTTGCCAAATGACGTCAGTAAGCCACCTTGGCGATGGGCATGTTCAACTCGTAGGCGTTTTTTGAAAAACTCAAAAAAACCTTCAAAAATTTTTTGAAATAGAAAATAGTAAAAACGTACATTGAAATGTGCACTGCAAATGTGTACTTGAACTGCCCAAAACCGCTCTATTGGATTTTTCTTACCTGCGCAATTTATAACTTGAAAACGGTAAGTAATACAAAAAATTGTTTATACAAAAGTTGTTGGTGATTATGTACGGAACAACTTTTCCATTTAAAGTTTTCTATTAAAATGATATTTTCAGGGTAAAAAAGTGAAAAAACACTTTTTTTGAGACTTTAGCGCCACCTACAATGTGAATTTTTTTGTTGTACTAGATTGACAATGACATAAATTGTAGTACTCAATGCCCTCTACAATTATGCTTGAAAAAAAAGTTTCTAAAATGCATACAAAACAAGAAAAATGCGTTTCAAAATTTTTTTGAGGGTTTTTTTGAGTTGAACATGCCCATCGCCGAGGTGGCTTACTGACGTCATTTGGCAACAGAAAAAACAAGACTTAACGAGACTTAAAACAAGGTTTTTTTTTCACTGAAACGATTTTTTTTTCGACAGATTGACTGTACTCCGAGAAGCACTGTTATAGTGATGTGAAAGGGTTATAATGTATATATCAACACTATAAAGAGTTGTCCTAGTTAACCCTACCGAAAATCTAGAGTACATCTGATACAAGAGATATATTGACGCTAAAACAATAAGTACAATGTTGGGACTAACATGATGATGTGGCCAGTCCTGACGAGGTGCCACAACTCCGGCACGCACTCTCTATGCGCTTTCGGGGAAAGTTGCTTAACTTTCGCAATGACAAAACACGTCAAAACACTTTATTATTATTATATGAGTAGGTACTTACTGCAATGCAGGTAACTGTACACCGTTATATATACACCGCATATCACGAATATTGGCAAGAAATATAATATGTCACTCATTTTGTTTAGTACAAAAACAATAGAAGCAAAAGGACTTTTGGAAAATTGTAAAAGAACTGGACAATACACGTATTCGATGCGAATATGTAATCGACTGATAATATTTTTTATTAATCTCATGTCACAGTCAAACACCAAATAAAGACGTTCCAACACATGTCTAATGTACTTTGTTATCGCTCATAATGTTGCTGCCATTATATAAATTTAAAAGTTACATTAATATTTCTTATACTCACATCAAATAGCCTAACCCCAAAGTGGGATTTGTAAACCTTGTATTATGGTATAGTAGGGTAACAAATATAAATAGATAAGTATAATAGCAGTGTAGAAATTAATATTAATCAACACCTCTCGGGTACAAATACTCTTATTCATCAAACATTAATATTTACCGCTACTTGAATTGAACCTAAAACCTCAGAGCAGTCGTTACTTGAAAACTGGTGTACAATGCACATAGTTCTGTTAATATATACTATCTACCACGAACGTCGTCAAGTCGGATATATGTTAGTCAATCATACTTTATAAACTGTCAATCACACTGTTAAAAGTTCAGCGTATGATAAGGCCAATTTTAATAGAATTATACCGTAATAATTAAGCGTATGGGTAATTCCATTTATGCCAATATAGACCTGTTTGTGTTTTTTTCATAAAAATCAAATATTTTGAATAAAATTTGAGTCACGAGAAAACTGTTACCTAGATTAACACATAGGATTCTTATAAGGTTCAGTATGGAAAAGTTTCACACACTTTTAAGCTCATATTTGTGTGCTGTTAATTTTATAGCTTACAAATAAGGTTATTAGCTTAATGCCTCTCTTTATCAAGCTATGAAACTTTCTGATGTAACACTAAAAATGAGGACTATATTAATTCAGGAAAAAGCTTCCGTTTCACTAGAAATAGTGCATAATAATAATTTTGATTAAGTTACCGCTACACAGAAATCTCATTAATACAATCTTATCAAAATTATTCGATAGCATATTTTCGTTGTTCAATATACGTGCTGGTACACTGTTACGTCTTATAATTGCAAAGTCTATTGTATGATGCCAGCAAAATTGAAACACAGTACTTCATTAAACTGTATGTATCTTAGCTTTTATTTTATGAAGATATCAAAGCCCTGTTAAGCAGCACTTAAAATATCGGGGTCTAGTAATTTTCGACACAAGAAAAATGTTTTCTGTCAACAAATTATCCAAATGGTAATTAAATTCAGACTACACAAATGTGAGAGTTTATTAATAGAGCTTTCCTGCAGAAAAAATGTCAGCAATTATTAAGTATTTACTTCACTACAATGCAAAATTTCAATTTTACAGGATATCAATAAAAATAAAATTTAGGTATGAAACAAGATAATCACTCACAGTAATCGTACCAAAAAGCAGCGATGCATATCGATGTAGCACACACCCACAAGCCAATTATAGGCACAATCACAACCTCTGGATTTACTCCTACCATTTTGGTCAACAAACTGACCTAATATATCCTATCGACCTAATAGTGTTTGAAAATTGATTTTGATACGATAACGTCGCAGGCACTATGGTGAAATCGGTCATATAATGAAATTACTGGATCACGAATTAAAACATGCAATTTATTTATTTAACAAACTAGCGGGCCCTGCCGAGTTCTTCCTGCCTGATAAAATTGTAGAAAAATATTGAAACCAGACCACAGCGTCAGCTATCGGACAGAGTTGTAAGTTAAGATTTCATAGATTTTCTAATTTTCTGCGTATTTATATTACCATAAGAACCTTCTATAAAGTGTGTATTAGAAAACTTTAAAAACAGATGGATGATATTGGTGATGTCGTTCTCATCTCAAATAAAGGTACGAGATAAGAAATAAAAGATTCTGTTCTATATAAATATATGTAGATGATATAATGTGTGCTGGAAATCAACTCTCATCGACTATCAGATGCTTTGGAAACTATTGTAAGGAAGTGGTATTTGGTGAGCATTCTCTGTTATAAGTACTAAACGCAACTTATACCTACCGTTAGAGGTTGATGAGTTTCAAAGTTTACTTTAAAATTACACTTTAGATCTCAGCCTAATTTTTACTATAGCATTTTGAAAGAAAACTAATTAAATTCAGTAAAAAAAAACTATTATCTCTTATCTATTAGACAAGTCCGTCCGTCCGTCCGTCTGTCTGTGGTGCTGTTTCAGCGGCCAAACCGTAAGAGATAGATAAAGAGAATATTTAAGTTATAAGTTAAGAATAGTCTGATAAGACTACAAACCGGATTTCAGTAACGTAGCACTTCCGGTTTTCGAGAAATCACGAATCAATTCTAATCAATTTTAATTTATATTTAAAGGTTTTTTTTTTATTATTATTTTTTTTTTTGGTGAACATTTGGTTCACTGGTTTGCTTGTAAAATAATAATGTACATGTATTTAGAAAATCCTCTTTTTCAAATCGGATAAAAAATCAGATAATTAACGAAATGTCTTTGAAACCATGAACTAAATGCGACACAAAGAAAGTTATCTATGTTATGTTCCATGGAAAAATTAATAAGTATATTTTTTATTGTTATCATGTGAGCACATGCGCCACCAGCGGTTTGATACTACGTATGACGTGTCAAATACGAAGTAGATACCACGTACCGATAAAAAGACAGATCTAATGAGGGCTATCGCGTATGAATCCGCCGCTAGAGGCGCTAGTGTAGCGTGAGATCTCCGAAATGTCAAATGTTATTGCTTGTTGGTTGACTACGCGGGTTTATTTCTAATTAAAATAATGTTGTGAATAATTGGTAACAATTCGGCTTAATTATGGCAAATATGAGTTATGTGGCAATGAATGTCAGTTATTAAAAATTTGAGCTTAGAAAAATGATTATGTTCCCATTTTTTCCGAATAAAACAGAACTGCGCGTCACTGTGGCATGGCCTATTATGTTTAGGATATGGTTCTTTTGTGTCAAAATACGATCTAAATGTAACCTTTGATTTCATGTGCGTATTAATAAACTTTAAAAGTTACAATTTAGGACCTCACTCAACAGTGGCGCCATCTGGTGAGGCGGAAAACGGTAGCCCTCATTGGGTAATTCTTTAGGGTTCCGTGTAGAAGAATTGCATCTACCAAGGTAGGTATTGTTAATTTTTACTAACAGTAGTTGTTTAGTATTTGACATACTAAATCCTTTGTCTCATTTTTGTATCACCTCTCTCACCACCGGCTGTCTGTAAACCGCGTCAAGTGTTCTCCCACATTAATATTCATTAAAATTAGATTAACTTTATATTAGCATACAAAAAACTTCTGTATCTTAATTATTACCATCTCATTCAATAAATACAGTGATTTTGGTGAGAAGCGTGGTTTAATTTAGCTATCAGTAGTCTATGGAATTTTAAATATTATTTGTTTCTTAGGTTTTCACGCACATCACTCATTAAATAAAACTAGTTTTTACGGGTTAATGCACGAAACTTTATTTATTTATTGACGTTTCGCAGCCTTTTCAGGTCTGCATTGTCAGAATAATGATTTTATTTAAAATTGTCGAGCTACCTTCGAAAGAATTATATTGTGCGTTCGGTTATTTCATTGGAAGATTTTTAAAATTTTATTGTCTATGTATGAATTTATTATTTAATTTACTTAATAAAGTATTTTATTTAAAATTCTTGTTTGTAATTTTGAGTTTATTTATTTGACCCTAACTACCGTAAACTACCACCGGTTCCAAAATTGGGAGACCTTCCTGAGAAGAACCGGCGAAACAAACTCAAGAGAGGCTTTCTATCTCCTTCTTATGTTAAATTATGCAAACAAAAAGAACTAATAGTATCTGATGGTCTTGCAGTGTGTGCTCGGGGTTGGGATTTTATCTCCTGTATAATAGGTTCCCAAGCTGGTGGTATATACCAACCATCTTCCCTATTGAAATTTGGATATTTTTTAATCTCAATAGCCTCGCGCATCATTCGAGGAACGAACCGCCGCTCAGCTGCAAGGATCTGTGGTCTATCAAATCTAATGTATTGGTTTGGTCCCCCTAATGCATGTTCACACACTGCAGATTTATTTTCGCGCCTATGTTTCATATCTGCGATATGTTCTTTTACCCGAGTCCCTATACTCCTCTTTGTTTGCCCGATGTAGGAGAGCCCACAGTCGCATTCAAGTTTGTAGACACCAGCAACTTGAAAGGGTATATTGCACTTGACCGGTCGTAGAAACTGGTTGATCTTCTTAGGCGGCTTGAAGTATGTATTGATTGAAGCACGCTTCAGAATCCTCCCAATCTTGTCAGTGACTCCTTTCATGTAAGGTAGTATAGCAGGTTGTCGGTCGACTGTGCTAGCTTTGGCGCGACTGTGACGGCGACGTGGTACATTCAGGTTATTATCCTTCAGTACTTGCTCGACATGCTGAAGTTCAGCTGCCAGGTGTTGTTCGTCACAGACACCCCGTGCTCTCTGAAACAAAGAGTTTCCAACGGCAGTTAATTGTTTCGGGTGATGGTGTGAGTCACCATTGAGGTACCTATCAGTATGAGTCACTTTACGATACACAGTATGGCTTAAACTTTGGTCAGGATTCCTGATTAATAAAATATCTAGAAAAGCTAGTTTACTATCTGCCTCTAACTCCATAGTGAATAGGATGTTGGGGTGTATAGAGTTAAGGTGATTTAAAAAGGCAGAAATTTGATCTGTTGGGAGGATTGTGAAAGTATCATCTACGTACCGCTTATATAGCCTGGGTGTGACAGGTGCTGCGCCGAGAGCCCTCTTCTCGAAGTCTTCCATGAAAATATCGGCGACAACAGGTGAGACAGGGGAACCCATTGCAACACCCTCCATTTGTACATAGAAGTCATCCCCCCATAACAGGTAGCCAGAAGTAAGGCAATGCTCCAGTAATACTGCATATTCTATAGGCATATTATTTTCAAGTAGCTTCTTCTTAGTGATTTCAATGCAATCCTGTACTGGTAGGCATGTAAATAAGGACTGAACATCAAAACTGACCATGATTTCATTGTCCATGAGACGTTGATCTCTAATCTCATTGACAAATTGGTATGAATCTTTCACAAAGGCTGTTGTGTTACCTCTCAGTGGTGAAAGTAACTTTGCTACGTGTTTAGCCAAACGGTATGTTGGTGAATCAATCTGGCTTACAATTGGACGTAGCGGAGCATTCGGTTTGTGTATTTTCGGTAACCCATACAGTTTTGGTGGCTTGGGACATGCAGGAATTAGGTTGGCTAAACACGTAGCAAAGTTACTTTCACCACTGAGAGGTAACACAACAGCCTTTGTGAAAGATTCATACCAATTTGTCAATGAGATTAGAGATCAACGTCTCATGGACAATGAAATCATGGTCAGTTTTGATGTTCAGTCCTTATTTACATGCCTACCAGTACAGGATTGCATTGAAATCACTAAGAAGAAGCTACTCGAAAATAATATGCCTATAGAATATGCAGTATTACTGGAGCATTGCCTTACTTCTGGCTACCTGTTATGGGGGGATGACTTCTATGTACAAATGGAGGGTGTTGCAATGGGTTCCCCTGTCTCACCTGTTGTCGCCGATATTTTCATGGAAGACTTCGAGAAGAGGGCTCTCGGCGCAGCACCTGTCACACCCAGGCTATATAAGCGGTACGTAGATGATACTTTCACAATCCTCCCAACAGATCAAATTTCTGCCTTTTTAAATCACCTTAACTCTATACACCCCAACATCCTATTCACTATGGAGTTAGAGGCAGATAGTAAACTAGCTTTTCTAGATATTTTATTAATCAGGAATCCTGACCAAAGTTTAAGCCATACTGTGTATCGTAAAGTGACTCATACTGATAGGTACCTCAATGGTGACTCACACCATCACCCGAAACAATTAACTGCCGTTGGAAACTCTTTGTTTCAGAGAGCACGGGGTGTCTGTGACGAACAACACCTGGCAGCTGAACTTCAGCATGTCGAGCAAGTACTGAAGGATAATAACCTGAATGTACCACGTCGCCGTCACAGTCGCGCCAAAGCTAGCACAGTCGACCGACAACCTGCTATACTACCTTACATGAAAGGAGTCACTGACAAGATTGGGAGGATTCTGAAGCGTGCTTCAATCAATACATACTTCAAGCCGCCTAAGAAGATCAACCAGTTTCTACGACCGGTCAAGTGCAATATACCCTTTCAAGTTGCTGGTGTCTACAAACTTGAATGCGACTGTGGGCTCTCCTACATCGGGCAAACAAAGAGGAGTATAGGGACTCGGGTAAAAGAACATATCGCAGATATGAAACATAGGCGCGAAAATAAATCTGCAGTGTGTGAACATGCATTAGGGGGACCAAACCACTAAATTAGATTTGATAGACCACAGATCCTTGCAGCTGAGCGGCGGTTCGTTCCTCGAATGATGCGCGAGGCTATTGAGATTAAAAAATATCCAAATTTCAATAGGGAAGATGGTTGGTATATACCACCAGCTTGGGAACCTATTATACAGGAGATAAAATCCCAACCCCGAGCACACACTGCAAGACCATCAGATACTATTAGTTCTTTTTGTTTGCATAATTTAACATAAGAAGGAGATAGAAAGCCTCTCTTGAGTTTGTTTCGCCGGTTCTTCTCAGGAAGGTCTCCCAATTTTGGAACCGGTGGTAGTTTACGGTAGTTAGGGTCAAATAAATAAACTCAAAATTACAAACAAGAATTTTAAATAAAATACTTTATTAAGTAAATTAAATAATAAATTCATACATAGACAATAAAATTTTAAAAATCTTCCAATGAAATAACCGAACGCACAATATAATTCTTTCGAAGGTAGCTCGACAATTTTAAATAAAATCATTATTCTGACAATGCAGACCTGAAAAGGCTGCGAAACGTCAATAAATAAATAAAGTTTCGTGCATTAACCCGTAAAAACTAGTTTTATTAAATATTATTTTCTTCAACGTTTATTATTATGATATTGGTACGTTTTTTACCCACGAATTCACGGGGGCTCGGTCCTCTGAAGCGACCATGGGGCCAAAGCCAACATGAAGAGGCCTTTCCTACCTATGGACATCTATCTATCCCTTATTATACCATTGAGATGCACATTAGGAGACACTCCTTCATAGCTGGCAAACTGTTGCCAGGGAGGGATTTATTTGGTTTTGGGCTATGTGGATGGGATGCTACCTAAAAAACTCTCACAACTGTTGAAGACTGTTAGATTTTGACTTGCTGCTTATTGGCTACAATGCCTGTGGGTTCCCTAACTAGCCATGAAGATGCGGCCCGGGGCTCAACACGATGTGAGCAGCTGAGGGTGTCGAGAGGTGCGGCTTCGGTTACGGTTCGGTATCTCGAAGAAACACAGGAATCATCTACATATATCCAATGCGCGACACAAAATTAATACATGATAAACAAATACTGTACTAGCATACTGTATTTGAAGCCGATTAAAACAAAAAGTGGAGGAACTTAAGCAACTTTCGCAGTGGTCGGTCATTGGATGGGTGACCAAAAATTACTATCTCGAGCTCCTCCGTGCTTCGGAAGGCATGTCAAGCCGTTAGTTTGTTTAATTTGCAGTCGTTAGCACCCACCAATCCGCACTGGGCCCGCGTGGTGGGTCATGGCCCAATCTCCCTATTCCATCCATAGGGAAGGCCTGTACCCCAACAGTGGGGACATTAATAAGCTGATGATGATGAATGATGAAAAAACAAAAATCGTAGGAAATAAGATCACATTAAACTATTTTTTTTTTCATGTAAGTAAGATTGTATGGAACCCTCCGTCCATGGCTGGAACTTGCCGGCTTGGTTTTCGTAAAAAGAGCTAATTCATAACATTCAAACGCTCTCTTTTAAGATAAGAACGCCAGCCTTTGAAAGTGTCCACAAAGAACTGCAATAATCGTTTCAGAAATGGACTGTATGTTTTTTTAATATTTACTATTCAAGGCACTGTAAATAACCGCGGGCTAGTAAACGAAGTCCAGTCGCGACGATATCTGGCATGGCAGGGTTTTGTAATATTGTGGGTTGCGGCAGAAAAATATAATGCTCCAGCTTAATTTCTTCTTCTTCTCGCTATCTTCATTGCTGAAGGTCGTGTCTAACTTGAAATGTTGACCACCTGATGTACTATGCCTCTCCATGCATTCTTGTCCTCGGCAGTCTTTATAGCCTTGGTTATTGATAGGCCAGTGAGCGACTTTACTAGGTCTGACCAGCGGGTAGGTGACCGACCGCGCGATCTTCTCCCGTCGACCTGGCTTACCACCATCAGCTTCTCTAGGCTGTCAGGGTTTCTGCGAGCGATGTGTCCGAAATACTTTAGTATGCGCTGGTAACAGAAAGCAGCTTAATTTACTGGCCTGAATTTAATGCCCCATGAAGCCCCCTAAAACCTTAATGATTAATAGAAACACAATACCACCAAAAGGTAGTGTTTTAATATATACTATAGGTGGCATATGAGCAGACTGCTCACCTGATGGCAAGTGATCATCATCGCCCATAGACATCTGCAACACCAGGAGTATCGCAAATGCGATGCCGGCCTTTAGGAGGAAGGAAGGAGCTTTGCTCTTTTTTGAAGGTTTTCGGATCGCATTGGTCCGGGAACACTGCTGGTGACAATATATTCACAGTTATGTCGTACATGGTAAAAAGAATTGACAAAATCACTCGGTTGTGTGGATTCATGCCAGGCATGAAGAAGGTGACATTTTGGTCGCGATGTATGTACGATGGCGATAAACAGCAGCTCGGATTAATCCGAACAATTCCTATGATCACTCCCCGTGATAAATGCAGTAGAAGATACAGTGTGATAACAGTTTTTTTGGTTGTATTTTTTTAATAAAAATAACTCATAATAACATTTAACCCCAGCGTTTTAGATACAATTGTGATGATTATGAATTTTTAATTATTGATTTATATCAAAGATGTTCGGGGGCATAAAATGTATCCTTGTCAGTCTCTTTGCAGAATGAAAAGGAGAGACTGATATTACGAGTAGGTTTCGATTTGTGATTGGAGAATCGTGCAGCCAGTTATATATATAGCGCACCTTACAGGCCCTACCAGAATACCAGCGCTGTTGTCACTCGCATAGTAACGTGTGGCAACAGCATCATCCTGAGGCAGGGTCCTGATTAACCATTAATTTACTTTTATAGTTTGAAGTTAGTTTTTAATTTTGTTTTTTATGTTAATGTTTATGTGTTTTTTCATTGTTGTTGATTAATAATTAATACTTGTAACAAATGGTTAATAAAAGATCTTTCTCTCTCTCTCTCTCTCTCTCTCTCTCATAAATTAAGTTTTTTTCAATAACACTTATTAATTAAAAACTCGACTAAATCAAGAAGAATGTAAATGCAATGTTTGTATTGTAAATTGAGTTATTTATTTGTAAGAAGATTTTTAGACTCATTTTATGTATGGTTAGGCTTAGCACTAAGAAAACACTTAGCATTAAGGAATTAACGTTAAACACATTTTTATTAGGCTTATCATTTCAAGCATTGTGTTAGTTTTATTTTAGTCACTCTATGAAATTTTATACGGTGTGGGTTTTATAATAATTTCATTCATGGCAAAATATAAATATCCCCTTATTTATAAACGAAGACTTTTTTTAAGATAAGTTACTCCAGGTTTTGTCTCTGTTTCATCATCATCAACCCATTATATATATATTTTTAAAGCATGTAACTGCTTGATGTTTAAATCTAAAGAACCTCACGGACCGCGTCGAAATCTTTCTAGCCATTCTTAAGCTGCAAGGCAGCGCAATGTTTCATACTTGTAAAAGTTATCATTTGATATTGGGGGTTACCTATAATGCGAAGAGATGGCGCTGCCTTGCAGCTTAAGAATGGCTAGAAAGATTTCGACAGGGTCCGTGAGTGCCGTGGTAGCATAATTGGTCAGTGCATTCTCCCGGATTGCGAAGGGTGCGGGTTCGAGTTCCGTCTGCTGCCAGGTCCGCGTGGAATTTTTTCTAATTATCAACCCATGTTCGTCCACTGCTGGACACAGGTCTCCCCTAATGCACGCCACTGCTCCCGATTTTATGCTACTCTCATCCAGCCCACTCCAGCCAGCCTACGTATATCATCGTCCCATCTTGTCTCAGGGCGTCCCACACTACGTCTACCGAGTCGCGGTCTCCACTCAAGAACTTTCCGGCTCCATCGGCCGTCAGTTCTGCGGCTAATGTGACCAGCCCACTGCCACTTCAGTTTGCTAATTTGATGGTCTATGTCAGTGACTCTGGTTCTCTGTCTCTGTTTATTGAATGACAAATGGCATATGAGTGGCATGAGCTAAAACTTGTTCCTTATTTATTAATAAGGGGGTTAAACTACGAAATTTATAGCTGTTAAAGTTATTTGACAAAAGTACATGAATTTATTTTTATAGTTTTTATAGTAGGCAGTAGTCATATAATAATGCAAAGTACAACTGACCCTAGATAGACTAAGAATATAGCCTGTGTTTAAGGATCCAGTCCCTTCCAATAGGTTCCTTTTAAGATTACACAGATGATATAAATTGTGTTAGATGATAAAAATTCAATATCGTTTATAATGCGTGCCGAGAAGCTACGCCATCGTGTCCCAAATTTACGGCAGGAAACTTTGGACTAAGAAGAACCGACTAGAAACTCAGCAAACGTTGGTTCTTCTTCCTGTATTATATACAGAGTCTTGAAGATGAAAAATGACTTCAATTTGAGATGTTATACGTCAGCGTAAATAAGCATAATCATGGTGTATATTTAGGTTTGTGTGATAATTAATACAGTTTTGTGTGTACCTATATTTGTCACGTGTTTGTGCATAATATTACTAAATATATAATGCTGTTCATCAAAAAAAATTTGTTTAACAACTCACCTTCATAATTGAAACAACACTGCATCAAAGCACAAGTACACAACAGCGCTAGGAACAACCACCACAGGTTTAACAATACTGATGCGTCCATTATTTAATGTCACATATATTTAATGTTATTCAATACACTGTACGTATACATAATATAGTAATATACTACCTACAAATGCAGCTGTTATCTGCCCAGCCAACTGAGTAAACCTAACATTCATTAAAAACCCATTAAAAATACAAATGCATCATGTTTAATACTTCTTAGAAAAATTGATGTTATGAGTCACACACATCATAATGAATACAGACATACCGATTGTACTGACATTTATTATTATAGTTTTATAATGTGCTCAAGAAAGTTTTAAAATGATTTAAGTAGGCAAATGACTCTATTCTATCTGGTGTTAAGTGGTGAAATGTCCAGCCACGAAGATAACTGGTGTAGCAGTTATAGGGATGTGCCGATACTAGTAAATACGAGTAGGTACTCGATACTTTTGATTCGATATCAAGTATTTATAGCATCGAATCAATCTTACGATAAATACTCGGTATCGGTAAACAAAAGTACTTGGTATCAAATCGAATCAGCATCACCATTTAAAAAAGATAAAATTTCCGAACGCAGACAGTATGAGAGAGCAAAAGCTCTTTCGCTCGGTTACCGGTATTCACAGCATAGCGGTGTGCCGAACTCGTCCGACTTCATCCGAGCCCGAGCCGAAAACGAGAGAGCTGTCCGCCCGACATGTAAGTTGTCATCATTGTCAACATAACGAATTTTCAATCTGTCAAGTCGAGATTTAATTTGAATATACAAATGATTGTTTTCAAGTAATTTTATTTATTGTAATCATCGGATTATTATTCCAATGTTATCATGGCACCACTAAAATCAATAAAATTTTACCAAAACAAACGAAACAATTGCAAAATGTAAACAATGTTTTAAGTCTGTGAATTCTGTGTGAATTTTGGATAAAGGCAAATTAGAGAAAAAGCAAATAAAAATTATGAAAGGTAGGATCCTATACTTTTCTTTTTTGCGACTGCTCTCCTAAAATGTTAAATAATCCCTTTAAATTCCTAAAATGTTAAAAAAAGTGACGCAAAACATTTATATTCTCGTTTTTCTCACTTTTGTTTTAATTTTTGTTCTTCAACATTTATTGTTTTTACTTTAGTTTATTTAAAGTATAAAATAAATAAAAATAAGTGCTAAAAGTATCGATACCAGTAAGTATCGATACTATAGGAGTATTTATTTAAGTAGTATCGAAAAAAGATTTGAGTACTATCGAAATGAGTAGGTATCGATACCTTGATGGTATCGGAACATCCCTAAGCAGTTATAAACTGCCACACCACCTTTTAAAGGACTCCAGCTTGTAGAAAGGAGAAAAAACGTGTGCAGGCAAAGAATTTCACTTGCGAATTGTACGAGAAAAAGTTAGGTGTAACATTTTCTATGTGTCTTCAAATCTAAAACAATATGTGTGCTCCGATCAATAAATCGAGAAGCTCGAGTGCGATCGTTAAAGTTAAGCAACGTTCGCAGTGGTCGGTCATGGATGGGTGACCAAAAATTACTATATCGAGATATAATAAGCACTGGGCCCGCGTTTTGGGTCACGGCCCAATCTCCATATTAAATCCATAGGGAAGACCTGTGCCCCAGTGACGGGGACATTAATAGGTTGATATCATGATGATTAGTGAATGAAAGAGTGTGTAATGATAGTAGCTCTATATTTTATAGATACTTACACCAAACTTTGAAGACGTATCTGCCTATAACGATATCGCAAACTTGCAAATAGATCAGCACCAACAACAAAATAACCACAAACGCCATCAAAACCACATACTCCGTCAATCCTAACAACATTTTTGTACTGTCACTCCCTCTAAAATCAAAATAACACTAACACTGCAGTAATACCAACGATTTAAAGATCATCAACTACTAAAAAAAGTGAGTGTGGAAAGGTGCGCGTTTATTTGGCCGGGTTATAATGGCTTTTAATATCTGAACAATGAATAAACATACATCGAGATAAGCTCTAAATGTGATGCTGGCTGACAGATAACAAACACGGAGGTGGATAATCTCGCGTGTGAAATTGTTAAACAAACATATTTATCTAAAGAAAATTTTACTATAAAAAATTCCACGCGAACCAGGCAGCAGACGGGACTCGTACCCGCACCCTGCGGGATTCAAAATAATAATAATAATAATAATAATAATCTTTTATTTTGCCAAAAAAGTGTACAATATTTAAACTTACTAATTAGGTACATAGTTTTTTTTTTTTTTCTTATAAAGTAGGTAATAGTAAAAAAAAAAAAAACAAACAAAATAAGTATAGAATACGCAGTTAATTGCTAAAAAACATATATGTATATATTTAAACATATTTCTGACAATGCTAACATTGTTACGCTTATTTCTAATGCAGAAAACAGATATTTATTTATTTATTTAAACTTTATTGCCACAATTACAAAATGGACAAAAGGCGGACTTAACGCTAAAAGCATTCTCTGCGAGTCAACCTTCGGGAGTACAGAAAGTCAAGAATGCAGCTTTAGTAAAAAAATAATTAACAATATAAACATAACACAATAGAAAATACTTATCTTATACATAATAATTAAATATACATAAGCACAAGACATATAAATATACACACACACACATATATATATACACATACAATACACATATACATACGTACATAAATATAAAGTTAAATATTATTGCAAGGTAAAAGTATTGAACTATTCTAAGTATTTGTTTTTAGCTATATTTCATTTTAGCAGTGTTTACCTACGGAAGCAAAAGCAACCCTTTACAATTAGGTCTTATAAGAAGATTTAAAGCCACGCAGAGTGCTATGTAAAGAAAGATATTGGTTTTTCCTTGCCTTTTGTCTAAAAATCACATGCTTACTAGATTTTTCTATCTACAGACATTTTTTTATTCTACGAGCTAATTGAAGGACACGGTGTTGTTGTTGGAAAACAAATAAATGTTCACTAAACTTGAAACTATGTAAAATACTCTTTATATCAGGGTCTTCTACAACGATATATAATATCGTTGGTCTACTATGATCAAATCAATGTTCCTAGTTTAAGATATAAGAAAACATTGTAGAACGAAATAAGGTATTGAATTGTTTTAGCACAGCAGCTTATAGCAACTCAGGTATTTAAATAAACTTATGATTTTCGTATTCGATAATTCAATATAGTCTTTGATGTAGTGTATTTATGACAGATTTAATCTGTACTCTCTTTGCCAACTACAACTTTAAGATAATACGTGTATCTCAGATTTACGATACTAAAACGGGAGTCATTACTATATAGGGTTTTAATGGTTTCGATTCTGGGAGAGTTCCCTAAACTTGAAACTAAATTTAACATCAGTCTATCCTTTTCTTTCTGTGTAGAGACTAATACATACACATAGTTAAGTTTAGGTTTAGAGAATCATGCCAGAATCGACACCAATACTCTTTAATAAGATACTGATTAACAATATGGGTCAGAACTGAAAATCAGCGATTTACTCTCTGAGTAAATGTTTCGCTGAATTTCGCCCATTCGCATCGCTGCTACACACGATAATATTACAGTATAGTTGTATAAATATCATTTGTTGCCTGGTTTAAAGGATTTATCTAATTGTAAAATCTGTCTTGTCAATTTTGTATGTGTGCATGTTGGTGCCAATAAAGTCTTATCTGTCTATCATTAACACATTGCATAAACATACTTTAATATTCTCTTGCATTCCACGAAAGTACTCGAACCCATCAACTTTTATTTTACAAAATTAATGTGATACTAACTTGTCAAAGTTTTTTTAATGAAAAAATCGAGTTTCTTGTTAAGCAAAAAAGAAAATGATTTGAAGAAGCCCATCAAACTAATATCAGTCGAGTCGTTAAACTTTACAAAATTTGACAAAAACCGATTGTAGAGTGATTGGCTGCTTGCTGTGTGTTGCCGATCGTAAAACCATAGGGTTGTGATGCATATTTAAAGTTAAAATTGTTAAATATTTGCGTGATTGGTCCATTTTGAAAATCAACGGCCACTGCGCCCTTTTTGTTTTAATAAAGATATTGCAACCTACAATTAAATATTCTATTTATTCATAGACACAGTTTTTCTTTAATTCTTTTTTATAGATAGGTCCGACAAATGACACCACCCCACCTGATGTTAAGTGAAGGTGAAGTCCAGACGCGAAGATAGCTGATACATCAGTTCTACCTGCCACACCAGCCATCCTCACCCTGCCGGCCTGCATGTTGCTTCTTCACGCCTCTTTTAAAGGGTCCCAGGTTGTAAGAGGGAGGGAACACGTGAGCGGGTAGAGCATTCCTTTTACGGATAGTGCGACAAAGAAATGAGTCACCAAATTTCTTTGTACGCTTTGGAATTGTGGCCACAGTAAGACAGTGACAGCATAGGACAGCGCGCGTGGTCCTCTGAAGGAAAGGGGAAGGTGGGATAAGAGAGAATAACTCCTCAGAACACTCGTCGTGGTACAGACGATAGCACGCGCTTAGTGACGCCACGTCACGGCGTAATTGAAGAGGCTCAAGGTGTTTAGTCACCTCTCCATAGCCTATGATGCGGATCGCACGCCGCTGTAACCTATCCAAAGCATCGAGCAAGCAAATCCATAGAGAAAGCAAGCCTAGACTTCGCTTGTCAATATTTTTTAATATAAAACTTTATGCAAACAATATGACTAAGTATTGTTAAAAAAATTACATATTTTAAAGAAGAAAAATAATAATTCGGTGAAAAAGTCGGAGTTTTGAATAAGCATTATTAACTGGTGAATTGATAACGTTGGTTTTAAAATATAATAATGTCATCGAATAAGGTAATCGAGTTATAAATATTTATTTTGCATTCGACATCCCTGTCTCTGCTCGTTATTCCTGTGCAAAAATAACACACACGCACGGGCGTGTGGGAATTATTTCGTTAGTACCGACAGCAACAAAAACCAGCCTATTAATATATTGTTTTAAACTTTCATAGTCACTAACATTATACTAATTTATGTTATTTACAGGATTTTTACCATGTACCTACCTTGTTTTCAGCGAGTTTCCGATATATTTACCAACTGTTACAAGCAGTTACTCCATGATCATGGTCGAATAGCGCCGAAATATCGGAAACGGGCTAAAACAAGGTACATGATAACAATCCCGTAAATAACATAAACAGTCTATTAATGTCCCCACTGCTGAGCCTTCATAGAGTTTATAAAGAGAGAAGAGGCCATGAAAGTGCAGATTGGCGGGTGCCAACGAAAGTGGCAGGGCATAGTGGATTAACCGAATTGCAGCGTCCGTCTGGGAAAGTAACCTTACAGCATGAAACAAAATTTGACAAAAAAGAACAAAATTTGACAAAAAGCATGATAAAGATAAACTATAGCCAAATTTAATATTAGATTTAAAGAATTATGTCAAATTAAGCTTACTTAAGTATTCATCATCATCATCATCATCATCAACCTATTAATGTCCCCACTGCTAGGGCACAGGCCTTCCCTACAGATGGAATAGGGAGATTAGGCCATGACCCACCACGCGGGCCCAGTGCGGATTGGTGGGTGCTAACGACTGCAGATGCAGCCGGGACCAACGGCTTAACGTGCCTTCCGAGCACGGAGGAGTTCGAGATAGTAAATTTTTGGTCACCCATTCAAAGACCGACCACTGCGAAAGTTGCTTAACTTCAACGATCGCATCCGAACACGCTAACCACTTGAGCTCCTCGTACTTTTACTTAGGTATTAATTTTGGTTTATCATATATTTATTTTAATCATTAAACTACTTGTATTGCTGCGTACTGCTTATTTATAAATCTTTATTTATTTATCTTTAAGGTACATTTCCGCAATGGGTTGCAGACAACAACCGCAGGTGACACTGAAGCTAGCGCCTGCAGCTGACCGCAGTGAAGCCTGCGGTCGCGGCAGCTTCTATTCCGAGCGCGGCGACATGCCGCGGCTGCACAATGCATATAACCATGCCTCAGTCACTCCAATACCTTTGTGCGAGACAGAATGTCAGACAATGCTACCGATAATTTACTAATGTATCTTTTGTTAGAAGAGGAAGATGATGACGAGTTGTTGTTACTATATTATGTCAAAAAAAAGGAAAGCATCTGATCTTCTGATGTTTAATCTGATTTCTATATAAATATACTTTAATATGGATCAGTATGTGTATTCTGTCCATTACTCTAGTATCCCATAACACAAGCCTACATATTTTTATGTCTTTACCCCACCTGATGTTAAGTGCTGATAAATTCCAAACGCGAAGATAGCTGGCACAGCTATTATTTTATTCACTTTGGGGCTAGGCTAATTGAGTGTTGGAAATGTTTATTTATTTATTATCGTTTTTTCTGTAGCCAGTACCGCAGTATACAGGTAGCCCACACATTCAAATGCGCCGCTGATTTAGCGGCGATTGTCTGAGCTCGGTGGTTTTTCTCCCTTTGCTCATCTCCAGCTAATTGCGACACACGTGCGGCGCGCGCGCATGCATATGCATGCGTGCGAACATGCGACAACAACAGGGGGCAATGTTCAAACGGCCACTTATGTCTTGTATACTTTATGTTGGTGGAGAAAATCATGGTGGCATCTTACAGAAGACTATAGTGAAATAACACTACCAATTGGTGGATTTGTGGAGCTCGATGGCGCAAGTGGTTAGCGCGTTCGGCTGCGATCGTTGAAGTTAAGCAACTTTCGCAGTAGTCAGTCATTGGATGGCCAAAAATTTACTTTCTCGAGCTCCTCCGTGCTTCGGAAGGCACGTTAAGTCGTTGGTCCCGACTGCAGCTGCAGTCGTTAGCACCCACCAATCCGCACTGGTCCCGCGTGGTGGGTCATGGCCCAATCTCCCTATTCCATCCATAGGGAAGGCCTGTGCCCCAGCAGTGGGGACATTAACAGGCTGATGATGATGATGATTGGTAGTGTTGTGCTTCTGTCGATGAGTAAAGTTCTAGGGCTTCACGGTTAGGGTGATAGGCCGCTGCCTATCTACTGCGCGGTAACTGGTATCGTAAGTGTTTAGATTTCTAGAGTCAATGCTGGCCGTTTACCATCAATCAGGGAAGCCATCATTTATTTGCACAAATAAATTTGTAGGAAGGCCAAAGGGGAAGATCTTCCTCCGAGCTGGGTGATGGTAGCGGGCCGCGGCCCGACTGATGTTGGTCGGGCATCGTATATATGAAGAATTAGCTTCCGAATTTCATTTGCACGATGTAGGCTTCCATACTTTTATGATCGCAGTGCATGTAACGCCATCTCTTGAGGATGGTGAGTAAATTTCCTCCATCCGTTGTATATATGGGCATATAGATGTCCCCGCTACAAATTTAAGTAATAATACATTTGACGATCTCCGTGGCCGAGTGGTTTGTACACCAGGTTTCATGGTGCCGCCTACTCGAGAGGTCCCGGGTTCGAATCCAAGTGGGGGCAGATATTTGTGTGATGAATACGAGCATTTGTACTCCAGTCATGGATGTTTAATATGTATTTCTATAAAATTATACTTTTATATGTACAGTCGATCTGAGTGGCGTGCAATTGGAGAGGCCTATGTCCAGCAGTGGACTAGGATAGGCTGTTGATGATTAATGATGTACAGTATATGTATTCTATCCGTTACCCTAGTATCCCATAATACAAGCCTTATAATGCTTACTTTGGGGTTAGGCTAACTGGTGTGCGTTGTAAATATTATTATTATTTTATCACTGCAGACATTAATAGAATATTAGCTTAAACAATTCTTTAATATCTATATCTAGTCTGAATTATAGTCATTAGTAAGTGACAGTGATGCAAATAGGCAGAAGGTCAGCAGTGTTTCTGCCCTATTACGCAAAATGCTGACTTTCAGCAACTGCCCGTAGGAAGCGCGAAAATGTAGGAACGCTACAAAACTGGCATTATAATTCCCTAGCCTTATATGGAATATATGAATTAACAATATTTTTTTAATATAATTCTGTTTACAGTAGTAAATAAATATGTATAAGTAATAAAGGTAATATTGAAATATGACATTAAAATATTATTTAATTTTTTAATTTAATGCTATCATAAGAAGCTCCACCAAATCTACAATTCAACGACCTCCGTGGCCGAGTAGTTTGTAAGGCCGGGTTTCATGGTGTCACCGACTCGAGAGGTCCCGGGTTCGAATCCCGGTGGGGGCAGATGTTAGTGTGATGAACATGAGCATTTGTACTCTAGTCATGGATGTTATATGTATTTCTATATAAATATACTTATATATGTACAGTATATATATTATATCCGTTACCCTAGTATCCCATATCACAAGCCTTTATAGTGCTTACTTTGGGGCTAGGCTAATTGGTGTGTGTTGGAAATATTTATTAATTAGTGCGTATGCCTAAATTTTGCAAACTCGATAAGTCTAATTTAACTTGCTTTTTTTAAAGCATACCTTAGTATAATGTTTGCTAGTCATTTTTTAACATTAATAAATATTGATAGAAAACATTATAGCGGGCGGTGTGAGATTGGCTGTTGAGTGACTACGCTCAATGCAAACACCTATAAGCTTGAATAGAAATCTTTTATATTCACCGTAATTTGGACAGTATTTGCGCGAGCTCCGTTGGTCTAATGAATGATTATTACTGTAAAATACTCACTAAGTTAATATTTCGGTTTGACCCCAAGAGTGAAATATGTATATCCCTATACATTTTTTTCTATAAAGATTTGATATAGTCAGTAGTCTCACAACAACGGCTGAGTTTTAATTTCAGCAAAAAAAAAACACAGCTCTCCTCATGGTAAGTGATCACCGTCGCCAATAGACATCTGCGACACCTAAGGTTGCCAGATGCTGGCTTTTCAATACCGGGGCTTTTGGATCCCCCCCCCCTGAAAAAATAAAGCATCAATTGAAACCCCCATCACCCCTCAGAATCTCTATATATATAAAACTCAAAGGTGACTGACTGACATAGTGATCTATCAACGCACAGCCCAAACCACTGGACGGATCGGGCTGAAATTTGGCATGCAGGTAGATGTTATAACGTAGGCATACGCTAAGAAAGGATTTTGATCAATTATACCCCCAAAGGGATAAAATATTGAATGAAAGTTTGTATGAAACTTTGTCAATTTTAAACCGATCGGGCTGAGACTTTGCATGCAGGTATAAGAAGAATCATAGATGAATGTCATTGTGTATAATACAAGCCTGAGTACAAAATCTGTAGTCTACACTTCAGCTCTACACCAAAGCGGATCGAGGGCGGGCCGCTAGTTAAAACAATTAAGCAGGCCAGCGGTGTCATTCGTTATTACATTATTTTGTTATGAAACTTGCACATTATCGGAATCCGCGACAATAAGGTCAAATTAATGGACAAAATTCCGGGGCAATCCTGGATTTTCCGGCCATCTGGCAAAGCCTAGCAACACTAGTCTCACAAAATGTTGCCGGCCTCTTAAGAAAGGATTATGTTCTTATTGATGAAGGTTTTTAGGAAGCATCCATGCAAAAACACCGCTAGTGACAATATATCGGATAATTTTGCTGTAGGTGGTACAATTTATTTTAATGTACTTTCTTATATGAGGAGGCAAAATGGTTTGCCAATGCCAAGAAGCTTCAATAGTCCATAAACTCGTGCGAAATCAGAATTTTCCTGTTTCACGTAAACTCAATTCTTGCTTCCTACTCTCAGTTGTAAATACAGCACTCAAAATTAGTTATATGAAAGTGAAAAACACTTCTCTATACAAAAGCTTAACCGCTGGCGCCTTGTAAGTTCACTCACCTCAAGTGTAACAATTAAAAATAAAAATAATAATATTTGAATATGCAAAGGGAAAATAACTAGCATGTTATATAGAATAAGAGATGGCGCATATTTCAACTAAGTCGCAGCCGGCTCTTACGTTCAACGACCCGTAACTTTCAATAAAGTAATCTAAGTGTTAATCAGCTTCTTAAAAATTAGGCTATACTTTTTTTTAAAAGTAAAGCCTAATTTTCAATACGGAATACATTACTAATACTTCTATTAGCAATGATATTACAATGTTGTCACGAAACACCTACCAAAATATTCCATCCGATCTAATGTCAAGTATGAGAGGAATACAGTTGCATGTATTAAATCTCCAGTCTACAGAATTATTTAATTTTTATCCTAACAAACAATGTACAGTGTGTCCTACAGTGTAATAAGAAGCTAAATAACAGCTGTTTGGTGACAGACGTCTGAGAGGGATATTTTTCCACACATACACTACAATTCGAACAAAATTATGCTATATATTTTTTTTTTACACACTAATTAGCCTAACCCCAAAGTAAGCACTGTAAAGGCTTGTGTTATGGGATGCTAGAGTAACGGAATATATATATTGTACATAAGTATATAAGTATATTTTATATAGAAATACACATTAAACATCCATGACTAGAGTACAAATGCTCGTATTCATCACACAAACATCTGCCCCCACCGGGATTCGAACCCGGGACCTCTCGAGTCGGCGACACCATGAAACTCGGCGTACAAACCACTCGACTACGGAGGTTGTCAAATCTATCATATTGTCTATGCTTTATACTGATATGCCCTGTATTTCTCACAAACTTAAGCAATCCATTTAAAAAAAAGGATGATGATTAATATTCGTTATTTTTGTAGCAATAATGATTAGTTAAGCATTTAGTTGGAGCCAGCCGTAGGGCGATCAATCGCGAGCCTACTCAACATTCATTGAAATATCAATGGCGGCGCTGTCGTCACTCCATTCCTCTCCATCCCTGGAACGATCTTAATATAATTAACACCTACAACTTGAGCACAAAAAGATCAAATTGCTCTCGGATCCGCGGAGTTTTGCATTTTAAGTGGTTCGAGGTGATTCTCGTTATTGTCTCGGCTTTGGATACAGTTAGAGAAACCTTTCTTACAAAGGAAAAGACCAGCATTTATGCGTACTCGTGTGTACGATAGGACTGTAAAGACCAAATCTTATAAATCGTAAGGGAAAAAAAACAAGCAATACACAAACCTCCAGCTTTGCCAAACAAAATATGAAAAGTATTTTATCGAAGTACAAAATCATGAACTCCGTGGTACCATAGGGGTGATGACGGGATACAGTAAACGAAATTCTATTTAGTCCGTCAGTTAGATGATCAAAAAATAATGGACACGTGTTTTTTCTTTGGGCAATAAAGCAAAAAATGACAAAGTTATAGCGCGTCAAAGTTTGGGGGTAGAGACTCGTAACGTCACTTTTAAGTGAAAATTGTACCAAAACGTGATGTCATGCGATTTTTCAAATCAATATATCTCTGTAAAGTTTATATTATGTGAAAAAAAGAAAGAAAGATGGTTTATATTATGAAGAAAAAAAAATTAGTAGCTAAAATATTTGTGTAGATATAGCAAATTTAAATCTATTGTAAAATGATCAAATACTAAATAGGTAACCGAGTATTTTTTTGCATTTTTAAATTCTGGCTAAGTTTGTCTTGGAAAGCAATGAATATTCCAAGTCCTAGATTTACTTATGATCACAGTGACTCAATAAATTTTTCATACGTGCTGCACCACGTGGCCAATTTTCTTCATATAAATAATCTACAGTTCCACAATATTAATTTTCCTGAATAAGTATATAATGTTACATGACGTTAACCAGAATGCACACCTACTCACGAAAATATCTCGTATCGTTTAACGCCCGAGGCGACAATATCTCGATCGATCTTGTATGTATCGACATCCCGGCGATGTTAATAGTATTAAATAAGGATGGGCTGTAACACGCATTCTCACAATGTTACAAGAGGAAACTCATCTTTTTTCGATACGGCTACTCGAATAAGCATATCGATGCTGCATTTTTTATACCTATATAAGCATTGTGGTAAAAATACTTTTTTGATATTTTCCCTATTTTCCTTAACGTCTCACTGTCATATGCCACTTTCGTAAGGTTTTTACTTAGGTAGACGACAATGAAGTGCTATGATTTTAAATGAAGACCAGATTTGTAATGACGGTAGATGATGTAAATGATAATAAACTAGCAAACCTGTGAACCAAATGTTCACTAAAAAAAAAAAAGTATTTAATTAATTGAGAACTTCGGAGATTTTGTGTGGTTTCGTTTGAAATAGAAATCACGTGATTTCTCGAAAACCGGAAGTGCTACGTTACTCACATCCGGTTTGTAGTCTTATCAGACTATTCTTAACTTATAACTTAAACATTCTCTATATCTATCTCTTACGGTTTGGCCGCTGAAACAGCACCACGGACGGACGGACGGACGGACGGACTTGTCTAATAGATAAGAGATGCTGCTTTTTTACTACTAATTTTTGCAAGTTGCAAAAGACAAATTACTGTACCTTTTCCATTATCGTTTAGTTTCTTAGGTAAATAAATCATAAAACAGGTGCTCGTGCATCGCAATATCTGTATTGTGTTTAGACAATTAAAACTAAGAGGAGGATTTATGGGATTCTGGGTTTGGTGAATCTTCTATTTATCTTTTAGAATTTTAAAGACCATTCAAAACTAAGTTTTCAAATAAGAACTTTATGGGAAAAGAAGAAACAACTGGGAAATTTAAAAATAAAAATAATATCATTATCATTTCCAATATTTATTTATTCGCCTGATTTCATTTCTCCGCGCATTCTATCTATGTATCTTCTCTCGGCTCGCCTTCGCATCGCCTTACGTAACCTAGTCCTTAATCTTGGTATCTTCATCAGATTATTGGATTCTAAAGGTCTTTTATACTTTGCCATACGATATTTCCTTTCAGTTGTCGTAGATGCAATTTCATATGACTTAGTATTGACAAATTCTTTTGGTGTATCAGTTTTATAAATATTTCTATTTATATCATCGAAATCTTGTGGGGTATTAGTTTCATTAATAGTTTTAATTGTGTTTCTAGGTGAAAAGGTAGGTTGATAGTCTTCGTCGGAATCTTCAGATAATTCAGTGAGGTCACGAAGGGACTTTGGTGTTGTCGTTTCGTCAGGTTCTGGTGCCAGGGTGAATCCAAACGATGGGTAAGGGGGACCGTAGATGGAAATCTTCAAAACGGCCGTTTTGCGAAACGTAAACCTGTTGATATGAGGAACGTAATTTCTAATAAGATGGATGTTTAGTTGACAGATACGGACTTAATTCGATTAAAACATACTGCTTTTAGAATATAGTTACCATATAGATAATTTTTTGGCATAAGTTACCTAACTTAGACAGATTTACTTAATACATTACGCGAGCCTCGCAACAAAAATCAACAGACTAACTATGCCTTCCAAAATAAGAAGGAATGGAATAATATAGTTAAAGGACGACCATTACGCAGTCTTATAAATAAACCAGAATATAAAATTTATAGTTTCTTACTCCTCCAAACTTTGCTTCTGCAGAAACAGCTGGGGCCAAAGGCTTAACTTGCCTCCATTAAGTCGTTGGTCCCGGCTGCATCTGCTATCGTCAGCACCCACTAATCTGCACTGGGCTGTCTTGAATCATAGGGAACGCCTATGCTCCAGCAGTAGCGGCATTAAAAGGATGATAATGATCACAGAAGGAGCAAGCTCGATGGCGCAAGCGGTTAGCGCTTTCGGTTGCGATCGTTGAAGTTATAGAGCTTTCGCAGTGGTCGGACATTGGAATGGGGACTAAAGATTTACTATCTCGAGCTCTTCCGTGCTTCGGAAAGCACGTTAAACCGTTGCTCCCGGTTGTATCTGCAGTCAGCCCAGTCTCCCTAATCCATCCATAAGGAAGGCCTGTGCCCCAGCAGTGGGGACATTAATTGGCTTATGATGAATGATGACACTATGAGCAAGTTAACGTTCTGGAGTTCGTTTCATTAGTCGTTCTCCCGTTAGTCCTGCGGTTGGTCAGATCTATTCCCTTTCATAGAAAGACCTGTGCCTCACCAGGGGTAATATTGATGGGATAACAATGATGATTGCCTGTTCTCCTTATTACATTCATGGGAAAGGCCTGAGCCTCTTATGAGCATGTTAACATTCTCGAAGATTTCGTAGTCTCATTAGTCAAATCTATTTCTTTCCATAGGCAAAAACCTGAGTCCCATCGATGGGGTTATTAATGGTTTTTCTATTGATGGATGGCCTAACGAGTAATTTAATGTTCTGAAAGCCCTCGTAATCTCGCTCCGCATGATGGGTCTTGGTCAGAACAAACCTTCCCTATGGAAGAAAACAGTTCCATAGGGAAAATCTGTGCTCTAGCAGCGGTGACTTTACGAGTAAGTCAATGTTCCGGAAGCCCTCGTAGTCTTGTTGGTCCGCACAGTGGGTGTTGGTCAGCAAAGACCATCCCTAAGGAAGAAAAGAGAAGGAAGAAGAATAGGGCAGGTCTGTGCTCTAGCAGTGGTGACAATAATAGACTGATGCTGACCTTATGAGCAAGTTAACATTCTGTAGACCCTCGTAGTCTCGTTGGTCCACCACGTGCTGCGCTTCCAGAGTCTCCGCGGGGGACCACCTGGATGATGCCGTGGTTTCGTTCGAGACTCGATGAGGCATTCGAGGCTTCACTGGGATAATCTTGAACGAAGGATTCGGGTAAATTAAAAGAAATTTTGTTAAGGTACGGCTATTAGAGTACTTAAAATAGTTGTAAGTTTTTTAATTATTAAGCTGCTAGATTTGCAGGACAACAGATTTTTTTTCTACTTAATTAATTAGGTGATTTGAGATAGGATTCGAAGGAGCAATTTCGAATCCTTTTTTACTTATTTATTCGCCTTAACTTACTTATTTATATTATTGAGGAGTATTTAATTATATATACGCACACACCAATTACACGTACACACTCATTTACACAAATTTAGTTATCAAGCTTCATTTATAATTTTTATTTATAAAGGTATTAGTAGGTATATTTAACGCAAAATATATGAATAAAATGCATTTGAATCTTTGTTGATGTTGGTATTTCTTTTATATTATTATTAATTTGTAATTATTACCCTACGTAATCGTTTTAATTTTTGAATTGATACAAAGTGAGTTTCTGTAATTAGCTAAAGTACCATTTAAAAAATTATGTTAGATTATATTGTGTAAAACGCTGTTGAAACTTTACTTATTTTATTTATTTGACACACCAATAACAATATAGCAATTATACATAAAAAGAAAAACAAATAGGTATTACAAGAAACTTTATTTATTTATTGACGTTTCGCAGCCTTTACGGGCTGCTTCGTCGGAATCATTTTTTTTGTAAAGGCTGCGAAACGTCAATAAATAAATAAAGTTTCGTGCATTAACCCGTGAAAAACTAGTTTTATTTAATGAGTGATATGCGTGAAAACCTAAGAAACAAATAGGTATTACCAGTCTATGTGAATTATTTTTTGAGGTGCATACAGCAATATCTATATATTATTGGCACAAGTTTAGTTTTTAAAGTACATAATTGTTTAAATATTTATATGAGGTAAGTTAGTTGTAACTCAATCGAAAGTATTTTCTTTTTCAATGCTGGGAAATATAGGTGACAGATATCAATGTCATCGGATTTATCGTTACACGTCTCCATCAATGGACTTAGGGGTGCTACTATCTTGGTTCGGTAAAAAGGTTTTGTAAATGGCAATATTGGATAACGTGGAATTCTTCTTGGAACTATGAAATAAATTTAAGCAAGTTTAACAGGTACAATAATCTTTCCATTAAGCAACTTATGAAGCAACAATATGTCGGCACATTTTCTTCGTTTCTCTAGAGTCGAGTGTCAATTTTTAAATGTTTCTTTTTAAATTTTTAACTTGTTGATAATAAATAAATACATTTTATTGAAGGTTTGTATAAGTGTAAGTAATGGTATTTGAGTAAAATTAATAAAGTTATCAGATTGTACCTTGATCACTTTCTTGGCTAAATAGCCGAGGTCCTCAAATCTGGTGGCCTCATATTTGTCGATGGAGGTTCTCCACCAAATTTTGGCTCGTTCGTGAGAAAGTGATTCAACCTAAGGGACGACGATCTTATTAATAAATGAATAAGCTTGAACTAGGCTTGTTCAGATCACTTAAATTCCTTTTATATTTCAAGGAAAAGACCTACAATACTGGAAGAGTACGGGATTACAATTTGGCTGGCGGCGTCGTGTGAGGCGGGTCGTTACATTCCCTAAAATATGGTTGAGCGAAGCGATGGCTGGTTCCTGCGTCATGCTCGAGAACGGATGCTGCCAGCGGAGATGAGTCTGCCCTAACTACTTTGATATTTAAAATGTAAATGTTTAATTACACCTATTATAAATAACTCTATTTGTATTTATCCTGTGTGACACAGCAATCAAAATGCAGGTGAACATTAATGTATAATTTCACATTATGTAATAATAGGTGACTTCATGAATCATCTCTGAAGTCGTTTTTCAACTTGACGACTCTGTAAATGATAAAACAGGGAGAAAAAAAACAGCCCTTGCTGAGTTTGTTGCCGGTTCTTCTCAGCACAAGGTCTCCCGCCGTAGATTTACAAACCGATAGCTTAGCTTCTAGACATTCATATGTGCTTGTAACAACCTAAACTGAATAAATGATTTTCATTATGATTATGCTCTAGCTCATTGAGATGGCTAGTTTTAATGTACCTACTTAAACCTTACAATAAATATATAATTTGTAAGTACTTTCCTATTTTTAAGTTAACTTACGTGAACTTTAATGCAGGTGTAGCCCATCACCATCATATCGTAAACCGTGAGCTGCAATTAGACAAAAATTTACATATTGAAAAAAAATCCAAGGTTTAAACACAAGCTAGCAATGGCGCCAGTGATATTTTGATATCATAAGTCAAGCTCAAGATGCAACTTACCATCAGGCTGGTTATATGCTAGTTTTTCATCCATATTATATAACAATACTAGCGGACCCGACAGACGTTGTCCTGTCTACACGTCTTTGTGAATCTAAACCATTCTCAGATCCCCTTGAACACACACTTTTTGAATGGATTATTACTTTGAATGTTATTAATATTACTTGTTTATTTATTTATAGTTTTGAATGACATACATTTCTTAAACTAACCCTAAATGTATTTTACAATTGATTAAAGTAATATATGAATTAATTTTAAAATTGTATTTTTTATTTACTAATTTTATTTTTCTAATAAAATCATCTTAAATTGTTATTATATTGTAATTTTATCAAAATTTAAATTAATATATGTATACTTTTATTATAATTAGCAATGCCCTTGCAGGGCTCATGTTTGCGAGCTGTTATTAGATTTAAGAACTAAATGTAACCAACATGATGCAATAAATATTATGACTATGACTATGACAATATTTTTTTTGGTAATGTTTATTTATCGCTGGACATTTAAATTTGCGTTGTCAATGACATTTCTTTTGTTTTAGAATAATTTAGTGATTTTTGTTCATTGATTGTTTGGCTACGACTCAAAATTACTTAGATATTGTTGGATTTTATTTTCAACTTTATATAGGACTAATTTTAGGGTATATCCTTTCCAATAAAAAAAACAATTCTCAAAATCAGACTCCTGTTTAAAAAATAATACTCGGTTATACATAAGAAAACAAAAAAATATACTCGTCGATTTGAGAACCTCTTCCGTTTTTTTTTCATCTTTTAAACAGGAGCATTTGTTTTCCTAGCCAAATCGAGTTTTGATACTCGCCCTATCCTAGTCATGTTTCAATTGCATCGCATTCCATCAAGTCTCCAACTCCCTTAAACTGATAGATCTTACCCTATATGCACCGCTGCCGATCCATGTATTGGAAACTATTTTGGTCCGATCCTTATATATGAGGGTTTTCTCAGCTTGGCAAGCTTCGGGCGCGTTCTCATACTTATCTCCAACTGAAAAACAGACCCATAGTCTGAATAAAACAAGACTATGTTATTTTATTTAAACGAGGCTCAGCCACTATCACTAGAGTGTCCGTCTGTCCATCTGTCTATCAGACCCTTCACTTCGGGAGCGTGTGAAGGTATCGAGTTGAAATTTAAATAATATACTCAAGTCAATAGGCCCCAGAATCTGTGACAAAATCATACTTCTTGGTTAACGTTAAAACAAGATATGGCCGTTTATGCTGCGTACCTACAATTTTGTACGGAACCCCGAGCGGATAAATCTGACTTCCGATTGTCCGACTTTTTATTATTTCGAGAAACGAAACAATAAAACATGAAATTAGGTAATACTTACAAACGCTAATATTAATAGCATCCTCATCAATTCTGTCGACTTTGAAAAATTCTTCGTCGTCGAATTTGATGCGGTACGGATGCAACACGGTGGCCGGGTCCATAGAGCTCTCAATCTCATTGTTGTCAATCGTGGTAACATCATTCACTGCTGCATCGTCCACTGTTGCATTGTCCTCTGTTGCATTGTCCTCTGTTACATTGTCCGCTGTTGTATTGTCCATTGTTGCATTTTCCCCTGTTGCATCATCTACTGTTGCATTTTTGTATTCATCGTTGTCTTCACGTAAGAATGTATCATGAATGGGCACTTCTCGTATTTTTGAAGATTTTTCTAAAAACATATTACAGCAAACATTATTTCATACAGAATTCAAAATTCAAATTCAAAATCTACGGCGGGAGACCTTGTACTGAGAAGAACCCGCAAGAAACTCAGCAAGGGCCTTTTTTTTTCTCCCTGTATTATAATTATACATACAGAGTCGTCAAATTGAAAAATGACTTCAATATGAGGTAACTCATGAAGTCACTTTCCATTACAAACAAAAAAAAAATGCAAATAATATAAAAATTATGACTATAAAATAAAAAAAATATATATAAAAAACTGGTTTAACAAAGTTTAGGAATGACGTGTCCTACCGTTTAGGCAAAAAAAAAATAATAATGAACGATTAAAATTTAGTACAACGATTAATAGTATATATTTTTATACCAGCTGGAGTCCTGAAATACAGGGTCGGTCGTAGTTTAGGCTCCAGATCACGCACTTTTTTTTACACATAAATGTAAAATCAATTGTAACTATACCTACCTGTATGATGTGTGTGATTAATAAAATATATCTTATCTTATCTCTTATCTCATATATTAGTGGTGATTAAGGTTTAGGTTTATTGTTTTTAAATTATTGTTTATTTCTTTGACATAAGAATTTTGTTGTAGTCTAATAGAAACTAAAATTCCTATTACAAATCTACAAACTTGATTAACGATTAACAAAACTATTTTAATGGATTGTAAGAAAATACAGAAAATCTCCAATGTATTATTATAGCACTTACATGCAGGCAAAGTTGTGGGCAGAAGAATTAGTTGTTATCAAACTGTTATTAACTATTAAAAACATTGTCATTTGATTTAAAAGAAACTTTAGTATGTATGTACACTATACTCACCTTTGCTGCAATGTTAAATTCGATACTAACATTTTCATCATATATACGAGTATGATATATATGATTATTTTATTTACACACAAAGAACTCACCTTAAAGTAATTTAATAATAATTTATTTTCTAATTCAGATTTCGATTTAAACTCTGGATAGAGAAATTACAAATAAAAGAGTATTTGTTTCATTGTTATTATATTATTACAAAAGCTGTCCACTGATAGAATATTTACACAAAGATTATATTCATGAACATCTACCAATAATAGGGATGATGACAAAAAATGTTTTCTTCGTCTATGTATAATAGAGATATGTTGATGTAAAATTTCGCATGATGTCAAATCTAGGTACAATTTTTACTTAGAAGTGACGTCACGTATGAAGCCCCGCTCTCCCGAACATTGAGGCGCTTTATCTTTGGTTTTTTTTATTGATTGATATAAGCCATTATTTATGATGATGCAAATGACGGATTACATAGAATTTAGTTTAATTTCCCCTGTCATCATCCCCAATTCATGCAAGTAGATGACGGGCAACTTCTAGTTACCGATTGTCTTTTGTGGTCGCGTAGTTTTTCTGAATCCGGTGCCAAAAGCTGATCTTCTGTAGTCGCTGATCTGCTCCAAGTCTGTGGTGGTCTGGATCCAGACGATGTAGGGGTACAAGCTGATGAAGCGAGCTGGCGCCGCGCATCCTGGTCCTCGGATTCCCAATCCTATCTGCACATTAACATAGCTCCAGATTTCGGGTTCAAAATAGAGAGTAACCAGAAAGAAAATGTCGCTAGTTTTATAATATGAATGAATGAATGAAAATGTTCATTTGCATCCATTTCCACTGCATAATAAGGTGTTCGTTATAACATCGGTTCTTCAACATATACTTAATTTTAAGCATGCAAATTGCAGATTATAATATTTATGAAAAATAACAAATGTTTTATATTGTCTACAAAAAGGAAGACATCCGAACCCAAGTTGTTCGTATTTTTTTATTGAAATTAAAATATTTTTGTATTGTTTAAAAGAAGTATTTTTTGTCACTTTCCTTTCAAACGTTTGTCCACCAGATTACCTCAAATCATCAGGAAAAGCATTAAACAGTGTAACCGGTAATGAGAAAATATTAGCGAAATATAAAGTCACGTTATAACTTCAGAACGAATTTACCAATTTCATAATTCTTTTTAATTTTAACTTACAACTCTATTTGTGCTAACTGCATATCTTTATCTTTATATATATAATTCTTCTGTGAGTGTGTATGCCACTGAACTTCTCTTAAACGACTGGACCGATTTTGATGAAAATTTTTGTCTGTGTTCAAGGGGATCTGAGAATGGTTTAGATTCACAATTTTGTCCGCTGGACAATGTTTTTTTAATTAATTTTTTTTATGGCGGTACGAAGTTCGCTGGGTCAGCTAGTTTTCAAATAATACTATTTCCCACGCCATAGTTTCATGGCGCAAGTGGTTGACACGTTTGGTTTGTGTTCATGGAGCATAACTTCCACATTAATCCGGTGGGTGACAATTTTTGATTTTGATTGATCCTGGCTGCATCTGTAGTCGTTAGCAACTATCGTTCTTAAACCGAGTGGTGGTTTTAACCCAATCACCTTATTCCATCCATAGATAGGGAAGGCTTGTGCCCCAGCAGTCTGGACATTAATAGTCTGGTGATAATGATGATGACTACTAAGCTTACAGTTGCTCTATTTCGAGCCTTAACAGTAAAGTTCTATTACCATATTTGTACTGTTAAATCTAGAGATGTTATCAACAGTGGAAAAGCAAAATCGCTTAAACTCCATTTTAGTAACTTTACAGAAAAGACGAACAAAGATTTTTTTTTACAAAAAAGACAACTCATTGCAAAAGAAAACATGTTTATAAAGTAATACTTTCTAAATATCCTCCTATTACAAATTTACATAGTGCATTTACTTTACGAATTAGATATTGCTTAAGCTAAAATCACTCTGCCCGTCATACATTTTTTTGTCAAGCAAACATCAAATCATACGCCAAATATAATAGGGCGTAAGCGCCGTTGGTTCAAAAACACCAAAATCTATGTCGCTCGTAAACAAAATAAAATCAAAACATGGAGTTGCTTAAGCGCTAAAAAAGTACTCAAATATTCACAAAACATAAACATATGTAGAATAAAATCTGATGAAAAGGATGTATGAAACTCATTTTGGACCAAAGGGGCGTGTAAGGGAAGGCCTTTCCACCGTTGTTATCATTGCTACGTATCTCACACCATATTCCAGTTGTTCTATTCTCTATAGTTGAGCCTCAATAGCAAAGTTCTAATTGCACCTGCATAATATTGCTGTATGTCTTAACTTTAATGAGATATATTAGTATCATACAATCTGGAAATGTAATCATTGCCAAGGTTTCCTGGTCATAGTTTAGTTGCTCTAATTTCTATCAACAGATAGTTCTATCCCTGTCCTGTACAGGATTCTTTGGTTAAATTTATATTGCTATTTCTAGAGATGTAAATGATCATTACAGATGAGCGCGATGGCGCAGTTTATCAACGCATTCGGCCTGTGATTGGTCGTTCATTAGATGGGTGACCAAAAATGCACTATCTTGCGCAGCTCCGTGCTTCAGAAGGCACGCTAAGCCGTTGGTTCCATCTGCAATCGTTAACATCCACCAATCAACACTGGGCCCGCGTGGTGGGTGATGGACTCATGGCCCATTCTCCCTATTCCATCCATCATCATCATCATCATCATCAGCCTCTTTATGTCCCCACTGCTGGGGCAAAGGCCTTCCCTATGGATGGAATAGGGATATTGGGCCATGACGCGGGCCCAGTGCGGATTGGCGGGTGCTAATGACTGCGGATGCAACCGGGACTAACGGCTTAACGTGCCTTCCGAAGCACGGAGGAACTCGAGATAAAGATTTTAGGCACATTATTAGGCTGATAATGATGATGAGACTAACCGCAAAGTAAATTCTGTAAGGCTTCTATTAGGAGATACTGGGGTAGCGGATAGAATACATATCATGAAAATTTTGATGATGATGATCTCGCACCATAGTCCAGTGTCCGGTAGCATTGGACGCCATCACTTGACCCGTCTCCCACACGCAGTCCACCGCCGCATGCTCAGAGAACGCGCACTGTACGTGCAGCGGCTGCAGCTTGTTGCCTTTCAACTGGACAAAGAACAAGTCTGAAGAGTACTTCGTGACTATGAAAAATGAAAAAAAAAATGAATTAATTCTTTAATGCTTACAAGTTCCATATAAACATGTTGTTGAGTATTGCCTTTTAAGTATTATACTTGTACTAGCAAACCAGTGAACCAAATGTTCACCAAAACCTGATTTAAAAAAAAATGTATTTAATTAATTGAGAACTTCGGAGATTTTGTGTGGTTTCGTTTGAAATTCGTGATTTCTCGAAAACCGGAAGTGAGTGAGTAACGTAGTACTCAAATCCGGTTTGTAGTCTTATCAGACTATTCTTAACTTATAACTTAGACATTCTCTTTATCTATCTCTTACGGTTTGGCCGCTGAAACAGCACCACAGACGGACGGACGGACGGACTTGTCTAATAGATAAGAGATTAGGGGATACTCGCTCTTTCGACAATTTTTACATTGAACTTTACTTAAACAATTATTGACATTAAAATTATTTCCGAAAGAAAATTAGGCAAGTTCAATTGATCCCGCCCCCGTAGCATGAGCACCACAATTCACATTGTATCACGTCTCATATCGCGTCCAGCTGTCAAACTCCAAAGAATTTGACACCTGACAACTATGGCGCTTGCAACAGTTAAATATCGTGGACTCGTAAAAAACAAGGTACATGGTAGCAATCCCGTTAATAACATAAATTAATGTAGTGTTAGTAACCATGGAAGTTTAAAACACGTCTTAAGAGTTCTGGGAGTACTTCAAAAGAAAATAAATGGCTTTATTGACATTTGTAGTAGCTTTGTATTGAATAATAGTAGCAGCTGTATGCTGGAGTTTTGTTAGTTGTCTACCCTAACCCTTACCCCATCCTACCCCATGGGACCTTGTAACTTTACTCATCACCGCGAAACCATATCAAAGGAATTTGATGACTAATTTCATAGTCGTAGTATCCGCAAATACGCTTACGTGTTCTAAAAAATAAAAATGATTTATTTCTTTACCATACATCTGGTTACATAATAAAGGTAGGCTTATTTTTTAAGTGTAAAGACACCTATACCAAAAAGAACCACTCTTGCATAACATAAGTTACATTATGGTAAGGCCATTCGCTATATTATGATTAAATCAAGGAACTAAATATATTATAGCGGGAGTTACACCAAAGAGCTAGTTAAAGTTAAACTAGCAAACCAGTGAACCAAATATTCACCAAAAAAAAATGTATTTAATTAATTGAGAACTTCGGAGATTTTGTGTGGTTTCGTTTAAAATAGAAATCACGTGATTTCTCGAAAACCGGAAGTGCTACGTTACTCACATCTGGTTTGTAGTCTTATCAGACTATTCTCAACTTATAACTTAAACATTCTCTATATCTATCTCTTACGGTTTGGCCGCTGAAACAGCACCACGGACGGACGGACGGACTTGTCTATTAGATAAGAGATTTTGTGTGTGTGTGTGTGTGTGTGTGCTGTGTGTGCGTGTGTGTGCTGTGTGTGTGTGTGTGTGTGCTGTGTGTGTGTGTGTGTGTGTGTGTGTGTATGTGTGTGTGTGTGTGTGTGTGTGTGTGTGTTCTCTTCCAATGGGAACTATTTACAAAAACATATTATCCAACACTCCTGAGAAGGCACGTTAGCCGTCGGTCCCAACTACATCTGCATGTGTAGTACCCACTAATCCGTACTGAGCCCGCGTGGTGGGTCACGTCCTAGTCTCCCTATTCCTTCCATAGGAAAGGCCTCTGCCCCAGCAGTAGGGACATTATAGGCTGATGATGATATTTCATCAAAGTTTTCATTCAGAATCATTGAAAGTACCTACCTATTCTCAAAGATTTAAATCGTCTTATGCTTATTAACATAATTCACCAAAGATTTAGACCAAAATGTAATGTAAGTTAAATTTCATTTGAAAAACTTACACCAGCCCTTGAGTAGAACTCGTCACAGTACTTCTGCTTCACAAACTGCAACTTGTGGATCTCCTTCTCTAATAATTTGTTTTCTTGATTACGAAAATAAATAAAACAGCATTAGAGCGACCATTAAATTTTCAATATTAGACGAAATACTTTTACAAGTATTTATATGTAAAGAAAAGTTTACTAGAAAAAAATCCACGCGGACCAGGCAGCGGACGGGACTCGAACCCGCATCCTTCGCTATCCGGGCGAATGCACTGACCATTATGCTACCACGGCCCTATTAGCCGCGTTGAAATTTTCCTAGCCTTAAGCTGCAAGGCAGCGCCATCTCTTCGCATTGTAGGTAACCCACAATGTCAAATGAATACTTTTTCAAGTATTAAACATTTGAAAGAAGAAAAAGCAATTATAGTTATGATTTTATTTATTTTTAAAGCATTTAACTGCTAGATGTTTTAAATCTAAAGAAAAGTTTACTAGAAAAAAAAGGTTAAGGCTAGGAAAATTTCAACGCGGCTAATAGGGCCGTGGTAGCATAATGGTCAGTGCATTCGCCCGGATAGCGAAGGATGCGGGTTCGAGTCTCGTCTGCTGCCTGGTCCGCGTGGATTTTTTTCTAGTAAACTTTTCTTTAGATTTAAAACATCTAGCAGTTAAATGCTTTAAAAATAAATAAAATCATAAGTATTTATATCCTCAGATTACAGACTAACTGAGAATCTATTGATTCTCATTTGTTTGCGAAAGAAGAAATAGCAATTTTATTTTTGCTGTATTTCTATAAAAAAATAATTGGTTTTCTTTAAAGTCGGTTTACGGACGATAATTATACGTAATAACGTATCGTTCTCTGTTTTCCTGAGGGCGGTTTTGTGGGGCTTTTTGTACCGGTTGGTTTTAGCCGAAGCATGCCTCTGTAGCTATATGGGGGCCTTAGTTAGGCTCCGCAGGGGTGAGGTACTCTTCAAGGGAAGGAGAGGAGGGTCAGGGGGCCAGGGGGTCATGGGAGATCGAAGGAACTTTTCGGCTTCACCTCACACACACCGCGGACCGTTGAAATAACTTGTGACTCGTGACATGACGTCACACTTTTTCGGACGTGCAGCTGGTATTCATCTACGACCTCCTTGGCCGAGTGGTTTGTACGCCGGGTTTCATGGTGTCGCCGACTCGAGAGGTCCCGGGTTCGAATCCCGGTGGGGGCAGATGTTTGTGTGATGAATACGAGCATTTGTACTCCAGTCGTGGATGTTTAATATGTATTTCTATATAAATATACTTATATACGTACAGTATATATGTATTCTATCCGTTACTCTAGTATCCCATATCACAAGCCTTATAGTGCTTAGCTTGGTGCTAGGCTAATTGGTCTGAGTGTTGGAAATATTTATTTATATTATTATTATTTATTATTTTATAGATTTATGAGACGTTATCACGTCAAAAAGAACCCCTATTTCACAAAAGCCTATGTCCACTCTAGTTTCCGGTAATACATATATCTTTTTACTAAAATTCATTAAAATGAATTCAAAGTTCAAGCACAAGAAACAGAGGGCTATATGGAGCTACTACTAATTTATATTAATACTAGCTTGCCCGCGACCTCGTCCGCGTTATAGTTAGTTTTTAGAAAATTTCAGAGAAACCTAAAATTTTCTGGAAACCTAAAATCCAGATATTAAACTGTATGTGAGCTTAATTTTATGCAAATCGCCATTCAGCCGTCTTGCGTTCTCAAGTAACAAACATACTTACAAACTTTTAATGACAACAATAGTTACAACAATTATTAATTACAGAAATTATATTTATAAATATTTCGTATAGTTCGCCTGTTCCAGACACTGTCCCGCAAAACTGGCAACGTTACCTTCCTACATCGCCAAAATAATGCGTTGAGCAAAAAACCTACCAGATCCTGACTCAGATCCTGATAATAATAATATCAGAAGGATTAATTTATGTATATGATAAGATAAGATAAGATAAAAACTCTTTATTGCACAACACAGTAACAAAACAAGTAGAAAAATACAACATTGCACAAAGGGCGGTCTTATCGCTAATGAGCGATTTCTTCCAGACAACCCAATGAGCTGGAAATAAAATAAGGTGTATATGGTGTAGGTAAGAAAAATATCAACATACCGTCAGTGTATCCAACCACGTAAAGATGATTCGATGTGTTGTAGGAATATTTCGGCCAGCATATCGGTTTGAACTGTACTAGAAAGATTGATAAAGTGTCTTATAAAAATTTGAAATAGGTAATAAAGAAGGTACTAGATTAAGTTACCACACAGCTGAAGTTGTCAGAGTATCAAAGTACTATATGAAATATTTGTTTCTTAGGTTTTCACGCACATCACTCATTAAATAAAACTAGATTTTACGGGTTAATGTACGAAACTTTATTTATTTATTGACGTTTCGTAGTCTTTACAGGCTACGTAGTCAGAATCAAACGTTTATTTAATTATTCGAGCTACCGGTGGTAGTTTACGGTAGTTAGGGTCATATAAATAAACTCAAAAATTACAAAATATTAATTTTACTGTTGAGGTACGGAACCCTAAAAATGGATGGCTGATGATGGATGGATCACTGAAAATCACCTCAGTACAAGATGACCTCAGTGACGCAACATTTGACCTTCGTTGGATCTAAGATTATGTTGTTCGCAAACAAGACAAGGTCTCCGTTTAATATACACAGTCCGTTGTTTATCTGCTACAAAATGTATGATGCTAGGCTGTTACTTTCTGACAGGGCCGGAATTAAGGTAGTTAGGCCTGTGACCCCCATAATAGAGATATTGTCACAAACGCTCTCGAAACGTAACCGCGAAAGTGCTAGAGATCGAATTTGCCAGTACACCGCGGGTCGCGATAGAGGTCGAGTAATGCAGCTCATTCTAAAATGAGCCTTATGCAGTGCGGCGTAAGGGAGAAAGTGCAACGACATCTGCTCTTGTTTACAAGTTATGCTCGTTACCTGCGTAGGTATAAGTAGGTACTTCGTACTCGCGGGTGCTAGCTAATACTCAATTTAACAGGTACTTTCTAGAATGCGTCGATCGGCATATATAAGCGCGATTGGCGCCGCGCAGAGACAGTTGAAATTCAACAGCGATTTCGGAGCGAATCCAAAAGCGTGAACTGGCATATAATTTCAAACCCCATCCCGACATGTAACAATATAAAAAAAATGGATGCGTGTAACTTATGTACGCGCGTGAGAAGTTATACTTCTTTAGCATCATTAAAAATATTTTTTTAATTGCATGCAAATAATTAATAATTACAATAAAATAATAAAAGGACTGGAAAAGGATAGTTAACACAGTCAATTAAGTTCAGTTTTAAATTGAAAAATTAAATAAATATTCAAAATATTCAATTAAAATCACTACTGAATTTAAGTTATTAGTCCATATGTAATTAGCACTTGTAAGTAACTAAAACACGTTGTGTCTATATAGAAACTAGAAACATGTGGATAAATATTATAAATATGAAAACAGTGATCAGAGGCGACGAGCGTGCCAACATTGTTTTTGACAACGCGATCATCTTATGGAGCTCCGTGGATCGTTCAAAGTACCTTTCGAACAGATGTCTAATAATTAATTATTAGACACTAACATTCATAACGCGCCCGCGGCCAACTTCATGGTGTTACTATTGTGTTACAGTGATGCGCGCGCATCTCGAAATTTCACTCACATGATTTTTTCATAACGCGCCCGCGGCCAACTTCATGCTGTTACTTTTGGGTTACAGTGATGCGCGCGCATCTAAAAATTTCACTCTCATAATTTTTTCATAACGCTCCTAAAGAAGTATAACTTCAAAAAATACAAAATAAAATTTTGACGAGTCACCAAATCAGAGAAGGGAGGTGATTCACAAGTGGTTCGACTCAGATTTAGAGTTACGTCTGGCTACTTACTGAAGTCGTCAATGCCCAATTTGAGTTCTACAACAGCGATGGTGTTGATGCTACTGTACTCGTACTCCGGATGCGTGATGTAGTCTTCAACGTCGCTGGTCCAGGGCTCGTTGTTCTGCGGTATGAACAAAGCCTTCGTGTCAGCCCTAGAGCGAAGATAGTAAAACTTGTGATTCCGTTTGTTTACAAAGATACGAATTAAGCTTTGGTCGCTTTTGATCTGCAATTGTAAAGCAACTTTAAGGGATGGGTGACCAAGATATTACCTCCAGCACCTCTGTGCTTCGGTAGACATGTGAAACTGTTGGTTCTGGCTCCGTCTGCAACGTTAGAACTCACCAGAGCATTCAAAGGGAAGAATTCGTAGTGCTGCAGCAGTGGGGACACAAATAGTTTGGTGATGACGATGATGGTATTTTTTTTATAGCCAGGTAGGCAAATGAATCTACCCATCTGATGTCTTAACATCAGGTGGGTAGATTCATTTGGTTGATTTTGGTTCATTTGGTAATAGAATCCAAACGCGAAGATAGCTAGTACAGCAGTTATAAACTGCCACACCAACTATCCTCCCATTGCCGGACTGCAGAAATGCTTCTTCACGCCTCTCTTAAAGGACTCCAGATTGAAGGAAAGAGGAAACACGTGCGCGGGCAAAGAATTTCACTTGCGAATAGTACGACAAAGAAATGAGTCACCAAATTTCTTTATTCGTGTAGTAATAGTGGCCACAGTAAGTCGGTGACAAAGTAGGCCAGCGCACGTGGTCCTCTGAAGAAAAGCTGATTTTAGGGATGAGGGAGAATAACTCCTCACAATACTCGCCGTGGTATAGTCGGTACAATGCGCTTAATGATGCCACATCGCACTTATACTATACATCGATAAGTACTTAGTCAAGCCATCCCAGACGTGCGAACAATATTCCACTCAGAAACGCACTTGCGTTTTGTGCAACAAGCACAGTTGATCAGGCGTGATAGAACGCCGCACCTTGTTCCGTACTCCGAGCTTGCGTAATATTGTCGTCCCTTGAACAGCAGACACAATCTAACTTAAGCTTAAAGTTATTATGCAATCCATCGTAACGCTTCATATATATAAGGATAACTAAAGTCATCGACATCGCTCGAAGGATTGCTTTGCTGAAGTGGCAGTAGGAGAACCAATGATTGGAGCGGATGGTTCCCCTAGTGGCGATCGCACCAGACGACGCTCAGTAGGCGGAACCCCATGACAACCAACAACCGATCGTAGTCCGTTGGACACTTCTGGATGCTAATAGCACAGAACAGTTCATGCACTATTCGTTACTCTTTCTGTTACATAATTTATTTTTAAATGCTAGATCAGAAGGCAGAACATCAGCAAGCATCTATTCTGAGTTGCGCTATCTTTTGAATTTGATTTTACTCCGATTTTCACTCACTTACTTGAACACGTCGCGTGGTATCCTCACGATGTCGTTGGCGTTGCCGAGCGCATACTTATCCTTGATAAGCACAATGCCCGTTATGGCTATCTTCAGTGAATCTCCTTCATCTGAAACAAGAATAACTTCATTATAACCCACCGCTTGGAACTCGCTAATGACTGCAGATGCATACGCGATTGACTGTTTAGCGTGTTTTCCGAAATACGAAATAAACAATGATTAATCAACCACCTGATGACTTGAAATTGTAAAAGTTGTTTGATTTACACAAGCCTCTCATTCTTACATTAAGAGGGCGTAGGTACTATTAAAATCAACATTTGATATAAGAATACTGAACGTCGTCGTGTCGTACGTGTCATCTTTTACGTCATTTGAAACTTTATAAGCAAGAGTAGGATGGACGACGCGTTATTATGCGTTGGATTCAAAGTTAATGATTAAAATGTTTTACGCAAATGCACTTTCAGAACGCCGAGCCAGGGGAAGGTCCCACTCTGACCCAAGTTCCCCTCCTGCAGGCTGCTCGCTCTTCCCTCCTCACAGTATCGAGAGTCCAACAAATTTATGACATCTGAAAAAAATAAGCCCCGATGCACAAAAATAATCTAAGAACTAATAGTTATTTATGATATTGGTGTAGTATTTTGGTTTTACAAACAAGTAGACGAATGTTACCATCATCATCATCAACAGCCTATCTTAGTCCACTGCTGGACAAGGGCCTCTCCAAATGCACGCCACTCAGATCGATCTTGGGCTACTCGCATCCAGATCCTGCCAGCCACCTTGCGCAAATCGTCACTCCATCGTGCCTGAGGACGTCCTACACTACGTTTACCTAGACGCGGTCTCCACTCCAGAACTCGTCTACCCCAACGGTTATCGGTTATTCGACAAATATGGCCAGCCCACTGCCACTTTAACTTGCTAATCCGGTGGGATATGTCGATAACTCTGGTTCTCTGTCGGATTACCTCATTTCTGATGCGATCCTTCAGAGAAACGCCGAGCATAGCCCTTTCCATAGCGCGCTGAGCGACTTTGAACCTGTGGACCAGCCGTGCCGTCAGTGTCCACGTCTCGGCTCCGTATGTCATCACAGGTAGAACGCACTGATTGAAGACTTTCGTCTTTAGGCATTGTGGGATCGACGATGTCAGGACTTGACATCATGCATGAATGTTACCATAGTCACGAGTTTTATTTAGTATTGTTGATTTAGGTACTTTAGTTGAGATATACAATGATTGATTTGTTTTTCTTTTTTTCGATATAGAAAATAAAGACTCCTGCTCAAATATATTACGGTAACTTCAGGCAACTACGAAACCCTAAACTGCGGAAAAATCGTAAAGGATACGCACGGTGCCATATATCGGAGCGTGCGGTAAAAAAAACGAGGTAATATTTGCTAATTTACGCTCTGCGTAAAACATATAATAAACCTCTGGAAATTAGCAAATATGTTGAAAAATAAATAAAAATGTGTTTGTTGTTCTTTTAACTTTATAACTAGATACTTAGTAAAAATCAACTAAAATTGGTTAATGAGCTTATGGATAACAATGATAGTATACTACCTATTACATTTATTTTTTGGAATCATTCCCAGGTTACATGTAAGGGGGCTACCCTAAAAAAATGTTTTTCATAATTTCATTCTACCATTTTGTCGACGTGATTGATACACATCTCTCCACAAAATTGCAGCTCTCTAGTGCTAACTGTCTCCAAACAAAACCGGGGACGGACAGACGGACATGACGAAACTATAAGGGTTCCTTGTCAGAACTACGAAACTCTAAAAACGGGGGTTTTGGGCGTGCTCAAGCATGGCAGAATAACATAAAGGGAGGCAACTTTGCACCTTATGGAGTACTCTGACCATACCTGAGCCCTTTATGTAAAGCCGAACGTCTAGGGCAGAAAAAATACCGGTGAGAGTACTTCACAAGGTACGACGTTGCTCCCATTTTGTCATTCTGCCTCATTCGAGTAGATCTCAAAATCCCCGCTTAGGCTCCCCTACAAGTAAGATGTAGCTATAAGAATATACATAATAACAAACAAGGAGAAATGGACGAAAGATGTTATGGAATGGTATCCTAGGAATGGAAAAAGGCGAAAAGGACGGCAAATTAAAAGATGGGAAAACCATTTACCAAAAGGATGGAGAAGGCTAGCTCGTGACAGAGACGAGTGGAAGAAACTAGGGGAGGCCTATGTCAAAGGAGAACCTGACCAACAAACTGGTTGCTGAAGAATACCAATTTAAATAATATACTTTTTTTATATAATATTTAGATTTAAAATCCATAGCATATAAGTCAAACTGTCTTGTGTGTATTTGGTCAGTGAATGAAGGCTTTTATTATTATTAATATAAGAATAGTAATATTCATCAAAACTCACTTACCGCACAAAAACAACAAGATCAAAACACCACAATATGAATCTCCTTGGCTCCCCATGTCACAGCATAGTCCACAAGATCTACTACACGAATACAACTGCCATGCATCAAGAGCAGTCAACTGAGGCGTGAAATTAAACACCGCCGGATTATCGGCGACAGAGGAAATTGCAACCGATCGTCATAGGATACTGTGAAAGTAAACATATTATTTACTTAATGAATAATTCGTATTGGTATTTCAATGTATTTCTTTTACCGGTGCATATGAAAGACACTAGAAAACACTCTACTTTAGGAGGTTTTGGAGTATGAAATAATAATTATTCATCAAACTATAATATAATTACGAAATATGGTCGAATTGTAACTATTGTGACCGGCCCTTTCCTTTCGACATTACCGGGAGGTTCCAAGAAGCTTGCAATATCCTCTTCTTTAGAGATATCATCTTTTTAAGCGAATTATATAAGTACCTAGCACACTACTTTTCGTGGTCAAATGTACAAAGCACATACAAAATTTCTTTTCTTTTTGTAAAAGCTATGCTATTGATTTGCCACACAGGACATAGCTGAACGTATGCACTGATGTAACATCCCATTGCTGTACCCATGCTCCTCAAAAAATGATTTTTTATTATTACACCTTGAAAGAGACCTAGAACTGAGAGAATTTAATCGGCATGACATTTACTAATCTCACACTCTTCTTAAAAAACGGCATACTAGTCCCAACTAACGTGAAGTGTAAATGGAGTCCAGGTCCATAGCTGAAGCAGCAGACAATTGTACCGCATCAGTCATCCTTGCCTTCTTGACCTAAACAGTATCCGCTATCCTGTGAAGTTCTTAAACCTTACTCACCAACTGTGTGTGTATTATTTCTCCAGACGATCAATCAAATTAGCTATGCCTTACTTGTCTTTTCTCGATGGCGCAAGTGGTTAGCGCGTTCGGCTGCGATCGTTGAACTTAAGCAACTTTTCGCAGTGGTCGGTAATGACCAATCCAATGGGATTGGTGACCAAAAATTACTATCTCGGGCTCCTCCGTGCTTCGGAAGGCACGTTAAGCCGTTGGTCCCGGCTACATCTGCAGTCGTTAGCACCCACCAATCCGCACTGGGCCCGCGTGGTGGGTCATGGCCCAATCTCCCTATTCCATCCACAGGGAAGGCCTGTGCCCCAGCAGTGGGGACATCAATAGGCTGATGATGACGACTTGTCTTTTAATATGATAAAGTCTTATAAATCGATGAACACCGACTGCATGCACTAAAAAGTGTGACGTCATGTCACGAGTTCATTCAATATTCCATGGTGTGTGGGGTGAGGTCGAGGGATCCCTTCGTCCCGCCTCCGCCCTGACCACCCTGGCCGCCCTAACCCTCCCTGACTTCCCAGAACCCATCAGACCTGCCCTGGCCCCTAGCCCACTGACCCCCTCCCCGACCGGCGAAGAGTATCTCACCTCGCGGAGTCTAACTGGGGTCCTCGTAGTGCTACAGAGGCGTGCTAAGGCTCAAACGTACCGGAAAAAAAGCCCCACAAAAATGCCTCAAACAAATCAGCGAACGACACGTTATTACGTAAAATTATCACCCTTAACGGCTTAGACATCCAATTTTTTTATATTTTTTTATTATTTAAAGCATGTAACTGCTTGATGTTTAAATCTAAAGAAAATATAACTAGAAAAAGTTCCACGCGGACCAGGCAGCAGACGGGACTAGAACCCGCACCCTTCGCAATCCGGGCGAATGCACTGACCAATTATGCTTGCAGCTTAAGAATAGCTAGAGGAATTTCGACGCGGTCCGTGAGGGCCGCGGTAGCATAATTGGTGCATTCGCCCGGATTGCGAAGGGTGCTGCCTGGTCCGCGTGGAATTTTTTCTAGTTATATTTTCTTTAGAACCAATATTTTTCTATTTTAATGACGTCTAAAATGAAGAAGTACCTTGAAGAGCTAAGTAATTTGTGATCTCCATAGGTGTCCACCTGTCAACCAGCTTTAGCTATTAATCAAGCATAATAATGATTAATGCAAAGTATTCTTTGATACTTACTATAATGCAATGTTACCTTGAACTATCACATTGTTGGAAATCCTCAATAGTCATCTAGTTGTTACAAACACACTGGCAGATCGATAAGTTACGGTAATAACGGTCATACGTCAAGCATTGTAATAGTCCGCTCGTAAATTTATCATGTAGATCGAGGCGGTACAGCACAACCTTCGGTAGGTTTAGTGCATTAGACAATGCACTGTGTTTCGTTGAGACAAAGGAAGTTTAAATAATAATTCTACATGCATTTTATTTAGTTTTCTATCTTTTTTATTTGCTATAAACAATTATAGATTTGTTTTTTTAAACCTAAAGAAAAGTTTTACTAGAAAAAAATCCACGCGGACCAGGCAGCGGACGGGACTCGAACCCGCACCCTTCGCAATCCGGGCGAATGCACTGACCAATTATGCTACTACGGCCCTCATGGCCGCGTCAAAATTTTCCTAGCCTTAAGCTGCAAGGCAGCGCCATCTCTTCGCATTGTAGGTAACCCACAATGTTAAATGAATACTTTTTCAAGTATTAAACATTTGGAAGAAGAAATGGCAATTATAGTTATGTTTTTATTTATTTTTAAGCATTTGACTGCTAGATAATTATAGATTTCATCAGCATCTTCATCATCAACCTATTAATGTCCGCACTGCAGGGGCATAGGCCTTTTTGGTCACCCATCCAATGACCGACTATTGTGAAAGTTGTTTGACTTTCACGATCGCAGGCCAAATGCGCTAACCATCTGCGTCATTGATTACCTCAAGTTACATATTTTCATTAGTTCTATAAACTCTTTTTTCAGATCAGAAATATCTGTTCTGAATCACCAATCATATCATATTAATAAATTTTACAAAATACTTTTTGTGTGCAAATACAACAAAATATACTTGCTGAGAAACCGTATTGTCGTTTTGTAACGAAGAGCGGTTTTTTAGATCGAGATCATTATAAGGCAAAGTGACTTGTTATGAGTTTCATATAAGGCGCCCTCGAAGCTAACGAATTGTACGCGACTACGTGATCCACGTACAAAATGACTTGAGTTTACTTCATGATACATTTATAGGAAGATGTTCGGTTCTCTTTTAATATTTCATTACTAGATTTTGTTTACATCATAGAAGCTTCCGCCTGCGACTACGTCCGTGGTATATGTAATTAGGTAGTTTTTGAGAATCCCACAGGAGCCGAAAAAAAGGCATACAATTGTCTAAATTGAGGTAGGTGCGAGTAATAAACTGTATTATGTATCAAATTTCATCCAAAAGTATGATTGTGAATCATGTTATTATTGTGATGTATAATTGACTGAGATAGGCTATACATTTCTGGGTATAATAATAATAAAAACATTACATCATAACGACCTCCGTGGCCGAGTGGTTTGTACGCCGGGTTCCATGGTGTCGCTGACTCGAGAGGTCCCTCCCGGGTTCAAATCCCGGTGGGGGCAGATGTTTGTGTGATGAATTTATACTCCAGTCATGGATGTTTAATATGTATTTTTATATAAATATACTCATATATGTGTAAAGTAAATGTATTTTATCCGTTACCCTAGCATCCATAACACAAGCCTTTAAAGTGCCTACTTTGGGGTTAGGCTGATTGGTGTGTGTTTTGGAACTATTTATATTTTATTTATTTGTTACTTTTTGACCATCAAAAATCTATTAATATTATAGATAAGAAAGTTTCTATGTTTGTTTGTTTCTTACTCAAACACGCAAAAACTACTGAACGGATATGGATTAAATTTAGTACGCATATAGTTTATGACTTGGATTGAGACATATCATACTTTTATCTCGAAAAAAAAAACTGAGTTAAGGATTCTCAAAAAACTAAAGTTAACGTGGACGAAGTCTAGTAATCCATAACTGTTAGTAAGAATATGCTTAGATCTATGTTAGAAAATAAAATTAGCCATTAGGACAAAATAAATATAAAAAATTACAATAATATTTGGTTGCACTATCGGACTCAATAACATGGTTGGTTTTTATATGTGTCTGAATCGGATCGTCCAATCCCTCAGCTATATTTACTGATGCAGTTCGAGCTGTCGCACACCTAAGGAGGCAATTCATTTAAGAATAGTAGCTGCAAAAGTATCTACTCTTGCCTCCGCACAGATACTTAATGCTAGAGACCACTTTTAGCGCTGTGCCACCAAGTTTCACTCGAGGAATCTGTGTACATTTTTTACCACCTTCATTTAAAATAAGCAGGGTCTCAGCATAACTTTTACATATGCTCAAAAGCTTTGATTGATTGGTTAAACAACACTATGTCACCAGCGATAACACACTTTCCATTAATAAAGCATATAACCATGGGATCATTGAGCTCACTATTCAGCCTTCGATGTACTGATTAAACAGCTTAGGTGATGTAATACCGCCTTGTCGAACCCCACACTCCAGTCTGTATGTTTCGGATCTCGACCCTATTCATCTCACAACATTTTCTTGCGACCCATACCGGAATTTAAATAAGTCTATAAACTTACAAGGAAATGTTATCATCATTAAGCTTCTGATAGCTAGTTTCACGTAAGATACAAGGTCAAAGGCCATTGACAGATGAAAAAAATTTATGGACTGTTATGAATTTATTATTTATAAATTTTGTAAAGACACAAAACAGGTTTTAGTCATTAGATTAGTAAATCAATTAACAATAGCCCAGGAACAAATTATAACTAAGAAATATGTATCTCTAGCATGGTAAGTATGAACAACGTATATAATTAAGAAATTACAATAAAGTACTATAATGTTGTACAGCCAGTGACAATCTGCGTACAACTGATTGCACTTACAATATTATGTACTAAAGAATAAAGCGAAAACGTTGGTTCTAAATGATTTAATGTTAGCTTCAAACATATTTCTATGTTTGAGCCATGTTGAGAAAACTCGCTATATAGCCGTTAATATTCAAAAGTGCTCCGTTAATATTTTAAAAGTATTTTTGAATAACAAATAGAATTCTGATAACAATGTATTGGTTCTAGTAAAACCAAATATAAAGCAGCAGATTTCCTAAAGATAGTTAAATTCATGACTAATAAAAGGAAATACATAGAAAGTGAGTCCTTCACAACAGCGTAACATAATCTCACACAATATTTTATATGCGGTGGTGAATTAACATAACAAAATCATAAAAGCCATTACAATCATAACCTCTAATAAAATTATGTCAAATAACTTCAACCCTCAAAAGCTCCCATTATAAGGTGTCCATTGTAACAGTTAATTATGATATCGTACATCAACCCTTTGAAGCGCCCATCGGGTCTGAGAGAACCAAAGTAAAAAATAAATAAAACGTAATAACTCAAACAAATGGAGGTATTATTACGGCATTATTCAAAATCTCAACCGCGGAGGAAGTATTATGTGTCAAATGTATTAGTTACGATATCTGGGAGAGGATTGCGTGTGTCCATTGTCTTTACAGACGACCTTTTTGGATACTCTTTACTTTTGAATTTTATTTTAGTTCTTAGATTTGAAAGAAAGCGTACAGTCCCGAATTTGTTGATACAGTTTGATATTTACTATAATTTTTGGTATAACTATAATTAAAATTCGAAGTATCAAAGTTTACACTATAGTACACTTCAACAATAAGTTCCCAAGTATTAAGTTAAATTTATTTTGTCCAAATTATTAATCAAACTAGCTGTGCCCCGCGGCTTATTAGGGGTGTCAGCTAACTCCATACCAAATTTATTAAAATCGCTCTAGCCGTTTAGACGTGCAGAAGTAACAAACTTACACACTCACAAACTTTCGCATTTATAATATTAGTGTGATTATATTTATTATAAATTTGAAAGTAGTTTATCGATCATTGTATTAAAAATAATTAAAACCGGAAATTTGAGATGGCGCGAATGAACGATGGCCAACTGAATCACGGCGAGGCTTGAGGATTTGACAGAGCATTCTGGTCATAGCTGTCGTCTGTAATTATTATTATAATAACTGCTAATCTGGAGTTGAATAAATAAGTCAATGGTTCTGGTCAGAAGGAGTTTCCTTACACTAGCAATATCCAGCAATCGTGCGTCAATAAATTCAAAGATACTAATAAAAAAATCTTATGAATAAAGTTCTTATAAAATATTATAAGGAGTCTGAATATATTTCAGCCATAAAAGCTTGGGTATACTGTTCTAAGCATTCCAGCAGGCTGTATCTATAACTACGTTAACGATGATGCCCTAATTTTGTAATCGACACTGTAATTTTAATAAATATTTCATATATTTTGTAAATATTGTTACATGATTTAACGCTGTGAAGCTTTTCTCAGCTGTTTTCTGCACAGCTAAAACCCCTTAAAAATATGGACGATTAAAAAGAGTTGTACTAGGCTTGAATAAAAAATATTGTTTTTTTTTTAAGTAATATTTAACGTTCCAACCTAATACTTGCAGTATTAAGGTCATTTAAGCAATCCCGATACCAATGTTTCGGTCTGGTTACAGGGTAGCTAAAATGTTTTTTAAAAGTATTATTGTAAGATCTATTAAACTCAGAAAAGAACAGATTTGTGTTGGAAATAGCAGCTTTAAAACGCAGTTAAAAACTAAAATTTGTTGGGTTATTTTTTGAAAATGACCATAATAATAAATTGAAAATACCAATTTTAAATTATAAAATCTCTATATCTAGAGAAAATTTGTAAAATTTTCTTTAAATATAAAAATCTAGAAGTTGCATGCATTGCATTAAATAAAAATTTAATGTAGGCAACGTCTAAGTGCCATGGAGACGCACCACAGAGGACAATGGCGCATAGATCTATTAAGTCCTCGACGCGGGCGACCGACCGTGCCCGCTTTTTTTCTAATAATCAGGTCATATTATCATTTCCTCTAATTTAAAACCCATTTAGGAGAAAGGATTTACTTTTTAGGATTCCCACCGGATTTCAAACCCATATTTAATGGGTCATATACTTTTGGTACTCTAATGCCGCACTGGAGATACCAAACTAACTATGGAGTATTCCCTAATCTCTTACAATGTCCTCCTGTAATCAAGCACTGTTTCCTTTCTTCTTTTTGAAGTGAAACTTCTTTTCAGACAGCGTGTAAATGAAAAAAAAATGGGTGCGTGTACTTATGTAGGCGCGTGAGAAGTTATCCTTCTTTGGCATCGTTTAAAATTAGTTTTTAATTGCATGCAAATAATTAATTACAATAAATTAATAAAAAGTCTGGAAAAGGACACAGTCAATAAAGATCAGTTTTAATTTGAAAAAATAAATAAATAATCAAAATATTCAATTAAAATCGCTACTGAATATAATTTATTAGAACATTTGTGATTTGCACTTGTATGAAACTCAAACACGTATTCCGAATATACAAACTAGAAACATGTGGATAAATATTATAAATATGAATACCTATAACTGTTACTTTATTACGAAAAATAAAGATGTGGTTTTTGGTTCTACTACACCAATGGTCAAGAGATGGCGCTGTAGTCTCCTGAATCGCGCTTTGGTTCCGTTGTTCCAGATTAATAAATACTTTTGATATTATTAATATGAATACCTATAACTGTTTCTTTACTACAAAAAATAAAGATGTGGTTTTTGGTTCTACTACACCAATGGTCAAGAGATGGCGCTGTAGTCTCCTGAATCGCGCTTTGGTTCCGTTGTTCCAGATTAATAAATACTTTTGATAGGCCTTCACAATGCAGTCGTTAGCACCCAATAAATAGAGATTCTATTTCTATTTTGTTGGTAGATTTTCTTAATGTGCGGTAAACACAAAAGTAACAGCATGAAGTTGGTCGCTAAAGCGACCTAACGCGCCTAAAGAAGTATAACTTCAAAAATCCTATGGAAAAGATGAAACGGAAATGCGTCACGAGCGTCACACGACTATAATATATAAAAGAAGTTTCACTTCAGATGTGTGGTCCGTGCATACAATTTCTTCATATTCGTCGTTATATTTTTTTATGGTCATCCGCGCATATCTGCGAGATTTGCTGACGGATTTTGAAGAATCTTTTTTTTTTGAAAGAATTTGTTAGCGAGATGCTTCCATATTAATTTGGTGAAGTTCTGATAAATACTTTTGGAGATAAACAACAACTCAACGAACGTACAGTACACATATTGTGATTGGTTATTTTACGAAATATGAAAAAGATATTGCATCCATATTTGAGAGGGAGATGAAAGATGAGTAAGAGATTAGTATTATTTTGGTTTTGTCGGTCTTTTTCAATTAAAAATTTCCATTTCTTTTGCTTTTTCTAAATCAGAGTAACATAACATACCCAGCTGATATTCGTACCTATAGGTTATTATAGCCAGCTGATACCCAGCATTCTCTCTTTTATGTTTCATAAAATTACCAGAATCAATAGGTAATATAAAAGTTACATTGTTTTACTCCGAAAATACTCATCACATGTATACACTTCAGATATAATAGTTTGGATCACTATAATTATTATGGTTGTTAACGCGGACGAATTCATGGGCAAAGCCAGATTAAAATAAAACATCAACTACCATATAACCAACTCGCATCGCATCGCCTACTACTGCGTATCAAAATTCGTTTCGTTTCGGGAATTTTATTACGAAATAGTTTCGGTCGTCGGCATAACCCTCAAACGCGACACGGCCTAAAAATGCCACTCGTTCGCTTCGTTTTTGTTCGATTGTATTTTTTTTTTTCTCTTTACTGCGGTTGAAACTAGACACGTAATGTACGAAGGCCGCCATAAACATGTCAACGAGGCGATTGTGTCCGCTAAAGAGATACAGCACAGGTATACGGACAGTAAACCATGTCCATTTAGATTATTTTTTTAGTAGTTGAGCTTATTAAAGGGATGTGAGATAAGAATGAGATTATTATATTGTATTGAAAACCGACTGGTGCAATTCTAAAGGGGTGCATGTGTTGTAATTCTGAAAGAGGAGTGTTATTCGTGTGATGATTTCAACGCATGAGTACATTTATTTCTTGACAAGTGTTCTATTTATGAAGATTTCTTTTATTTTGAATAATTGCTATCGCTTTGTTTTAGTTCTGATGTGTTCTATACCATTCATTAATACAAAAAATCTGATTAAACATCAAAGTCACGTCAAATAATGTACCAAATAACTGACTTACCGAAGAATAGTGCTGTAAAGACCTTATGTTGCAGCGTTTACTGCGTAGCGACCATTTTAGTTATAAAATTTTGCATGACCATGTATTCTATAACCACTTTAGTAATAGCCAATTGATTTTATAAATAATGATAAAATAGCAGAAAATCCTATATGTACTTATACTTTTCATGTATTTTTCCAATACCATTTTAAAACATTTTCCCCACTGCTCGGCCATCGACATACTGCCACCGCATTCCACTGTGCCGGGGTCGGAGTGACCCGCCCGCGCCGTCGGTCGGTTTAACGCGCCGTTAATACCATTTGTTTTGATTTACTGGTGCATCGGAGGATGGCCGCCTTGTTCATATGTTTGTTTAACCACTATACAGGCATACACAAAGAGAAAAGATACTTTATTATTATATTCCTTTCACTATCATTCAATCTGAGTAGTATAGCAGGCTGTTTTCCGTGATTCGCATAGCAATACGGCCGACGCGACCAAGTCGTCAATTGCCTAACGGGATTGCTATGGCTATCGCTATCGCATAAAATATCATTTTGTTATTTCTGACCCCCCAAGGTTTTCAAATATCTTACGCCCATTTGCAATAGAAAAAAAACGAGCGTGAGGCATAAAACCTTCAGCGGTCAGAAATAAGCGATAGGTAGATAGATATTATATGATACATACATACATACATACCCCCCCTTCCCTATTGAACAATAATAAGTCACTATGGCTACTCCCTTCCTTGTTGTTCTATGACAATTCGAAACCATGTTCATATTTTGCGAGAGAGTCGCATAAGTTCTACTATCTCAGCTCCTGTAGTAAGCACAGCAGTCCACAGATGTTGCTGCAGGCTTTTGCTAGTGTCTATAGAGAAATCCTTTGCCTTGCAATGTCTATACACTCATGCTGACTATGATATAGATTATAAGGTTGATTTCCAACTTAAAAGAACTACCTCCGTGGCCGAGTGGTTGTACGCCAAGTTTCGGGGTGTACTCAAGAGGTCCCGGGTAATAATCCGTGTAGTGGCAGTTGTCTGTGTGATGAATACGAGCATTTGTACTTCAGTCATGGATGTTTAATATTTATTTTTATATAAAAAAATGGGTGCGTGTACTTATGTAGGCGCGTGAGAAGTTATCCTTCTTTGGCATCGTTTAAAATTAGTTTTTAATTGATTGATTTGATTGATTAATTAATTACAATAAATTAATAAAAAGTCTGGAAAAGGACACAGTCAATAAAGTTCAGTTTTAATTTGAAAAAATAAATAAATAATCAAAATATTCAATTAAAATCGCTACTGAATATAATTTATTAGAACATATGTGATTTGCACTTGTATGAAATTCAAACACGTAATCCGAATATACAAACTAGAAACATGTGGATAAATATTATAAATCTGAATAGGTACCTATAACTGTTACTTTATTACAAAAAATAAAGATGTGGTTTTTGGTTCTACTACACCAATGGTCAAGAGATGGCGCTGTAGTCTCCTGAATCGCGCTTTGGTTTCGTTGTTCCAGATTAATAAATACTTTTGATATTACAAATATGAATACCTATAACTGTTACTTTATAACAAAAAATAAAGATGTGGTTTTTGGTTCTACTACACCAATGGTCAAGAGATGGCGCTGTAGTCTCCTGAATCGCGCTTTGGTTCCGTTGTTCCAGATTAATAAATACTTTTGATAGGCCTTCACAATGCAGTCGTTAGCACCCAATAAATAGAGATTCTATTTCTATTTTGTTGGTAGATTTTCTTAATGTGCGGTAAACACAAAAGTAACAGCATGAAGTTGGTCGCTAAAGCGACCAACTTCATGCTGTTACTTTTGTGTTACAGTGATGCGCGCGCATCTTAAAATTTCACTCTCATAATTTTTTCATAACGCGCCTAAAGAAGTATAACTTCAATAAAAAACGTGGATATTTTAAGTTCCAATTGGCAAAAAGATCAATGACGAACATTTTATGAACAAGTCACAGAGTAAACCGCGTAATCACCAAATAAAATTGAAATTTTTTGTTACAGTGATGCGCGCGCATCTTAAAATTTCACTCTCATCATTTTTTCATAACGCGCCTAAAGAAGTATAACTTCAAAAATACTTACATATGTATCAGTATATGTTTTTTTCCGTTACCCTAGTATCCCATAACACAAGCGTACACTACTTTGGGGCTAGGCTAATTAGTATATTAATTTAAAATGACAATATACCACGGTAATATTATCTATACAGTATTGTGACTCGGCCCTGTCCTTGAAATAACTGCCTACTGCCGGGGCGTATCCACGCGGTAGGGCTGCCGCCTACAGTATTTTAATTTCATCTACGTAATTGAGTTTCTTTCTAGTTTTGTGATTGTAAATATTTTATTTCATATGTAAAAAAAATGTTGTAAATGAATTAGGGAGTGTGACATAAAATACATGTTATTTTAAGTGTAATATTTAATAAAAATAGATTTGAGACAGAAATATACTTACGCCTCGACTGAGACGTACGAAAAGCTTTATTATTAAATTTAATAGTATAGTAAATACGTATTCGTATAAAAAGTTTAATTATTGAAGAGTTCAACCAACCAAAACCAGCACAATATCGACTATTGCTCTTTGCCATATTAAAATATGTAGGTATCTACTTAATTCAATCGAATATTCACAATACAAACGTTTAAGCACGGCTAACTAATTCACAGCGTTCGGTCGTCGCTGCGACACATTCGCGACTGGATGCCCACCGGGTGCCGCGCGAACTCGAGTGGCGTAGGTATGACACGCTTTCCGACCGTTTGTATGAAGATAGAATACTATATAGATAATATTACCGTAATATACAGAGCGAAGCCTGTAGATGGACTTCTTTGTCGCACTCAAATCGAATGCTTCGCCCGCTCACGTGTTCCCTCACTCCTACAATCTGGGCTTTTTAAAAAAGGCATGAAGAAATAACTTGCAGGCCGGCAAGGTGAGGATGGCTGGTGTGGCAGGTAGAACTGCTGCACCAGCTATCTTCGCGTCTGGATTCTACCGTCACTTTACATCTGGGGGTGACGCCATTAAGACCTGTATATGTTTAGTTTAGTTTTTCCGGGCGGTTTCCGAACTTAGTGCTAATTATTAGGCCATTGTTTGTGTCTCGAAACATTCCCGTTTACTGGCTGGAGTAAACCTATATTAGTCCAGAAGGAAAGCAGCCTGGTAGGCTGCTGCAAGCTTCCGGAAGCGATTCTGGCGACTGGAGAAGTCGTGCCCGTTCACTCCTGCATTCCATGATGACACTTTGTGGTGTTTCTTCTGCCTCCATGCATCCACTGCTGTCTGTTACTGGTAAAACATGATAAGACCTGTACATAAAAATCCCAATAAAATAACTCTGGTTGCCAATGCCGGTCATAATGTTCTGACTGCAGTTGCCATGACCTATAACTATAACCATAAGGTTATCACCATTATCCCATCATCAGGAGATTCGACTACAGATACAGCCAGGATCACGGCTTAACATATCTTAAGAAGCAAAGAGAACCTCGGGTTGAGAACGTTTGATCACCCATCCGATTATCAGCCATTGCGACAGCCGCTTAACTTTCACTATCCTAGGCCTAGTAGATACCTCCCATTAAAATCCGTGTTATCGACAGCCATAATGGTTGGAAATGTTTATGAGTTGGGATGGTAACTAATGACGAAGCGCAGATTATTACATGCTGTTCCCACGCGTGGGATCCACATCCCGTAGTATCGTGTAGAGATCACATCTCTACACTTCCTGAATACTATTCCCATAATTGAAGTTATACTTCTTTAGGCGCGTTCTGAAAAATTGTTGAGAGTGAAATTTTAAGATGCGCGCGCATCATGTAACACAAAAAATTAACACCATGAAGTTGGTCGCTTTAGCGACCAACTTCATGTGCCGCGCTGCCATTACCGCGTCGCCCGCCGCACCGTACGCATGCGCGGCCACTCGCGGTCCTAGCGCGGGAAACACGTGCAACAAACATCGGGAAAAGTTACGAGTTTTGAATTTAGAACAGAGACTGTTTTCATATCTATATATATAAAAATGAAACCCGTTTCCGTTGTCACGACATAACATGAAAACGGCTTGACCGATTTGGCTGTTTTTTTTTTGTAGTTTTCTAATACTCTGTACAAGGTTCTTACGGAAAAAAATATAAAGAAAATCCCAAGGGGATAAAATAAGGAATGAAAGTTTGTATGAAACTTTATCAATTTTAAACCGATCGGGCTGAGACTTTGCATGCAGGTATAAGAAGAATCATAGATGAATGTCATTGTGTATAATACAAGCCTGAGAACAAAAACTGTAGTCTACACTTCAGCTCTACACCGAAGCGAAGCGAGGGCGGGCCGCTAGTTTATAATATTTATCCACATGTTTCTAGTTTGTATATTCGGAATACGTGTTTGAGTTTCATACAAGTGCAAATCACATATGTTCTAATAAATTATATTCAGTAGCGATTTTAATTGAATATTTTGATTATTTATTTATTTTTTCAAATTAAAACTGAACTTTATTGACTGTGTCCTTTTCCAGACTTTTTATTAATTTATTGTAATTAATTATTTGCATGCAATTAAAAACTAATTTTAAACGATGCCAAAGAAGGATAACTTCTCACGCGCCTACATAAGTACACGCACCCATTTTTTTTATAATACACCACACCTCGCTAAAATAAGTTTTTATCTACACCCATGCTTTAAAACCTCTATTAAAGATTCTGAAACAGTTTCTTTACTTACCATTAAAATATCCAATGTAATAATTTCATATACCTATAAATAAGTGGTAGTATAATTTCGTCTATTGGGACAGGCGAAGGTACTAAGCCATACTGCGAAGTCTTACGATAGTCCTATGAATAAATTAAACAATAACACTTCTTACCTTTTTAAATCCCTTCCGCGCCATGGGCTTGCTCATCAGACAGCCACAATTTTCACTGCTAGGATGCGTGGTTTTATGAATTTCAAAAAAAAACGTTGTCATTCACCCGCGCTTCACTACCACAGCGCCGAAAGTTTTCATTAAAATTAGCTCGCCACGGTTTCAGAATATTTTATAGAGGACTAGCGGCCCGCCCTCGCTTCGCTTCGGTGTACTGCTAAAGTGTAGACTACAGTTTTTGTTCTCAGGCTTGTATTATATACAATGATTCATTCATCTATGATTCTTCTTATACCTGCATGCAAAGCCTCAGCCCAATCGGTTTAAAATTGACAAAGTTTCATACAAACTTTCATTCCCTATTTTATCCCCTTGGGGGTCGAATTGATCAAAATCCTTTCTTAGCGGATGCCTACGTCATAACATCTACCTGCATGCCAAATTTCAACCCGATCCGTCCAGTGGATTGGGCTGTGCGTTGATAGATCACTATGTCAGTCAGTCACCTTTAAGTTTTATATATATAGATTAATATCATGGGTGTACATAAAACCTACAAGGCTTGCAACTGTTGTGATTAGTAATTAAACACGCATGTGATACTATTATCAAACCCACATTCGTGTTTTTATACCCCTCATTATACAACAGTTGCATAAATAACTATAATAAAACCAATGTATAGTAAAACCTTAGAATAGAACACTTTTAATCTAATACTACTAAAGCAGAAGAGACATTGATGGATGAACTTCGCCTAGGCACACATACGTAGTTCAATCAATGTTAAGTTGTGAAATTAAAAAATAAATAATTACTTTTCAAAATCAATGACGAACAACCGAACAACGAAACACAATAATTCTCTGTTTTTTTTTTAATAAACAGCTTTAAAATCCAGTTCGAATTTAAATAAAGCCTTTGATAAGTAACTTCCTTGGTTGCCATGTTTCGAAATAACAGATCGTTCCATTTTTCAATTAGAGGACAGATTTGTGTTTACTCTGTCATTTATTTGGCCGCTAAAACTGGACAAATATGGATTTTCATACAAAACCGGCCGCTGTTCGTATGTATGTGGCCAGCAATTTCGATTTATCTCGATGAAGTTTGTCAAAACAATGCTTAAATTTCCAAGCACGATTGAGAAAAAATATTATTTTGCTTCAATAAAACCTTGTGGAAGTGACCTTCGCAATGCCCGGTCATAGAATGGGTGACCAAATATTTGTTATCTCAACCTCCTCCGAGCCTGCCTGTCCAGTACTGTCTCGTCGCACGACATGCACTCGTGGTGCACGCAGGTGGACACCACGTTGTCGATCAGCTAACATCGGGTGGGGCATGGGTGGACGCCTCGTTGCCAACCACTGAACGTCTGATCAGCAACAAATACACCCTAGATACCATATTAATTGCATGGAAGCAGAAAAAAATATCTACTACATAGAACGATATTAGATACCCTAGATACCAACACGAACAAAATCGTGGCCGAAACCTATCCAAAAGGTACATTGAACGACCCACGGAGCTCCGTAAGATGATCGCGTAGTCAAAAGCAATGTAAGGCATTATTTAAACATTGAGAGTCACCTTTAATGCATACTGAATAAGGTCTTAAATAAAACGCATGCGTCAAAGAAATACGAAATGCAAGCTCATAAAATTTTACGACTTATTGCTATATGCGGACGAATGTAGACCTTAATTCTTTGTCTCTACTCGCAATTCTGAATGCGCTGTTAGCAAAATGACAGTTACGGACCGCGAGGAAAAGAGACGGCTATATTCCGATCATGCATTTGAATATCACAAATATTTTCTATTAAATCAGTTTATAGTACATTTGCGTCAAATGCGTTAAATTACCAAACATTGATTAGATACCTTTCGAAAAAAACACACTTCACGAACTATAAGTATTTTATTTCGCATTTTTTCACGGCGCTCTGCGGCATGTAGACTTTTCAACGGTCCGCGCGTGACTGTGCACCAAGAATAGCTTGAGTTGTGTTCAAGCACTTCTTGATTGGGACGTATTTTGAGCGCACGTGGTTTATCTAGGGTATTATTTTAATATCGTTGACCACATATGGTAGATATGCTCGTCGCTGTACACGCACACATTGACTGCTTTAATACAATATAACATTAGAGTCTCGCACACATTGAAATTTGAGCCAATAAATGCGATATAATGAACATGGAAAACAATATATTTCATATAAGACGTTTTTTTTACCTTTTAGTTCTTTTCGTTAACAAGTAATAAAAGATGGTTTTAAAAAAGTATGTGGTCCTCTGTAAGCTGAAGGTTCACTCCCCAGATGAGCATTCCAATTTGAATGTAAAATAGATTATTTCTTTAAATAAATAAACTTGCAAATGTACGTTATCGTAATACTTTAAACACAATGTTTTCTTAAATATTAGTCATCAAGAACCAGACCCATATTGAATGCTGTAAACATCGTGGGATGTGAGTTTATAAGCCCGTTTGGAAATTAGATTGATACAGACTGCAACACCATTGACTGCATTAATATCAACACAAAACGAATTTATGTGTACAAACAACATCGGACTCAAGCATAGCAAACAAATCATAACGCTTGGATTGCAAACGAGATATAGAAACGCTATGAGTATAGAATAGAAGAATATTTAGAGCAAACAGCTCTTTCCGAAGTAAAAAATCACTCTAAAAATCAACTGGATTTCTATAAATTCAAAGTCCAGCTAATTAAACATAATATTTATAACAACGAGGTGTGCAAGTAAGTACTTACACATTTTTTTTGACGACCTCCATGGCCGAGTGGTTTCTTGGTGTCGCCGACTCGAGAGGTCGAATCCCGGTGGGGGCAGATGTTTGTGTGATGAATACGAGCATTTGTACTCCAGTCATGGTTGTTTTATATGTATTTCTATATAAATATACCTAATTTTGTACAGTATCTGTATTCTATCCGTTATTCTAGCATCCCATAACATAAGTCTTACAGTGCTTACTTTTGGGCTAGGCTTATAGATATGAGTGTTGGAAATATTTATTTTTACTTTTTTTTGGAATGTAGTTCTTTTTCGCACGATACAGACTTGAAAATTAATGTGTAAGATTTTTCCGTCACAATGGTCAGTTGTTTCGTAGTATATTATCTGTAGATGTGTACTCATACTTATTTTGAATTTCCCAACTTTATGTTCACGTTTGCATTTTATTAAGTGTATAAGAAATACACGTTAAAGTTCTTAAAGTTTACTCAAAGTCAGAAACTTTTGGCAATAAATAAGTTTCTTAAAAACCGCACCTCACCCTGATATTAACTGTATTAGTCTTTTTAAGATACGTGGTGCTACAGAAAAATGAGGCGCACCATAATGTGCGATCTCGAGACCAATTAATGATAATGATAATAATGATTTATTTCCAAAGGACATTGTTCAGCGTCCATACATAGTTAGCCTAAGAACCAACAATCATGAAATATTATTTTCTAAGTTCAAAATCGTAAGTAAATGACTGTAAAAACAAAGATTATTGACGGACACTTCCCAGAAATTAAATTATTAGGAAAACTAAAATTTTTTTGAGGTTATATTTAATATTCAATGAAACATAGGTCAACCTATGAATTTAGTTTGAACTCAGTATGAAGTGAATTGATATTACAACTAATTCATTTTATTCGGTGTGATTTTAAAGAATAACTACACACATCAAAAGTGTCTAGGGATCAAGCATTTTTATGCGGATTTCTTGAGATTGAGATGTGGCTTTGTAATAAATTTATGATTTTATAAATTTATATGGATCCTTTTTGGTGCATTTCATAATTTGAATCAGGAACTGTGAATCAAATTCGAGTAAAAGATGAAAATCAGCTGTCAATATTTTCCCTATAAAAACATACAACGCATTGAAGACATTATTAGTGCTACTGTTTCCCTACTACTGATTAAAACCAACGTTATTATGGAGCGGCGACGTCATTTAAGCAGGGAAGAAATGCTCAGAGCCGTGGGAATGATAGAAGCTGGTTCCCGGCAACGTACTGTGGCTTTAGCTCTGAATACAAGTCAGAGTGTTATCAGTCGACTTTGGACACGATACCGAAGCACTGGTACCGTGGCTGAGCGCCATGGAGGACGGTATCGCTGCACCACACGGAGACAAGACCGATACATTCAAATCTTAACTCGAAGAGCTCCAACAATAACCGCCATGATGTTAGCCGTGAGGCTTCATCACTCTTCAGGGAACTTAATTAGCGACCAAACAGTCAGAAACCGCTTGCATGAAGTGAACCTTCATTCCCGAAGACCGCTACGGGTACCACCTATAGCAATGCACAATCGTAGGATTCGATATCAATGGGCTCTTGAACACAGAAATTGGGCAGAAGAACAATGGCGTTTCGTGTGCTTTTCTGATGAGTCTCGTTTTGGTATGAGACCGGATACAAGACGTATACGACACTGGAGAACCCCTGGACGCCAACAGCGATTAAAATCCTGCCAGGAAGTCCATCCTTATAGTGGTGGAACCATCATGGTATGGGCGGGTATTTGGATCGGCGGAAGAACTGAGTTGATTTGGATCAGAGGCAACCTCAACAAGTGTCCCTCCTACAACACAAGTTCCTCTACAAGTGCAAATCGGTCCCTTATTTCAGTTAATGCATGATAATGCACGACCGCACACCGCAAGAGTTGTAAGACAGACTCTCGCCGCAGCTAACATCAATGTCCTGCCCTGGCCTGCTCAGTCGCCAGACTTGAACCCGATTGAGCATGCATGGGATATGCTACAGAGAAGAGCTCTGCCGAATATGGAGGGTATCCAGTCGCAAGAAGACCTTTTTTTGTTGTTGCAACGAACATGGGCGGCCATTCCACAGCGTGATTTGGATGAACTCATTTTGAGTATGCCAAACCGATGTTCTTGTGTTGTTAGTGTTCGCGGTAGAAATACGGATTATTAATTGTTTAAGTTACCCAATAAAATTTTAGAGAAAACTGTTATTTCAGTCTTTTTTTCGAACTTTTGTGTTAGTGGTTCAAATGTCAAAAATCCCTTTATTAGGAAAATGGCAAATTTCTTTATTAATGCAAAGGTGACTTGGTTTATCGTTACTGTGACAAACGAAAACACTTTATTTGATGAATCCTTAAAGAAAATTTTAATTAATATCAATCAGGAGAAAAGTTATTGCAAAAATATATGTTGATCCCTAGACACTTTTGATGTGTGTATTAGGGAAAACTTGGTTAGGTAGGAATCACAAATAAAATAAAAACTGTAGTTTTGCTTCTTATTTATTGACTATTTTTCACATAATTGTATCATATTGTTTATTGTATTTATTTGTATATCACATGTATATTGTGTAAATATGCAATGTGTATTAGGTGTTCTTGAATAATTTGGCAGTATGATCCTTTCAGGATGTTGTGGTACACATTCACTCGCACTTGGTAATAAGGGCTCTGCTCTTTGGTAACGTCGATGGCATATTAGATAGCCGAAATAGTCAGGTAGTATCAGGTAATCCGAAACGAGAATGCACTTTCCGGTATAAGCTACTCTTTGGAATGCACGAATGCCACAGATTACTATAAAACTGCATGCACCACAACCACAGAGTAACAAGGTTTATGCCGGCCCTTCACTTGACGAAAGTTTGTCCTTGTCATGGTTAATAAGGAATGAAAAGGACAGACTGATGTCATGTTTTAAAATAGCAAATACGAATAGCCAAGTGAAGTGCCGGCATTAGGAAGAAAGAGTATTTTGTTTGCAGCGCTGCCATAGATTATACACATAAAATGGTATTTATTGTCTCAGATTATTTTTTAACTTTTTAGTTTAGCTTACTTAACTGGAAGTGTCCGTCACAATCTAAATAGTGATAATTATCGCAAAAAATATACTAAGAATTATCATAAATGCCAAGTTGGTGTTGGTTCTTAGGCCAATTTTAACATTGTCCTTTCACAACAATTTTACAGAGATCCAGCCCCCACACTAGGCTTAACCTGTCTTGTGGGGGAAGGTTTTTCATATACATTAAATAAATGTGACTAAATAGGACAGCAGAGTTGATTTATAGAATACATTTATATAAATACATACATCTTGTTTGTGTGTGTGTGTGTGTGTGTCTCATGTATTAAAGAATAATTTGGACATCATCCAATGGATCAAGGGACACAGTAGATCACGCGGAAACAACGCTGCGGATAAGCTGGCCCGGAAGGGATCCGATACGACCCCAACAGGCCCCGAACCAATCGTCCCGATACCGGTAAGCTGTCTCGTCAATAAAATCCGCGAGCACACTGCCGCACTACACCAGCAACACTGGCTCGATCTGGACACGTGCAGGCAGACCAAGCTCGCTTTGCCACGGGTGAACGCTGCCTTCTCCAAAACTCTCCTACTGCTAAGCAAACCTACATTGCGCATGGTAACAGACATGCACATTTTAACAGACATCTTTTCAACATAGGTGTCACGGACAGCCCCCTATGCAGAGGATGCATGGAGGCAGAAGAAACAGCTACTCACGTTCTGCTGGAATGCAACGGAGTGGCCGAATACCGGGCGAAACACCTCGGCTCACCGGGGAACCTTCAATAGGCAGTCACCAACGTGAAGGCCCTGGGGGCGTTCTTGGCTGAGCTGGGCTGGCTGGAGTGATTCCGGCCATACACCCTCCTCACGCAAAACAGGCACCATAAGGACGTCGAGTTGCGGAAACGCCCGTAGCAAGAAGTAGAAGAAGAATAGTTTTATAAATTCGCTATCCTTTGGGAGCTTACTCTCCAACAAGAAAACAACACCACCGTAACGAGGTGTAATGTCACTTTGGACGATTCAAAAGAGTTGTATTATGCTTCCAATTTGAAAAAAGAATTTTGTGTTTATTTTTGAAGTTATACTTCTTTAGGCGCGTTATGAAAAAATTATGAGAGTGAAATTTTAAGATGCGCGCGCATCACTGTAACACAAAAAATTAACAGCATGAAGTTGGTCGCAAACTAACAGCATGAAGTTGGTCGCTTTAGCGACCAACTTCATGCTGTTAGTTTTATGTTTACCGCACATTAAGAATATCTACCAACAAAATAGAATCTCTATTTTGTGGGTGCTAACGACTGCATTGTGAAGGCCTATCAAAAGTATTTATTAATCTGGAACAACGGAACCAAAGCGCGATTCAGGAGACTACAGCGCCATCTCTTGACCATTGGTGTAGTAGAACCAAAAACCACATCTTTATTTTTTGTAATAAAGTAACAGTTATAGGTATTCATATTTATAATATTTATCCACATGTTTCTAGTTTGTATATTCGGAATACGTGTTTGAGTTTCATACAAGTGCAAATCACATATGTTCTAATAAATTATATTCAGTAGCGATTTCAATTGAATATTTTGATTATTTATTTATTTTTTCAAATTAAAACTGAACTTTATTGACTGTGTCCTTTTCCAGACTTCTTATTAATTTATTGTAATTAATTATTTGCTTGCAATTAAAAACTAATTTTAAACGATGCCAAAGAAGGATAACTTCTCACGCGCCTACATAAGTACACGCACCCATTTTTTCCTTTATTTGTGGAGATTACTTCATCAGAAGAACGCTTAAACTTTAGCGGGAAGTCCGCTATGATCTTCCCTTCATTTTACAAGAAGACTGTATTATTATGATCATTTTCGCTAAGACTTCGCAGAGTCTTACCACCGCACCATCAGACATCATCAGCCTATTAATGTCCCCACTGTTGGGGCACATGACTTCCCTATGAATGGAATAGGGAGATTGGATCATGACCCACCACGCGGACCCAGTGCGGATTGCTAGGTGCTACCGACTGCAGATGCAACCGGGCCCAATGGTTTAACTTGCTTTCCGAAGCACGGAGGAGCTGGAGATAGTACATTTGTGGTCACCCATCCAATGACCGAGCACTACGAAAGTTGCTTAGCTTCAACTATCGCAGCCGAACGCGCTAACCAATTGCACAATCATCACTGGAGTCGAATTTACCCATATTAACTAAAAACATTGAAGTCTACAACTGTTCGTTTCCAAAGAACTTTTATTCCACGGGCAAAACAATTATGGAAAAAGCTCTAGTCCACGGTGTTCCCTCAGTACCATAAAATGGTCCTCTTCAAAAGAGGCTAAAATAAGCAATTCAGGCTTCCAATTAGGCAGCGGCATGGCTGTGTCACTAGCATTTGTGATCAGTGTTTCCACAATGAGGGGAAATTCCCCTTTTAAGGGGAAATTAGGGTCCAGAGGGGAAGAAAAAGGGGAAAGACATGAAAAGAAATTGCGGCAAATTATGGGTAAAGCATAGCCTAAAATAATGCGGCACGGAACAAATTTTTTATGGACTATAACGTGGACTAGAGTGTTGCCGTATAAAAGAAACTGTGGCAACACGTGCAGATTTTATATATTTTATTTATCTGTTATAGAATAAGATAGTATAAGACCTTTTTTTTAGTTACTACACTAGTGGCAAATCTAAAAACTACAGCAGAATAATTTTTGAGGGGAAGAATGTCCTAAGAAGGGGAAATCTGAATTGAGACATGGGGAAAGGAAATCTTTAAAGTGGAAAAACAAACACTGTTTGTGATGCCCATGGGCGACGGTGACCACTTCACATCAGGTGGTCCATACGCACGTCTGCCTTCGAAGGCAATTGAAAGTCAAATGTTCATAACAAACCTTTTGTCAAACAAGTAACAGGACGGTCGCTCGTCTGTGTCTTCAGATTTAATTCAGAACGCGATTGATATCGAAACCTCAGGCACTCCGTGGACTGGTCTCTGGTTTACGACGCAGCAAGCTTACGGGTTCTCTTCTAGGGTGAGAATATAAATTATAACGTTATTATGAGGCAATCGATCAATCGAATAATAAACTAAAACACGATTTTAATGTCAATACATTAAAATAGTGTTTTAGCGCACATCATTCATTTAAGAAAACACTTTTTGAACAGCGTGTTTGTTTTTTATTACTTGTTTCTTTGAGTTCTTAACAATCTTTGGTTCAATCTTGCAACCACGAAGACTGTAAAGGTTCAAAGCAAAATAAATGTTTTAGCTGCATAAGAGCGAAGAGCGGACGCGAGTCGAGAGACATTTGAGAAATACGTATTTTATAAAACTATTTCTGTCTATAATAATAATAATAGCTAACGCTGAAATTGCGTATAAAAATTGCGAAATTCGGGATTTGGCTCTTGAAGAATTTTTCTCTTCGAAAATTAGATATATGTAGAAGAAATTTTACCGATTGAATACTGAGTAGTTATACTAGGCTCTACGAATATGTTTTGCTTTTTTTGTAAATGCTTATTGAATCTCCACACTAGACGTCTTAAATGGTGATTAAACAAATTTTTATTTTTGGCATTTATGAGGGCTTTTAGTTTTGAAACACAAGTTATCGAAAAAAGACAGACATAGAAGCATAAAATGAGTACAATTATATTTTATGTATGAAAATCAATACTTTAGTAAATAAAACTAGTATTTACGGGTTTCGAAGGTAGCTCGACAAATTAAATAAAAGTTTGATTCTGACGACGTAGCCTGTAAAGGCTACGAAACGTCAATAAATAAATAAAGTTTCGTGCATTAACCCGTAAAAACTAGTTTTATTTAATGAGTGATGTGCGTGAAAACGTAAGAAACAATACTTTAGTGATTAAAATCAAGGAGGAACCAGTCGAGAACGTTTGTATCGAAAAACATTTATAATAATAATATTTCCAACACTCACACCAATTAGCCTAGCCCCAAAGTAAGCACTGTAAGGCTTGTGTTATGGGATGCTAGGGTAACGGATAGAATACATATACTGTACTTAAATAACTATATTTATATAGAAATACATATTAAACATCCATGACTGGAGTAAAAATGCTCGTATTCATCACACAAACATCTGCCCCCACCGGGATTTGAACACGGGACCTCTCGAGTCGGCAACACCATGAAACTCGGCGTACAAACCACTCAGCCATGGAGGTCGTCAAATTCCCCTTTTAATGTAATTAAAGAAACTGAACTACAATTATTCTCGTTTGTTAATCAAAAGCCGTTGTTAATAACATACTTTTATCGTGAACAATATTTCACATAATGACAGTAGATAGCGGCTGGCGAAACCATCGTCTCATACTTTGCACGAAAGTGGTAGTAGAGTAAGACCCTAAGACTGCCAGACCTCACTTATTTTCTCATGGACGAAATATGGATTATCGAGTAGTATTAGTGTGTACAACGAACGTATACATACTCGCTAAACTGTGCTGTGGGCCAATTTTCAAGAATCAGGTGGCACAGGTATGTAATAATTTTACTCACTTTACTTACAGTCTGGGGAATGATTATTACGTATGTTGTAGAGTATATAATATTGTAAACAATTTGAAATTAATACTTCCTGACACATTCTGTTCGCAGTATTTATTGCCAGACACTTTAAATGTCGAAAGCAAAAACCACAAAACTTACTTATAGTCTGAGGTCTGATATTTATCTATGATATTTAGGGTTATTATTATATTTTGTATACGGGTCAAAACTTCGGTGCCAAAAATTCCCTAAGCTTATTTGAACTGCCATTGTGAGGATAGGCGCGCTCATGCTTATTGTCTTTTTAATACAGCTTCATTAAAGTGATGTAATAAATAGGGTACAGGAAGCCTTTTACAATAATTAAATAACTTCTTATTATCAAAATTATTTCAGACATGAGCAAGTTTGTGTTTTTTGCTTTCGACATTAAAAGTGTCTGGCAATAAATACTGCGAACAGGTAGTATTAATTTCAAATTGTTTACAATATTCTCTACATCATACGTAATAATCTGTCCCCAGACTATAAGTACAGTGAGTAAAATTTTTACGTACCTGTGCCACCTGATTCGCGAAAATTGTCCCACAGCACAAGTTAGCGAGTATGTATACGTTCGTTGTACACACTAATACTACTCGATAATTCATATTTCGTCCATGAGAAAATAAGTGAGGTCTGGCAGTCTTGGGATCCTGTACTATAGCTGATGCATCTTAATTTTTTAAATTATTTTATTTGATGGTAATTATTGAATTTAAATTATGTAATTTATTAAATTAAATAAATGACAAGTTGTATTTTTAGTGACATACGCCTATTTCTATAGTAAGTGATTATGTATTATTATTATGATTATGAGTTATGTTGCTCGGAATAAATGAATTTTATTTTATTTATTTTAAATAAGTAGCCAGATAAAATTAAACACGCGGTAAATACTGATATTATCCCAACATGAAACATTACGCTAAACATTGGTCAATATATTAAATCGATTGTCGCAATCGCAGTTTTAGCAACGTTCATAAGTTACAGGATGTGTGTGACAAGAGATATTTGTCCGCGTGACACTAATTCTGCTTAACATCTCCTTAGCTTAATAGCTTTCCCGCTGTATCGCAATTTGCCAGTTTAAAACCCTTTTATTACAAACCACATTTAACCTTTGTAAACATTGCATATGTTGTTGCGGAGAAAATATTAATATTTACTATTTTTTATGAAATTATATAATAGGGTATTTGACAGTATTAAAAATAAAGTGCCAATTGTTAGCATCTGTATTTAGAATGAATATTGGCAGGAGTTTTTAGTATTTTTACAGAAAAAATATATATACACAATTTTACTAAAAACCCACGGTAAAGATAATAGTTTTCTTGTCTATTGTCACGTGACCCAAAACGCTTGGGATTGGTGGAGCCTAAAATGACGTCACACGCAAGTAAACTTCCGGTTAAAGTGACATTTGATTGTATGGTTTGACGTTTTAATGACAGTCGTGTGACGTCACACACCAGTGAGACGCCATATTGTCCAGAGATATGTTTTTCGCGGCAACCTGAAAATAGAGTTTTTGATTTGGTTTTTTTACCGAAATACACAACGTCATTATGAATATCCTCTAAAAACGTTAGTAAATAACGTGAGATCGTTTTCTAAAACTTGTCAAATACCCTATACTCGGACATATTTTGTCCAAACATCGACAAAATATCTCTGATACTCTCTAGAAATGAAGACCCAGGCAGTGGGAAATAACATTCACCTTACAGAAGATCACAGTGAAATAACAATACCATTTGGTGGTGTTCTGTTTCTGTCGATAGGGGATGAGGTCAGGGTATGTAAGGGCACGAGTGATATTCTAATCTCAAGTGTCTACAGGCTACGGCAACTGCTTAACATCTAGCAAGCCCTATAAAAGTAATAAAAAGGCCCTTAAAAGCCCTAAAGGGTCTTAAAAAGACCCTAAGTTTGACAACCTTTTTTTACATATAACAGTAGAAATATATCTTTCTTTAACGTACAAACAAAGATACAAGACAATTGCTTAAATTTTATTAAGAGAAAAGCAAAGCAAGCAATCGTGTTATGTCATCATCTTAAGATATGGATTTATTCAAGTGTTTACAAAGTATGAAAATAAATATGAAACAGTTCCGCGAGTACAAGATACAGAAACAATAGTATCTCATAAATAATCTGAAAGCTAAATAGTACGAAAATCGATAAACAGTTTATCGATAGGGCATCGGTACGAGTAATCGATAGTATCACGGGATGCTATGTAAATGGATTGTTGCGCTTTGGGTACAACCTGCGCAGTGTACGAACACTATAGTATGATATTTCGTTGGAAAATTTGATAAATGTTAAAAATGCAATATAACAAAGATTTGAAAAAAGAAATGAAAAAAGTTAAAAAATGCAATATCGTAATGATTTTATTTACCGTTTTACTGAACATTATAACTCCTCAGCATTATAGCTTTTTCAAGATGAATGATTTGCAGTGTGTAAAAATATTATAAATTCGCAATTTATTATTCAAACAAAAACATTATAATATTTTTTTTATTAATACAACATTTATCATAGAAATACATATTACAATCAAAATTAATTTATCAAACTAAGAATTCTCTGGAAAAGTCACGCAAATATTTAGTTCTAATAATATTAATTTATGTTATTTGCGAGATTGCTACCATGTACCTTGTTTTAGCGAGTTTTCGATATTTCGGCACTGTTGCAAGCGCCATAATCACGGAGTAACTGACTGAATTGCTATAATATATCATAAATTACTATAATGTTAGTGACCATGTAAATTTAAAAGTGAATTTAGTGAAAACAAACAACTTCAGCGATTCGGAGGAAGTTCGATAACAAATAAAATGACATAAGATTTTTATTTTAATAGATTTACATAGATATAGGTAGATATATTGTGTTATCCTACGTGGGTATAGTTTGACTATGGTGGCGTCTCGTTGGGCAACACAGTTTCAATCCAGCGATCATGTCCAGCGGTGGTTGATGGTACTCCATACAACGTAACGGAGTATGGTCGGCGAAACAGTTTTATTACATTGTCATATTCTTCCGTCAGCTGATGGCTTAGTCCTGGAGTAGACTTGGGGACCAATCGCCTAACAGGATTGCTATGACTATGGCTTCTGATTTCATTTGGTTATTTCTGCCCCCCTAATGTTTTCAAATTCCTTGTCCTGACAAGGAACCCTTATAGTTTTGTCATGTCCGTCTGTCCATTCCCGTTATTGCTTTGAGACTATTAGCATTAGAGAGCTGCAATTTTGAGGAGACATGTATATCGATCACGCCGACAAAATGACTGATCCCTTAAAAAAAGTATTAGTCACTGTTTGGTGATCTAGCGCTGGTGGCATTTATCACAGCTTCTTACCAAACGGGATGCATTACTGCAGATGTGTACTGTGAAGAACTGAACTCTTGTCAATCGTTCGGCTCTGCTGCTCTTGCACGACAACGCTCGACCTCATACTGCACAGCAGACGGTCTCCAAGTCACAATAGCTGGGATTGAAAGTTCTCCGCCATCCACTGTACTTAAGTGACCTTGCTCCGACAGACTTCTACATTTCCAGAATTTGGATAACTTCTTAGCATTATCAATAACAGAGAGACTGTTCAAAATGACTTTGAAGAATTTGTTGCCTCCCGTCCAGCAGACTTTTTCAAAAAGAGCAAAACGCTGCAACTACGTTGGCGAAAAAGATTGTATGAGTAATTACTTTGATTAATAAAAAAATCAGAATACAGAAAAAAGGGCGTGAATTTATAGGAAAACAAGCAGCTTTCTTAATATACATATATTACTATTAAATCTCTAGTAAATACTACTATTTATAAGCCACTTGGTGTAGGCTTCAGATGCGTTATTATGTATTTATTAACTTATGTTCCAGAAGTTTACCATTTTTAACGTAAATTTTTATTTTAAATCTTTATTTTGCTGACGCTACGTTAGTTACGCGCCTGCCGTTTAGCCCCGAGTCGGAGCTTCGTGATCGTGCACGTGTTTTTTTTGCTAGCCGTACAGTTTCACTTTTTTTGAACTGGTCTTAAAGTTAACTTGTAAATGTTTGGACAAGAATCGACGGAATATGTACTAGACGGTATTATACTGGCAACTGTTTTTTGACAAAGCATTGACATGAAAGGTTTAAATAAATCATAAAAGTTAAACAACTTTCGCAATGACGGATATAGGTTGGGTGTACGAAAATGTATTACCCAGAGCTCCTGTCTATACATATAATAAAATGGTAGGCAAGCCAAAACTGTACATTGATTTTTTTTTTAAAAGAATACTTGGGTTGTGATCTACAATCGATACCGAAGCCAAAAATATAGTTTTTCAAAAAGAACTGCATGGATTAACTTCAAAGGCACGAATATTAATAAGAAGTCGGGTCAACATATAGGCTACATATTATCACGCTACCACCTACGGGGAACGAGCAGTGAACCTTTATTTCTAACTCCACGCGTACGAAGTCGCGGGCGGCTGCTAGTATATACTTCCTACTTGTATAGTATTTTCCATAGGATTTTTTTATTTACCGAAAGTAAAATCCGAAAAGAAATTTCACAAAAAAAAAATCTAAGAATGAGGATAAAATCTTTATAGTAAAAATTCTCTTGGGCGTCGTATCATTTTGACCATTTGATTTGATTTTTAAAATGGCGTCTGCATGGTAATCTGGTACTTACTTTCAGGCCCCTCAAGGGGTGCCGTGGAGCCCCGGCGAGGCCGGGAAGCTGCTGGGGGCGGAGCCGTGGTAGAATCCCTAACGGGGACCCTGCGGCTCCGCACTAAGCAGTGTAGAGGTATTCGCAGGACTTTTTTAGAGGATATTATACCATAAAGCGCCCGTAAGAGTTACTGGGTCCTCGGTGGTCAGCCACTGGGGGGTCCGTAAGACTTGCGGGAGCCAGGTGTGAGGTCCGTTCGGCGGTGTGCCTCTTACAGGTGCCGTCGTCTGTAAAAAGATTTTTTACCTGCGTTAAAAAAAAAAAAGGCGACTCAAGCACGAACTTTGTCAATCATATCGCATCGTCAATATTTCTATGAAAACTAAGCAACGCCCCTAGCGGAAGTAAGAACAAACTGGCTCCTTCCATACAAAATTTGACGATGATGATACGATTACAGATCTGTCAATCTTCATGCATGAACGATGAACATTCCTTACCGTATGGCTCATCATCATATAATTTGCCACCCAATTGATATTAAAAAAGAAAAAAAAAGACATGATTCTGAGTAACGGCAATAGCTAATAGGCGAGAAGGTGTCAAGCTGTTAATCACCTTTTTTTTGTAGTTTCTAGTGAAATACGTAAAATTAAAAAAAATAAAAGATACCGAGTCTGATACAAAAAACGTGACAAATGCGACTCCAAGCCCATTAAAGTTGCATAAACCGGTCAACTTATGAAAGTGCTGATGTAGTGATGAGCTTAGCGATAAGCGGGTGAGAACACCCGATAGTATTTTTTTTTTGTTAAAAGAATGGCGGACAAGCATTTGACCCACCTGATGGCTAGCGGCTACCGTGGCCAATAGACGCTTGCAATATTAAAAATATAACTCGCGCCGTTACCCACCCTGACCCAATCCCACACCGTGGAGCCCCTTGAATCAAAATTACCGACAAGAACATAACATCACCAACCCCCCTCAGGTTAGAGTGGTCTAGAGGCTCCAGACAGAGAGGAGACTCCCTCCGTGGGAAGATGCCATTAGCCTGGAATACCTCTAGAGGCACTCGCCATTTCTCGGCTTGAGATCCCCTTAGGTCCCTTTACCCTCGACGCTGTAAAGGTCATCTGCAACCAACAGCATACACACTCAAAAACAAAACACCACCAAAATGTAGTGTTATTTCACTGTATCGTCTTCTGTAACGTGAAGGTTACATCCCCAGCCAGGCGCAATTGGAGCGGAACCTCTGCTATTAGCTAATTTTCACTATTGAATTGTTAAATGAAACCCTCTTAAACGACTTTTAAAGCTCAAATGATTAAGTATTTTATACTACATGACGTCTCTAATCTTTTTAAGGCTCCGTGCTCAAATAATCTAAAAACACCCATATTACTGCTGGGGAAATATCTCCCTTTACAGTAAAAAGGGGGTATTTTTTTTCGTTTTTCTTACGACGTGATGTAACGTTAGATTGGTCTTTGAAAAAATTGCGAGTTTGCAAAAACACTTTTACGATAAAATAATCCGTTTGTGAACTATTTTTATTGTCATTGTTAAATGAATTGAAATTATACTTTTATACGTCCAATATTTTTTTCGACCACCCATTCAGGACATCTTTTAGCTGATGAGAAGAATGGACTCAAGACACTCATCAACATTTAACAGAAGTAGCGACGTTTACAAAATAATCATGTCGCTACCAATACAACGTCCTCTTACATTTTGATTGCCGTTTCATTCAGTATAAATACAAACAGTGTTCATTTAGTTATGTATGATAAAGTAGGCAAATGACTCTACCTCACCTAATATTTATAAAGCTTACTAATTTTCTAGTCAATATGATTGTTAAAGACAACCAGAAGTTTAAATAAAAGAGTGATATTGTAATAATTATAATAACTTTATTGCTTAAAAAACTGTGTACAATTTTGCAGTTGAAATTGCAATAATAACAAAGTCACAACAGTGTGCCCACAACGGGCATGCAATGGTAAAATTTATAACTTAAAACTATCTTAATTTAAAAAGAACATTTTAAAGCCTAAATTATATTAAGTTTTACAAGTATAATATTCATCAAGATTATAAAAAACATTATTTAATAACCAGCTTTTTAACTTAAATTTAAACAGTGGCAAATTGTGTGCTTTTATTTCTGCAGGCAAATGATTGAAGATCCTTATATGTAGCGAATGTTATTCCTCTTATTAATCCGCAGTGACTCAGTCAACTGTAATCGCTAGTAAGATCGGTCGTGTCAGATGCTCCGGCGCAACCAATAAACCGACTGACAAATCGCTCCCACTGTCACAATGCGACGGCCGGCGCCCGCCGTAGCTTACAACGAAGCTAACAACCATTATTAGAACAGGAATACAGTAGAACTATTCATCTTAGTATTATACTTCCTTGCGTGCATTTAATAGAACTGTTACAAAGAAAATTTTACTTGAAAGAAATTTACACGGACCAACCAGCAGACGAGACTCGAACCTGCATCCTCCGCTTTCCTTTATTATCCTCTACGTAGATTTAAACATCTAGCAGTTAAATGATTAAAAAATAAAATGTATATCTTATCTTATCTAAGAGCTGGCGGCTACCTCGGACAAAGAATTAGTCTAGCTATCCAAAGGGGGAACGCTGCCAGTATCTTCGGAACCTTGCCTAAAGGAACTCCTTTTAATAATGTATTTTAGTTATTATATTTTATTTTTAAGGTTTTTAGTTTTAGGTTCATTGTTATCTTATCTTACAAAGAAGTCATAGGATTGTAATTTTATTTTTTGCACGCTGCTGGAAATAAAAGTTCGAAATTAAAGCATTTGACTATTCGATACATTTAATTTATTGTGTCATTGGGTTTACGAAAGTTGAGATTATATTTACATGTAAAAAAGGTGCAATTGTTTAACACATTTGATCGATGATCAAGGATATTATGCAAATTCTTTGGCTGGGTGACCAAAACCGTATTCATTATCAGCCTCTTAATGTCCCCACTGCTAGGGCACAGGCCTTCCCTATGGATGGAATAGGGAGATTGGGCCATGACCCACCACGCGGGCCCAGTGCGGATTGGTGGATGCTAACGACTACACATGCAGCCGGGACCAACGGCTTAACGTGCCTTTCGAAGCATGGAGGGGCTCGAGATAGTAAATATTTGGTCACCCATCCAATGACCGACCACTGCGAAAGTTGCTTAACTTTAACGATCGCAGCCGAACGCGCTAACCACTTGCGCCATCGAGCTCCTCAAAACCTTATTATCACAAGCTATTTCGTGTTTCAGGGAGGAACAGCTACCAAGAAACGACAGGGAACCTTCCCTGCGTCTGGATGGACGTCTGATGGTAGAAAGGGAAGGCATAATGAGTTCGTGTAACTCCTGAGAACTGTGCTTCCAGGGTCCAAGATGTGATACTTGATTTTTTGTTTGTAGAAAAGGTCTCTTTTAACTGAGTTTTTTTCTGGTCAAAACACTCTATCTAACCTAGTGTGTAGTATCACCGCTTGAGCCCTGGAAGTACAGTTTAGCTTCCAAAACAACCAATTAAAATACAAATAAAACCTAAGCAAAGCAAAATTAAACCAAAGAAATACTAGAGGTATTTCTTTGGTTAGCTAACCCACAATATCTTTTAATATTAATACCTGTATAAGTTTTAAAAATTTGAAAGAATAAATAGCAATTATAGTTATGTTTTTTTATAAGCATTTAACTGTTAGAGGTTCAAATCCATTTTTTTATTTAACATCTAGCTGTAAAATGCTTAAAAATAAAAATATAAGAAGTCTTATATGTTGACGCACGTATACGTTGCTCTACAACCGTGACGTTAAATCTTGTCTTATAAAGATTTTGTTACGCATGAGCGCCTTTTTTTGCTCCCCTTCACATTAAGCTTATCATTGTTTCCTAAAAGCTATTTGTTAACGAATTAATTGGGATGTTTCCACCCGTCGGACACTCGGGACAGACAGACGGGCAAGACATCACTGATGTCCCACAGATAAACGAACAATTGTTCGGGACGTATTAATTTTATTAGGGCAGACTGAGTAGTAGCTTTTAAATAAGATCAGAATGAGTTTTTTGTTTGTTTCTTTAATTTAGAAACGCTTTCGGGAATGTCGGCACTGCCTTTTAGAAAAGTAAATTGATTTTATGATATGAAGTGGACATAGAGTCAACCAGTCTTGCCATCTCGATTCCTTTTCTAAAGAACTTAGAAAGATTTGAAAATTAATTTGCACGGAGCATCTGAATTAAAACTTATCTAGAAAAAATTCCACGCGGACCAGGCAGCAGACGGGACTTGAACCCGCACCCTTCGCAATCCGGGCGAATGCACTGACCAATTATGCTACCACGGTCCTCACGGACCGCGTCAAAATTCTTCTAGCCATTCTTAAGCTGCAAGGCAGAATTGAGATTGCGAAGGGTCCGCACCCTTCGCAATCTCATTCCCGTTCGAGTCCCGTCTGCTGCCTGGTCCGCGTGGAATTATTTCTAGTTTTATTTTCTTTACATTTAAACATCAAGCAGTTACATGCTTTAAAGTAACAAAAATTATAACTAAAACTTACTTCTTAAATAACCTAATAAGGCGATGCATAAGGCATAGGGGAATGGAGCAGCGCACGCATCACTCATATATATACACATAGTCGTGTGACGTTTCATCATTTCCATAGGTTTTTTTCTATATACACCCCGTCCGAAAAGAAGTTTCATTTAAAAAACGTGACTTTGCAATATTGATGATGGCGGCGATTATCAAAAAATAATGGACTTTTTTTTTCTTTTTGCAATGAACCAAAAAAATACAAAGATAAAAAGCGTCAAAGTGTAAAAACTAACCTCAGTTTACGTCGAAACGCCACGCAGTACAGACCAAAAACCACGTTGCTCCGCACTTAAAAAATCGAAAAAGTGGTAAATCCAACACCTATCTACAAGTGTATACATCGTCAGGCGCGTCTCGGTGCAGGCTACAGGCCAGTGAAAGTTACAAAAAGATCGGAGAAGTGTATAAAAAGTTATTGAAGGAAAAGTGAATTAATAACAACAGAAAGTGACAAAAATAGTGTGTTTTTTAACCATTACTCGTTGTACAGTGAGCCTACAAACGATACCAAAGTGTCATTCGGTGCGCATTTGCGCGCCGCATAAGATCAAACCCCCAGGAAGCTACCTGCAGTGACCACGTATTTTACGCCTTTTTACTTGACTTCTAAGTAAAATTTCTACCAAGAGGTGATGTCGTACGACATATCAAATCAATATGTATTTGTATTTCTTTTTTATTATGTGTTTAAAGAGAAAATACTTGTCTAATACTTTTTGTTAACCTGAAAGACGAAGAAAATAAAGTTTGCCATCTTCCTTAATCATCTAATAATGTGTTATTATTTTTCCGGAGAACGAACCAAATACGGATTCATTGAGATCAAATAAATTTATGGTTTCAGATTTTCTTGATTTGCGTTTAGTTGTAATCTAGCACTCGGAAATGGTAGTATACAATGATATATGAGCAGAAACGATACATATTCAAGATTTTTTACCATTACATTCTCACCGCAAAGTAGGTAGAAATGCGAAATTTATACTAAATACCAGTTTCTCAAAATCAAAGGCAGTAGTGATATTGGATTTCCCTCTAGTACACGTATGCTCGACCACTCAAAGTAGAAGCAATCAATGAACAGTTAGAACAAATCGAATGGGTGGTGAAACAGCTGGCAGTAATGGCTTGTTGAAAATATATCGATGTATCGATATATCGATATTTTTTGTTCGATATATCGATATTTTTTGCCGATATTTTGATTCGATATATCGATACATCGATACAAAATAACCAATATCGAAATTCGTATCAAAAACGGTATTTTTTTAATTATTAGCGGCATATCACGATCTAACTAAATTCGTATCTAGAAAAATCGTAACTGGATCTCAGATTAATGATATACAACATATCTGTGATCTGTGCTGTATTTAGTATTGTCTATGTCATCATTCGAAAATAGGGTCTATTTTTAGGGAGATAATTATCGTTCCATTATTCAAACTCAAACTCATTTATTCAGTCTAGGCTGTTACAAGCTCTTGTGAAAGTCAAACGCTACGCCATCGGTTCGTAAATCTACGGCGGGTATTATTCCGCGTGTCATATTTCGTGAGCTACTGTACGATCTTTTTGGGAAAATTAGTCCGATATATCGATATATCGATGTTTTTTTTCGCGATATATCGAAGCCGATATTGATATTTTTTAAAAGATCGATGTATCGATATTTCGATATTTTTTTCAACTTTCGACACCCCTATGGCATTTATGTCACATCGAGTAACATTTGTTATAAACCTACTTGGTTAACACCTTTCTCTTACAATTAAACTTTGTAGAATTACTTTCTGATTCACAGGGATTTTACTCAAGGATGAAGTCGCAAAGTTCAACCTTATTGTTTTAGTATTTGTCTGCTAAATGAACATATTTTCTATTATATATTTTATTTTTATGACAACATTTTTGAGTTTGGTTTGTTAGTTCTTCTCAGACTGATAGTATGGACACTACGACGTATAAAGTGAAAATGTAGTGATACAGGTACAAGAATTATTACAATAATTGAAACAACCTTTAATATGACCTGCATTTAACAAATAAATATTCCGATTCTGTATATTCTCGCTCTAAAACATAGGTAAAATATTCCCTCATAAATTCCTCTGAATAGGCGATTCAAATTATTCTTGCATCGAGGCGGGCAACGCCGCGGGCAAAGGTAACATAAAGATAACTACTTTATAACAGCTTATTTGCTTAAACAAATTTCACGTCAGCATACCCAACTAATATACAACAAATTGAGATTTGTTTTATCATAAACCCAACTTACCAAAATACTGTTATTTATACAGATTTGGAATAGCTTAATTCATATTTATGACACGTACGTAAGCCCTAAACAGAACTCGTAGTCTGTTTAAATTAGACTGAATACTGCGTAATGATTTATGTCTTTATGATTTCTTTTTTCATAATATTTTTATTCAATTATTTACAATATGTCTGTTTAACTAGGTTATTCCTTAGATTAAAAAAAAAGGGTAGATACGGTACGCTCATACTTGCATCAAACAAAAACTGATCTCACGGCAGCGCGAACGGGACGGCGAGATCCGCGTCACTGCATTACCGACCCGAGCGAAACAGCACGTTAAGTTTCAACGGCAGCGCGAACGAGACGGCGAGATCCGCGTCACTGCACTACCGACCAATCACGCGACCAGTACTCAACGTCACTACGGAATAACATTCAGAACAAACAATTTTTATGAAAAAATATATTTTATAGTACTTACGAATAAAAGTGATGCCGTGGGTTTTATTTTTAGTTCTTGAGCAATTTGAGTACTTTTGAAAACACACTTAGGCATTGTTTTATCATATAAACACAAAATATTAGCAATATTTCTTTTTGGCGTTCACATGTACGTCGTTTGCATGTCAAGTTGTGACTAAAGCGATTAGGGTCGTGGACCACAATTGGTGCGGATCACTTTTGTGAGGCTAGTGCCGTATCTACCCTTTTTGTTTTAATCTAAGGGTTATTCTTATTCAAATTTCAACATGTTTAATAATATAATGTCCGTGCTCGAGGCTGCTATTTGATACAGCCAGGGGCACGGGCAGAAGTCTCAAAGAGGAAGCATAGAAGGATAGTAAACATAAAAGCAGGTATACAAGAAAATAGGGAGGTGAAAAACAAAGTAAAGAAAAGTTGATTCACATTAGTCCCGTTAAACGTTACTACCTACTCGTTTGCTTCGAGTTGGCCGTCGATAGCCAATGAAATGAAATGAAAAAGTCATTTATTCAGTCTAGGCTGTTACAAGCAAGAAGCTACGCCATCGGTTCGCAAAACTACGGCGGAAGACATTGTACTGAGAAGAACCGGCAAGAAACTCAGCAAGGGCTGCTTTTTCCTCCCTGTATTGATATATACAGAGTCGTCAGGTTGAAAAATGACTTCAGAGATACTTCTGAAGTCACCTCAATCACAGGCACATCAACTGGTCCCATCGTCCAATAAGGTCGACTAATAGGGACTGTCTTAAGCGCGGTGTGTTGTGTAGTAATGCATAAATAAATATTACATACACCCTGAAGTAAACACTAAAATGACATGGGAGTTTACAAGCTATAAGCCAGCGAGTTCGCTAGTAGCTTGGAAACTCACCCCGTGTCATCGAGGCTAGAGGCTATTATATATTATAGCCTCTAGCCTCGATGACATATATATTATGTTATGGAACGAATAGAATGCATAATATGCATAAGAATTGGGGCACTTAATCAAAGGTGCTAAAAAGGAAGATGTTGAAAGTTTATTAAAAAAACAGTTTGGAGATGATTGGAAAAATGAGCCTTCATTAAAATGGTATTGTAATATTTCGTATGAAAGTCATATAGATGAAAATAACAATGAAGAAAATGAAAATCATTGTGATTGTTTTGAACCTGATTGTGGAGATTTACATATATAATAAATAAAATTGATTTGTGTAAATCTTTTTTTATTTTTATTTTCATACTGAATGTTTCATAAGGTAACAATTTTTAGACAGTACGTTTCAAAAGGTGACATTTTTCGAAATTATTGAATCAAATAGGTACATTTACAAGCTACAGGATCAAAGGGTTTGATATGTATTTTATTACTTTTTTTCCAAATTTCAAAATCAGCAGGATAATCTTATAATACATTAAAGTTTATACAATAATTGCCACATAAATGGTTAATAAAAAATAATAAAAATTGCTATGATCAACTTGAATATATATTTTCTCAATTTACTCAAAAAGTTAAAAACTGTAAATGACGCTTTTTGTTTCTAAGCTCCTCATATATAGTGCTACAATTTTTTTTAATAATGAAAATCGTTATTGGATAAATACAATCATATATACATATACAATCTGTTTTGTGTACCAAATAAATAAATATATAAATACATATTCAAATATTTTTTATAAGAATATATAAAAATAGCCATGACTGGAGTACAAATGCTCGTATTCATCATACAAAACATTTGCCCCACCGGGATTCGAACCCGGGACCTCTGAGTAGGGGACACCTTAAAAACCTGGTGAACATACCACTCAGCCACGGAGGTCGTCAAACTTACCAGTATGCTATGGATAACATAATGGTAGTGCTGAATTTCTTGTCGTCACGTCTAACGATTTTTCCCAATACAAACATTTCAAATTCGCAAGACTGTTCGCACCTTTGGGATGGTCTGCAAAATATCAGCTGGAGTCTCTGGAGTGTATTGAGAGGCGTGCAAAGAAGCTCATCGGTGACGACAAATTATTCGAGAGTAGACTCCAAAGTCTTGAACACAGGCAAAAAGTTGCCTCTTTATCGGTTTTTTACCGGTTACATTTCTGAGAGTGTGCCTCGGAGTTACATAACTTAATTCCACCTTCACCTTTTTACCACAGAACCACCAGAGAGACGGCAAAACGCCACAGATATACCGTACAGGTCCCGCAAACTCGTACTAAGTAAGTTTGCTTCCACCTTTATCGACAGAACAGCTAGGTTGTGGAACTCTTTGCCGGAATCTCTGTTTCCAGTCACCTACAATCTGGGGCTCTTCTAGTCGCGAGTGAATCGATTTTTTCTAGGCAAGCGCGTACCACCTTAGGCTGCTACGTCGCTCTTCATCAGTCGCGTGGCTGTCAAGCGTAAGCCTATTTAATGTAAATAAAAAAATGGTTGCCTGTAAAGTCGGTTTTACGGGCGAAGATTTTACGTGACAACGTCTTTTTCTCGGTAGAATATTTATTGATATGAATATAATTAAATTGCACAATAGGAACAAGGAATTGAATGAAAATAAGAATTGCACAAATTTTAACTATAGAAATATATTTTGTTTACTAAAACATTGTACATGTAAACTTAAACTTAACACGAGAGACTCATCGTAACGTTACCGAGCGTTACACTTTTTCATAAGTGACTCCCAGCCGCAACCTAATTTAAGACGTTGTCACGTCAATAAAAAAATGGGTGCGTGTACTTATGTAGGCGCGTGAGAAGTTATCCTTCTTTGGCATCGTTTAAAATTAGTTTTTAATTGCATGCAAATAATTAATTACAATAAATTAATAAAAAGTCTGGAAAAGGACACAGTCAATAAAGTTCAGTTTTAATTTGAAAAAATAAATAAATAATCAAAATATTCAATTAAAATCGCTACTGAATATAATTTATTAGAACATATGTGATTTGCACTTGTATGAAACTCAAACACGTATTCCGAATATACAAACTAGAAACATGTGGATAAATATTATAAATATGAATACCTAACTGTTACTTTATTACAAAAAATAAAGATGTGGTTTTTGGTTCTATTACACCAATGGTCAAGAGATGGCGCTGTAGTCTCCTGAATCGCGCTTTGGTTCCGTTGTTCCAGATTAATAAATACTTTTTGTTACTTTATTACAAAAAATAAAGATGTGGTTTTTGGTTCTACTACACCAATGGTCAAGAGATGGCGCTGTAGTCTCCTGAATCGCGCTTTGGTTCCGTTGTTCCAGATTAATAAATACTTTTGATAGGCCTTCACAATGCAGTCGTTAGCACCCACTAAATAGAGATTCTATTTCTATTTTGTTGGTAGATTTTCTTAATGTGCGGTAAACACAAAAGTAACAGCATGAAGTTGGTCGCTTTATTTAGCGACCAACTTCATGCTGTTAATTTTTTGTGTTACAGTGATGCGCGCACATCTTAAAATTTCACTCTCATCATTTTTTCATAACGCGCCTAAAGAAGTATAACTTCAATAAAAAAAATTCGGGCTCCACGGGGTAGGGGATTGGGCCGGTAGTAAACGGCGCGAGTGATTGTTTTGGTATCACTCGCGAGCATCCAAACTATGGTAGTCGCTTACCATCATACGAGCCATATGCTTGTCTGTCACCCATTTAACATAAAAAATAGCTTGTGTACAGAGCACGCATGTCAGAAGTGAGACGAACTTTCATAATAAAAAATGATGTGGTGTCGTGAGACACTAGGTAGGAACCAAGTTCCTTCGGCTAATGTAGAATCGACACAAATTGCAAACTCGCTTGTGTATGCGACTGTCGCGCCTGCGCACGTCTCATTTAACGGTTTTATTCCACGCACTTTTTTCCACGGATTTTTTCTTATGGTTTAACTATCACATTTTTTTCAGTTCAGTCGCGCAGCAAAATCCCTATCCCCTCCAAGCCTGCCGTAAGGAACTTCGTCGCGCCTGCGCACGTCTCATTTAACGGTTTAATTCCACGCATTTTTTCTTACGGTTTTACTATTACATTTTTTTCAGTTCAGTCGCGCAGCAAAATCCCTATCCCCTCCAAGCCTGCCGTAAGGAACTTTCGTTCCAATAATAATTATAAAAATATATATTAACATAATTACATAATTTAAAAAACGTTAAAGTTGAACAAAAGAAATCTGATATTTCGTTACAATAGGTGCGTACGTATACGTACATGGTGTATAATTACGTAAATGTGTTTTCTTAACAGATGGCGCTGTTCATACATCTACATCGCGGTGTGGTTTGGTATAACGGCAGTGTCCTTAATCTCTTTCTCTCTAGTTATTTACATATGTCCGTCCTTTAAAATTTCAAATCGTCGCACTAAAACCTGACGCTCAAATCGTGACACGGTTTTGAAAAGTTTCCCTCATTCAGCGTTGCCCTTGTTACGGCAACTACCGTAATATTCGGCAATTCGAGCTCATAATTTCAGATTATACGGCATACGGTAAGTTTGTCATTACCGTATAATAATATATCGCACCTTTATTCCAATACTGTCATTATCATAAAATAAAATTTAAATACAGGATTTGAAGTAATGTGTAGATTCATAACGTAGCAAATAGATGGCGTTGTAAACTATTTTTTGAAGAATTTTGTTTAATGACAGTATTGGAATAAAGGTGCGATATGGCAATCCAATTTGTTTTGAATCAGGAGTTACTTACGATTCCAACAAAACATCGTATAACATTGTAGTTTAGGCACATCCTTAGCACGAAGAATGTATCCCTACTGGGAATCCCTGTACATTAGTTACTGAAACTGCGGTATGGAACTCTTTTGACAAAGCAAGCCATCAGAAATCAAGTTAACTATACAAAATTTCAGCCATCCCGTGACATGTGTGTGAAAATTAAAAATAAAGACAAAGATTGTTTAAATAAACACGACAGCGTAATAGTTGAGTCTATTAGAAATCTGTATGTCGATGATATTAATGAGTAGATTTTTTTTTCCAAATTAGTAACTATTCTAACTACCTAATAAAAATAAGGAATACGGCAATAACATGATTTTTATTTAAAAATACGGCAACCTGATGTATTGTATACGGCAACTCTATCAAAATTGATGGCAACACTGCCCTCATCGCGCGCAAAGAAGTTTCACTTCAAAATATATCATTTGTCCTTAACACTCCACCCCTCACAGAATTATATTTAGTTGCCGACTAACTAGATAGCTATAAACACGATTCAATTTCCAATTTAATATCACAATATCCATCTAAAGGGCACACTTCGTTAGTACTGAAAGTCTTATAAAATGCTTAGTTAAGACTCAGCGGTCAGTATTTACGATGTCTTTATACTTCCAAACGTGGATTTAGTTTTCTAAATTACCTATTAGCCGCTTAATGGCTGATTTTACGAGCCCGAATGGCTAATGCGTACCTACATTGTGATCTGACGTAGGCATTTGTTGTATGTTGAATTCCTGGATAATTAATTTTATATTTATAAAAAAGACAGAAATATTAACTTTATAGAAGGCGAAGTTTGCAAGATTAATATAACAGTAACCACAATTAATGCAAATAAAGGACAGTGTTCTGCGTCCATACATAGTTAGCCTAAGAACCAACAATCATGAAATATTATTTTCTAGGTTCGAAATCGCAAGTAAATGACTGTAAAAACAAAGATTATTGACGGACACTTCTGAGAACTTAAATTATTAGGAAAACTAAATTTTTTTGAGGTTATGTTTAACATTCAATGAAACTTAAGTCAACCTACAAACTTAGTATGAACTCACTTTGAAGTGAATTAATATTACTACTAATTCATTTTATTCAGTGCGATTTTAAAGAATAACTATTAAGAATAACTTGGTTAGGTAGGAATCATGAATAAAATAAAAACTGTAGTAGTAAATGCACGAATGCCACAGATTACTACAAATGCAAACTGCCTGCACCACAACCACAGAGTATCGAATTTATGCCGGCCCTTCACTTGACAACAGTTTGTCTTTGCCATGCTTAATAAGAAATGAAAAGGACAGACTGATGTCATGATTTTAAATAGCAAATACGAATAGCCAAGTGAAGTGCCGGCATTAGGAAGAAAGTGTTTTTTGTTTGCAGCGCTGTCATAGATTATACACATAAAATGGTATTTAATGTCTCAGATTATTTATTAACTTTTTAATTTAGCTTACTTAACTGGAAGTGTCCGTCACAATCTAAATACTGATAATTATTGCAAAAAATATATTAAGAATTATCATAAATGCCAAATTGGTGTTGGTTCATAGGCCAATTTTAACATTGTCCTTTTATTCGTTCATTCAAAAAAAGTAATAGGCTTGAATTTCTTGCCAAACGTACTTACCAACCAAGATTACATCATCATCATCATCATCAGCCTCTTAATGTCCCCACTGCTAGGGCACAGGCCTTCCCTATGGATGGAATAGGGAGATTGGGCCATGACCCACCACGCGGGCCCAGTGCGGATTGGCGGGTGCTAACGACTGCAGATGCAACCGGGACCAACGGCTTAACGTGCCTTCCGAAGCACGGAGGAACTCAAGATAGAAATTTTTGGTCACCCATCCAATGACCGACCACTGCGAAAGTTGCTTAACTACAAAGATCGCAGCCGAACGCGCTAACCACCTGCGCCATCGAGCCCCTCAGAAGATTATATACTCCGTGGAAAATTTTGTGTACTTTTAAACTGTAATCCATACTAACATAAAGAGTTGAGATCTTTAGTTTTACTGAAACGATTTTGAAAAAATCAAAATCTTTAACAGATTTTTAATCTATAGAAAGCCACGTTATTGTTGATGGCATGATTACATTTGAGGAGCTGATGAACAAAGTGGTATAATAGGATGATGACTATTTTTTTTTCTTCGACTAAGACTATCAAAAAGTATTGAACACGTTTTTTTTCTTTTTTCACATAATATAAACATTGCAGAGATATATTGATTTGAAAAGTCGCATGACGTCACGTTTTGGTACACTTAAATGGAAATTCACTAAAAAGGGATGTCACGAGCCCCTACTCCCAAACTTTGACGCGCTATAACTTTGTCATTTTTTGATTGATTGCCCAAAGAAAAAATACGTGTCCATTATTTTTTGATCATCTAACTGACGGGCTAAATAGAATTTCGTTTACTGTACCCCGTCATCACCCCTATTACATTAAATTTCAAAGGAGCTGTATAAAACTGAATGACATACCTCCAGTGAGCTCTTGACATAGTTTTTAATTTATTAACTTTGTAATTTTAACACTGTTTTAGGCGGTTTTGATTGATAATTATTTGAGATTCAAATTCAACGGGCCGGAAACCTCCGGACTATGAAAAACAGTATTTTGGCCAGATATGTAATTATGCCGTTTTGTTCGCCAGCTCCTCATTTGGTGGTTACCCCGAATACGAGTGCCAATGGGATTCGGGTAAACGACAAGTGTAAACAATCGGATTCGAGTACGCCGTTTCGGGTTTCGGGTAGATTTCCTTTCGTTTACTCAACACCGTGTTCCAGTCAGTGTTCCAGTGTAAATATTGCTTCGGGTGGCCGAATTCAAGTTATGTCTTTCATGCACCCGAATGCTGAATAACGACCGAATGTAATTACTAGTGATGTGCCGGATATCCGTATCCGTTTTCGTATCCGCGGATATCCGAGGCAGAAGAAAGATCCGTATCCGTGTCCGTATCCGTTACTTTTTGGGGGATCTTTTACGGATCTATTTACCTTATTAATTTTAAATTTATAGATAAAATTCTTTAAGGCGAAGGGTAAGGCGCACTAACAATTTAATTGTTAGCTACTAAACCAGATCTATTTCAAATAATTGTGGACCGTCAGAATTTCGGCAATTGGCGTCGCTAGTGTCATAGACTAATTACATTAGAACAAAAGCTGTAGTCTACACCGAAGCGAAGCGAAAGCGGTCCACTTGCCTTTTACATGTTTACTTCCCGTCTCTCACTCAAGCGAGAAATCCGCTATGCTCTACATCTTTTAATACGTATTTATACATATAAAACTGTATATATGTCTTGTACAGCGCAGTTGTAGTGGTCTAATATCTTGAGACAATACGAGCGCCGGCTCACTTACATTCTGCACCGTTTGACATGCGACACGGTAGGGGCAGCAGATAAACAAACATAATAATTAAATGAAATTAAAGAGGCTCAATGAGGTGACTGGTTATCTAAAGGCAGGCTTGCCGTTATCCAACGTGGTAATTCTGCCATCCCATTGAACACTATTGCTGACAGCGGCGCTGGGGGTGAATTATTTTTAATTTTTTAAATTATAAATAATAATAAATAAATAAATATTTCCAACACTCACACCAATTAGCCTAGCCCCAAAGTAAGCACTGCAAAGGCTTGTGTTATGGGATACTAGGGTAACGGATAGAATACATATATTGTACATATATAAGTATATTTATATGAAATACATATTAAACATCCATGACTGGAGCACAAATGCTCGCATTCATCACACAAACATCTGCCCCCACCGGGATTCGAACCCGGGACCTCTCGAGTCGGCGACGCCATGAAACCCGGCGTATAAACCACTCGGCCACGGAGGTCGTCATTTATAGTCTAATTATGTATTATTTATAGTCATAGCCATAATATTTATTGCTTCATGTGGGTTACATTTAGTTCTTAAATCTAATAACATTTAAGTAGGTTAATTTGGACTGTAAATTTTAGACATCATATAATTTTATTTTTTTATTTATTTTTAAGCATTTAACTGCTAGATGTTTAAATCTAAATAAAAGTTTACTAGAAAAAAATCCACGCGGAGCAGGCAGCGGACGGGACTCGAACCCGTACCCTTTAACGGTACGGGAAGGGTACGGTTTAATACTTGAAAAAGTATTCATTTGACATTGTGGATTACCTACAATGCGAAGAGATGGCGCTGCCTTGCAGCTTAAGGCTAGGAAAATTTCGACGCGGCGAATAGGGCCGTGGTAGCATAATGGTCAGTGCATTCGCCCGGATGGCGAAGGGTACGGGTTCGAGTCCCATCCGCTGCCTGGTCCGCGTGGATTTTTTTTCTAGTAAACTTTTATTCATATAATTTTATTTTTTATTATTTAAATGTGTCTATTGTTATAGTATATAAATAAATAATACGAGGAAATAAATTTAAATTCAAGTTAACTTAACTTTCACCTAATTTATAAAAGCTTTTAGCTATACGAACAGCTTTTAGCTGACTTTAGCTTAGGAACAGGCTAGGGTCACTTCTCGCTAACTACTAACTCGTGTAGAATGCAAAATTTTAGGTGAAACATAGAACCTTAAGAGATCCAATAAGTCCTATTGCGTAGGTAAGTGCGTCTTTGAAGGTCCAGTGGGCACCATGTTCTTGATAGGAGGTCGAAAGAGTTTTTTTTAAGTAAGGTCAAATTTATTAAAGTCTAGTAGTACTAAACCGAGTCAAAACCAACGGCGCAATTTGTGTACGGAAAATACCTTTTTGCATGGTAACAACGTGAAAAGTGTATTTTTCACGGTAATTTAATTTTATAATACAAGCCCTGCTTTGATAGTCACTGTGTTGATGTTGTGACAGAGTAATTAGTGAATTCAGTATGAGATCATTGAAGTTGATGACCAACTTCCACAATGAGCGGTCATAGGAAAGGGGACAAGAAATTAGATAAGATGATATGAGCGATGGATGAGATAAAGAAAGAAAGAAAGAAAGAAAAACATTTATTGACGACATACATTAACAGTTACAATAAATACACATAAAACATAAAACAAAATGTCTATCGTCAACTAGGCCCCACCTCAGCATAATGTTGCAACGGCAAAAATGGATTGCCGCTGCAACTCTGGTATTCTGGAGGGACCTGATTTGGACATCAAAGGACGGAGACACAAGACAATCACTTAATATACAAATAAGAGAAGTTATTAATATTAAAACAAAAAACTTAATCTAAGAGGCTGTGTAGGCTTATAGCTCTTTGTCTTCGGACACACAATAAGAAGAGGGGGGAAAAAACATTACTTGTGTATCCATTTTAGGGAATAAATTAAACAAAATGGTGACAAGACTACATGTAATGAAACCACGTCATCGGACAATTTTAAAACGTGGCACAGCATTACAAAAAACATTGTTCATTATGAGCCGGGTCGAGAAAGTCACTCTAGCGAACGAAATTCAGATTCTGTGGCCCGAAAATCCGTTCGCAGGTTACCGGAGCGTCTTCACGAGCATTTGTACTCCAGCCATGGATGTTAAATATGTATTTTCTATATAAATGTAATTATATATGTACAGTATATGTATTCTATCCGTTACCCTAGTATCCCATAGCACAGGCTTTACAGTGCTTACTTTGGGGCTAGGCTAATTGGTGTGAGTGTTGGAAATATTTATTTATTTATTTAATCCTCCCTGGATGTTAACCGGTCATTGACGCTGAAGAGAAGAAGTAATCATCACCATCATCAGCCTTGTAATGTCCCCACTGCTGGGGCACAAGCCTTCCCTATGGATGCAATAGAGAGATTGGGCCATGACCCAACACGCGGGCCCTATGCGGATTGGCGGGTGCTAACGACTGCAGATGCAGCCGGTATCAACGGCTTAACGTGTCTTCTGAAGCACGGAGGAACTCGAGATAGAAGACTTTTGGTCACCCATCCATTGCGAAAGTTGCTTAACATCAATCATCATCGAGGTCCTCAAGAAGAAAATATATTAATTTATTTTAACAACGGTTTTTGCTGACGCGTCCTATCTAAACACGGGGATAGTTGCGGTCTGCGGTCGGCCCCCGACGAAGTTTACATTACTGTAACGGCTGCTGGGATGTATGCCGCACTTACACGACGCTACTATCAGAAGTAACCCAAATTTCAGGTCTCACCTATATCACTACATACAAACGAGCAAGACACTAGTGTCGTTGTGGTTGTGATGGTGGATAGTGGCAAAATTCTCTAAACCAAAACTTAAATTTGAGAGTAGTGAGTCCTTGTTATTCTCTTTACAGAATGAGAAGGAGAGACTGTTGTTAAATTTCGATTTAAGTTTAGAGAATCATGCCAGAATCGACACCAATGCAGAATATTAATATCAATCAACAAACGGTAACAACATATACAAAGATATTTTTAAGGTTCCATACCTTAATCGCCAGAAACGGAACCCATATAGGATCACCTTGTTTCCGTCTGTCTGTCAAGACCTCATATCTCGGGAACGCGTAGAGGTAACGGCAGAGGCAAGTTGAAATTTAAACAATATTAAAATTATTAACCATTTAAACCAGCTCTCCGGTCCCTTGAAGCTGTGAAATAATCAAACTTCTATGTCAACGTCAAAAATGATACGGCCGTTTATGTTGCGGATCAAATGACACCTCGCATGTCAAAATCTGTCAAGCCGTTCAGGCTATAGAGATGTGCCAAAGAAATGGATATATTACGTTCAAACGCTCTAAAAACATACCCTCAGCAGCAGCAGTCGGGTAAAAACTGATATTCTGGAACTTTACTTACCGACAGAAACACAACACTAACAAAATGAAATGTTATTTTGCTGCGGTCCTAAATTCCAGCAAAAAAATCACAGATCTCGTGCTCTATGTGTCGGCGACATCTATATGCCCCACATATAACTAACATGGAGGAAATAAACACTCGCCTCCTCCAGAGATGGCGCTACCGGATCTGCGTTCACAACGTAAGGAAGCCTACATCGCGCAAGTGAAATTAGGCAGCCAACAGTTCATATATACGATGCCCGACCAAAATCAGTCGGGCCGCGGCCCCCGAGCTACCATCATCCAGCACGGAGGAACATCTTCCCCTTTGACCTTCCTATACTCTACACGACTTGAAAGGACATTAGAAATGTATCTACCTATTATAGATTATAAAAAAAACGAGCGACCCTTACAGTAGTCGCGTATGATGTGTAACATTTGAAACCTCACCTTATATGTAAAAAAAAGAAATAAAACCTACTACATTTCAACATCATGTTCTAAAATTCCCATAAATGTCCCATTCGGTGTCGAGACTCTTGGTCCGTGGGGTCCTAGCGCTGTAAGGCTTTTTAAGGAAATAACAAAAAGGTTAGTCGACATCACAGGAGACCGAAGAGCTGGCGGCTACCTCGGACAAAGAATTAGTCTAGCTATTCAAAGGGGGAACGCTGCCAGTATCTTTGTAACCTTGCCTAAAGGGACTCTTTTAATAATGTATTTTAGCTATCATATATTTTAAGGATTTTAGTTATAAATAATTAAAAAAGTTAATATTGTTGACGAGAAAGTTGCATGATTGCACAGATATTGTATTTAATTACGAGACAGTTTTGGAAAAATAACAATATTTTTTGTTCTAAAATCAAATCAAATAGAGCGCTCTTTCCAAAATACCTGTTACACACGTCCGTCCCACTTCACGTAATCACTCCCACAAATTGCACGAAAGCGAGAGGAAAGATGTTACACATGAAAAAAAAACAGCTTTTCCAAAATATTTTTACATCATCTTAAAGTCCTTCGAATTGCGCGTCTTTTGAGTCCTCATACGTCCTCGTGGCCCAAACCTCGGGGTACCACGAAGGAGTCACACTTTCAGCGAAAATAGGAGCCTACGGGAGCGAACGATAAAATATTTTTAATATAAAAAAAACTTGAGGAGCTCTATGGCGCAGGTGGCTAGCGCGTTCGGCTGCGATCGTTGAAGTTAAGCAACTTTCGCAGTGGTCGGTCATTGGATGGGTGACCAAAAATTTACTATCTCGAGCTCCTCCGTGCTTCGGAAGGCACGTTAAGCCGTTGGTCCCGGCTGCATTTGCAGTCGTTAGCACCCACCAATCCGCACTGGGCCCGCGTGGTGGGTCATGGCCCAATCTCCCTATTCCATCCATAGGGAAGGCCTGTGCCCCCAGCAGTGGGGACATTAATAGGCTGATGATGATAAAAAAAACGCTATATATCACCATATACAACCCGCGCCATACCTCTCTTCAAATAAGTACGAATTTATTGAATGTGAAATAATGTGAGTACATTTCTGTATCATCATCATCATCAACAGCCTATCTTATGCCTCTTAAGCCTATCTTGCCTATACGCCACTGAGATCGATCTTGATTTCTGTATATTCACTATATACACATATTATATGTATATAATGTTCAGTGAACAGAATACCTTAATTGAGTGAGTTGTAATCGAGTTAACAGTATGGTGTTCGTAATATTCTCGTCGCCCGCGCACTCATGTAGCGCTAGTTAGGCAAACATTGGTGTCGATTCTGGCATAATGCTCTAAACTTAAAACTAAATTTAACATCAGTCTCTCCTTTCCATTCTGTATAGAGAATGACAAGGATACACTGTTGACAAATTTAAGTTAAGGTTTAGAGAACCATGTCAGAATCGACACCATTATCGCTTTATGTGGGATTAAAAAAACAATTACAAAACATATGCAGGTGGTTAGCGCAATCGTTGCAAATAAGCAACTTTCGCAGTGGTCGGTCATTGGATGGGTGACCAAAAATCTTCTATCTCGAGTTCCTCCGTGCGAAGGCATGTTAACATCTCGAGTTCCTCCGTAAAGAGGCCTATGACCAGCAGTGGACTAAGATAGGCTGTTGATGATGATGATGATAAGGCCGGCACACTTTTTTGCAGCGTCTTCGCGTATGAAGTCCACTTTCACAGAAGATTAGATTAGGTTGTGTTATTTGGTACACCTTGTATCAAATAAAAACGCATCCTGTAGTGATATCTGCTTTAAGCCAACCAAGTTAGGGCGGCTTAATACACGCTTGATCGACGGAAAAGATTTCTATCGTGAAAAAGACATCAACGAGATACGCCTACAAAAATTTTAACGAAAAATTTATTTATGATTTTATTTTTATCTTTTAAGCATGTAACTGCTAGATGTTTAAATCTCAAGAAAAGTTTACAAAAAAAAAAAACCACGCGGACCAGGCAGCGGACGGGACTCGAACCCGCATCCTTCGCTATCCGAGCGAATGCACTGACCATTATGCTACCACGGCCCTATTAGCCGCGTCGAAATCTTCCTAGCCTTAAGCTGCAAGGCAGCGCCATCTATTCGCATTGTACATTGTAGGTTACCTACAATGCGAAATTATTCAATAGGGCCGTGGTAGCATAATGATTAGTGCATTCGCCCGGATAGCGAAGGATGCGGGTTCGAGTCCCGTCCGCTGCCTGGTCCGCGTGGATTTTTTTCTAGTAAACTTTTGTTTAGAAAAATTTATTATTTTAAACTGATAAACTATCTGCATCTTGCTCGGCGTAAATTTTGAATTGATTTTTCTAGAATAAAACTTTTATTTGTTAGTCTCAGCAAATCTAGGTAAGTTTATGTGTACCTGCTGTCATACAAATCATTTTTTTTAATGTTTAATAGGCAAGGCGTTTGATGCGAAAGCGATGATGAGACCTAACATGGTACACGACTGCCTAGAAGATGCCTGTTCACTCTGGCCTGGCATTGGTCCAGATGATTCTGGACATCTTCAAATGTCCAGAATTGTCTGGACCAATGGTCCGGGAAAACAGACCTCGGCATGGAGTTCCACTCGCTAGCCGTTCCTATAATAAAAGCGGAAGCAAATTATATATTTATGATTTTATTTATTTTTTAAGCATTTAACTGCTAGATTTAAACAAATCTAAAGAAAAGTTTACTAGAAAAAAATCCACGCGGACCAGGTAGCGGACGGGACTCGAACCCGCATCCTTCGCTATCCGGGCGAATGCCAAAATAAATAAAATCATAACTATGATTACTATTTCTTCTTTCAAATGTTTAATACTTGATAAAAGTATTCATTTGACATTGTGGGTTACCTACAATGCGAAGAGATGGCGCTGCCTTGCAGCTTAAGGCTAGGAAAATTTCGACGCGGCTAATAGGGCCGTGGTAGCATAATGGTCAGTGCATTCGCCCAGATAGCGAAGGTTGCGGGTTCGAGTCCCGTCCGCTGCCTGGTCCGCGTGGATTTTTTTCTAGTAAACTTTTCTTTAAATTATATATTAATAAATTACAGCCTTTATTGCGTGATTTTAATGTATCCAATGGTTAAACAAAATATTAATTCGTACCATGAAATCTTCAATACTAGTTACTGACTTTTAATTGAATATTTTGTATATAACTTTTTCTTAATAATAAATGTAGGTGTGTATAATTGTGTGTCAAAACTTGTTCCGCCTAATTATTTTATTGTATATTCAAAACTGAAATGAAACTATTCAAGACAGATAGAGCACAGCGGAATTGCAAATCAAACATGAGTTTGTGCTCGTCTGGGGAAGTCAGTTCCACCTTACAGAAGACTAATTTATGCCTGCAACATGACAACCAGTTCCTAATAAGGTAATAGTAATAATTAGGGGTGGGCCTAGTAAATAAACTAATAGTTTCACGTTCGGTATTCGGCATATTCGGCAGGTTTACCGAACATTCGTTTTCGGCCGAATATTTATTATGATCACTTACCATCAGGTGAGCCGTCTGCTTATAACATAAAAAAATAAAGATGTGGTTTTTGGTTCTACTACACCAATGGTCAAGAGATGGCGCTGTAGTCTCCTGAATCGCGCTTTGGTTCCGTTGTACCAGATTAATAAATACTTTTGATAGGCCTTCTCAATGCAGTCGTTAGCACCCACTAAATAGAGATTCTATTTCTATTTTGCTGGTAGATTTTCTTAAAGTGCGGTAAACACAAAAGTAACAGCATGAAGATGGTCGCTAAAGCTTCCAACTTCATGCTGTTAATTTTTTGTGTTACAGTGATGCGCGCGCATCTTAAAATTTCACTCTCATCATTTTTTCATAACGCGCCTAAAGAAGTATAACTTCAAAAAAAAAATTGGTAAACCTGCCGAACATTTAGGAGAGTGATACTTAAAGATTTTATTAACAACTATTGGCCCGCCCTCGCTTTGCTTCGGTGTGTAGCTGTAGTGTAGACTATAGTTTTTGTACAAAGGTTTGTATTATACTCAATGACTTTCTTCATAATAATTACAAACCTTCCATTCTAAGTGAAAAATTCGTTGTGTAGTTTAGGGCCCGTTGTATCGAATGCAACATTGCTCTGCTGTTCCGATTAGAAAACATATTTTTGTATTGGACAGGGAAACATAGAGTGTCCAAAAAAGCTTTGGGCGCACGAATGAAGTGATAACTTTAACTAATCTAAGCGGCACTGCGGGTTAGAGGGAGAGAGGAGGAGCCTGCCTCATCATCATCAGCCTATTAATGTCCCCACTGCTGGGGCATAGGCCTTCCCTATGGATGGAATAAGGAGATTCGGCCATGACCCACCACGCGAGCTCAGTGCGGATTGGTGGGTGCTAACGACTGCAGATGCAGCCGTTCGCTTAACGTTCCCTCCGAAGCACGGAGGAGTGAGTGATAGTAAATTTTTGGTCACCCATCCAATGACCGACCTCTGCGAAAGTAGCTTAACTTCAACGATCGTAGCCGAACGCGCTGAGCACTTGTGCCATCGAGTTCCTTCAACTGTGCCTGCCTACCGCTGCCGTATGCGTGAGGGGAAGGGAAATCGGACAGACTGGCGGCGTAACGCGTTACGTAAGGCTCGGCTTACCCTCCTAAAAGAAGTTATCACTTTAAAAATAAAGTGATCTGTGTGCAGCATCAATGTGCAGGTTATTAGTGAAAGAATCCCGCGATGCAAGACTTTCCAACTCCCCGACGAGTACGTATGGACAACTTACAGAAATGGCGATCATTTAGAAAATCTGAAATGTACCTCGCATCATGCGCGAATACAGGTCGTCGTACAGTAACCCAGTGTGGATATTTGAAGAAAATATTGTAAATATTACCGATTAAAGTATTGAGTAGTTTTGATATGTATTGGTAGTTTTTTATTGAAAATCACTATGACACCGTGTTCGTTTTATAACTTCACACTGAATGGCTACGTAAAATTTGGAAATTCATAACACTATTATAAATACGAAACTAAATAAACTAAACATAAAATATATATACAGGTGGTCAATTGAAGTTGAATGTTAAAGTAAATCTACTAAAAATAAAGTTCAAGCCTTTTTTGAGTAACTTTAAGTAATTTCTGGGAGCTGAATTATTTTTTGAAGTTATACTTCTTTAGGCGCGTTATGAAAAAATGATGAGAGTGAAATTTTAAGATGCGCGCGCATCACTGTAACACAAATTTTACTTTTGTGTTTACCGCACATTAAGAAAATCTACCAACAAAATAGAAATAGAATCTCTATTTAGTGGGTGCTAACGACTGCATTGTGAAGGCCTATCAAAAGTATTTATTAATCTGGAACAACGGAACCAAAGCGCGATTCAGGAGACTACAGCGCCATCTCTTGACCATTGGTGTAGTAGAACCAAAAACCACATCTTTATTTTTTGTAATAAAGTAACAGTTATAGGTATTCATATTTATAATATTTATCCACATGTTTCTAGTTTGTATATTCGGAATACGTGTTTGAGTGTCATACAAGTGCAAATCACATATGTTCTAATAAATTATATTCAGTAGCGATTTTAATTGAATATTTTGATTAATTATTTATTTTTTCAAACTAAAACTGAACTTTATTTAAGTAACTAAAACACGTTGTGTCTATATAGAAACTAGAAACATGTGGATAAATATTATAAATATGAAAACAGTGATCAGAGGTGACGAGCGTGCCAACATTGTTTTTGACAACGCGATCATCTTATGGAGCTCCGTGGATCGTTCAAAGTACCTTTCGAACAGATGTCTAATAATGGTAGATTATTAACCACTAAGTGGTTAATAATCCACCATTATTAGACACTAACATTCATAACGCGCCCGCGGCCAACTTCATGCTGTTACTTTTGGGTTACAGTGATGCGCGCGCATCTAAAAATTTCACTCTCATCATTTTTTCATAACGCGCCTAAAGAAGTATAACTTCAATAAAACTGCAAAATACCTACTACGAAAAAAAATGGGTGCGTGTACTTATGTAGGCGCGTGAGAAGTTATCCTTCTTTGGCATCGTTTAAAATTAGTTTTTAATTGCATGCAAATAATTAATTACAATAAATTAATAAAAAGTCTAGAAAAGGACACAGTCAATAAAATTCAGTTTTAATTTGAAAAAATAAATAAATAATCAAAATATTCAATTAAAATCGCTACTGAATATAATTTATTAGAACATATGTGATTTGCACTTGTATGAAACTCAAACACGTATTCCGAATATACAAACTAGAAACATGTGGATAAATATTATAAATATGAATACCTATAACTGTTACTTTATTACAAAAAATAAAGATGTGGTTTTTGGTTCTACTACACCAATGGTCAAGAGATGGCGCTGTAGTCTCCTAAATCGCGCTTTGGTTCCGTTGTTCCAGATTAATAAATACTTTTGATATTATAAATATAAATACCTATAACTGTTACTTTATTACAAAAAATAAAGATGTGGTTTTTGGTTCTACTACACCAATGGTCAAGAGATGGCGCTGCGCTGTAGTCTCCTGAATCGCGCTGATAATTTTTTGTGTTACAGTGATGCGCGCGCATCTTAAAATTTCACTCTTATCATTTTTTCATAACGCGCCTGAAGAAGTATAACTTCAAAAGATATGAATTTTTGAAACCTCGCTGGCAGCAATCATTAAAAATACACAAAAATAATTATAACTCGAAAACTAAGAAAAATCGCGGAACATACATGGGGTATTTTCGGATACCCCCAGGTCCGAGGAATCTAAAAAAAATTGTTGACGTTGGACCACCATGTATATATATAATTGAAAAAGCGTGGGGCGCTTCATAATTAAATTTTAACTGAATTGTTAAGCATTATGAATCACGAAATATATTAATATATTTGGTAAATATTGCAATGAATAGCGCCCCACACTTTTTTAACATAATTATGTTAAAATACACTATAAACATGGCTAACTGTAAGGCCCTAATGAAGTAAACAGAGAGTATATTTTGATTATTTTTGACTTTTTAGTGCAGTAAATAAAAGCATGTTTTTAGTTTTTTTTAAACTATTATTCTTTTTTTGTTAACAGTTAGCTTAGTTTTTATTTTGAGATTTTTGTTTTCATTTCTGCTGCAACAAACTTGCAACTCATTTACAACTTTTCCAGATTTTCATAAAAGAGAGTAAGTATTTCTATATTTCACTACCTTCGATAATTAAAAATGTATTAAAGTAGCATTAACGATTATTTACTTAGAGACTTTCGATTTGCACAAAATACCAAGTGTACGCCGTTCACCAACCATGCCACAATCTCGTCGGAAACGTGTTATGTCGCGTGAATCCTCTTTTTGTTACGGACGTCATTAAATTTGTCGAGCTAATTACATACATACATACATAGCTGACGCCATACAACATTTACAAACAATTTAAAGACTATATTTTTGTATTTTGTAATGTTTAGAATAAATAAATATTTACGAAACCTCACACCAATTAGCCTAGCCCCAGAGTAAGCACTGAAAGGCTTGTCTTATGGGATACTAGGGTAACGGATAGAATACATATTCTTAATGAATATGAAATACGTATAAACATCCATGACTTAGGAACATTTTTTCATACTTACATTTGTAATTTGTAATTTATTTATTGGTTTCACGTTTTTAATTGTATCTTATTGACATTTTTGATTCTGTAACTTCGTTGACTTTGATGTATGTTTATTTTGACTTTTTAATTGTGATTCCACTTATGACTATTTCTTTATAATGAATGTTTTTGTATTGCATTGCATTGACTTGTTGGTGTGTTAGACTAGCTCTGTAAACCAGCATATAAAACTGAATAAATTAATAAATTCTTACATTTGCCCCACGGGACTTCTCGAGGAGGTCACACCTTCAAACCCGTGTGCATACAACTCGCTCACGGAGGTCGTCAATACTAAATAATAATAAGTTCATGATTTTATTTATTTTTTAAGCATTTAACTGCTAGATGTTTAAATCTAAAGAAAAGTTTACTAGAAAAAAATTGTGGGTTACCTACAATGCGAAGAGATGACACTGCCTTGCAGCTTAACGCTAGGAAAATTTCGACGCGGCTAATAGGGCCGTGGTAGCAAAATGGTCAGTGCATTCGCCCGGATAGCGAAGGATGCGGGTTCGAGTCCCGTCCGCTGCCTGGTCCGCGTGGATTTTTTTCTAGTAAACTTTTCTTTAGATTTAAATAATAGGTTCAATTTACTTTTTAAACAAAAAGTTCCTCTATCGGTTCGTAAAATTACATATTAGTCAAGTTTATGTATAGGGGAGCTAGGGCCCAGCGGATTTCCGCTCGAATTGGAGCACCCGTCTATGGAAACAACCTCCAACTCACAGAAGACCACGAAAAATAAAATAACACTATCTTTTGGTGGTTTCTCATCTGCTGATGAGTAGGGTTTCAGGGCTCCGCTTCGGGTACGGGATTGCTGGAACGGCACACTTTCTGCCGCATCATCTATGTGCGCGATCAGACTCCACTTACACTTAACATCATTGTTGGGCTTCGAAAAAAAAATGCGTGCGTGTACTTATGTAGGCGCGTGAGAAGTTATCCTTCTTTGGCATCGTTTAAAATTAGTTTTTAATTGCATGCAAATAATTAATTACAATAAATTAATAAAAAGTCTGGAAAAGGACACAGTCAATAAAGTTCAGTTTTAATTTGAAAAAATAAATAAATAATCAAAATATTCAATTAAAATCGCTACTGAATATAATTTATTAGAACATATGTGATTTGCACTTATATGAAACTCAAACACGTATTCCGAATATACAAACTAGAAACATGTGGATAAATATTATAAATATGAATACCTATAACTGTTACTTTATTACAATAATAACATAAAAGTAACATTGAAAAATAAAGATGTGGTTTTTGGTTCTACTACACCAATGGTCAAGAGATGGCGCTGTAGTCTCCTGAATCGCGCTTTGGTTCCGTTGTTCCAGATTAATAAATACTTTTGATAGGCCTTCACAATGCAGTCGTTAGCACCCACTAAATAGAGATTTTATTTCTATTTTGTTGGTAGATTTTCTTAATGTAAAATTTCACTCTCATCATTTTTTCATAACGCGCCTAAAGAAGTATAACTTCAAAAAACAAGTCTCATGTAAACATGGTGGAAATTAAAGAGTAAAATTCCCTATATCTCAAAATTCTCAAATCCACAAACTAAATCAACTAGCTAAGGTATGTTAGTAATAAAACTTCAAAAAAACTATATTGTTATGTGAGTGATAAAAATCTCACAAGAATAAATACATGTATTACCATAATTATACATTGTGGAGACATCGACCGTTAAATATATTTATCTGATTATTTTATTATCTAATATGTACAGTATTATTATCTAATATATATTAAAACCTATTCACTAATTACCACTAAATTTCATATTTTGACATTAATCTCAGATATTGTCGCCAAGCTAAGACTTTATTTTATAGAAGTTTCAAATAGCAAGCGATTTTATTAGTAACAGTAATAGATAAATCTAAATAGTAAGTTAGGTTGCATACTGTAAAGTCAATTAAACAAAACGATGTATTATTTTTATTCATAATTTACATTAATCTTCGTTTTACAACTAATGAAACGGTACATAGCTATTTAAAATGTCCATAAATCGGATCGTACTAGTTGAGCAAGTTTTTTAGGTAATTTATAACAGTTTTTTTATTTCCTATCAGTTATAAGTTCATTATATTCGTATTAAAAATGAAGAAAGAGGTTTTATATGTTTTTATTTTTTATTTTAAATAATGCATTTATAATGAATATAATGTTTTAATTTTCTAATCTTAGAAATCAGTTCAAAATGTACTGATGTATGTTGTTTAGGCTCATTCAGGCTCACCCCTGTTTTCACTGAATAACTCTAAATATTATATACAAATAAACGTAAGCGAAAGATAATGGTCTATTACCTATTAGTAATGTTCTTACTAGTGCATTATCTAAGTAAAATCTCCCGGACAATTTCAGAAAACATAATGGTTATGGAGAGATGCACAACCCAACTCTAGGATCAAAACGCTACGAAATGACTCAGTGGATGCTGGATATTTGAACGAAACGCACGGGCGCCACGCTCGCGATTACAAATTACGAATCCGAGTTCGATTCGTCGATCAATTCGAAGTTAAAAAAAAAAGTTTAGCCGTTCACAAACCTCTTTCGTATTCCAAAAGTGAAGTTAGTGAAGTGTAAAAACTTTTTGGATAAATCAAAGTGGTTTCTTTTTCTTAATTTGTTTGTTTTTTGAATTTTCGTAAACTTTTGCTGTTCGCGTCTACAAGAACCGGTCGATTTTTGAATAAGGTAAATTTTTGATCAAGGTGATTTCATTTTATTTTAACATTACAATAAGGCTAGGTACGCAACAAAGGTTACAAATGTGACGTTCTCTTTTTTATGAATTGTAATATGATATTAATCTCGCGTAATACCTAGAGACACTGTATCAAATTACATGATTTAGTTTAAAGAACATTTTAATGATTTTAGAAACAACTTCTCAAACTTCTTTAAGTATTGAAGGAAGGTGGAAATAAAAAAAGGTTGTTAGAGTTAATTATATAATTTTAAGTGGACTTGCATATGAATGATGTTGCGCAATATGTTTCTTACTCTAAATTAAAGAAACATAATTATTTTTAAGTAGAAACAATCTTTAAAAGTCGTCGTTAACTTAAAGTTATTTCGAAACGAAAGTTTAATGCGGAAAAACGAGATATCTTTCCAACCTTATACTTGGAACATTAATATTAATCAGATACAAATTTCGGTATCGCTAACAAAACTCGTATATGAGAATGTGTAAAACACCTTCGTTTGAATTTAAGACACTAAATATATCAATCTAATTAATTATTCCGTAATAACTATTAGGTGATTTTAATAGGACAATTTGTGTTCAACTTTGTTTGAACACCAAAGAGTTATGGTGTAGGAACTTCGAAAAGTTTAACAAAGTTTTGTATAGGTACTTGATTGGTTGTATAATTTTTGTCCTGTTTTAATAAAAGATACCTGGTCGATGTAACTGTATTTTATCTAGTTTTCCGACCTCATGGTGATATGATTAATAAATTAACAACTTAATTAAAACAAGTTTGTAATAAAGATTTTTATTAAATTTATGTTGCAATATCTATTCGCGTTATACGAGTACCTAGTTACTTTTTGAAATATAAATACCTAAGTGTAATTCTAAAGATAATGTTACTAGAAAAAATTCCACGCGGACCAGATAGTAGTTCCGTCTGCTGCCTGGTCCTCATGGATTTTTTTCTAGTAATATTGTCTTTAAATTTAAACTTCGAGCAGTTACATGCTTCAAAAATAAAAATTATATCTAAGTGTAATCTTAGCCTTTTTTAAGGTTCTCTATTTTTACCACATTTTCTGCAATGCATAAAATACGTAATGCACGGGGATGAATGCTTTTGCATGTTTAAAATATATATGTATAGTATTTAAAGAAAAAGTCTGCTCCCTCTTTCTAATCAATACATTAATTTGATTTAAAGCCATTAAAATACCTATATTAAAACAATAATGCCTAAGGAATTCATTAAATTAACTAAAACATAGATGAGGTTGAGATGTAATTTAATTTGTTATTTTATTAATTACAATAAATACTATGTAATATTACGTTGTCAATGTCATGCTATGCTCTATGTGGTAGAATTGAATAAATTATTATTATCGTAACAACATTACATACACTGCGTTTGAATTTTTTTGAGTATGGAACTTCGGTAACTTTGCAGAAGAACTAAAATGCTTGACTTTTCCTCAGTTTTTAGAGCTCTCTTTACTGTAAAGTAAAAACGGGACGCCATTACTAAGACTCCACTGTCCATCTGTCTATCTGTCACAAAGCTGACAGTGACAGCTAGACAATTTAAATTCTCACATATGATGTATTTCTGTTGCCGCTATGACAACCAATACTAAAAACGGAATGATATCAACATTTAAGGGGGGCTCCCATACAACAAACATAATTTTATGCCGTTTTTTGCTCTATATTCAAAACGGCAACAGTAAGACGTTTGAAATATTCCCAGAATATTTAGTTCTTCATTTACTTTAAAACGATATTTAAATTATAATAAAATAAATGTTAAATTGCTATACTAAAGACGTGATTTTCTGCTCGATTTTAAAAACTGTCTAATGTTGTATAGGTATGGAATCCTGCGTGTGCGAGTCACACATAGTACGAGATATTGAAAATATAACTGATAACTTATTAGTTATCAGTGTGATTGCCTATACAAGGCGATTTAATTATTTGGGTATAAACATGACACTAATCATAACATATGTTTATTCAGAAAGGTCCACATTGTCCGTTACATAATAATAATAATAATAAAAAAGTATAAATAAAGGATGCCTGAACTTGGTCACAGCATAAATCTTCCATGATCTAAAATAATACACTTAATAATTAATAAATTAACCACTTAATTAAAACAGAACCTTAAGTAATAGTTGTCTATGTTAGTAAATGTAAATTATAGACAAATAAAAAGTCACTCTTCTGTCTGCTCGTATGTCAGGCTGCAAACAATTAAATACTACGTTTCATCAATTCAAAAGTTGTATTAGGTGCAGACTACATCTTTCCAATATAAAATAAAAAAATCTAAACTTAACACCAATTTTTTTGAAGAATGAATTGATGAAAAGCAGCGTCAACTAAAAATATATTTATTATATAGGTAAGTAATTTTGAATTTTAATGTTATCAGGGTTCATTCAAATTCTCTATTTTCTATTAAACAGGGTGGGTACATTGAAATGTTCATGTCAACAAAAATATAAAGGTAGCTTTAAGCCGACTAAACCATATGATATAGCATGCAAAAGGAATATTTCCATTTAAATATTTGTAAAAATCAAAAACAAAATCAAATTACAATTTCATCAATAAATCCATATGTATTTAATTAGCTAATTTCACATACAAGCTATCTTAAAGGACGTGGCTAAGAAACTGCCCTTAACGTGTTTTTTTTTTTTTTTTTTTTTTTTTTTTATGCTAAATAGGCAATGCGTTTGACCACAATCTCACCTGATGGAAAGCGATGATGAGGCCTAGGATGGTACACGCCTGCCTAGAAGATGCCTGTTCACGTGAAGATGAAGAAGAATGAAGAAGATGTGTATAAATATTTCGCACTAGCCAGTAACTTTACAATATTTTTTTATTAATTATTACGTGTTTATTATTCTCATACAACTTTCGTGAAATAATCAAATATTTAAAAATATAAAAATTTACTTCATGTCTGTTTAAAAAGCAAAATGTTCCGTTTTACAAAATAAATGAACAATAAATGTACACAACAAAATATTTGTGGAAGTATATTGAAATAAACAATATTATTTCTAAACTCCTTCAAACTATGACATATTTGTCCATAATTTTTATCAAAACAAATCACTGAAGGCCTAAAATAAAAAATTTTATTATTCTGATCAGGCTTGAGACAAGGCTGTATGATAATTAATCCTTTAATTTTTGTAAATGAACAAAATAAAACTTCACAGATTTCCTGTCAGACAGCCGATAACAAATTATTTGTATTTATTTTTGCTTTAAAAACACTTTTTGTGAAGAGTTAATCAGAGAAATGAGAAGTAAAATTCTAAGTAAATGCGAAATTGACGACTCAGTAAATAATTGGCAACATATTTTATCAACTGTAGTAAGGTAATGACATAGTAGAAGTTCTCATAATTTTCAAGATTGTGACTTTACCAAAAGTTCTTGAGCCTTTTTTTCATAGAAATTATAAATATTCAGCCATTTACCATTAAATATTACAGTAGTACAGTATTTATACATTGCCAGGGCAGTCGCTCATACAAAACTTTACCATGTCCTTTCACTTATCAACTCATATACAATATAAAAATACCTACTTACTTGCGTTACGTGTTTTATTTATTTATTTTAAAATGGTAAGCGTGTTGACGCTTGCGATACTAAAAATACCACTCGTGTCGTTGCCTACCCTGACTTAATCCCCTACCCCGTGGAGCCCTGGAACCTTACTCACCGACGAACACACAACACCACCAAATGGTCTTGAAGAAGGCACCACAGACCCCATCTCTTGGCTCACCTTTCCATTATATGTAATTGAGTTGCAAGCTGAAATTTTTGTCACGCAAAGTATTAACTATTAAGAACACGTACACGAAATCTTTTTTGGCGGAAACGAATAGAACTCGAGAAAAATATTATTGAAAATTAATATTTTTGTAGGTTATGAGTCAATTTTGACAACAATTTTTTTTCGCAATTTTCATGATCAGTGCTGCCATTTTTTTATGCAAAAATAACATGTTTCTCGTTGTCTATGGTAAATATAAGTTTATTATGTTGGTACTATTGTCAAAATGTGACAATTTACCGCCATTAATGAGATCCGTCAGTCAGTGTTTGTGTTTAAACTTGTTTTATTTAAACGGCTAAACTGTATATCTAAGGCCCAAGTGGTGATACTTCACACTAGGTTAGGTTAGGTTAGTGTTGTGACCTTAACGCGCGAGCCGAGCGAGCGAAGCGAGCGTGCCGCGGTAGCGGCCGGCGAAGCGCCAGAAAGAAAAATTTATTAATAGACTTTTTCTACAGAAAAATCAAATATCACCTTTAGGCTCTGGAAGTTCAGATTTACCTTTAAAACTCCTCTATTTTTGACGTGACAACGTCTTAAATTAGGTTGCGGCTGGGAGTCACTTATGAAAAAGTGTAACGCTCGGTAACGTTACGATGAGTCTCTCGTGTTAAGTTTAAGTTTACATGTACAATGTTTTAGTAAACAAAATATATTTCTATAGTTAAAATTTGTGCAATTCTTATTTTCATTCAATTCCTTGTTCCTATTGTGCAATTTAATTATATTCATATCAATAAATATTCTACCGAGAAAAAGACGTTGTCACGTAAAATCTTCGCCCGTAAAACCGACTTTACAGGCAACCATTTTTTTTTTTTTATAATTATCATTTCTGTAAAAAAACGCCGGGAGGGGGGGGGGTTACCCTTCCCTCTGAGGGGTCTTCCCTAATACCTATCCCCCTGAAATTCCACTACATATAACAGATTTTATGAATTTTTAGGTTAGTTAAAAAAAAAAACTGCATTTCCGCCAAAAATCATTTATGGCGGGGGGGTCGGGGGAGCCCCTCCTCCCCCCCCCCCCTACAAATTACCCCGAAATTCAATTACATATAATGGAATTAAGTACCCATCTCTTATCTATTAGACAAGTCCGTCCGTCCGTCCGCCTGTGGTGCTGTTTCAGCGGCCAAACCGTAAGAGATAGATAAAGAGAATATTTAAGTTATAAGTTAAGAATAGTCTGATAAGACTACAAACCGGACTTGAGTAACGTAGCACTTCCGGTTTTCGAGAAATCACGAATTTCAAACGAAACCACACAAAATCTCCGAAGTTCTCAATTAAATAAATACATTTTTTTTTAAATCAGGTTTTGGTGAACATTTGGTTCACTGGTTTGCTAGTTTTCTTTAACTGTCAGAAACACCCGTCACTATATTATCTACTTTCGCCCAATACTCAGCGCCCCGTAAACCTTAACACTATTTTAACAGTTTCTGACAAGCCTGGCTTTTATTGTTTATGTAAATATATTAAAAAATATAATATAAAACTATAACGTTAGTATCCCCTCTAAATATAACTAAACCTTTATTTATTTATTTTTCTCTTTCCCGATTAAATTACCTACACTTTATATAATTTAAACCTGTGTTGTCTTCGCGTGTGTTATGCTTTCTGAAGAACAATAATAAAAGCTCTAGGAAGAAGGGTCATTCGGATAAAATATAAAAAAAAAAAATTGTTAAATACCGAGCAATCTCTCTCTTACCGTGTCTCTCTCACTACGGGATATTGGCGAAATTTCTGTGTGAAACGGAAACAGCCACAGAACAAAAAAAAAATCTACTATGTCATTTTACTATTATATGGCATGTGGGTTTTTTTTGACGTGAAAACTTCTTTAGCACCGTTGTGTTGAGTCGGTAGTCATTTGGGACCGGGACCACCTCGATGAAACGAAAATTTAGTACAATACAGTATTTGATACAAGTTATCTGTAATTTTGTAACTCTTTGCAAGAGACAGACAGCCGAACGGTGACAGTCTTGGAGGCGACACCAAATGATCGGTGGTTCAATCCTGAGCTCGATTATTGAAGTTAAACTTCTTTACGCACGTTTGACTTATGGGATAAACTGGCGAATGCGTTACGCGTTACGTAAAGTATGTTTGGGCGAAGCGAACGGGATAGGGGTATAACGGGACGAGAGTGGGGATATAAGCAACAGAAAGCAGTGCGCGCGTACATTTTCTCTCTTTCTCTTATAGCTACTAAATCAAATATATTTATGTACATACATGCATATATTGTACGTATAATATATATACATACAGTTGGAGCTAAAGAAGTTCCACTTCAGTCGTGTGGTAATAAGCACACTTGTTTTTTTTCTTTTATTAAGCTATTGTTTATTGTATTTTTTTCTCTTATTAAGCTTTAATTTATTTTAAGAAACATATTAAGTATATAATAGTTAATTATGCCCAGTATTTTATAATACCTAGTCATGAATGACTTTTCCGTGTTCACATTTTTGTAGTTTTTTTTTCATTTATTTTATGAGTTGTCTACAATCTCTTTAAAATACATCGTATCTTTTCACTCCTTCTAATTCGAACATTAAAATATTACAAATTATAATTACAATAAAAGCTTTAAGCATATTCTGACAAGTGTCAGTCGTTCGCATATATATTTATAAAGCAACAATAAAATGTAAATTAGTTTAAAATATTTACGACTGATCGTAAAAGTGATTCAATTACTGTGTAGTTTTTTTATGACCCACACGTTTAGGAGTTTTAACATTGAATCGTTCGTTTCTTGTCGAACGCTCGATTTATTGATATTGTATTATTTGATATTCTATGCGGTTTTATTAAAGTAACTGCTTTTGACTGTTCGGCGGTTAATCATCAATTTCCCCACTGCTGGGGCACGGGCCTTCCCTATGGAAGGAATAAGGAGATTGGGTCATGACTCACCACGCGGACCCAGTGCGGATTGGTGGGTACTAACAACTCCAGATGACCAACGGCATCCATTGATCGAGCATTGCGAAATTTGCTCGCATGCACGCCCACCCCCGCACCTCGTTTTCCCCCAAGATAGCTTAAATTTTACTTCTGCACAATAATGATCAGCGCTAGAGTTTCGTGCCGCGATTTATAATCTTAATCTATGATTTATTGATCGCCTCTCTAATAAATGACTCACTCTTTTTCAGTTAAAAATGGTCGCACGATGACGCCTTTGTGATTTTGATTGTTATTAATTATAAAATAAAACAAATGGAATGAACAAGAAGCTTGTATACATCTCGAAGAGCCCAGTAATAATTATTCACGGTCAAATGCAAACGTCACACTCAGTCACAGAGGGTTTATATATATTTCATTTATTTTTATTTATACTTTATTGCAAAAAATAGCACATGGCGGACTTAATAGCGGCGGAGGCTTTTGTATATATTTTCTAAAATATATTTTGTTCTATGTTAAATTTCGTTACAACAAAAGTTAAATACATACTCGCTAAATTAATAGAATTTCAAACGAGTGATTCGAAAATAAGATCCTCACGCTAATCGCCTCGCTTAACGGTTCAGATTTTCTACAAAAAAACGAAACAAATTGCTACTTAAAATAATGTTAAGTTTTGATAAGGAAAAAACTACCGATTTATCTAATTCGATTTATGAGAGTGACTCCGAGACTTGGTATATAAGTTTTGGGTACCTAACAAGTTGTCGTATGCGTGTTAATAAGACCCTTAATAATTAGAAAAAAAAGTTTATTACAATGCCTCGAAGTATCTTCTATATTGTTTATTATGTTTCCAATGGCAAACTTTTGAGGGTAATTAGTTATATTTTTATAAATTTAACCATCCTAATTATAGGAGAGTAGGTCTATCTAGGTAAATCAAATTTGCACACGGTGTGCTGTTTGATCCAACTTGAAAGATAGGATAGCTTACATCTCAATTTATAATCGTTATATTATTTTATTGCAAATTATTACTGTTTGGCGGTACGAAGCTAGTTGTTTATAATTAATTGTTTTTCAGAAACAATAGTGAAACGTTGCTATTTCGAATACACAACGTTCATTAAATGCTCATGAGTATAAATGCAATAGGTACCACAATAGGTATGTAGTAATTATTTTTCTGATAGCTTCTGGTAAGGTGGAGTTTACTTCCATAGTCAAGAACTGAATATCCACGAAGTAAAATGCCGTACGCTCTAAAGCGTCAAATAAAAAATAATTAAACAAAAATTCATCCCCATCATCTTGATGCGTGGTTATCCAAAACCGTGCGTTTTTGTCGAAATTTTTTACCACGTAGGACAAAACTGTGGAATATAATACCAAGAACCCTCAAAGAAAGAGCGTACTCCTTCCTTAAAGGCCGGCATCGCATTTGTGATATTCCTGGTGTTGCAAGTGTCCATGGGCGACGGTGATCACTTACCATCAGGTGAGCCGTCTGCTCGTATGCCCCCTATAACATAAAAAAAATAAAAATTGAATGTCATTAAAATGGCATGCCGTACTATTTTTATTTCAGCGTAAATAAAGAGACAGCTATACCTTTATAGTTATTATCGGTATTGCTACCATGTACACTGGGAAAAAACCGGCGATGCCTTCCGAAAACTTCTTTCTTAATACCTTACCTACAGAAAAACTTAATTTTCCCTCCGATTACTACCGATCCAATCGAGATGTATTGATCAATTCGAAACTACGAAAATCCGGTAGGAAGACGAAATTTTTCTTCCAACTTAAAAAATATTTTTAGTCGGTAACATCTTAAGAGATTCAGGAAGGTATTCCAATACATTCCAATTAACTTCTTATAAATTTCCTTCTTTTTTGACTCAGTGGGAAATTTTAAAAGATTATTATTTATTATTACCTTCCAAGAGTTTCCTTCCACCTGGGAAAGTTTGATTTCACAACCATTTCCTTCCTTGCTAGAAAGAAGATTACCACCCGCGTCAAAAAGAAAAGGAATTTCTTCTGATTTTCGACGAACTTTTCTCTAAGGGTACCTTGTTTTTTGTGTAGTAGCTCCGTGATCATGGCGCTTGCAACAGCGCCGAAAAATCGGGGACTCACAAAAAACAAGGTACATGGTAACAATCCCGTTAATAACTATAATGTTATTGACCATGAATGAAAGTTTAAAACAATAGCTCTACCTTTCATCACGCTTAAAACTTAATTAACATTTCTAAGTGCAGTTGCCTTTAATTTAAGTACGGCATATAAAGACACTGGTGTCGATTCTGGCGTGATTCTCTAAACTTAAAACTAAATTTAACATCAGTCTCTCCTTTTTATTCTGTATAGAGAATGAAAAGGATGCACTGTTGTCAAATTTAAGTTTAGCTTTAGAGAATCATGCCAGAATCGACATCACTTGCATTTTATCACTTATGATATTACCGCAATCTAACACATTTCCTTTTAACAGCTACGTAACAAATTGATACAACATCAAAAGGCATAAATTGAACCAATCAATTCAAATAAAATCAATGCGCAAGTAAGTATTAATCGATCGATCTTATAAAACATAAATCCGAATTGATCTAACCACATCAGATAGCCAGTGGACGGCTTTGAAGTTGAAAGAGTGAAATATCGATTTCCAACAGTAAAGTTCGATCATTAATCATTGACTGACGATCGATGTTGTGGGAGCGAGACGCAAAAACCGCGACATGTGTCAACTGATTCCGGTAACTGGCATTAATAATGTCGGATCGCAGAAATATATATATATATATGGAAACAAACATGTTTGAACAGTATACATCAAGTTACCACAAGCTCGATGGCGCGGGAGGTTAGCGCGTTACGCCTGCGATCATGGAAGTTAAGCAACTTTCGCAGTGGGCGGTAATTGGATGGGTGAACAAAAATTTACTAGGTACCTCGTCGTTGCTCCCGGCTGCATCTGCAGTCGTTTGCTCCCACCACTGGGCTCAAGTGGTAGGTCACGGTCCCATCTCCCTATTCCATTCTTAGGGATGGCTTGTGCTGTGCCCCAGCAGTGGGGACATTAATAGGCCGATAATGTAGATAGCACAGACTGACAGATCTCTCCAACTGATTGTTATATTTATAACGCTTGATTTACGTATTTCATTTCACGTATTACGATCTGATTTGGAGGTGAATCCCTATAAGGTATTTTAGTGTTATTTTTATACCCATTATCATTACATGTGTGTTAATAAATTTTGGTGTCACTGTCAATGCTGCTAACATAGTCTATTCACTGGTAGAGAATGCTTACGACATTAAGTCCGCCTTTGTTAGCTTTTGCATTATGAGTTACCTCATATTGAAGTCATTTTTCAATTTGACGACTCTGTATATAAAACAGGGAGAAAAAAACAGCCCTTGCTGAGTTTCTTGCCGGTTCTTCTCAGTACAAGGTCTCCCGCCGTAGATTTGCGAACCGATGGCGTAGCTTTTCGACATTCGCAAGTGCTTGTAACAGCCTAGAGAGACTGAATAAACGATATTGATTTGTTTTTCGAATTTTATATAAATAATCAATTTATTTTTTAAGCATGTAACTGCTCGATGTTTAAATCTAAAGAAAATATAACTAGAAAAAGATCCAGAGGCAGCAGACGGGACTCATTACACTGACCATTATGCTACCGCGGTCCTGACGGCCGTGTCGAATTCTTCCCAGCCTTTATTAAGTTGCAAGACAGCGCCATCTCTTCGCACTGTAGGTAACCCACAATATCAAATGAATACCTTTACAAGAACATTTGAAAGAGATGGGGCTGCCTTGCAGCTTCAGAAAGGCTAGAAAGAATTCGACAGAGCCATCAGTCCTGCGGTAGCATAATGGTCAGTGCATTCGTCCGGATAGCGAAGGGTGCAGGTTCGAGTCCCGTCTGCTGCCTAGTCCACGTGGTTATTTTTCTAGTAATATTTTCTTTAAATTTAATCAAAACTGTTTCTAGTTAAGTATTATATTTCCAAACTCGACATTTCACAAACTAACAAAAGTAAGCAGCTGATGTATTATAAGTTTTTTTTCACTCCCAGACTAGCACATGACTTATCTAATACTTGAATATTAGTCGTAAATTAAATGTTGTGCAGTTTCTTGCAATCTATATATATATAACTCAAAGATGACTGACTGACATAGTGATCTATCAACGCACAGCCCAAACCACTGGACGGATCGGGCTAATGAAGAAATTTGGCATGCAGGTAGAGGTTATGACGTAGGCATACGCTAAGAAAGGATTTTGATCAATTCTACCCCCAAGGGGATGAAATAGGGAATGAAAGTTTGTATGAAACTTTGTCAATTTTTAACCGATCGGGCTGAGACTTTGCATGCAGGTACAAGAAGAATCATAGATGAATGTCATTGTGTATAATAAAAGCCTGAGAACAAAACGTAGTAGTCTACACTTCAGCTCTACACCGAAGCGAAGCGAGGGCGGGCCGATAGTATTTATACAATACTGTTACACATCTTTTAGGCAACTCAAAATCTCGCAATAAAAACCACAGATACCAATAAAAAAAATACAACCAATCCAATGATTTATTGTACCACCAATAAACCGAATTCCTCGTTTACGTAAAATATTGCCTCGCTAATTAATAAGTTTGACAAAACGGTTTAATGATGACAGCTTTATTAAGATATTATCGTAATATCGTTATGTTGTTCGCCTACGTAACTGCGCCACGCATTTCGAGGTTGTAACATGCAGAAGCGATAATGCATTGAAATTCTAACGTATCGTGCCTATCATGACATTTTTTTTTTAAATAAATAGTGCGTCAAACCTGTGTATACCCTTAGATTAAAACAAAAAGGGTAGATACGGTACGCTCATACTTGCATCAAACAAAAACTGATCCCAGGCAGCGCGAACGGGACGGCGAGATCCGCGTCACTGCATTACCGACCAATCACGCGAACAGTACTCGACGTAACTACCGAATAAGATTCAAAACAAACAGCATTTTTTATGAAAAAATATATTTTATAGTACTTACGAATGAAAAGTGATGCCGTGGGTTTTATTTTTAGTTCTTGAGCAATTTGAGCACTTTTGAAAACACACTTAGGCATTGTTTTATCATATAAACACAAAATATTAGCAATATTTCTTTTTGGCGTTTACATGTACGTCGTTTGCATGTCAAGTTGTGACTAAAGCGATTAGGGTCGTGGACCACAATTTATGCGGATCACTTTTGTGAGGCTAGTGCCGTATCTACCCTTTTTGTTTTAATCTAAGTGTATTCCTACACGAAAAAAGCAATTTGTGGACTCAATTCTTTGTCCTACTATTCACAAATGTAATTCTTTGCCCTGCACGTGTTTTTTCCACAATCTGAGGTCCTTTAAAAGAGGTGTGAAGAAGCATTCCTGCAGGCCGGCAAGGTGAGAATGGTTGATGTAGCAGTTTACAACTGCTGCACCAGCCGTCTTCGCGTCTGAACTTTACCACACTTAAAAAAGATGGGGTAGAGTCATTTGCCTGCCGAGATTTTTTTTAAATATAGCCCGCCTTATTGTAAGCGGCCACCATAGCTCATGGATGCTTCATCATCAGCCTATTAATGTCCCCACTGCTGGGGCACAGGCCTTCCCTATGGATGGGTTAGGGAGATTGGATCATGACCCACCACGCGGGCCCAGTGCGGGTTGGTGGGTGCTAACGACTGCAGATGCAGTCGGGACCAACGGCTTAACGTGCCTTCCGAAGCACGGAGGAGCTCCAGATAGTAAATTTTTGGTCACCCATCCAATGACCGACCACTGCGAAAGTTGCTCAACTTCAACGACCGCAACCGAACGCGCTAACCACTGGCGCCATCGAGCTCCTCCATGCCATGGATGCTTCGGTACCGAAATATTTGTCTTGCCTTGCATACGTTAAAAGGTTCAGAAAAATATTATGAAGTTTTTGCTAGTTTATAGGGAGAAGGATGGCGGAAAGCAAATATTTCTATTTGTTTCTTAAGTTTTCACGCATACCACTCACTAAATAAAACAAGATTCAACGGTATAGATGCACTGATTTAAGCCATTAAGATAAATGTTCATTTTATTTGTAAGCAATATAACCTATTGTAAACCTTCTATTTCTATTCTTTAACTATTAAGATAATTATGCTACCGCGGCCCTAATAAGCTGCAAGGCAGCGCCATCTCTTCGCATTATAGGTAACCCACAATGTCAAATGAATACCTTTACAAGTATTAAACATTTGAAAGAAGAAATAGCAATTATAGTTATAATTTTTATTATTTTAAAGGATGTAACTGCTTGGTGTTTAAATCTTAAAAGCTTAAGAAGAATTTCGACGCGGTCCGTGAGGGCCGCGGTAGCATAATTGGTCAGTTCATTCGCCCGGATTGCGAAGGGTGCGGGTTCGAGTTCCGTCTGCTGCCTGGCCCGCGTGGAATTTTTTCTAGTTTTATATTTTGTTTAGATTTAAACATTAAGCAGTTACATGCTTTAAAATAATAAAAATTATAACTATTAAGATAATTGTTTGTGCCATTTCCCTGAAATGTGTAGGAGAGTTTTTGTTAATCATCTCCTTACATCAAAAATCCAGATCCCTGGACAAGCGGTCAGTTCAGCTGTGTTCATACTCGCGATATGTCGTGAGCTAAGTAAATTCTAAAAGATTGTAAGGACAGAGCTCCAAATACAGTTGAATGGAACCAAGTCTCGCCTCTTACTTATAATAATTTGGATTATTTATTTATGACGTTTCGCAACTTTTTTAGGCTGCGTCGTGATCTAGGTTATCAGTGAGTCTATAAAGTAGAAACTTATTTTATTAAAATATTCCTATTTCAATATTCATGAATAATAAATAAAGTTTGTAAAAACATTATACAAACTACCATGCGTTTGACACACATGATTATTTATTTGACAGCCTTTGATTATCAATGTTAACAAATTAAGTACGAGAGCTTTAATACGCTCAAACTTGATAAGCTAGTGTGTATAATGTATAATTATTCACGGATTTCCTACAAAATTAAAAAACCCCATACCTCATCTAAACATCTAGTTCCCATGTTAGTCATAGCTTTTTTCCTGCCCGTTTTCTGAGAAAAAAACCGAGTTTTTAGGGTTCCGTAGTCCTTACAAGGAACTCTTATAGTTTCGTCATGTCCGTCTGTCTGTCTAACTCCGGTTTTGCTTGGAGGCTGTTAGCACTATAGATCTGAAATTTTGTACAGATAAAGTTTATCAATCACTCCGAAAAAATGGTTCAATAAAATTTTAAAAATATTTTTTTTTTTGGTTTAGGGTAACTCCCCTGCATGTAACCTGGAGATGATTTTTTTTCATCGTCTGTCCCTCTAATTGAGGTATCGTTGAATAGGTCCTTAAAATTACTTAGGGGTTTCTAAGATTAATGTTAATTTAAATATTGAACTTCAAAGTGCTAATTTTTATTCGAGTAGGGCAACCCCCCCCCCCCCCTCCCCTCTCTAAGCTAAACTATTGGTTAGAAAAACCTGAAACAATCATGATAATAGTGATTTTTATGAACTTTTGAGGAAAATCATAATTGTTTCTTAGGTTTTCACGCACATCACTCATTAAATAAAACTGGTTTCTACGGGTTAATGCACGAAACTTTATTTATTTATTGACGTTTCGTAGCCTTTACAGGCTAGAATAGATAAAATAGATTTGTTAGTTCAACTTTGGTTAAATAAAATCACTTGCTTTTTGAAAATTCCTCATAAGAAAACATTAATAGTGACATAAATGATGTTATTGTAGCGTTGCATTGAAAAACCAAATCTAAAAAAAAGCTATTACAAGAATACTTTTTTTGTTTCCGATACAGTAAATAAAGACTCCTGCTCATATTGCGATCACGACAGACAACAACGGAACCTCACACTGCGCGTGACATGACACGCACTTTTATATTCACTTCTATTATTCATCAGTACTCAAGTCAAATATGGGCTAAACAGTTAGGCGAAAATAAAAAAAATATATGAATAGAAAAAACCAACTCGTTCTAAACAGAATGGTTTACGTTTACCTCGCGTCATAAAACTAGCTGGCAAAACTTAAAAAAAAACATGATTCACCAGTATCATGATAATCATTCGTTAGGACTTTTTGGCGGGATCGGGAAGCGTCACTTTAGCAGCTTTGTTTTTCTTATTAAAAATTGTGTTGTGGCGGATGTTAGTGTCTAATAATGGTGGGAATATGCACAAGTGTTGGCAAGTGAAACAAAATAGCAGAAAGTGTCTTTCGACGTTCCCTCAATAAGTCCACGGAGAGGTTCCAGTAAATCCCCACACTTATACTGAGACATAGGGAAAGGGGGATTGACTTGACTGCCACTTACTTTGACTTGACTAATATTTTGACCACGAGTGCTATAAAATATGTAAACATTTTACACTTGACACTGGCTAAATGCACAAACCGTGCGAAGCAATATAGAAAAAATAAATCATTCGTTACTCCTGGTACTAAGAGCAAAACTGCCGGACCAGACAATATAAAGATTCACATGACGTTTTATGATTGTCAACATTTACTATTGTTTATTCTGATACTGTGATGCTTCACTCATGTCTTTACAATTAAATTATCATACTAAAAAAAATATCATTATACGTATATCACACTAAATTGACATAAAATATTTTATTTTGAACTGACATTGGGAATTGTAATTAATATTGACATAAATTTGAATTTAAATTATAATGATAAAATACTTGTTATTAAATGAATGATAGGTAAATTTAATATGGCTGTTATGTTTTAATATATAAGATTTTTTGCAAGCTATTAATATGGCTAAATAGGTTTAAGATTCTTAGCTTTTAACATATGCTTTATTGTCAACACTATTTAATGCAAATAAAGATTATTCTATTCTATTCTACATGCTTTTGACATGGTATGGGTATTCTACTTTAAAGTTTTATAATATTACCTGTATTAGAACAAATGATCTTTCATTCAGTATTTACGTTACAATAAAAAACATAGAAAATGAATTTACACAACACCAAACTTGCAAAAAATCATTCATTCGTTATAACATATGGCATTAGGTATTACTTTTTTTTTGAGTGTGTATACTGTTGGTCGCAGATGACCTTTACTATATATATGTACTGTATATATGTTTGGGTATTACGCTATGAATGAAAGAATAAGAAAAACGGCCAAGTGTGTGTCGTGCCACACGATATTTGAGTAGGAGTCTTTATTTTCTGTATCTGATATTATAAAAATCAATTAATATCAAACTATGTATCCCAACTAAATTACTTAAATCAAAGTCAAACAGCGTCTCAAACTTAAAAACAATTCGATATTTTTTTTTTCTAAATGCAAAGGATAACCACCGGTCTTTTCAAGTGCTTCATATTTATTGAAACTTAACGATAGCACTATTCAGAAGCGTTTGCCGTTGGTACTCGCAGTAGCTTTGTGGAACTAATTATATTTTATTGTGGTTTTTAAAAAGTTTTCTTTAGATTTTGTTTTTCAATGCAAGGTTTTACGCTACAGTAACTTTATGTACATCGCTAATAATTTTGTTTTATCCAAAGTTGAACGCCTATAACTCCTAAACTAATAAATCGATCTTAACCGTTATAATTTTCTTTAAAACTTCATGAAAAGCACTATTATCATGATTTTTTCCAGGTTTTTCAAGCTTATAGTTTAGCTCTTAGAAGAGGGGACGCCCTATTCGAATATAAATTAGTACTTTAAAGTTCAATATTTTGCAAATGGATCTCTAAATTGAAATAGTTTTAAAGGACTTATTTAACGATACCCTACACGATTGGGTAGACGATGAATAAAAAATCATACCCAGGTAAAAGGTAGAAGACCTACCTCAAAAAAAATATTTTTCAAAATTTTATTTTACCATTTTCTCGACATGGTTGATATACATATCTCCATAAAAATTTAGCTCTCTGGTGCTAACAGTCTCCAAGCAAAACAGGCGACGGACAGACGGACATGACGAAACTATAAGAGTTCCTTGTCAGGACTAAAAACATAGAATACACCCATATTAGCATTATTTTGTTGTTTCTGTAAAGTAATCTTTTTTAAGAGAGGTAGGGAATACGTTTGTCCTTAGAGCACTACTTGAACCCTATATCGTATACAGCAGACTTCTAAATTCTTTCTGTGAGGTCTTTATACATTTCGTCAGCACTTGCAATTAATTGACCACGTTGTTGTATTTTGATATTATGTAATTTGAGAGATTGGTATAATTTTGTAAATGTGACTATTGTTAGTTAAGTTTTTTGTGTAACTGGTAATTATTAACTTTGCATGTGGTGTTTAACTTCAATAATTTGTGCATTTGGCTATGGTTCACAATTCACAATGTATTATTGTAACAAATGTTGGGAAACCTAATAAATAAATAAATTAAAAGATATGATTCTCCAAAAAGCGTTATCTGATTGTCACGTTCCGATGTCGATCATAAAATATAATGAGCTTCCCGGTTGCTCCATAATACGTGTGCTGGCGCATATGAACAAGTCATAGGTGCATCCTATGCTTCTCCCACGCCTGCGCGGCGAAGCTTGGAACTAAATGCACTAAAATATGAATTTACTTCCTTCTATCGTAATGAATTATCGAGCTACGTGTCTATAGACGCTAGAAGGCAGCTTGGCTGACGATTTTTGACACGCATAAAAGAGGTTGTGTAGTAGACGATTATGTAGTATCTGCAGCTGATAGTTTTTTTTTTGAGTGTATTTGCTGTTGGTTCAGATGACCTTTACAGCGTCACCGGGTTTGGGGACGGCGAGATCTTAAGGGGACCTCAAGCCGAGCATTGGCGAGTGCCTCTAGAGGTGTTCCAGGTGGATGGTTTCTCCCCACGGGGAGTCTCCTCTCCGTCTGGAGCCTCTAAATCACTCGAACCTTTAGGGGTTGGCTCAACTCGAGGGCGTCTCTGAGACTCGGACCTCGGCTCTAGTTAGCCGTTGCGTTGGGGGGCGAGGAAAAATGCTCAGGTACGTACCTGTACTCTTATCCTACGGGTGCGGTGTCTGCCTAATGCTAAGCTAGTGTTCAAGTTCTCTAGCTGTGTAGTGTTGGTGTTTGTGGTCTGTGTGGGAGGTGTCGGAGGCGCGTTTTCGAGGATGATGCCGTCGTCGGGGTACTCTAAGACGCGCCTAGGTTGACGGAATCGGAAGGATCAGCTGAAGGAGCGTACTTATGATGGAACTAATTTTCGAACACAAATATTAGCATGTTTTAGTACGAAGCTTCATCGCGCAGGTGTGGGAGAATCATCCGAGTAGTTCTATACCGTTTACATAATCTATGACGAACAGAAGTCGACTTGGCTAATTGGTCATAAACCCATAACGGAGGCATCCAAAACAGTATTGTCTAACGAAACTCGCATCGAATTAATTTTACAGCGCCCTTATACAGCTGATTGGATTTTAATAAGCGGCAGATAACCACTGGCTGAGTAACGAGCTGCTTAACAGCGGCTTATTTATGACTCAATTAGCTTCCGTACAACTTGTTTACAGCTTAACTTTCCTGTTGTTTGGGATCGACCGTTGTTTATTATTTGGATATTTGCCTCGCTAAGTTGTTGTTTTTTACTGGATACGTTACATATTTATCGTTTTAAGAGATGTAGTGATTCTGTTCGAATTAAAGCATCTTCTTAATAAAAATAACATTAATTTCAAACTCAAATTGCAAATACCGAACAAGATGGAGTCGGACTCCGCTAACGTACAAATTTGTAGGTAAGCAAGAAAAACGGCCGTATCTCTTTTCAAGTTAATTATTTTTAAAGTTTAAATTTTAACCCGATACCTCAACGCGTTCCTGGGATAAAGGGTCTTAACAGAGAGACAGATAAACACCCGTATCTTTATGTAAAGCTAATTTAGAAGTTTGATTTTTTTCACAACCTCCATGGGCCGTAGATTTAAGTACACGGTTTAAATGTTAACTAATGGTATCTCCACGCTTTTCCGAGATAAAGACCCTTGACAGACAGACGGACAACACAGTGATCCTGTAAGGGTTCCATTTTTTTCTTTTCAGGTACGAAACCCTAAGGATAATTTATTTTTCGGCTGTTAAAAGAACTCATAAATGTTTAGAAACTACGCTATCGGTTCGCAAATCTACGACGGGAGACCTTGTATTGAGAAGAACCGACAAGAAACTCAGCAAGATCCACAGATATATTTTAAATGAAGCAGTTAAATATTTCAAAGAAAAATATGCTAATTCAGCGAGGGTGATTTTTAGGGAGAAAATATTGGCCTGTTAATACACCGAGAAAAAAATTGCCCTTGTTGAATTATCATATTTTTATTTTCAGCCTTTTTAATGCTATTATATGTAGAGTTGTCAAGTTGAAAAATGACTACCGTATGAAGGGAATCATAATTCCAGCAAAAACATTCTGTGTTCGTGCCAAGTCTAAGGTTCCTTACTGTGATTTCTTTATTAGTATAGCTAATGTTGTGTCAGTTGGCCGTTGAAGGGTACACAAGGGTACAAAACCAGATGCTACATGTCACCAGCGCTCGACTTGGCGGGGGTACTACCGTGCCCCCCGATCAGTCCTTTCATTAATGCTGCACTCACGCTTAAGTAAAATATTTTCATTCTATTTATTATCTAAAAAGTATTCTTTGTCTCATTTGATTTAATCATGCGTACTAAATTTCATCCAAATTCTTTCGAGTGTCTTTTTGCGTGACAAACATACAAACGCAGAAACTTTCACATTTTTAATCTTAGTTATGAAGAACTATCTACCAAGAACTATTTCCTATCTTAGTGTTCTTCTAAATATCAATCCGAAAGATCCCGGTCACATAATTCTAAATTCACTTCAGTATTTTTTAACTTTATATAACAACTAGCGGCCCGCCCTCGCTTCACTTCGGTGTACAGCTGAAGTGTAGAATACAGTTTTTGTTCTCAGGCTTGTATTATCCACAATGACATTCATCTTTGATTCTTCTTATACCTGCATGCAAAGTCTCAGCCCGATCGGTTTAAAATGGACAAACTTTCATACAAACTTTCATTCCCTATTTTATCCCCTTGGGGGTAGAATTGATCAAAATCCTTTCTTAGTGGACTTTCATAACATCTACCTGCATGCCAAATTTCAGCCCGATCCGTCCAGTGGTTTGGGCTGTGCGTTGATAGATCAATATGTCAGTCAGTCACCTTTGAGTTTTATATATATAGATTGTGCGTATAGAAATCCTATTAGAGTTCTATAATCGTCACGATGTGTCAAGGAATTTCTGTTAACAGCCTCTGATTAAGTCCCTGCAGGAGGCAAGTACCGAAATCGATGGAAGATCGATTCCCACCAAAACATTAACGGAACTTAGTTTAAACGGTTGCCTTTTTTCTATTGACCATCAGGGTTCCATTGGCGTAAAGTGTAAACATTGCAGTAATCAGAAATCAATTTAACTTTATTCAAATTGGATGTACAGTACAACTCTTTTGAATCGTCCAAAATTTAGTTTTCCTACCATTCGTTATTATTGGACATATTTTTTAGTTGCAGAGAAAAATGAGCGAAAAAACTCTACAACCTTAAAAGTAAGTAAATGTAACAACATTTACAAATCATTATGTTGTCACAACGACAGTGCAATTTTGATTTATTTAATATAGAAAACCTGTTGGAATGATTGGAACAGTTCAAACCCAAGCATTTTTGTATGTAATATAATCATACACATTGTAATAAATCTTTTTAAGTATATTTATTTATACAAAATACCTATAAAATATTGGATGTGAGGATCTCAAAGTAGCTAAGTAGTTAACGGTTTCAGTCTATAATCGCGAAATTGAAGCAACTTTCTCAATAGCCTATCATAAAAAAATAAAATAAAAAATTAAAACTACTTCTTTCGGCTAACTTTGATCTATAATGTGTTAGTAGGCATAATACAAACTTAAAATAAACAAGGTGTTAATATTTTATATCTAACAGTGACATGGTTTTATTGTTTTAAACTTTCATGGTCACTAACATTATAGTAATATAAGTTATTTACGGCATTGTTACCGTGTACCTTGCTTTTAGCGATTTACCGAAATTTCGCCACTGTTACAAGCGCCATGATCACGGAGCAACTGGTAACGATCCCGTAAGTAACTTATATTTACTATAAAACGGTTTTATTGATGATTCTGTCGATCAGAGGACAAATCTGTGTAGAAAGGCCTCATAAGACGGATGAATATTTATTGTCACGAGCTCCTCCGTGCTTCCGAAAGCACGTTAAACCCTTGTTAAATTCTTTGTCGTCAGATATAAGAAAGGCATCTGCAGTGGGGGCACTAATGCAGATAATGGTTTAATAACTGTTAAAGAGATGTAGGGCATTACGCGTTTTTTGCTCGTGCACCATCGAGATTCCCCACAACATCCCGGCTATACCGCCAGACAAAACGCAAAACCGCAAAATAGAAAGTTAGATGTCTGTAGTATTCAAATAGGCACCACAGACCTCAAAGTCTCGATAAGATTATTGTATGTTTCAAACGAAGTAAGTGATTCACTTTAGATTTAATTAAGATCCAATGTATTATCAATTTTAGATTTTAATTCGGACAAAACAACTTACCAATAAATATAACAACGTTACGTTTCACGTAAAATATATCGGTCGGTTTAATAAAACGTACAGACATGTTTATAAGTTAAAAAAAACTCATGTTAAACTCATTGAAACAGTTCACAAGTTCTGTGCGTGAAAACAAAAAGAAATCATAAACTTACCAAAATAAAACAGAACTAAATGTCGCCGCACACGGGCCACACGCCACAGCCAGAAACGCCGCCACGAGAAGCTAGAAGCGGCTACTAAAGTGGCTGAAGCGCGCGACAGCGGCCGACTAAGGCAAGGGAGAGAGAGGTGGGTAATCGCGCGAGTGACGTGTGGCGGCGTTTAGTATCGGCGCATTAAGTGGCCGGTGCAGGCCACAAGAAGCGAGCAACGATGATTTGTAGCGTGTGGCGGTCACCGGTGGCGAGTCCATATAAAATGTATGAAAACTAAAAGAAATATGCAGGTGGCGGCGTTTTGTGGTTGTGGTCGGTGGCCAGTTTGCGGCGACACTAAGTGTTTTCTACAATGGAAACAGCGCAGCGTTTCAAAGTCAATGACAATATATCTTTATTCAAACTGGATGTACAATTCAACTCTTTTGAATCGTCCATTTTGTCCCCCCTACCACCAGTTAAGAACATTGTTTAGCTGTGCAGAAAAACTGGCGAAAAATACTTCACAGCGTCAAATAATTATGTAACAATATTAACAAAATATTATATTGTTACGGTGGCAATACAAAATCATATTATCTTCATCATAATTATAGAAAAAGCCTGCCGAAACGTTTGAAACAGTTTAAAACTAAGCATTTTGTCTGAAATATAATCAGACACTTTATAATAGGCTTTATTAATAAGAACTCTCTTAATGGTAGCTTTAAATTTGGTATGAGAAAATATAACGATACTATACTGAATTCGTCCAACGAGTGAATTTTACGCTTGACCGATATTTTTTACGTGATCCGTTGAAGCAATTAGCGGGGTCAACTCCCCAATAAAAAGCCTTACGAAATCGGACGCAACAGTGAGTTAACACTTTTTTGAGGCCCACTGACTACAAGTTAATCTGGTAATCACATTTATTATTGCTATCTTTTGCCCGCGACTTCGTTTGCGGTCAGTATTTTGTTCCTAATGGTAGCCATACACACTACGAGAAATCGTTACGATCAGACTGTACAGTTCGAACGGAACTTTATCGTACGTGGCGTACGTATAGGAAACTGTGCAGTTTTATAACATACACGCTACGATTTATCGGTACCGTTCGGACGGTACAGTCTAATCGTAACGATTTCTCGTAGTGTGTATGGCTACCATAAAGAACCTTTGTACGATAAAGCAATACCTATAGGTTAAGAGAAGTGGGGCACAAAGGGTTTTCTGCTCGAACTGTGGGCCAATCGCCTAACCAGATTGCTTTGGAAAACGCTATCGCTTACGATTTCATTTTGTTATTTCTAACCGCCGAAGGTTTTCAAATACCTCACGCTCATTTTCTTTACAATGTTAAAGAACCCAAACCAATGCAAAAGAAAAAAAAAGAGCGCGAGGCATTTGAAAACCTCTGGCGGCTAGAAATAACAAAATGAAATCGTAAGCGATAGCGTTTTCCAAAGCAATCCAGTTAGGCGATTGACCCCCTGGGCCCGTCTGGTGAGACAACCTCCACCTTACAGAACAACACAGTATAGTGATACTACCTTTGGGTGGTGTTGGTTTTTGCTGGTGAGTGAGGATTCCAGGGCTCCACGGGGTAGGAGAATGTGTTCAAACCGGAAAAATAAGGGTGAATCGGCATACTGTCTGCTGCATCATTCGCGACTGGACAGCACTTACACTTTAAATCAGTTGGGGCCTCGTAGAAAAAAAAGTTTCTGCAAAATTTTGTTATACCTGCATTTTGATGTTAAACAAAGAATAAAAAGAAAAATACTAAAGATTCGGCTGTGTGAACTTTGTATTCTTTGTGTGTTGTTTGGAAAATTGTACCTAAAAAGAGGACCCCCTTTTTTATCACCTCAAAAATACTTCTGACGAGAAAAGTCTTAACGCAGTCTTTTCTCGCCATGTTTAAAACGTGTGTTAACAAAATGTAAGTTGCGTTGTATTTATAGTATTTTTTAAACTACATTAGATGGTAAGGATTGTTGCCAGATACGACTTCGTAAACTTGAAATCCTTTACCCGTCAATTAACCAAAACCCAGAAAAGAGCTTTATTTTGCTTACTTATTCCACAAAATTCGCGAAAGAAATATCTTTAGATAAAGTGAAATCAAATTGATTCGGATGTAAGCCAATCCGTTGATTTGAGCGACGTTAATACGACAGCATATAAATAAATAAACATAAGTGTTTCATTGCGTCATGTCTGTCTGCCGGTCAACGGCTGACAAAATGTGACAAAACTCGATTCAAACGACACTGGCCACTGCCATAGCGGGAATTGTCCCAGGCAGCGTCGACTTTCAAGTTTTCTTTAGGTTTTTGTTAAATTTATAAAATCAATTCGGCTAATCTGATGTTATGATGAAAAGGAGCTCGTCTTGCGCAGGTGGTTAGCGCACTCAGCCTGCGATCGTGAAAGTTAAGCAACTTTCACAATGGTTGGTCATTGAATGGATGACAAAATACTTATTATGTCAAGCTCTTTCCTTAGTGAAAAGTTTAGTACGCCGTTGGTCTCAGCTGCTTTTGCAGTTATATTTTCTAAACATTTAACTGCTAGACGTTTAAATCTCAAGTAAAGTTTACTACAAAAAAAAATTCACGCTGATCAGGCAGCAGACGGTTTGCAGTTGTTAGCTCCCACCAATCCCACTGTGGTCTGTCTGTGGCCCGCGTTGTGGGTCTATTCCATTCATAGTGAAAGCCTGTGCCCCAGCAGTGGGGATATTAATAGGCTGAAGATCATTATGTGAGGAATATTATTAGTAGTGTATAGTAAATATTAGTGCTGTTTTTCTAAAGCATCTAAAAAAACAAACATACGTCTCTTAGATACAATATGGTGCATCTGGGTCACGTAAGTTCAGTTGTGGTGCTGTGTACTTATATCAAAAGTGTCCAATATGCCTAATAAAAGAAGTTTTCATTTAAAAAACGGCCAATAGCAAATCGGTATTGCAAGCGCATTATTTTTTGTAAGCTTGTACCTACAATGCAATACAAATAACTTTATTTCTTTCCACAATTTTATACCTACTTCATAGGTAGCAAAAATAACATTCAAAACTTAAGACTGAGATAGTGAAGTGAGTGACCAAATTAAGCGAAAACCTGTGTCTCAAATCGGTTAAATATTTAGCACTTGAATTACAGATACGTAGAGATATCCTTCTAATATTATAATAAATAAATAAATAAATATTTCCAACACTCACGCCAATTAGCCAAGTCCCAAAGTGAGCACTGTAAGGCTTGTGTTATGGGATACTAGGGTAACGGATAGAATACAAATACTGTACATGTATAAGTATATTTATATAGAAATACATATTAAACATCCATGGCTGGAGTACAAATGCTCGTATTCATCACACAAACATTTGCCCCCACCGGGATTCGAACCCGGGACCTCTCGAGTCGGTGACACCATGAAACCCGGCGTACAAACCACTCGGCCACGGAGGTCGTCAAATTATAAAAGTCAAAGGATTCATTCTTTTCTCAATACCAATTTTGTGCCTCAAGTATTATCATGCATTTATGTGCAGGAAAATACACCTAATTCATCAAGAATATAATTAGAACTTATTAACTTGTACTACATAAAAATGTCTTAGACACATTTAAACTAATGCCAATATAGGTAAACAATGATGGTAAATCATTACATAATGTACAACATTGAGCAAAAATTTAAGGTCTCCTTTGTTACTCAATCACGCAAAAACTACTGAATGGATTTGAATAAAATTTGGTACACGTATATTTTATTACTTTGATTGAGACCTAGGATACTGTTTATCCCAGAAACATGTTAGGTTCCTGTGGAATTCTCATTAAACTAAAGATAATTTCTTTGTCGTACTATACTATAAGTGGAATTCTTTGCCCACGCACGTGTTCCCTCCTTCCTACAATCTGGGGTCCTTTAAGAGAGGCGTGTAGAAGCATTTTCGCAGGCCGGCAAGGTGAGGATGGTTGGTGTGGCAAGCTATCTTCGCGTTTGGACTTTATCACCACTTAGGTGGGGTAGAGTCATTTGCTTACCTCATTATAAAAAAAAAAAATGGTTGCCTGTAAAGTCGGTTTTACGGGCGAAGATTTTACGTGACAACGTCTTTTTCTCGGTAGAATATTTATTGATATGAATATAATTAAATTGCACAATAGGAACAAGGAATTGAATGAAAATAAGAATTGCACAAATTTTAACTATAGAAATATATTTTGTTTACTAAAACATTGTACATGTAAACTTAAACTTAACACGAGAGACTCATCGTAACGTTACCGAGCGTTACACTTTTTCATAAGTGACTCCCAGCCGCAACCTAATTTAAGACGTTGTCACGTCAAAAGATAACGCGGACAAAGTCGCGAACGGCTGCTATAGCTTTAATAAATATAGGTAATGTAGGTATATAGAATTTTAATTAGCTCTCATTATGAAAATTAAAATAACGAGATCATATATTGTACTGTTGTTTTTTGTTCGCATGACAAAAACCATTTTGTTTCAAATTGCGGACGTTACATACCTGTGATACTTATGTTTTTTCTCGTTTTTTTTATTTCTATATAATTTTGAAAGATATATTTCGTCCAGTTACCAAACACCAGTTTGAATAATAATTTAATAAACACAGGTTAGCCACGAGACAAAGAAAAAACAAATTAGGTTGGATTATCTGCATACAAAGTTTTTGTTATGCCGCATTCAGTTTAGCCTGTGGTCTAAAGTAGAAACTGCATTATACCACATTATACCACGATACCCATTCTTCTCATAATGCTGATGAGTTTCTTGCGCCCGTTCTTCTCATCAGCTAAAAGATGTCCTGAATGGGTGGTAGGAAAATATATTGGACGATTCAAAATAGCTTTCAATAAGTCAATTTGAATAAAGTATAATTTCATTTCATTTCATTTCCAAGTACATATGCTCTATTGAAATGTCATAAGTACACAAATAAGTCTCTATCTAATTACATAATTACTCTATATATAAATACTAGAACAATAAAACTAAAACTAAAAACCTTAAAAAATAAAATTAATAACTAAAATATACACACATCAAAAGTGTCTAGGGATCAAGCATTTTTATGCGGATTTCTTGAGATTGAGATGTGGCTTTGTAATAAATTTATGATTTTATAAATTTATATGGATCCTTTTTGGTGCATTTCATAATTTGAATCAGGAACTGTGAATCAAATTCGAGTAAAAGATGAAAATCAGCTGTCAATGTTTTCCCTATAAAAACATACAACGCATTGAAGACATTATTAGTGCTACTGTTTCCCTACTACTGATTAAAACCAACGTTATTATGGAGCGGCGACGTCATTTAAGCAGGGAAGAAATGCTCAGAGCCGTGGGAATGATAGAAGCTGGTTCCCGGCAACGTACTGTGGCTTTAGCTCTGAATACAAGTCAGAGTGTTATCAGTCGACTTTGGACACGATACCGAAGCACTGGTACCGTGGCTGAGCGCCATGGAGGACGGTATCGCTGCACCACACGGAGACAAGACCGATACATTCAAATCTTAACTCGAAGAGCTCCAACAATAACCGCCATGATGTTAGCCGTGAGGCTTCATCACTCTTCAGGGAACTTAATTAGCGACCAAACAGTCAGAAACCGCTTGCATGAAGTGAACCTTCATTCCCGAAGACCGCTACGGGTACCACCTATAGCAATGCACAATCGTAGGATTCGATATCAATGGGCTCTTGAACACAGAAATTGGGCAGAAGAACAATGGCGTTTCGTGTGCTTTTCTGATGAGTCTCGTTTTGGTATGAGACCGGATACAAGACGTATACGACACTGGAGAACCCCTGGACGCCAACAGCGATTAAAATCCTGCCAGGAAGTCCATCCTTATAGTGGTGGAACCATCATGGTATGGGCGGGTATTTGGATCGGCGGAAGAACTGAGTTGATTTGGATCAGAGGCAACCTCAACGCTCAAATTTATGCTGAGACGATTGTATCAGACGTCATCGTTCCTCTACAAGTGCAAATCGGTCCCTTATTTCAGTTAATGCATGATAATGCACGACCGCACACCGCAAGAGTTGTAAGACAGACTCTCGCCGCAGCTAACATCAATGTCCTGCCCTGGCCTGCTCAGTCGCCAGACTTGAACCCGATTGAGCATGCATGGGATATGCTACAGAGAAGAGCTCTGCCGAATATGGAGGGTATCCAGTCGCAAGAAGACCTTTTTTTGTTGTTGCAACGAACATTCCATTCCACAGCGTGATTTGGATGAACTCATTTTGAGTATGCCAAACCGATGTTCTTGTGTTGTTAGTGTTCGCGGTAGAAATACGGATTATTAATTGTTTAAGTTACCCAATAAAATTTTAGAGAAAACTGTTATTTCAGTCTTTTTTTCGAACTTTTGTGTTAGTGGTTCAAATGTCAAAAATCCCTTTATTAGGAAAATGGCAAATTTCTTTATTAATGCAAAGGTGACTTGGTTTATCGTTACTGTGACAAACGAAAACACTTTATTTGATGAATCCTTAAAGAAAATTTTAATTAATATCAATCAGGAGAAAAGTTATTGCAAAAATATATGTTGATCCCTAGACACTTTTGATGTGTGTATTATTAAAAGGAGTCCCTTTAGGCAAGGAACCGAAGATACTGGCAGCGTTCCCCCTTTGAATGGCTAGACTAATTCTTTGTCCGAGGTAGCTGCCAGCTCTTCGGTCTCCTGTGGCGAGAATTTGAGATATATATATATTTCCTTTTTTTTAATAATTTGATTTTGTTTTCTATCTGAGAATATAATTGTACCGAACGATATTAATATCGTTGTTCGTACCGCATATTTTGTCATAATTTTATATGAGGAAAACTTTTTTACGGAAAATAATCGCTGTTTAATATTCTTTTACGTACACATTTTCCTTATAAGGGTGCCGTAGCGCAAAAAAAAACGGTCTAGTGCGTGTCGTGCCACGCACAGTGTAGGGTTCCGTAGTTGCCTGTAGTTACCACAATATATTTGAGCAGGAATCTATATTTTCTATATCGGAAATTACAAAAACCAATTATTATCAATCTATGTAGGTATCTCAACTAAAATACCTAAATCAACGTCAAATTGCGCCTCAAACTCAAAATCTATTCTATGTATATATTTCTTTAAATACTAATGATAACCGCCGATTTTTTTTCCTCATAAGCGGGATATTGGGTGTGAAATCACACCCTGCAGCTGACTGCAAGGTTATGCCAGACTCCTACTGAATAAAACACACCCGTAGTGCATGCCTATGGCCAGGAGTGCTATTCTGTAAAATTTTCACGCGCGGATCCGATATAAATCCGCGCGGATCAACATCGGAAAAAATCGCAGTATAAAATATTTACGTACAAATTTTCCTTTTTTTTATTTCAACGAAAGTTTACACCATAAACCCCAATATGATACTTAGACCATCATAAAGTGAGAATTCTATAAAATTTACTACAACTTGCACCATCTCCGCTAATAAGCTAAATGCCATTCTAGACGCAGACATAATCACACGTCGAGCTAGATCTAACAGCTAAATTGCTAGGTTCATAAACACCTCGATAACTTTTTTACGACTTACATGACCTCGACAGACCACATAAGCCCATTGGGGTATATGATAATTATGTTATTATTTAATAACACTGTATCGTTTTTGGGGTTTTATCTTTTTTTAGGGATAACGAAAATTTTGTGTCCACGGACCACAGATCTGAAATGAAACAACTTTTCTTAATAACCTAACATCGTACCTACGTATATGCTTATTATTTCCGGAAACTGATTCGTGTCTACTTAGTACAATACTCCCGTGTGTAGCCGAGAGGAGCTTAGATTATTTTTTTTGTTTTAATGTAAGGGGACGTCTCATTATTTCTATCTTTATATATATAATTCTTCTGTGAGTGTGTATGTCACTGAACTTCTCTTAAACGACTGGACCGATTTTGATGAAATTTTTTGTGTGTATTCAAGGGGATCTGAGAATGGTTTAGATTCACAATTTTGTCCGCTGGACAACGCCTATTTTTTTAGGGCGGTACGAAGTTCGCTGGGTCAGCTAGTATATATATAAAACTCAAAGGTGACTGACTGACATAGTAATCTATCAACGCACAGCCCAAACCATTGGACGGATCGGGCTGAAATTTCGCATGCAGATAGATGTTATGACGTAGGCATCCGCTAAGAAAGGGTTTTGATCAATTCTACCCCCAAGGGGATAAAATAGGGAATGAAAGTTTGTATGAAACTTTGTCAATTTTAAACCGATCGGGCTGAGACTTTGCATGCACGTATAAGAAGAATCATATACGAATGTCATTGTGTATAATACAAGCCTGAGAACAAAAACTAGTCTACACTTCAGCTCTACACCGAAGCGAAGCGAGGGCGGGCTTTTTTTAGTCTTCTATAAACTTCTTCTGCTATGTAAAGAGGGAAATGGACGTATTGATTGATTGGCTGGTTGACTCATAACGCAAAGCCAAAACCGCTGGACCTATTATCATAATTCTATTGTATTTAATGAGGAGCTCGATGGCGCAAGTGGTTAGAGCGTTCGGCTGCGATCGTTGAAATTTAGCAACTTTCGCAGTGGTCGGTCATTGGATGGGTGACCAAAACTTACTATCTCGAGCTCTTCGGAAGGCACGTTTAGCCGTTGGTCCCGGCTGCATCTGCAGTTGTTAGCACCCACCAATCCGCACTGGGCCCGCGTGGTAGGTCATGGCCCAATCTCCCTATTCCATCCATAGGGAAGCCTGTGCCCCAGCAGTGGGGACATTAATAGGCTGATGATGATGATGATTGTATTTAATACACCCGGGTGAAGCCGGGACGGGCCGCTAGTTAAGTTAAGCAACTTTCGCAATCGGTCATTGGATGGATGACCGAAATCTTCTTGTCTCGCGCTCCTCCGTGCTTGCAACTACATTTGTAGTCGTTACCATCCACTGGGCTTGCGTGGTTGTCAAAGCCCCAGTCTTCCTATTCTATCCATAGGGAAGGCCTGTGCCCCTGCAGATTGGATATAATAAGCTTATGATGATGATAAAGGAACTGTAGTTTATTTTTATCTGAAGGTTTTTTGCTCAGATAAATTCACTTGTCCTACTACTTGCAGGAATCAAACCAGAATCTTTCGCTATTTGGACGAATGCGCTCCATTTACGAGTAGGTATCGGTAACATAATGTATCGATACCAAGGTGGACATTTCGGCATTGACTTTAATTTTGAAAATATTGTTGTTAAAGAAAATATTACTAGAAAAAAATCCACGCGGACCAGGCAGCAGACGAGACTCGAACCCGCACCCTTCGCTTGGTCAGTATATTCGCCCGGAGCGAGAGGTGTGGGTTCGAGTCCCGTCTGCTGCCTGGTCCGTGTGGAGATTTTTCTAGTAATATTTTCTTTAGAATTAAACATCAAACAGTTACACGCTTAAAAATTAAACTTATAATAAATATTGTTGTTAATATAAAATAAAATACAGTTAAAGTCACACTCCGAGAATCTAATCAAATTTAATGATACATTTAGTAATTGTTCTCTCGAATAAAGTAACAGTGTCAACTTTAAACACACTTTAAAGACAATTGTCGTCTTTTTGAGGTCGTTGCAACTGTAAACTCACAGACCTCTATGAACACAAGACAGGAGAACAATCTTTTACCTGCCATTGCCTGCCGGCATCCTGCCAGGCTCTTGCCAATCTTTTACCAAATGGCAAAATTACAGGTGCCATCGAGTGCATGTGCAGCCACCTTAACTTGCGTCCCTAAGCATAGCGAAGCTATTAAAAAAATGGGTGCGTGTACTTATGTAGGCGCGTGAGAAGTTATCCTTCTTTGGCATCGTTTAAAATTAGTTTTTAATTGCATGCAAATAATTAATTACAATAAATTAATAAAAAGTCTGGAAAAGGACACAGTCAATAAAGTTCAGTTTTAATTTGAAAAAATAAATAAATAATCAAAATATTCAATTAAAATCGCTACTGAATATAATTTATTAGAACATATGTGATTTGCACTTGTATGAAACTCAAACACGTATTCCGAATATACAAACTAGAAACATGTGGATAAATATTATAAATATGAATACCTATAACTGTTACTTTATTACAAAAAATAAAGATGTGGTTTTTGGTTCTACTACACCAATCGTCAAGAGATGGCGCTGCGCTGTAGTCTCCTGAATCGCGCTTTGGTTCCGTTGTTCCAGATTAATAAATACTTTTGATAGGCCTTCACAATGCAGTCGTTAGCACCCACTAAATAGAGATTCTATTTCTATTTTGTTGGTAGATTTTCTTAATGTGCGGTAAACACAAAAGTAACGCATGAAGTTGGTCGCTAAAGCGAGCGATGCGCGCGCATCTTAAAATTTCACTCTCATCATTTTTTCATAACGCGCCAAAAGAAGTATAACATCAAAAACTGGATAAGTCTGAGTCGGATTCGCCCTCCGTGAGTTTCGTACAAATTTGTTGGTACGCAACATTAATGGCCATATCTTTTTTACGTTAATTTAAAATTGTGATTTTTTTACAGCTTCAAGGGACCGTAGACCAGAATATAAGATTTAAATTTCAACTTGATACCTCCATACGTTCCCGAGATAAAGGGTCTTAACAGGCAGACATTAATAGTTAATTTAGAATTTTGATTTTTTGATAGCCACAAGAGATCTTGCTTCAAGTCAATAACTCCACGCGCTCCCGAGATAAAGGGTTCTGAGTGTCAAATGGACAGATGGGCAACAAAGTGATGCTATGAGAGTTTCATTCCTTCATCATCATCATCATCAGCCTCTAAATGTCCCCACTGCTGGGGCACAGGCCTTCCCTATGGATGGAATAGGGAGATTGGGCCATGACCCACCACGCGGGCCCAGTGCGGATTGGCGGGTGCTAACGACTGCAGATGCAGCCGGGACCAACGGCTTAACGTGCCTTCCGAAGAACGGAGGAACTCGAGATAGAAATTTTTGGTCACCCATCCAATGACCGACCACTGCGAAAGTTGCTTAACTACAACGATCGCAGCCGATCGCGCTAACCACCTGCGCCATCGAGCTCCTCGTTTCATTTTTCATTCCTTATGAAGTAAGAAACCCTAAAAATCGATCGCCCATCCCATTACCAACCACTGGAAAGTTGCTTAACATTTACAATCTGAAAAGTGCTCCCACCAACCCGTTTTATACATAATATTCATAACACTCTTTCCCGGCAACTACAACTTGGCGTAATAAACAGGTTCGTTTTCATATATCGTCATTTATATTGTAGCATAATATAACAACTTTATACAGCTCGAGGCAACTCATCATCCAATTATAAATAACAAGCGCTTTATAAAAATAATTTCAATGTCAATAAAGCATCTTGTTTGGCGCTTTAGGGCACCAAGTATTATGTGAGTAGGTAGCTATTACTTGTGTTGGACTTCTGAGAAAACGGTATGAGCCTCGGGCTTTAAGGAAACGAGATGCCTGTAGAGTCTATGTGTCTCTCACTAGGCAATTGAGAAATGTTATGTTATATGTATATGTAGTAAATAATTGTTATGCTCTATATTTATGTAAAAACTACCCGCAAACAAGCATGTTGAACATTGTTCTCACATAAATTGTGCTTTTTACAAAAGTCAATGTCAAGATCAAGAGTATTTTATGTAATTAGTCTTAGGGCTGCGCTATACTATTAACACTCAAAATACAAAGTTTTTGTTACTGTTATTGTACAAACAGTTTTTTTTTAAATATCATATAAGATGCTGCCTCGTTTGCTGGCTGAGATGCAGTTTCGATGCGATTTTCTCTCAAAATATCACTATAATATATTCCAGAATGAGACGTATCCATATAAGCAATTTTGAATTAGTTTATATATTTTTATCTGAGTATATCTATTTATGTAAATTTTATAAAACGGTAGTCATTGCGACCTAAAAATCTATTGTAACTTGCCACCAAATGCATTTCATTTATTTGAGAACTAGATTTCATAGTTTTAGTAACATTTTAAAGTAAGTCTCCAAAGCTAGAAATCGTCAGTTGCTAATTTTAATGTAGATATATTGAATAAAGACTATCTAAAGACTGGTCTACAATCTACACGTGAAACTTTTGTAGCTATGCTTTATTCTCGTCTGATTCCCTGTAAAGTTCCAATAAGCTAGTTGACTTATGGCAAATTGCACTATACAAATGTTTATTTCTTATAATTTTTGGTATGACGAACCTAAATACATCGATTTCACTTCATAAAATTAGAAGATGGCTGTAGTAATTTAATTTGAAAAATAGTTTTTTAGTCTATGCTTTTTAAACACTAAAACGCTGTCCACCATGATTGTGACGTCAACATAATAGCAAAACAACTAAACGTCATTGTCATGTTACTGTGGTTTCTTTCGTCCGACTAAAATATATCTAAAAACTCTTATATCTTGAAGAAAAGTTTCCGTTTAGTGGTTTTCTTAACTAAATTAACGCTGGACGCCGGATTTGTGAAAGCAGAAACGACAAAACTCTTTGACTTAGCAGGTACATTCATAACCTTAAAAATTTAAACCACAACATTTCTGGAGTTTTCAACGATGTGTTTCTTTATTCTCGTATAATACAATCATGATAATAATAATATTTATCATGAAATCTATTAGAAATCGTGGTTTTGTAATGTAAATTCAGATAGGTTATATCCTATGTGCTTGCGAGTGTTTGTTTACTATTGTTCCCGTCATACCATAGATAATCTATAGACTAAAATGGCCGACAGTGTTTTTGTATGTCCATGAAAAATCTATTTGAAAACAAATTTTTTGTAGCTTTCTAGGTAAAAAAAAATTACAATACATTTTTTTTCGGTCTAATTGAACAATTATAAACCATTTAAAACATATTGCCAAAAAGTGTCAACTAGCCTATTCTAGTTATTTTACTACAAAATAGCACCCCTAGTGGTCGGCACTTCAGAGCGTTTATTCAATTAGCCCGCGGCCGCCGCCGTCACATCAGCCGTTGGTGACACACCGTCTGCTCAACTAGAAACAATCAGGCAGCTATTTTTGGCAAACTTCACTAATTAACTAGCACTTCATTGATAGTTTTGGAAACCAACGAAGCGACAACAGCGTTAAGAAACTTAAACCTATTAAGTATCTATACATATAATAAAGTGGTAGAAAAGTCAAAACTGTATGCGGCCGCTAGTATGAAATAAGGGAAAGAAAACGTTCACACTAATTTTTAAGTATGTTTTGCTCATTTTGAGAACTTTGAAATTTTGCATACCTAAAGTTTATATGGAGAAGGATTTCACAAAAGCTGATTTTATATATAATACTAGCTGACCCAGCGAACTTCGTACCGCCTTAAAAAAATAGGGGTTGTCCAGCGGACAAAATTGTGAATCTAAACCATTCTCAGATCCCCTTGAACACACACAAAAAAATTTCATCAAAATCGGTCCAGTCGTTTAAGAGAAGTTCAGTGACATACACACTCACAGAAGAATTATATATATAAAGATATGAATGCTTTACAATATATAAAGGAGTTAATAAAATAAACATTACACATACTACCTATGTCCAGCAGTGGACGTCCATCATCTGATGATGATGTTGATGACATGTCATCAATGGTGATGACGTCATCAACATCATCACCAGCGGATGGACGTCGTATGACACACAAACAATGTCTCTTTGAAAGAAGAACAAACGGACCTTATACCGAGTTCTCACACGGGTTCACAATTGATTTTGGTTGATCTTCTGCTAAATCAAGTTCTTACGATTGAAACAATCATATCAAAGAAAAGCCATTGAAAGATAAAAGTTACAATAACAGAGTCGATGTGCAGTCGCGGTCGTATACTCTACAAATTAAGGAGCATTTCAAAGACATCATGAAAAGGAGAGACCTCCTTTTCATTTTGAACAAAGCTTGACAAGAATTTACTGTTCTCTTCAGTTTTAGGATAAGGGAATAATTTTAGAATTAACTTTATATGTTATCTCCTCTTTGTATTTGCTCCGTGGTCAATACAATATTTATAGACGCTGACATTAACAAGGATGTGGAACTGTGTTAGCACTATGTTAGCAGTACAATTTCGAGCAACGCAGTCGCTGTAAGCTGTCGTGTAGTAATAAAGATTTGGCCACCCGCTATGAATGCGTTTCTCTTCCTAAATGCAGGTTGGTTCTCGTTCGCAATACGGTAAAATTTCTGATACACGTAGATATCTACTTTTGTTTCTGTACCGAATCAGCATAGATTATTTAACGAGAAGCTCTTCTTGACCGATCGGTTTCTGTACGGTATCGTTTCGATTTGTTTTTTACGGTTTTGTTTGCGAAGTGTTCGTCGAATGAAGTCGAATGATTCAGTAGCATACAAGATAGTAACTTCACTATAAAAACATAACAATGCAACAACTTAAGCTTTTTAGAACAATGGAGTTTCCCAAGGGTCTACTCTCGGCCCTTAATTATAGTCATAAATTTACTTCCCGCCAAACGCGAGCTGTAAACCTCCCAACCAATCTCGTAACTGATTGAATTATCACGGCAGCTTCTTCGGTCGGTCGGTTGAATGCAATAAATCCACATGAGTAAAGAAGGCTCGGAGGCAAAGATTCATGCAGTACAAGTGCGTGTGACTGACCACTGGTGGACTGTCGCCGCCAATAGAAACGTTTCTCTGCGTACGCAACAGGCGCCAGTGCTCACTCACACACGCGCAATAATATGAAGCTTTACCTCTGGTCCCTCTTTACTCGTGGCATCGTGTGGTAAATCCGCGCGTCACGTCAAACCACGTTGAAGTTTTACAACCGCATCAAACACTTCCCTCGGACGTTACTAATGGCCGCGACCGCTCGTTTGTTAATTTGCAACTGTCATTTACTACCTGAACGGATGTGTCGTTAACCTATTTACATAAATAAGCAAATAAAAACAAGGCATGGAAATCTGCAGGTCAAATAACCCAAAACTGCCAAATTAATTTAACTGACTTCGAAATTTATATCGCTTGATATAAAATTCATTATCTATTGAGAAAATTTGACAGTTTGTAGTAACTTTTTATGTGGCTGTCTGTACATGGAAAGTGTTATACTATCAGCTTTATATCTTAGGCACCGCTACTGCCCTCTGCTTCACTGTTACTCAGTTCGAGCCGTGGTAGAGCCATGGACGTATGGTATTTTCAATGATACATAATAATAATCATCATCATATCAGCCGTATGATGCCCACTACTGAGCATAGGCCACCATCAAGGATCTCCACGCCGGTTCTGCACCACTCGCATCCATCGGCTTACCGCGATGTGGGGTCTGCCCACTGAGCGTCTTCTGATGCGTGGTCGTCATCAAGAACCGTTCCGCCCGATCGGCCATCGGTTCTCCTCGCTACGTGTCCGCCCATTGCAACTTCAGCAGAGCAATTCTTCGAGCGATATCGGTTACTTTAGTTCTCCTACGTATTTCCTAATTTATGATTCTATCGCGTACTAGCGAAATATAAACCATCAACCGAGATTTCACTGACTATTACAAATTTTAGCCTTCCCAGCTTTCTACAGATATTTTTTGTATCGCAAGCGTCTATAGTCTACGGTGGTCGTTTTACCACCAGACGGGCCATATGCTTGTTTTACCACCACACGGGCCATATGCTTGTTTTACCACCACACGGGCCATATGCTTGTTTTACCACCATACGGGCCATATGCTTGTTTTACCACCAGACGGGCCATATGCTTGTTTTACCACCACACGGGCCATATGCTTGTTTTACCACCATACGGGCCATATGCTTGTTTTACCACCACACGGGCCAAATGCTTGTTTTACCACCACACGGGCCATATGCTTGTTTTACCACCACACGGGCCATATGCTTGTTTTACCACCATACGGGCCATATGCTTGTTTTACCACCACATGGGCCAAATGCTTGTTTTACCACCACACGGGCCATATGCTTGTTTTACCACCACACGGGCCATATGTTTGTTTTACCACCACACGGGCCATATGCTTGTTTTACCACCAGACGGGCCATATGCTTGTTTTACCACCAAACGGGCCATATGTTTGTTTTACCACCACACGGGCCATATGCTTGTTTTACCACCATACGGGCCATATGCTTGTTTTACCACCACACGGGCCAAATGCTTGTTTTACCACCACACGGGCCATATGTTTGTTTTACCACCACACGGGCCAAATGCTTGTTTTACCACCACACGGGCCATATGCTTGTTTTACCACCAGAGGGGCCATATGCTTGTTTTACCACCACACGGGCCAAATGCTTGTTTTACCACCACACGGGCCATATGCTTGTTTTACCACCACAGGGGCCATATGCTTGTTTTACCACCACACGGGCCAAATGCTTGTTTTACCACCACACGGGCCAAATGCTTGTTTTACCACCACACGGGCCATATGCTTGTTTTACCACCAAACGGGCCATATGCTTGTTTTACCACCACACGGGCCATATGTTTGTTTTACCACCACACGGGCCATATGCTTGTTTTACCACCAGGCGGGCCATATGCTTGTTTGACATCCTTTCAACATAAAAAAAACTTCAGTTATTAAATTGATCACAAAACTCCAGCTTTTAACCTGCCTAAACCGGCAACTTGCTAAATCAGAAATAAAGTAAGAAGTGTGTTTACCGCCATTCGGCGTAATCAGGTGGAATTGTTATAAACACTAATGCGTCATTTTTCAACAGATAAATCAATGTATGTTAAATGTAATAACATGTAACTGACTGATGGACGTCGTTGGTCCACCACCGTAAATCACAAGTGGTCCTATTTCTGAATCGCTCGCTCAAAATTGTGTTGGTCGCATACTATACGACAGAAGTGGGGGTAACATTAATGGACCGCAAAACATATAAATAGCTCCAAGAACAACATTGTCTGGACATGTAGCTCTGAACGAAAATTCGTGGTGCAAACGTCTCCTAGAATGTAAGCCGTGGGGCAAAGAGCACCCACAAGGAAGACCACAGATGCGCTGGAAATATGACGTGAAGAAGGTTGTAGGCTCGAATTGGATACAGAGATGCACAATGCTGCAATTAATGGAAATTGTTGAGGGAGTACTACACCAAAATGGTTGCTAAACAAGACAGAAGATGAAGAAGAAGAAATGAATAGAACAGAAATGATTCAACAGAAATTATAGCGCAGCGGTTTTCGCTGATATTTGGGCGCCTGTCTAGAGAAACGGCCTAGGTACACCTCATAGAAAACTGAACAGAAATAAACATGTCGCAAAATCGATAGAATTTAATGCTACATGCTAAAGATAAACGAAAAAATTTGTGGCGAATGGTAAAAGTTTTATTTAAAAAAACCACTCATTTTCCGAATTCGAATGGAATTTAGTAGAATTCGACTGGTCAAAGCATGACGAATGATTCACGCATAAAACCTCATTTATAAGCGCGCGCATTTACTGTCTCGTGTCCGCTTACCGTCCGCGCAGATATGGAGCCAATTAGATCTACTGTACAGATCGATACGATACGCCAGAACTTGATATACTACCGAAACATATATTGATGGTGAGCCAAAAAGATTGATTGATTGACACCGCATTATTCAGAGAGAAACCAATTTTCGTCAAATTGGTTTACAAGAAAGAAGTCGCTTTTCTGTTGATATTTAAAATAATATCTAATGCATCAGTTTGTAAAATAAAAATAAAATAATTTAAGGCTTTTGTTTAATGTTTTAATAACAACATGCTACTCGTATGTTCATAACGTTTAATTTCCCTGTGCAAGTTATCAAATTTATAACGACTACAACCTCCGTGGCTGAATGGTTTGTACGTCGAGTTTCATGGTGTCGCTTACTCGAGAGGTCCCGGGTTTGAATCCCGGTGGGGGCAGGTGTTTGTGTGAAAAAACGAGCATTTGTACCTACTCCAGTCATGGATGCTTAATATTTAGTTCTATATAAATATACTTATATGTGTAACAGTATATGTATTCTATCCGTTACCCTAGTATCCCATAACACAGGCCTACAGTGCTTACTTTGGTGCTAGGCTAATTGGTGTGAGTGTTGGAAATATTTATTGATGTGTAACATCTTTCCTCTCGCTTTCCTGCAATTTGTGGGAGCGATTTCGTGAAATGGGACGGAAGTGTGTAACAGGAAGTCGCGTAAGCGCGCGCTATTTGGTTTGATTTTAGAACATTATGTTCAAATGGCTTATTCCTTTTGTAGTAGGTTTTATTTCTTTTTTGACGTAACAACGTCTTAAATTAGGTTGCGGCTGGGAGTCACTTATGAAAAAGTGTAACGCTCGGTAACGTTACGATGAGTCTCTCGTGTTAAGTTTAAGTTTACATGTACAATGTTTTAGTAAACAAAATATATTTCTATAGTTAAAATTTGTGCAATTCTTATTTTCATTCAATTCCTTGTTCCTATTGTGCAATTTAATTATATTCATATCAATAAATATTCTACCGAGAAAAAGATGTTGTCACGTAAAATCTTCGCCCGTAAAACCGACTTTACAGGCAACCATTTTTTTACTATTATAAGGTAAGGTTTCAAATGTTACACATCATACGCGACTACTGTAAGGCTCGCTCGTTTTTCTTTTCTTTTCATTATGCGGTGACTGCGTTGGTAACTATTATGAAATTAAACTATCCTAAATTCAAATCATTTATTATTCGGACAACATAGATCCATATAAATAAAACTAGTTTTTACGGGTTAATGCACGAAACTTTATTTATTTATGACGTTTCGTAGCCTTTACAAGCTACGTCGTCAGAATTAAACTTTTATTTAATTTGTCGAGCTACCTTCGAAAGACTTTTATTGAGCGTTCGGTTATTTCATTGTTCGATTTTTAAAGTTTTATTGTCTATGTATGAATTTATTATTAAATTTACTGAATAAAGTATTTTATTTAAATTCTTTTTTGTAATTTTGAGTTTATTTATTTGACCCTAACTATAAATAAAGTTTCGTGCATTAACCCGTAAAAACTAGTTTTATTTAATGAGTGATGTGCGTGAAAACCAAAGAAACAAATAGATCCATATGTTTGTATACAATACTTAATACTATTAGTAAATTATATTAAAACCCGATATAACCCTATCTACTAAAATTCTAAATTGCGCATATGCGAATACGTAAATCGTTAAAAAGACGTTATTATTCTAAGAACGAATCGCTCAACAGGGTTTTGTAATTTTCAACGAGTTCCTCTCCCAATAATAAAACAAATAAAACGAATTTTACTAAATTAAAATGCTGAACGTACAATGTTTGTTCAAATCAAACTATTACATCGTCATCGATAAATTGAACTCTGTACCACACGTAGTAAGATTCAAAACCGTAATGACGTCGCAATATTTGTTTTTAATTACAAATATTTAACGAGATTTATAACGGCAGGGGCATTAATTATACTTAATTACTGGTATCGATTTATTTGCCCATAATTAATTCCCCTGGCTGGTTTCTAAGTCGATGATTACTCATAACATATACTTTCCATATTTCCAACGGTTATTGGATAATCGATTGGTAGTCAAAGTATTGACAAGTTCGTTAATAGTTCTCTCGACGGAAATTAATAGGATCCAGCGATAGTTCTCAATTTGGGTTGACCTCGACTTCGACAAGAAATAGGCAGACACAGAAGGCGGGCTCCTTGGGAACTAGAGAAGATAAGGCGAATCAACAGGACACCTGTCTCCGTACTATGAGCACCACAATTCACATAATATCACGTTTTCTATCTCGCCTTACTGTCAAACTCCATAGTATATATATATGACAATTGAGCATGATAAAAACGAGCTATTTATCATATCGCGTTGCTTTTCGTGTGAAATACTATGCACTAAACGCGTGAGTCGGGCGGCATGTTGATTCGCCCGGGTTATAGAAATGATTTCAGGAGTAGTCAGGCTCATAACATTTTTTTACTGTAAATTTATTTATTGTAAAGACAATCACAGCTCGATATATTTCTACATGAAAAATTATTTTTAAAATTTTGGAGGCCAATTAAGATCATCCACTTTGTAACATCGAATCCATCTTAATATGTACGTATGTGCTGAAGGAAAACAAATTTAAGTGTAAAATTAATATTTTTGGACACGTTTGTAACATTATGATTTAAAACAAAAAAATTGTGTTGCAAATTTATATCTGGCGAAGTAGTTTCTACTTCATATTTATAAGTAGAACGCTAAATGAAATTATTAAATAAACAAAATAAATTATTTTATGCGTCTTTACGCTTATGTAAAGCGGAGATTACTTCGCCAGATATAAAATCGCAGCATGCTCATAGCAGACGCGTGCACGCAAGCACGATACGTTTACAAATGTTCGTTAGGACAAGATACTAACTATTAAATTCCAAGGCTTATGAAGAGGAAGCGCGCACGCATCACCTAAATAGCTTTAGTAATTAATGATGCTAAGCCTGCCTTCTGTGAGTATTTATTTTATGGCTTCGATATGAACTCGCGACCCTATGGTTATTAACAATATTAAATTACCGTTTCTGATGTACTAAGTAATGTTTGTTTGAAAATGTTATCTCGGTTTGTTGATTTACGAAGATAACGATGCTTTTGCTAATTAATTGAATGAAAATATTTTTATGTGTAGATTTGTTTGTCTTATTGTGTTTTCAGCTGGACCACTCAAACTTAGGAAAGAATAATTTTCATGGCTTTATACTGAAAACATTTCTAGTTGTATATGTTTGAGCATCATTTAATTGTATACTAGTGGCCGCCCGCGACTTCGTACGCGTGGAGAAATAAAGGTTCACTGCTCGTTCCCCGTAGGTGATAGCGTGATAATATGTAGCCTATATATTGACCCGACTTCTTAATAATATTCGTGCCAAAGGAGATTGCTCAGCTTCCATACATGTTTGGCCTAAAGACCAATAATCATGAAAAATTGTTTCCTAGATTCGAAATTATATATAAATTACTGTAAAAACTAATATTATTGACGGACACCCCTGAGAACTTCTATAAACCATATACACTGAACATATTAAAATAATAAAAAACAAATAAGTGATATAGTAAACTAGGGAAATCAAGCCAATTACCGAAATTATGGATTAGATTCAGGTATATAGAGCATGTAGATTAACAGATAGTTGCCTGTTTTTAAAGTTAATGCATAAGAGTAACTTTTAAAATCAGGTGTCATATATGTATTTCCGGTTATAATAAGGTACTCTGTGACAGAAACTGTGTGATGATTGTGAATGAGCCACAGATTAGAGAGAATTTTTAAACTCTCGTTAACCAAAGAAAGCTAAGAGGTTTAGGTTATATAGCCATATATTTAGTAGCTTCATTTTTTTGTGATTGTGTGTGTGATTTTTAGTGTATCACACCTTATAATTTTATTTATTTATAGTCAGGCAACGTAGGCTCATAGATAGATACCTTAAAGTCTAAACAGATTATAATGTGTTTATGGAGGTGTTTGGCGAAAAATGTATGGCAATAGACTTTATGATGTCGCCTACCATCTATAATAATTGTCTGAGCACATTTGCATGTAGTGAAAATGATAATATAGATGTGGATATTAATACCACAGTGTAATAAAAAAAATATTTATTTTATCGATCTTTACAAAATACATTTGTTTTTATGTTATATAAACAACTTCGATTAGTCTTTGGCTGAATGTTACTACACCCATAGCCATTAAAAATGATTCATATGTTTTCCAAACCGGTAAAATGAAAAGTCCTTTTTAAAGTGAATATACACACATCAAAAGTGTCTAGGGATCAAGCATTTTTATGCGGATTTCTTGAGATTGAGATGTGGCTTTGTAATAAATTTATGATTTTATAAATTTATATGGATCCTTTTTGGTGCATTTCATAATTTGAATCAGGAACTGTGAATCAAATTCGAGTAAAAGATGAAAATCAGCTGTCAATATTTTCCCTATAAAAACATACAACGCATTGAAGACATTATTAGTGCTACTGTTTCCCTACTACTGATTAAAACCAACGTTATTATGGAGCGGCGACGTCATTTAAGCAGGGAAGAAATGCTCAGAGCCGTGGGAATGATAGAAGCTGGTTCCCGGCAACGTACTGTGGCTTTAGCTCTGAATACAAGTCAGAGTGTTATCAGTCGACTTTGGACACGATACCGAAGCACTGGTACCGTGGCTGAGCGCCATGGAGGACGGTATCGCTGCACCACACGGAGACAAGACCGATACATTCAAATCTTAACTCGAAGAGCTCCAACAATAACCGCCATGATGTTAGCCGTGAGGCTTCATCACTCTTCAGGGAACTTAATTAGCGACCAAACAGTCAGAAACCGCTTGCATGAAGTGAACCTTCATTCCCGAAGACCGCTACGGGTACCACCTATAGCAATGCACAATCGTAGGATTCGATATCAATGGGCTCTTGAACACAGAAATTGGGCAGAAGAACAATGGCGTTTCGTGTGCTTTTCTGATGAGTCTCGTTTTGGTATGAGACCGGATACAAGACGTATACGACACTGGAGAACCCCTGGACGCCAACAGCGATTAAAATCCTGCCAGGAAGTCCATCCTTATAGTGGTGGAACCATCATGGTATGGGCGGGTATTTGGATCGGCGGAAGAACTGAGTTGATTTGGATCAGAGGCAACCTCAACGCTCAAATTTATGCTGAGACGATTGTATCAGACGTCATCGTTCCTCTACAAGTGCAAATCGGTCCCTTATTTCAGTTAATGCATGATAATGCACGACCGCACACCGCAAGAGTTGTAAGACAGACTCTCGCCGCAGCTAACATCAATGTCCTGCCCTGGCCTGCTCAGTCGCCAGACTTGAACCCGATTGAGCATGCATGGGATATGCTACAGAGAAGAGCTCTGCCGAATATGGAGGGTATCCAGTCGCAAGAAGACCTTTTTTTGTTGTTGCAACGAACATGGGCGGCCATTCCACAGCGTGATTTGGATGAACTCATTTTGAGTATGCCAAACCGATGTTCTTGTGTTGTTAGTGTTCGCGGTAGAAATACGGATTATTAATTGTTTAAGTTACCCAATAAAATTTTAGAGAAAACTGTTATTTCAGTCTATTTTTCGAACTTTTGTGTTAGTGGTTCAAATGTCAAAAATCCCTTTATTAGGAAAATGGCAAATTTCTTTATTAATGCAAAGGTGACTTGGTTTATCGTTACTGTGACAAACGAAAACACTTTATTTGATGAATCCTTAAAGAAAATTTTAATTAATATCAATCAGGAGAAAAGTTATTGCAAAAATATATGTTGATCCCTAGACACTTTTGATGTGTGTATTATACAAAGGTGTCCGTTGAAATCTAATGACTGTAAATTAAATTACAAATTACGCCAAGAATTACCGTGTATGTCAATATTTTTAGTGCATTTGGGCCAATTTGAGCAATCTCCTTTGAAATAAATCCATGCAGTACAGTGACATACAGACAGACAAACGACAAAAAATCTAATTACTAAAGTATTCTTTTAGAAAAATATTCAAAGTACAGTTTTGACTATCCTACCATTTTATTTTATGTATAGATATATCGCAAGCATATATATATAAAAACGCGCTTACCAAATATATCACTCGTACCGTTGCCTGATACAATCTCCTACCCCGAATTATACTGCCATTCATATAAAGCGCCATTTATACGATGCAAGTTTCTTGCCTGTTGCATACAATTAAATCATAGCAATAAATGACTTAAAATGTATGGTTTAAACAGTACATAACATTCTGGATGTGGTATAAAACATTCTTATTTGCTTCATAACTTTCCTTAATGTAAACAGCGCATACAATAATTTCTTAAGCAATTCTTGTATCATTTGCAAATGCACTTACTGTACAGTCACACAGTAAGAGATGGTGTCTTAGCGTTGCTGCTTTTTTGACCCAAGAAATAATGAGAAACGTCGTAAAAAAGAATCCAATATACCCAGAAAGTTTGGAATTGTAAACATTATCAGTACCGGAACGCTGCCTATCTTTTTCCTATCCCCATGATCTGCGTCCTTCATTTTTTTCACTGGGCCCAGTGCGGATTAGTGAGTAGGAATCCTTTTTTTTTATGGAACAGGGAGATTGAGCCATGACTCGCCACGCGGGCCCAGTACTTGATTGGTGGATTGTATAATTTTTTTATTACATCTAGCCGAAGAGCTAGTTTGTTTTCTATTCACAGAGACCACAGCGTTTTAATCCCTAGGGACCAAAATTGCTTTTTCAAGAAAAAAAAAAGTAAGTAAAAATTCAAACGCGCGCAATATATTTGGCCTTCGTTCATCTGTTTATTAGGTACACAAATTCGAAATTATAAATAGTAATGTCTTCTTAGTGTAGTGAGAATGACATTATGCTAAAAATGTGATGCAATTTTTCATTTTTTTAATCTAATCTAGGATTTCTGATCGTTTTTTAAATTATTATTTTCTCCCTTAGTAAATAATCTCCTATTAATTTCTTTCCAACTGAGTGTTCCACGACACTCACGCATTTTTTTGTTTATCATTTCTTAGTTCCATATCCATCAACACCAAATTCCTGAGCAAATTGCTGTAGTGCAGCATTACCTTCATCACGATTCTTGTATTTCTCACTTTCAGTGTCCCATGAACACCCATGATTACGATATATTTCGATTAAATCAGCAGAACCGAATTTGAATACTTTTTGCCTCATAGTATCTTTATATATAAAACTCAAAGGTGACTGACATAGTGATCTATCAACGCACAGCCCAAACCACTGGACGGCTCAGTCTAAAATTTGGCATGCAGGTAGATGTTATGACATAGGCATCCGCTAAGAAAGGACTTTGATCAATTCTACCCCCAAGGGGATAAAATAGGGAATGAAAGTTTGTATGAAACTTTGTCAATTATAAACCGATCGGGCTGAGACTTTGCATGCAGGTATAAGAAGAATCATAGACGAATGTAATTATGTATAATACAAGCCCGAGAACAAAAACTGTAGTCTACACTTCAGCTCTACACCGAAGCGAAGCGAGGGCGGGCCGCTAGTTGTTAATAAACAAACCCCGGTCTAAAACTTTCAACTTTTCAAAAACGTGCAATTCTTGAAGCAACTGTCAAATAAATGGTATACGCACATAGAAGTCTGTGTTTAGATTTGTTAATACTCGAAAGGAATAATCTCCAAACAATAATTGTATTGGTGTTAACAAAAGACATTTATTAAAATTAAAATAAAAAACAGTTATGCATAATATAAGACAAACACAAAAACACACACAAACACACACTCACACACACATCTACACAATTACACATAAATAATAATTATTATTATTAATAATAAATGATTATTATTATTATTTGCAATTCTTTTTTGTCAAAACTGGCATTCAATAATTGTATGCAACCTTTTTAAAATGAGCGCGTGTTATCAGATGCTAAGAATTTATGAAAGTCAGTTAATGCGCCTCATTAATTGTATGCAATTATTGCTTTTGTATGTACACGAAAATTGCATCGTGTAAATGGCACTTAATTTACTCCACTACATAAAATAAAGCCTTTATTATAATTAAACGTTAAGTGGACTTACAAAAGACCCTTACCCGTAAAAACCACTTTTTAATACGATTCCTCAATTTACAACTGCGTCCTCAGCAACATTCCCATTTGCACAGATAAGGATTGTCTTTTCCTTATTAACCGTTAAATACAAATAAAATAGATATAAATGAAGTATATAACACTACACTATCTTAAACTCATTTGCAACATTAACGAGCTTAAATATGTCTCAATAAAGTTCTCTCTTAAATGACGTTATTGCAGAAAACTTAATGGTGTTAAATTAACATTAAAAGATAGACACCAGACCAAGCTTTGTTTTGTATATGTAAGCAATGTCGAGCTGTATAGGACATAATAAATACTAAGATTTTCATTATAGGAAATATGGCGATGATAATTCCAGAAAATCTAACTTTTTTTTATAGGCAAGTAGGCAAATGACTCTACCCCACCTGATGTTAAGTGGTGTTGAGTTGCAACGCGAAGATAGCTGGTACAGCAGTAATAAAATTCACACCAACCATCCTCACCTTGCCGGCCCGCGAAAATGCTTCTTCACACCTCTCTTACAGGTGTGAAATAATAGAGGGAGAAAAAAGCAGCCCTTGCTGAGTTTCTTGCCGATTCTTCTCAGTACAAGGTCTCCCGCCGCGCCGTAGATTTGCGAACCGATGGCGTAGCTTTCGACTTTCACATGTGCTTGTAAAAGCCTAAAATGAATAAATGAATATTGATATTGTTTTTTTTTCCGTGATTCGGAAGGCACGTTAAGCCGTTGTACCCGGCTACATCTGCAGTCGTTAGCACCCACCAATCCGCACTGGGTCCACGTGATGGGTCATGGCCCAATCTTCCTACTCCCTCCATAGAGAAGGCCTATAACCCAGCAGTAGCGACATTAAAAGGCTGATGATGATGTGATACATAATTTCTAGAAGCATCATATGTATTCTGAGGAGGGGTCCTAATAGGGGTACTATCTGCGATGGGAAGTGAACATTTTTCTTAAGCTCCCAGTCTACCGTAAGAAATTTGTAGTAATGTTAACAGATAATAAAAAGAATTTCCACCAATAACCTCCTATCGCATCTCCATAGACTATAAACAGCCAGTAATTTAAAAATAAAACGACTCATTACGTCGGACCAAGGCGTCGAGTGTCAACAGCCTAATGGCTTTCCCTTGTAAAATCGATTATATGCGTCGTAAGAATCGCCACTTCTGCTGATAACGGAACGTGTAACTGTTGAAAAAAAGGTTGCATTGTGACTAGTAACTTCGATTTCGCTCGCATGTTGTTCGGAGTTTATTTTAAGATCGTTTGTAAAGGTCATGGAATGCGATGTGGCTATTGATAGACCTACTTTAAACTGATTCTCATTTTATAAAACTTTCTCTTAATTCAAGGATGTAATATCAAAAGGTCGTACTATCACTTTATTGTATGTTATTTAATCATTAAACAAAAAACTTACTACTTTACAGTTTTGAATGCTATTGTTTACTGTGAAAAAACACAACGCCCTCCAATGTCGCTACATTGGTGTCGATTCTGGAATTATTCTCTAAACCTAAAATTAAATTTCACAACAGTACATCCTTGTCATTCTCTACACAGAATGTAAAGGAGAGACTGGTGTTGAATTTAGTTTAAAGTTTAGAGAATCATGTCAGAATCGACACCAATTTTGAGATAAACATACCCTCAATAATCAACAATAGCCGCTAATTTTGTCTATGGCCAATGTAAGCTCTATGGTACGTCAAGAATAAAATTGGCGCCAAAGATTGTTACATCACGCGGCTGTCAACCGAGTTGACACCAATGACAATGGCCATAGATAATATTAAAAACCAACAACCGCAGCTTATGGATGTTGTCTATGTAAATAACTTGCCGGTCGCAATGTCCAAGTAGGCTGTTGATGTCGAGTGTTTATAAAATATCGTAGTCGAATTCGTGGGATCGTTTCATGATATAGTAGGAAGGTACAGTCACATTCTTTGATTTGGGACCTGCGTATGGTTGAACATCAGACAGCAAAAAGACAAGACATTATTTTGACCAAAGACGTTGCTATGACAGCGTAATAGGTATGTACTGCTCGATTTGCGCGCCAACCGTTCGAACCCCAGGTGCGAACAGACATTTCCAATATATGCCTATCAATCGAATTACTATTTCTCTATATCTGAATATTTATTTGATATCGTTCACAAAAAATACTTTTCAATAATGGAAATATTTTTTTAATTTATTTCTGAAAAATAAATTAATTATTTCAATAAAAAGCATGCCTTGAGCAAGGAAGTTCATACATGTTCAGGAATATCAATTAATTAAAAAAGATTTGTATTCACAACGATTTAAAGTTGTATTATTCTGGAGAGTTCGACTTTATTGCAATGATTACTATAAAGTCAAACCACATTCCGAGGAAATGAGTCCCATAGATAGATAGATAAAACTTTATTCACACCAACATGCACACATACAAAATCAACAAGACAAATTTTACAATTATATAAATTCTTTAAAACATTATTTATCTATACTATGGTATTTTCGTGTGCAACAGCGATGCGAATGGGCGAAAACTCAGCGAAACATTTACTCAGAGAGTAAACCGATTTTCAGTTCTGATACATAGAATCAGAATCAGAAATTTTATTGCATTTCATGTGGTAAATGAGGTCTAACATTATTATATTGTACAAACACATGAGTCCTGTTAGGACATAACAATATTGAGCTTATAGCTAAAATTAAATTTATGTCAACATTATAAGTGGTAGTATATTAACAATTATCAAATAAATATCAAGTCAATTTTAACAATAATAATTAAGAATAATAATAAGAATAATAATAATAATAATAATAAGCATGTCAAGGTGTCTTTAATATTTGAAATTATTTAATAGTCCTATAGTATTATAGCTGGTTTAGGCAGATAAATTAGGCACGGCACTTACTAAATGAAATATTTATTGCAGTACAAGATACACAGCTTTATATATTTAATTATTCGCGTATGGTATTCAAGCACTGGGACAATGTTTACATCTGTGATTGCGCACGGTACACTTTAGCATACGTCCTATGTAAATAGTCACGGAAATTTTTGTACTGGCGGATCGAATTTTTGAGCGTGCATTCGCCGCCGTAATCGTCTTAGCACTCCCGAGCGCGGCCGTCTGCTGTGTGTTGCTGGCGGCGGCGGCGCTGGCTCCCCCCGCGCCCGCGCACCTCCTCTGTGAATGTAGTTACGAACAATAGACGGCCGCGTACACCCATGCGCTGAAGTTCGGTTTTCTTGTTAACCGACTTTGCGAAATGATGGTGAGTTTCGACCGCTACATCACTCCCCCACCGAGACCGTGGCTTGCTACGGGCGATAGTAATCAGGAAAGTGAACTGTGCGGCCACTTCTGGTTCTCTTGGCTGCTCCTGAATATGAAGTATTTGGGGAAGTGTGAACTTTCTGGGCCTCATCTTTGCTGACGGTGATGTGTGCTGGCTTCAGCCTATCTATCGACACAGTAGGGTGCGCGCCATGTAAGTCTAGCTTGAAAGACTTCTCTCCTCTCTCCAATACTTTGTAAGGCCCTGCGTATGGAGGCTGCAGGGACTTCTTTGGAGCACCTTGGCGCAGGAACACGTAGTCGGCATGATACAGGTCTTTCGGTATGTAGAATGGTTTGTTTGAATGCCAGTGTACGGGTGTTGGATTCAGGTTCGTCATGTGTCGCCTCAGTCGGTTGGTGAACTCGCTGCTGTCACATGGAGCTTCTCTGGAAGGCACGAAGAACTCACCAGGTAAGCGTAAGGCCTCCCCATAGACCAACTCTGCTGCTGATGCTCTAATGTCTTCTTTCCATGCAGTGCGTATACCAAGTAAGACCAGTGGGAGCACCTCGGTCCAGTTGATAGTATTGTGACACATAATGGCAGCTTTTAACTGGCGATGTAAACGTTCAACCATACCATTGCACGTGGGGTGATACGAAGTTGTCGGACGATGCTCGGCGCCTAGTATTTTGACCAGATTCTTGAACAGCTCTGATTCAAACTGCCTGCCCCGATCTGTGGTTATTTTGTGGGGACAGCCAAAACGGGCTACCCAGCCCCCAATGAAGGCTCTTGCGCAGGTTTCCGCAGTTATGTCCGGTAGAGGGTACGCCTCAGGCCAGCGCGTGAATCTATCGATGGCAGTGAGGCAATACCTGTAACCAGAAGAAATGGTTAGCGGCCCTACTATGTCCATATGGACATGGGAAAAACGTTGAGTCGGGCTGGAAAAGGATGAGGTAGGAGAGGTAGTATGGCGAAAGGTTTTGCAGCGTTGGCAATCTGCGCATTCCCTAGACCATTTGCAGCAATCTTTCTTTATTCCAGGCCACACAAATCTTTGTGTCATATTATGCAGAGAATCAAAAATCGAACGCCTGAAGGACGCAGGTACGTATGGCCTTGATCTTCCTTGCGACGTATCACAATATATTTTGATGTCTGTGTCTGCACACGGGATTAGCTCCAGGGTAAGTGAAGAACCTTTTTGTAATAACTCTTGCAGTTCAGGATCTGAGTCTTGAGCTCGTGCAAGCGCTTCATAGTCTAAAAGGTTGATTGATTCTACTCTTGAAAGTGCGTCTGCCACCACGTTTTCAGCTCCCGTGATGTAACGAATATCGGTGCTAAACTGAGATATATAATCGAGGTAGCGAAATTGTCTTGGAGAACATTTATCTCTTCCTGTTGAAAACGCGAACGTAAGAGGCTTATGGTCAGTAAAAATGATAAATGCTCTGGCCTCGACCATATGACGAAAATGCCGGACAGCTTCATAGATTGCCAACAATTCTCTATCGTAGGGGCTGTATTTTCTTTGTGATGTTTTGAGCTTCCTAGAAAAGAACGATAGTGGTTGCCAAGAGTCGTTTACACGCTGTTGAAGTACTGCCCCTATAGCCGTATCTGATGCGTCTGTGTGGATTGCCAGTTCTGCGTTGAACTTCGGGTGAGCAAGCATTGCGGCTTGTGATAGTGCTGACTTACAGGAGTTGAATGCTTCCATCATCTCTGGGGTCATGTCAATGGCATGAGATCCTTTCTTTTTTGGTCCAGATAACGCGGCGTTCAGTGGAGCCTGCAGAGAAGAAGCCATTGGTATAAATCTTCTGTAAAAATTTACCATTCCTAGGAATCTCCTTAGTTCTTTCACATTCTTCGGAACAGGAAACTGCATCACTGCCTCTACCTTACTGCTCGGGGGTTGGAGGCCCTCAGCGGAGACTTCGTGTCCTAGAAAAGTCAGTTTAGATACGCCAAACTCACATTTGGATGAATTTATGAGCATGCCGTAGTCACTGAGTCGTTGAAATACCTTTTGTAGATGGCGCTGGTGTTCCGTCTCATTTCTAGAGTAGACTAAAATGTCATCAATATACCCGTACACGAAATCAAGCCCCTTCAGCACTTCGTCTAAAAATCTCTGAAAAGTCTGAGCTGCATTCCGAAGACCAAACGTCATATATGGAAATTCGTATAACCCAAAGGGTGTCGTGATCGCCGTCTTCGGAATGTCCTGGCTAAATACGGGGATTTGATTATACGCTTTAAAAAAATCAAGCTTGGAGAAGATTCTACTTCCTTCTAGAAGATGACTAAAATCTTGTATGTGCCGTATCGGGTATTTGTCTGGAATAGTACGAGCATTTAAAGCGCGGTAATCTCCACAGGGTCTCCAACCATTATCCTTCTTTGGTGCTAAATGCAGTGGAGAAGACCACGGGCTTTCCGATCTCCTTGCTGTGCCATTGCTGACCATGTCTTCAAATTCCTTTTGTGCTACCTTCAGGCGATCAGGTGGGAGTCGTCGTGGGCGACTAGAAACAGGTGGGCCTGGCGTCGTGCGTATATAATGAACTGTACTATGTCTGGGCTCTTTCAGTGTTCCTGCAGGACGAGTAATGTCTGGGTACTCACGTAGCAGCTTATGGTATATTGTATCTCCAGCCACTGCCTTCACTGATGAAACGACTTCTGTGGTGTTTTCTGACGGCAGTGTGACGGACAGGTTCGTGACTCCGTCGACTAGTCGTTGGTTCCTGCAATCCACCATAAGATTATAAAAAGAGAGAAAATCGACTCCAATTATGGGCTTTGATACTTCTGCCACTACAAATCTCCAGTTAAAAACTCGTCTCAGTCCAAAGTTAACATTAAGATGCACCCAACCAAATGTAGGAATGACTGTACTATTTGCAGCAAACAATTTATACTCTGTCTTGACGCGGCGGTCACGAAGTAATTTTCGAGGGTACACACACAAATCAGAGCCGGTATCTATCAAAAATTTAATTTTTGTGCTGCGATCCACTACGAAAAGGCGGCCCTTTGTTGCCTGGCAGTCGTTGGCCGCTACTTCCGGCTGCCCCTGAAGTTTTCCGACGTTGAAGCTTCGAACTTGCATGGCTTCGTGCATTTTGTTGATCGGTTGCCGAATCTGTGATGATACCAACAGATATTAGGGTCTCGAGAACTAGATCTAGACTTGTGGCGCTGATGGTAGTACCTGTTCCTCGATTTTGATCTTGATCTACGTTGATTTGAATGACCAGACTGAATACTGTTTACTTGACATTTCAGCGATGCCAGTTCGCGGGTTAGTTCACTCATAGCTCTAGAAAGTTCTACTATTGTGTTCGTATTAATCGAATTACTAGTAATAATTTGTTGTTGATCTACTATCGAAACTTGTGGGGATGGGGGTACAATCTCATAAACTTTGTCCGCTAACTCCGCCAATTCCTCTAATGGCGTAGCTTTTTGCGTTGCTACTACTGTTCTAATGTTAGTAGGTAACCTATCAGTCCATAAAGTTTGTAGAAACTTATCTGTCACAGACGATCCAGCCAACGATTGAAGATCCCTCAGGAACTGTGACGGCTTACGATCTCCCATTTCTTCGTGATTCACAAGTTGTAAGACCTTTTTTTCTTGCGAAGCTGACAACCGATTAATTAATTCTGTTTTCAATTTTGTGTAACGGTTTTCCGCCGGCGGGTTGCTTATAATATCTTTCACCTCCTTAGCGTACTGCTGATCCAGTGCCCAGCAAATATGGCTGTATTTTGTAGCTTCTGACGTTATTCCAGCTAACGAAAATTGACTTTCCATAAGTGCGAACCAAAGCGCTGGCTCCTCCGGCCAAAATGGTGGCGCTTTTATTCCTACCTTACAAGTTTCGGCGGTGCCTGAGGGCTCTTTAACTCCATCCATTTTTGAATATCGACTCCGTTATGTTCGTTGCAGAAGGTTGCCTTCGTCGGGGTCACCAATATATAGCTGGTTTAGGCAGATAAATTAGGCACGGCACTTACTAAATGAAATATTTATTGCAGTACAAGATACACAGCTTTATATATTTAATTATTCGCGTATGGTATTCAAGCACTGGGACAATGTTTACATCTGTGATTGCGCACGGTACACTTTAGCATACGTCCTATGTAAATAGTCACGGAAATTTTTGTACTGGCGGATCGAATTTTTGAGCGTGCATTCGCCGCCGTAATCGTCTTAGCACTCCCGAGCGCGGCCGTCTGCTGTGTGTTGCTGGCGGCGGCGGCGCTGGCTCCCCCCGCGCCCGCGCACCTCCTCTGTGAATGTAGTTACGAACAATAGACGGCCGCGTACACCCATGCGCTGAAGTTCGGTTTTCTTGTTAACCGACTTTGCGAAATGATGGTGAGTTTCGACCGCTACAGTATTCACATAATTTATAAAAACATTTATTAACAAGGTAATCATTTAAGGTTGTAACAAACTTATTGTATTCGTCTATCTGTCTAATATGCTTTGGTAACTCGTTGTACAGTTTAATCGCCATGGAATACGGCCCTGATCCAACTATTGATAGCGTAGTTTTTGGTACTACAAATTTATATCTACTTCTAAGTTGTGTTGATCCAGAATAATTATCTTTACGATTTACAAAAATATTTTGGTTCCTTTTTACTAGCTTACATGCTTCCAGGATATATAAAGATGTTAAAGTTAGTATTTTATATTTTATGAAAAATGGTCTACAGCTTTCCATTGTATCTATATTGGCCATGATTCTTATACATTTTTTTTGTAGCGTAAGTAATTTAGGAGTATCCGAACTGTTTCCCCAAATAGGTATGCCATATCGCAACCATGATTGTGCGTATGCGAGATAAGCTATTCTGGCAGTGTGTGTATCAGTTGATCTTTTTAACTCATTTAGTGCATAGATGAATCTGGATAGTTTATTTGATATATATTCAATATGACTTTTCCAGTTAAAGTTGCAGTCTATATTAACTCCTAATTATTTAAAATTGTTTACATGCTCTATCTTTTTACCCCGTGTCGTGAAGTTTATTTTAAGAGGTTTCTTTTGATATGGTTGAAATACCAATATTTTAGTTTTTTCAAAATTTATATTAAGGTTGTGGTCATTTAGCCAAAGAAGTAATTTTGTAAAGATTATGTCTAATTTATGGTTAAGGATTCTATCGTCAGATACAGGAAATATAAACGACATATCGTCAGCAAACAATATACTGTCCTCATCAAAAATGCTAGGTAAGTCGTTGATATACAAAAGGAATAGCAAGCATCCAATGACGCTACCCTGTGGTATAGACTTCGTCACAGCTGTTTCGTCGGATCGAACATTTTTTATTTGATTGCTGTTACAACATTTGTGCTGAACTTCAACACATTGTACCCGGTTCTTAAAATACGAGACAAGCCATTCGTGTGCTGCGCCCCTTATTCCTAAGTCATATAACTTTTTTAATAATATTTTTGGCAAAACCCTATCGTATGCTTTACTTAAATCTAATAGCAAACCTACAGCATATTGTTTTTTATTAATAATTTCCAGAGCCTTTTGTACATATTTGAAAACTGCTATAGTTGTAGAGCGTTTTTTTCTGAATCCATTTTGGCTTTCATGGAAAATATTATATTTTTCACAAAAGGAATACAAACGAGTAGTCATGGCGGATTCAAACACTTTTGAAAAAGTTGGCAGCAAAGCTATGGGTCGATAGTTACTTTCTAATGTGGTATCATAGATGAAGTCTCGCATTTAAATGTCAGATTAAAATTCAAAACTACACATTCATTGGATATATTATTATTATGGTACATTCACATAAAAAAATATTATTAGATAAATTAATAAGAGCGAAAATATTAGTTTCGGTGAAAATGAAATAAAAGCACAAGTGACATATCATAGCACTTGGCTGTACCGAAGACCCAACATATTTAACTCCGAAGTAAGGTAGGAGGAACGTGATAGAAAATCATAACAAAATTATAGGAAATGTAGCGTTGACTATTAATATTATATTTTCATTTTTTTAACATTTAACTGCCAGATATTTCAATCTAAAGAAAAGTGTACGAGAAAAAAATCCACGCAGACCAGGTAGCAGACGGGACTCGAACCCACACCCTTCGTTATCCGGGCGAATGCACTGACTATTACGCAACCGCGGCCCTATATATTAATTAATAACATTACATCATGTGCTGGATGACAACTAACTGGAAAAAAGCTTAAGATTTATTAAAAATACAAAATTGACTATAGCTAGGTATAATTTTCCATTTATATCCGTCGCGGTTTTGTGTTTAGTTACCACGTTCGTAAAGTTATATCGGCAGTGGGTCAGTGAGGCGGGAACAGAACTATTTTCTGCACACGGAAGCTGTCGCCATGCTCGGAGAAGTTTCGCAGAACAAGTCAAAACAACATGCCGGTGAATGGACAGACAACACGCGAACGCGAGTAAAACATTAACAGGAATACACTGAATTGCAACCAGACATATAGTTTTTAAATGGTTTATAGAAACACTAGTGGCGCGCCCTCGCTTCGCTTCGGGGTAGAATTGATCAAAATCGTTTCTTAGCGGATGCCTACGTCATAACATCTACCCGCATGCCAAATTTCAGTCCGATCCGTCCAGTGGTTTGGGCTGTGCGTTGATAGATCACTATGTCAGTCACTCACCTTTGAGTTTTATATATATACATAGATTACGAAAAGTGCGAATGAAAAAGATTAGGTTTTGCGTTGCGCTCAGCACCATGCTGTATGCTGCGACAAAATCTTTCTCGATAGTATAGTATTCGCCGTTGTCCACAGATTCAATCCACCAGTGAAGCGTGTGGATTGAAGCATGGTGCGGGGCGCGTGCGGCTCGCGGGCGGCGGCGCGGGCGACGCGGGCGGCGCGTGCGATGTGAACCATGCGGGGATGCCGGCACCGGCCGGACACTACACGCCTGCTGGCGCTCACGCTGCTCTGCCTAGGGTAAGTCAACAATACCCTTCGTTATTGTCATGTTCTTACTCATCTATTTAAAAAAAGAGGTTTGAACTCACCCAGCCTCTCTAGCATGACCACCGAAACGGGATATGATAAAGCGATATCTCGGCATTAACTGTTAGACTACAGTGGAGTTTGACAGTAGTTTGACAGTTTCGGTGGTCATGCTAGAGGGGCTGAGCTTAGTCTAAACTACCTTTTTCGTCCTGCAAAGTATCTTTGTCTGCAAATGGCACGAGAAGCATCTGGATTGAAGATGCGTGCACCAATTCCCGTCACAGATAAAAAATTATGTGAACATTTTTGGGTTACGGATTGAATTGCAGTAATTTTTTGTTCATTGCATTAAGTAAGTTGGGAGTATTGAAGTTACATTACGCAATTAGTTTCGTAGATAGACAAATAGATATTCGAAAGATTCGACAAAACGCATCAAGCATCAGCATATTAATTGTGCAGAGTACACAGACCTTATACAACACAAATACAAAGACTTGAAGAAGCAATACTGGACTGTCTACCAAAGTCGCTTAGTGCAATGTAATCGAATTTAGTTTGTGTAGCATGACTTAAAAAACTCTTATCATATGATAGCGAGGTTAAGTTTGATTCAGAATGTTGAAATAATAATATAATTACTATAATTGTAAGTATACGACCTCCGTGGCCGAGTGGTTTGTACGCCGGGTTTCATGGTGTCGCCGACTCGAGAGGTCCCGGGTTCGAATCCCGGTGGGGGCAGATGTTTGTGTGATGAATACGAGCATTTGTACTCCAGTCATGGATGTTTAATATGTATTTCTATATAAATATACTTATATATGTACAGTTTATGTATTCTATCCGTTACCCTAGCATTCCATAACACAAGCCTTACAGTGCTTACTTTGGGGCTAGGCTAATTGGTGTGAGTGTTGGAAATATTTAAATATTTATTTATTTATTATTATTTATTTATTATTTTAAAATATACTCTAATATCTTAATATGCAAATATGAAAATATCCGTCATCAGGAATGGCGATGGCGTAGCGTTTGACTTTCACAAGAGCTTGTTACAGCCTAGACTGAATAAATGAGTTTGAGTTTTTGAGTTTGAGGAATTCTCAGAAAAACGTACTCATATAATTTGGAATCGCCATAATTCAACCCGAAAATACCACATCAAACTAAAACTCATAGCTTGCTATGATAAATTTACAAGCTCGCTTATTGACATAATAAGATACTTATTGCCTTTATATTAATACCATATCTAAAAGCTCATTCAAAATTCGTTTTATACGACATTATGCTATTATGGTCGATTTATATAATAACTATTATGAATAAATATTTCCAAATCCTACTTCTTACTGATATGGTTTATAATATAGGTGAAACAAACAAACAATGTGTGTTGTATGTTTGTTACTCAATCACATCGACTGAACGGATTTGGATGAAATTTTACACACAGACAGTTTATAACCTGGAGAGAGACAGAGACACTTTTACATTGGAAAAAGTTAGATCTCTGAGAGATTATCAAAAAACTAAAGTTAATGCGGACGAACTAACGGGCCTATACTATACATGAAACATCATCATATGTCATCTATAGAAGGAGTCGAGACAACGTAAATGAAATTTAAATCTAAAGAAAATATAACTAGAAAAAATGCCACGCGGACCAGGCAGCAGACGGGACTCGAACCCGCACCCTTCGCAATCCGGGCGAATGCACTGAATTTCTAGTTATATTTTCTTTAGATTTAAACATCAAGCAGTTACATGCTTTTAAATAATAAAAAATGTTAATGAAATTGTTTATTTCGTAAGAAAAAGTTTGTTAAAGTCGCTACTGAATAATTTTTAAATGAAAGCGTATTTTGTTCATTCAAAGCTAATGTGAACACAGCTTTTTAAACCAAATTTTATACTTTGAGAAGTAGTCTTGATTGTAAAATTTCCGATGGTTATGTGGAATTAATAATCTGATTTTTTTTTTCTCCTTTACTTAACAGATGTTTGGTTTGATTTTACTTATCAAACCAGAGTAATCCTAAGTAAGGCTTTTTGTGTTTTTTTAGTTGATTTTTGTTCAAGATACAATTTGTTAATTCGTCTTAAAATTGGATATTTTGCATGCATGCTTTTCCTAAGGTTTTTTTTAATATTTCCAGCACACACCAATTAGGGCTACCGTTTTCTGCCTCACCAGATGGCGCCACTATTGAGTGAGGTCCTAAATTGTAACTTTTAAAGTTTATTAATGCGCACATGAAATCAAAGGTTACATTTAGATCGTATTTTAACACAAAAGAACCATATCCTTAACATAATAGGCCATGCCACAGTGACGCGCAGTTCCGTTTTATTCGGAAAAAATGGGAACATAATCATTTTTCTAAGCTCAAATTTTTAATAACTGACATTCATTGCCACATAACTCATATTTGCCATAATTAAGCCGAATTGTTACCAATTATTCACAACATTATTTTAATTAGAAATAAACCCGCGTAGTCAACCAACAAGCAATAACATTTGACATTTCGGAGATCTCACGCTACACTAGCGCCTCTAGCGGCGGATTCATACGCGATAGCCCTCATTAGCCTAGCCCCAAAGTAAGCACTGTAAGACTTGTGTTATGGGATGCTAGGATAACGGAGAGAATACATATACTGTACGTATATAAGTAATTTTATATATAAATACATATTAAACATCTATGACTGGAGTACAAATACTCGTATTCATCACACAAACATCTGCCCCCACCGGAATTCGGGACCTCTCGAGTCAGTGACACCATGAAACCCGGCGTAGAAACCACTCGACCACGGAGGTCGTCATTTATATGCGCAGTACGTCTTTAACTTCCATTTTCTTTTATTCTTTTACAGATGCAAATTTATTATCTTGCTCTTTTATCAATATCTCGATTTCTTATGCCTTCTCCCTTTTCTCCATCAAAAGTAGAATTAAAAATCAATATAAGTTGAGCTGGCATTGAACAAAACTTGGGTATAAGTCAATTATTATTAATAATATGATTTTGTTTATTGCTTCATAACAGAATTAAACCCGCACCCCGTATTCGAAAAAAATGGATCAGCGCTTATTAGCAAAAAAATAACCAATGGGTTCTATAATTTCGCATAAGAAACGAGCATTATATAAATAAGCCTAAAATGTCCATTGATGGAACCCGTTTATAATGGCGGATTTAAAAAAATGGTATAACATCGAAAAAGGAAGCAAAGCATAAGCAAGCATAATGCCAGCACCCTATAATTACAGGCAGCCCACTCGACGATCGATCGACAATATAAATAAAGGAGTAAAAAAAACAGCAAACATCAGATCTTTTTGATCGCAACCTATTTGGGTTCACTGTGGCATTTGAAAATAGAACATTTGTTTTTTTCTCTTCGTCGTTTTTATTTGATAGACAAACATTTAAATTGTAATGTATAAAATAATGCCTTTGGAGTGACGTAATAATTTAAGTCCCTTTTTAAATTAAAATTGTTGTAATGGCAGTGGGTATTGTAACGCCTGCAGCGTTACCATCCTTCTTTCTTTAAACTACGGTTAGCAGCTTTATTTATGAATATTATACAAGTTTGAATAGAGTTGACAATTAATATAAAAGAATACAATCTTGTGTCTGCGGCCTAGTTGACTAACCGCCTACGAAACGATTGTGAATCAATTGCGAATATGAAGTTACGCATTTTTTAGGGTTCCGTAGCCAAATGGCAAAAAACGGAACCCTTATGGATTCGTCATGTATGTCTGTCTGTCTGTCTGTATGTCACAACTACTTTTTTCCGAAACTATAAGAACTAATCATTAAAATTGGTAAGTAGATGTATTCTGTGAACCGCGTTAAGATTTTCACACAAAAATAGAAAAAAAAACAATAAATTTTTGGGGTTCCCCATACTTAGAACTGAAACTCAAAAATGTTTTTTTCATCAAACCCATATGTGTGGGTAATCTATGGATAATAGTTCAAAAATGATATGAAGGTTTCTAATATCTTTTTTAGGGTTCCGTATCTCAAAAGGAAAAATGAAATCCTTATAGGATCACTTTGTTGTCCGTTCGTCCGTCTGTCAAGACCGTATTTCTCAGGAACGCGTGGAGGTATCAAACTGAAATTCATATCTAATACTCAGGTCTACTGTCCCTTGGAGCTGTGAAAAAAATCAAAGTTCTCAGCCAAAGCAATCAAAACCTACAGGGTACTTCCCGTGAACTTAGAGTCTTGAAATTCGGTACGAAGTTACGTCTTATAGTAAAGATAAAGGAAAAATTGCGAAAACCGTAAACTTTTAGGTACATCATTTAATAGAAAATATTTTTGAAAATATTAAAGTTACTACCTCTTTTCTCATGAATGCGTTGAGGTATTAAATTGAAATTCATATCAAATACTCAGGTCTATAATACCTTTAAGCTGTAACAAAATCAAACTTTTATGTCAAATTAGTGAACTTTTATTTATATACCTACAGGTTTGTACGGAACCCTCGGTGCGCGAGTCCGACTCGGTTTTTTTCTTAACTGAATAATTTGCGCGATAGACACTTTCAAAGTAGTAAAATGTGTCCCCCCCCCCCTCCCTGTAACTTCTAAAATAAGAGAATGATAAAACTAAAAAAATATATGATATACATTACCATTAAACTGCCACCGAAAATTGGTATGAACGAAATCTAGTAAATAGTATTTTTTAATACGTCATAAATCGCAAACCGCAATTAACTTTCATTCATTCAACTCAAATATAAAAGTATAAAAAAACATTTAATTTCATAAATATAAACCTTATGCATAAACCGTGAACCACTATTTTCTAACCCTAAGAAGAACTTTTATATTATGTTATTTGCTGCTACGGAACCCTTCATGGGCGAGGCCGCCTCGCACTTGGCCGCTTTTTTTAAAAAGCAATTGAAGAAAGGAACATACATTAATACAAGAAGCAGCATTGTATTTCATTGTGATCGCTCCTGTCTTCTGAAGTTACGCTGTCCAAGGCTCTTCTTACCCTTACAGTATACATCGCTTTTAGCGATAAGACCGCCCATTGAATCACTATGTTTAAACATAATATATTTACCCCATCTAAGTACTGTACTGTGGTGTTTTCAATAAAGAATTGTGTATTGTATTGTATTGTATTTATGTATAATTACTGTGGTTTTATTCTCACATATAAACGCATTATAAAATTGAACTTCTATTCACATCGGAATCAGAATGACGAAGACTATGATGGTGTCTATATTTTTGCACTATAGAGAAGTATTGAAATACGATAATGTTGAAACACTCTGTCGTATTGAGAGCATTAATAAGAATCTGCTGTACACAAATGATACATAAAATTGTAAAGTATGGAGCAGCATAGCAACAATAGTGGATAGTTAGGGCGCGTCCGTCCACAAAATGCACGCAGACTATAGCTACGCGCGGCCGTCAATAAGATTTGATTGAATTATATGAGACCGTGGCGACACCGTGGCGAGAGCAAGACACACAATTGTTTATTTATACAATTGTTTGCAAAATAAAATATAATATATTTGTAGGGGCCGTTACTGGGACCCTAACCACTGTCAATAATAATATGTCAATTAGTCACGGGACGATTTGTCAGGAGATAATTATTAAAATACGTCAATATGATGTGAATGCCTTTATTGCACTGTCATATAATGTTAAATATTGTTCTTATACCAATTAGTGGGTCAACTGTGTCAGCAGTTTAGAGTGCATCGACTCGGAATGCAAACTTAATAAAATATAATTAAAATGGCTTGTACGTTATTGTACATATTTGGTAATTTGGCAATGTTAGTACACTTTTTAAAATAATATTTTCATATGGTTAGGTGACAGAGAGATACACAGACTTTAGCGAATATCCATTTAAATTAGATCGCCAATGAAAGTACCTAACGTCTACTAATAAAAGACCGCAGTAGTGGATTTTTTGGCCCGCGCACGTTTTACCCCTTCCTTTTATCTGGGGTCCATAAGGAGAGGCGTGAAGCATTTCTTCAGGCCGGCAAGGTGAGGATGGTTGGTGTGGCAGCTTGTAACTGCTGCACCAGCTATCTTCGCGTCTGAGCTTTGTCACCACTTAACATGCACACATAACACAGGTGGGGTAGAGTAATTTTCCTACCTAAAGCTTTAAGTTTTAAAAACATAATAACAGAATTTTTCGTCTTAAAGGTTGTACATACTGTGCTCGTATAAAATATAAACAGATTTATAGAAAATATTTATACAATTCTCTCTTAATTAATCGACACGGCCCGGACTCGCCACGGTCTAACATAAAACTCATCCCTAACACGCAACCCGCGTGAAACGTCCATTAACAAACGCCAACGGACATCACTCGGCTCGATTTCCAAACGCAATCTGACGTCTAACCCATCATTACTGCCAATCCTTCCGACCATAAATGGGACGATACTGTGAAATCACCTTAACTCATCATTTCCCAACCAATCTTCAACTTTATGGATTTAGTATAAACTCCAAATTGGCTCGTCCCGCTCATCTTTCATGACAGCTGATCATTTCGGATTTGAACTCAACAACCACGCCCGTCGAGACAGTTAACCTGAACGCAAAAGCGATCACTCACGCGTTTGCGTTTGCGTCGCTAACGATTGTGTTCGCAATGCTCACGATAACCTGTAGATTTCCGCAAAGGGCTGCTAATATATTTCCTGCTCATTTTGATTTAACACAGGGATCCTTATTCGTTAGGAAATGAAGTATTATTTTCATAGCTAGCGTACCTGTTTTTTTTTTCAACATTCACACCAATTATCCTAGCCCCAAAGTAAGCACTGTAAGGCTTGTGTTATGGGATACTAGGGTAACGGATAGAATACATATACAGTACATATATAAGTATATTTATATAGAAATACATATTAAACATCGATGACTGGAGTACAAATGCTCGTATTCATCACACAAACATCTGCCCCCACCCGGATTCGAACCTGGGACCTCTCGAGTCGGCGACACCATGAAACCCGGCGAACAAACCACTCGGCCACGGAGGTCGTCTAATAACACTGAAGTGATAACACACAATAACACTGAAGAACTGTTTCTTTAATAACACTGAAGAGCTCGAGATAATATTTTATTGGGGTCGCTTGGGGACTTTGAATAACGTGGCATGTAACAAGGTAAAACTGGTATATTGGTAACAATGTGAACAGTTGTCAAACAGCAACGTGGTGTTAAATATATAAAGTCTGAACGTAGTTGGGCCCCGTGCGGAGTTGTGCGTAAAACTTACATTCGACGTAACACTAGCGCTGAACAAAATGCTGGGGACATAGATGCGTATGGGTACGACTGGAGAGCCAATCGACGCAACGCACGCCCCCCGCGCACCGCGTTTCCCCCCCAACACATTAATTTTTACTTTGCGCAATAACGGTCAGCGCTAGAGTTTCGTGCCGCGACTTGTAAGAAAGTGTGCCCGCGGCCACAGCCGCTCGTCTCCTTGGTGGTGATCTCTCCTCCCGCACGTCTTCTCTCGTGCGTAAGGGTGCGGCCAGAGTGCACTCAGATTCAGATTCAGATTCAGATTCCGAAAACAAGCGCGAGAAATAAACAGTGTAGTCGAAGGGTACGGCCAGAGTGCACTCCTGATTCAGATTCAGACTCAGAAAACAAAGCGCGAGAAAAAGCAGGCAACCTGCTTAGACTACACTGTTTATTTCTCGCGCTTGTTTTCAGAATCTGAATCTGAATCTGAATCTGAGTGCACTCTGGCCGCACCCTAAGACTAGTCGGCGACAGTTCCCTCACCACGACATTTGCAGATCGCCGAAAATTATCACCACTGTGCCTTTGAGCGATTTTATGCGTTCATAGTGCCAAATGTTAGTGGTTTAGCAGCCAAACATTGAATGGTATTGTTTTGCGTGTGTAATCCGGTGTCTATCATTTTTCTTTTCCTTTTGAATAATATATGAGATGATAACATACGTGTAGATCCTTTGTATCTGTCTTATATGAACGAATCTTAAAAGCCCGATTAAAAACCTTATATACAGGGTGGCCGGGGAGTTGACGTTGAAGCGCAATGATAAGGAGTATCCAAATCACCCCCATGTATGTTCTACGATTTTGCGTAGTTTTCGAGTTATAATTTTTTAATGTTTTTTTTCGTAATTTTCACCTAACATCAGTTTTCTATTTTTTCTCATTCTGTTGGACGTTTCTGGTTCAGTTTTTTTGAGATAACTGACTAACATAGCCTAGCAGCCTAAAACTTATGGTTTATCTAGGCATTGCAGAATTCACTTAGAATTTGTTCGAAAGTTCAAAATTACGATTTGAGCTCAGTACACACAAATTTTCAAAGTATAATGTAAATGGGGGGATTTGGAGTTCAAAGTGCTTTTAGAAACTTTCTGAAACATTAAACTTTAAAACAAGGCCAAATAAAGATAGAGTTAATGGGGGTTTTTTTTCTGTAACTGACCTTCAAAGTAAATTAAGGTATTTTTCAAGGAAAAAGAATAATTATTTTCTATTATTTAAATCTTTGCCTTTCTCTCAGTTATAATGGATTTGAGTAAAACACAGTTGTTAATGACATATACATATACACATAAATTATAAACTGCCATCTGATGTCATCACCTGATTACCTGAGTCCTTCCATAAGATAGTCTCGACATTATGAGCCATCAGTATTACTCAAACCCACACATTTTCCGGATATGGCTCTCTTAATCGACATGTAACTTTACATGTACTCAGTTTACGCACCTATTTATTTCACATAAGTTTCATCATCATCAGCCTATTAATATCCCCATTGCTGGGGCACAGGCCTTCCCCGTGAATGGAATAGGGAGACCACTGCTACCGAATGCTGTTAATGAGTGCACCAACAGCTCACAGTGCCTTCTCTAAAATATATGCGCGTCGAACCGACGAGCAGCGGCGGTAGGGCGTGGCGTTCTCTTTTATATACCTCCCATTTTTTTACTATGCTTTAAACTATGTGACAATAAATAAAATTTATTATTATTATCTCATTTATTTAATTTAATTTAACAGATAGGTTTTTAATATAATAGTTATAAAAGTTGTTCAAAAACGTAAGTACAAAAATAAATATCATATAAAAAACCTAACCTAGAAGGCCACTAAAGGCCAGGTCCAAGGAAGGCTAGGTCCAAGCTATCGGTGGTTAGGGCCGCAGAGAGAGAAACCGCCTGACGATGCGCGCTGTGTCCAGGAGTACTGCCTTTTGCATCTGCCCCTTGACCCAACCATTTAGCGAGAGGCTCTTTAGATATCGGTCGAGACTCTTCGCTATGAGACCGTTCACACTAACGACTAAAGGGACACTGATCGTCGAATCCTATTATTATTATTACTTAGGTAATCACGTTTGATCATTCAGTAATACGATACGCGTAATTAAATATATAACAAATTATTAAGAATTAATTACTTATTAGTATTATTGTTTCTTCTTGAGAACTCATAAACAGATAATCGATTTAACGCAATAACAATGCGTTTTGTAACACAATATGAGTGGGCATAATATCAAACGAGATGCAAACTGAAGGGAACATTACTTATATGTCCTTATTGAATTAACATAACAAAGCTTTATGTTGATAATTCGATTTAACAGTGTTTTTCTTATGAAAATAATTAGAATATTTATTATAAAGGACAATGGCGAACTCTCATACAAAATTTTATTATAAATTTTTTTGCGTCTATAAATGAATTATATGTAACAAAATTATAGAGTGAAGATTCTTATTTTAATTCGTCTTATTTTTAAGTTATTACTTATTAAGACTATGACAAACCTCCTCAATTACTTGATAAATCTGTTCAAATTATTTTATTTACATTTCTGATGATGGCATCTATAGACGCTAACGAATTTTTTCGACAAATATTTCGCCATTGTCCTTTGATGCGTGTCGCCTTGCAATGTAGAAATATTGTTTTTTTTATAGACAGTTATAGTAAGGGAGTCCGAGCGGGGGTTTTGGGATTGACTCGAGCGCGGCAGAATAATATAAGGCGGGCAACCTTGTACCTTCTGAATTACTCTGAAAAGCTGGCGAACGCGTTACGAAAAGTGTGAGGCGAACGGGAGTTGAGTGGGGGATATAAGCAAGAGAAAATAGTGCGCGCGCACATTTTCTTTCTTTCTCTTATAGCTACTAAATGAAATATGTATATGTACGTACATACATTTATATTGTAATATTAAAAAATAAAAAGTTTGTTGTGAAAATTACTTTAAATGGATAGGCCGAAATTAATTAAAAAAGAATACTCGGGCGCCAGACCTACCACATTATTATACCATATTAGCCGGGAAAGCATCGAACTATTAATCGCAAAGGGGGTTTAATGCAAATCCATACTCATTTTGGGTTGTCTATATATTGAAATTTACTGCAAAATTACTTACGTCCAAAAGGGTTACTGCTAAATTTAGAAACTATTCTACACTATGACTCTACCAAGAATTAAATGAAAATTTACCTTTAATATGGGTGCTGGTACAACCATAAATTTGAATATTACCGACTTTGCTGCATCTTTGGAGTTATGTCTGGCGTTGTGAATATGTAGGGGATGGCCGTTTTTAGGTCCCGTGGGTTCACCTCCACATCACGGGAAACATCGTGATTTGAATACGATATCCAAATAAAATTCCATATAAAAAAAACGCTTTTCGCGTTTTTTCAATTAAATCAAGCTTAAAGTATGGTCAACGCCATTTTGTATGGATGATGTAAAATGTTTCATCATTAAAAACAATCAATAATATAAGGGATTATCCATTAAAAAAAGTGGGATATGAAATGACCATCCTTTGGTCTAAAAATTACGTCGTGAAGTGAAGTGACAGTTTTTTCTTAAGTTTGTTTTGGCGGTAGGCAAAGAGAACAACGTCCATTCAGCCTACTGCTCGATAAAGTTAGCAACATAATTATTCAAAAGTGCACAGATTACAGAAAATGGGCGCGAGATAAAAACGACCAGAGAGACAACCAAAAAAAATCTTCTACCTCGCTCTTCGAGCGAAGGAGATCCATGTGACGTTTTTAACACGTTACAATATGTATATTGTACACACATACCTATGTATATATATATATATAGTTACATACAGATGGAGCTAAAGAAGTTACATTTCAGACGTGTGCTTATGAAAGCACACTCGTTTTTATTTTTAGTGTGTATGCTGTTGGTCTCGGGTGACCTTTACAGCGTCACTAGGTTTGGGGATGGCGAGATCCTAAGGAGACCTCAAGCTGAGAATTGGCGAGTACCTCCAGAGGTATTCCAGGCGGATGCTTCCAGGCTCCTCTACCTCTGGAGCCTCTAGACCACTCGAACCTGAGGGGGGCTGGGGTCGGCTTAACTAGAGGGCGTTTCTGAGACTCGGACCTCGGCTCTAGTAAGCTGTTATCGTGAGGAATTACTCCCACCATAGCTGTATAAAGATGGTCGAACGTCTAGGGGCAGCGAAAAAATATCAACATCGGGCCTTGACTTTTGGCCGCGTCCAAATCTTTAGCCTTTTAAATAGGAGTCACTGGGGTGTTCTCATAATGTGTCTGATGACGCAAAAATATAAATCTCTGCCGGTTTGCATGGTGTGCTTTACGTAGGGGTAGAAAAAAGCAGTAAAATCTTCGAGCAAATTAGACATTGAGAAGAGATGTTATGTAAACTCTCCAGTAGCTCCTTTTCAAAAGGTAAACGATTTGGACGCGACCAAAAATCAACGCCGATTGTTGATTTTTCTTTTGATGCCCTAGACATTCGGTCCATGCAAAAGGGCTCAGGTATGGTGGGAATACTTCACAAGGTGGAAGGTAGCCCACCCTACGTTATTCTGCGCCGCTCGAGTATATTCCAAAATTCTAGCTTTGGCTCCCCTACTATAAAGTATCGCTACCATACTTGATGTTAAAAGAAGATCGCTGATGCGGAAATAGGATGGCATTCGTAGCCGCAAATTAAAATGGAACCAGGATTCAGATAAATATGTTGTAGGTAAAAATATTTCTTAGTGTTGCATAGATATGTATCTATCTATAGCATATATTTTTTCTTTTCTCACATAATATAAACATTGCAGAGATATATTGATTTGAAAAGTCGCATGACGTCACGTTTGAGTACACTTATAAGTGAAAATTCACTCAAAGGTGACGTCACGAGCCCCTACTCCCAAACTTTGACGCGCTATAACTTTGTCATTTTTTGGTTGATTGCCCAAAGAAAAAATACGTGTCCATTATTTTTTGATCATCTAACTGACGGACTAAATAGAATTTCGTTTACTGTACCCCGTCATCATCCCTGTTGCATCTGTTCCAACGTGTCTTATGATAAAACAATGCGTTACATCTCTGATTCTTGCGTCATTCATACTTACCTGAAACTTGCATAACTATTTAAATTTATGAAGTTGTCAAGTTCATAATGTTATTAAAAGTTTCTACTACAAAATTCAATTTAAATATAACGTTCAACAGTTCCCAACGTTAATATCAGCGTTTAGTTCCAGGTTATTACCACGGTTTATAGATATGGAATTACCGATAGTTAATAACTCGAACTCTATGAATTACGAGTTTAGATTATGAAGACGTACAAGATTATGTAGTATTACAGAGAGAAATGGCGGCTGGAGGCGGCCGGTGGCAGTAAAAAATATGAAACTAATGATTTACCTGTCAATGGTTTCGGTTAATAACTTAATACCGCGGCGTTGTAAGCTCGCGTTCACACACGCTACGTCGTAGTTGCGACAGCGACTTAAATTAATACGACCAATGGTAAATAAAAAACAAAATGGTAAATAATTTTAAGATCATTAAATAAAACAAGGAATGAGATGAAGAATGAGGAGCTCGATGGCGCAAGTGGTTAGCGCGTTCGGCAAGTGGCTGCGATCGTTGAACTTAAGCAACTTTCGCAGTGGTCGGTCATTGGATGGGTGAGCAAAAATTACCATCTCGAGCTCCTCCGTGCTTCGGAAGGCACGTTAAGCCGTTGGTCCCGGTTGCACCTGCAGCTGTTAGCACCCACCAATCCGCACTGGGCCCGCGTGGTGGGTCATGGCCCAAATCTCCCTATTCCATCCATAGGAAAGGCCTGTGCCCCAGCAGTGGGGACATTAATAGGCTGATGATGATGATTAAATAAAACAAGCTTCAACGGTATAATGCGTTAAATTATTTGTTTCTTGACGTTTCAAAAAAAGCCTCTCTGATTTTGTTTCGCCAGTTCTTCTCAGAAAGGTCTCCCAATTTTTGAACTGGTTGTAGTTTACGGAAGTTAGGCTTGAATATATAAACTAAAAAATGGATATGAATTAAATAAAGTACTTTATTAGTTACATTACATAATAAATAAATGATTTTTTAACAGTCTTTTAATGTAGTATCCGAATGTTTGAAAGTTTTTCGAAGGTAGCTCGTCAAAGTAAATAAAAATCATAATTCTGACGGCGCAGCCTGAAAACCATTTAACCCGTTGAAGAGTTTAAGGTAATTTGATGGAGTATGCTTCCATGTCCAATGCTTATGTGATAATTTAACATAATCTAAAAGTTGTGAGTTTATGATAATTAGCTACATATTCCTAACTATGTACGGAGTTTGGAATAATGTAATTCGTCCGCCCTGCCCCCAAGTACATTTCGGACTTATGCAATTTGATATGAGACAGAAGGTTCTCATATTCAAATCTTTAAAATAATGACATTTACTTTTTAATACAACTGCCAGCCGTGGGCATTACAGTACCATGTCGAAGCTGTCATATTTTTTGAGGTAACAACGTCTTATAATTTGATGGAGCCGGCTGCACGCACGAAAAAACATAACTCATGCGGCGTTACCTCACTCTGAGGCGTTACATTTGAGGCTTGAAGTGCAAGTGAGAGCGCGCAACGAGCGACAAAGAGGCACAATCGGCCTCCGCGTTTGGCAGCGTTCGACATCTATATCTCTCCTACTTGAGTGAGCGATACATTTACATCATCGTCCTATTCTCAAAAGAATAACACAAATTGTAAGAAGTTAAATATCACACATCTTTAAAATTTATAAATAAAAGTTGTAAAACAATTGCTCAAAGCACATTCATACTTGTAAAAACTATGTACATTGTAAAAAAACGTTGTCACGATCAACTATCTTCAGTAAACCGACTTTACAGACAACCGATTTTTTGTTTTGGTTATCATATTACGGGCTTGCGCAGACGAGGGACTATTGTCCGCGAAATTTTTTGTAACTAAAGTCCGTCGTCAGTATCACACACTAAAGATCACATTACCGCTATGAACGCGCCCTAGCTGTTTAAGCACAGTCGCTAGATTTAACGCAATGGCAACATAATGGGACATATTTTAAACAATCTTATAGTTGAGCTCTTTTCCCGAAGACGTCACTTTTAATCTGAGTATGCCCGTAAAACTTAACACTTTAACACAATATGTTAATTTCCTTCTTATTTAGTTAACCACGTGAGAAATATTCGAAACTCATAAAAAGTGAGAAAAACTCAACAATCCGTTTATAACTATATTTTTTTAAGCATTTAACTGCTACGTTTTCAAATTGAAAGAAAATTTTACTAGAAAAAAATCCATGCGGACCAGGCAGTAGAGAAGTTTATATTTTAGGTACTACTCAATCATGCAAAAAGTACAGCGGATTTGGATGAAATTTAGTAGTTTATGACCTGGATTGAGACACAGGATTATCCCGATTTTGATCCCGAAAAAATGCTATGTTCCTGTGGGATTCTCAAAAAATATAGGTAAACTTGTAAGTTCTGTTTTGTATTACTACAAAGTAATGTATTACTGAGGAGGTCGATGGCGTAAGTGATTAGCGCGTTCGGCTGCGGTCGTATAAGCTAAGCAAATTTCGCAGTGGTCGGTCAATGGATGGGTGATCAAAAATTTACTACCTCGAGCTCCTCCGTGCTTCGTAAGGCACGTTAAGCCGTTGGTTTCGACTGCATCTGCGATCGTTACCCACCAATCCGCATTATGTCCGCCTGGTGGGTCAAGGCCCAATCTCCCAGTTGCGTCCATAGGGAAGGCCTGTGCCCTAGCAGTGGGGGCATTAATTCAATTCAATTCAAATTCATTTATTTCGACCAAACAAGGATCATAATCATCACATTAAATATTCAATTACAGAAATATTACACTAATCATAATTATAATACAAAATAAAATCAATAATATAATAAAAATAATATAATAAAATAATATATAAATAATATAAATATAATATAATATGCGAGTAGCCCAAGATCGATCTGAGTGGCGTGCATTTGGAGAGGCCTATGTCCAGCAGTGGACTAAGATAGGCTGTTGATGATGATGATGAGAAAAAAAATCATAATAATTCGGAGGTCGTCGAGTACGACGACTGTTTATATGATTCATATGTTAAGAAATGATTAAATGTAAAAAAGAACCGAGGGACACCAAAAGGAAAGTGTGTTAAAGGTTTGACGACCTCCGTGACCGAGTGGTTTGAACGCTGGGATTCATGGTGTCGCCGACTCGAGAGGTCCCAGGTTCGAGTCCCGGTGGGAACGGGAATATTTGTGTGATGAATACGAGCATTTGTACTCCAGTCATTCTATCCGTTACCCTAGTATCCCAGAACACAAGCCTTATAGTGCTTACTTTGGGGCTAGGTTAATTGGTGTGAGTGTTGGAAATATTTATTTTATTTATTTATTATGTTAAAAAGAGCCTTTTTGGGTTTGCTGGTTTATTTTGTATTGAGTCTTTCAATCATCGTTTTGACCTACATGTTTGGATGTCTGCTGCCTATGTGCAAATAAACAAATAAAGAATTCGGACCACATACTAGTAATTCGACATTGGTACTCATATTTACACTCATGTAGACGGTTAACCAGGAGTTAGTTTGGTCGCGGCGGATGTGGCGACACGGTCTGCGGCGCGCATTGTTGTCTACCTATAATAATATGACTTCATTCGTGGCGCATCAGCTGTTTTCCCATTGTGGCGGCAACATCTACACGCCCCACATAATATTATATTATTATGATTAACGAAGCAAGATTAGACAATCCACAACAACAGATGCCTACATCGCGCAAGAGACATTCGGAGACTAGCACTTCACATATACAATACCTGATAGTAGGGAAGCCCGAGCCATGCCTGGGCCGTATCTGGGCATTATACTCCGCCCTTCACGACAACAGCTAACTAGAGCCGAGATTCGAGTCTCAGAGACGCCCTCTAGTTGAGCCGACCGACGCCCTCAGGTGCGAGTAGTCTAGAGGCTCAAGACGGAGAGGAGACTCTCCCAGTGAGGAGATGGCATCCGCCTGGAATACCTCTAGAGGCACTTGCCAATTCTCGGCTTGGGTCCCCTAAGGATCTCGCCGTCCCTAAACCCGGTGACGCTGTAAAGGTCATCTGCGACCAACAGCATACACATTAAAAAAATAGGGTAGCCCAAACGGAGATTGTGGGACTTACCCGAGCGCTGTAGAATAACATAGGACGGGCAACCTTGTACCTACCTTGTGAAGAACTTCCACCATACCTGAGCCCTATAGCTTAACGTCTAGGGCAGCAAAAAAAATTTTCAACAAAAACGGCCATGACTTTTTGGTCGCCCCCAAATTGACACTCTTTTGATTAAGAGCTACTGGAGGGTTATCAGTTGAGCCACGGCCCCCATGCTAACACCACCCAGTTGCCTGGAAGATACTCCCAATCGGCCTCCCTAGGCTGGTGACCCCGACGTGATCCTACACTATCCTTCTACAGAACATCCCACAACTCGCTAATATTTACGCATAACACAAACTTCTGACATGATTCGCTTCATTTTCAACTTGATTTCACAGAAGTTGTCACTCCTTCTAATTCTGTACTAGTGATCCGACCCGTCTTTGCACGCGTGAACTTCACCAGTACAAAGGCGGGGAGGATCGCAGAGCGAATCATACCAAAAAAAAACGTTTTAACACGAGAAAACAGAGCCGCCTATATTACTCAGGGATGATGTAGCATTCTAAAAGTTTAAGAATCTACAAAATTAGTCAAATAGTAACTTTTTAAACCTAAAGATAATCTAATTAGAAAAAAATCACTCGGTCTAGATTTTAGATGAGATTTAAAAAGTTTTTCATTATATTTATGAATGTACGTATATTTGAATATATTCTCTGAGAATTTCAAATTAATCCGGCAAATTTACTTGGAGATACACGTAAGTACAAGAGGACTCTATGTTAGTATGTGTTAACGTCTTTTGAAACTTTGAATGCGAAATTTTCTCAAAACGTTATTTTCAAATTTATATACTTAAAAATAATTTGACGAAAACAATTTGTAACAACTTTGTTTTTTTTTTGCTGCCTTGCAGCTTAAGAATGGCTAGAAGAAGTAGCGTGCATTCGTCCGGATTGCGAAAAGGGTGCGGGTTCTAGTCCCGTCTGCTGCCTGGTCCGCGTGGAAATTTTTCTAGTTATATATTCATTAGATGGAAACAATTTGGTCTAAAACTGTTTTTTTTTTTTCATTTCAAAGCTACATTTTGTCAAAAGTAAAAATTTCGTCTATTCCTTCGATCTATACTTAGATTTATTCATCCACTAAAAGAATCTTAAGGTTTTTGTAATTTCAGATAAACCAAACCAAAGATATGTTGCTCACCACCAGACACCTCTTTTTGGTGGTCCTCCAGGTGACCGTCGACAGGACCAGTGGAAATTAATATATTTTAAAATTAAAAACACCCAATTGAAGTAAAAATTTACCACAACGTCTATTGAATACCCTTCTATTTTTCAAATGAAATCCGTATTCAATTGCTTGTAACAACTTTAGTGCTTAAAAATATTTATTTATTTATCTTTAACAAAGTTTCTTCAGCGGTTTTTTGTGAAATTCATTACAATAAAATATAGATACAATCCTAAGGCCAATTACAGAAACTCATTATGTACACATTAGATACTAACGGCGCACAGTGTTTTATGGAACCAAAAAAATTTACACCTTAAGATTTTTGCATAAATCAATTATTTATACCCTAATAAAGGCAAGAGTTCAATTCTCAGATCACTATTTCCTTTTAAAAAAAAGATATGAAGTAGCAAAGTTTTTGAAATTTGAGCATTAAAAAATTAACAATTTAATTTCCTCAAAAGACGGTTCCATATCTGTACATAAGATATTTGCCACTTGATAAGGAATTATTGAAGGCATAATTTTGCAATTTTATTTTATTTATAAGTGTCCTAGTTTCCGAGAAATATTTTTTTTTAAAATTTCGATTTTTAATTTTTTTCTCCAAATATCGGCAAAAGTGGAACCTGGATTTAGTACAGAAAGGTTCTATAAGCCAAGTTCTATCACCCATAGAAATATCAGGTTTCACTTTTGCGGTTTTAAGAAGTTATGACAGAATTTAGATAAAGGTCAACTTTCATGATCTAGGATTGTCACAAAGGTCAACTATGAGTTAAATGAAAATGTTAAATTTTTTGTTTGTTAATTAATACCGTCAATCAATTGAATAAATTAACAACACTTGTGGACGAATACAATATACTTACATATACTAGGTACCTACCTAATGTAGATGCGATAATGTAGGAATACTTTATGTTTGTTCGACCACATTTTAACTTTGTACCTTACACGCTAAACGGTAACGAAAAAATGAACTATGTTGCTTGAAAAAAATTTCAAAATTCATTCAGAATCATTCAGGCATTCGATCAGAAAATAAAAACAAATCTTGGGCATAAATCAGTTAGTAGGTGTAACTATTATTGTTACAAAAAAAACGTAGAGATAAGCAGGCATGAACTTGTGTCTAATTGGGTCTCCAAAACACACACAAAATAAACAATTAATAGTTAATACTCAGACCCGAAAACGAAAATCGATATTCATTATAATGACTTCCGCCTTGACTGGGAATCACCATAAGCGTTCCTTTTTTGCAAATAGAGCTTGGAGCCCATAAAAATATGTTAAAGGTACTGTAGTAAGTTCCTAAAATCTACATTATTGTAAACTCGTTCAAAACTAATACACAAATTTATATTTTAAAAATTTTCGTTCGAGGTCAGGTTCGGTGTCAACCCTAGCATATAAATTTAAAAATGAATATCTTCTAATCGCCGCAAAAGTGACACGTGGCTTATTTATGTATGATAGACCACATCCGTAGGTTTATTTCTATCGAAGTTTTAGGTTCCACTTTTACGTTTTTAGGGAGAAAAAACAATAAATACGAAATACAAAAAAAAAATTGCTGCTCCCAAACCAATGCATTTTTTTAAGCTAAAGAAACGCGTTTATACGCCTCTGATTATGCCCGATTGACACATATTTATTAAAAAAATATATTGTTAATATTCACTTTATAAAAAAATATTCTAGATTTCATAGGTCAAAGGTCACGATAAGTTCATGATTTTTTTTCTCAAAAAGTATTTGAGTTAGACTTCTGGGAATTGAACTCATGCCTTTTTTAGGGTATAAATAATCTATTTATGTAAAAACCTGAACATGAAAATTTTTTTGGTTCCATAAAACACTGTGCGGCGTTATTATATGTCAGTAATTATTACATTTAATTTAATTTTAAAAATTGTATAAAAGTCATATAATTCACTAACATAAATAATAAAATAAAATTAAGATTGGACAAAACATAACAAAAAGACAAAAAAAAAAGAAAAACAAACACTGAATATCCATATAAAAGGGTTTTTAAGACTTTGTCACATGATAACTTTATGAAGTGTGAGTGGGTGTGTGTGCGCGTATGTGTGTGTGTGTGTGTGTGTGTGTGTACTAATATGTTTAAAATAATCTAGTAACAATTTATCAAGTTCTAATGCAGATGTCCCATTTCGGTCTATCGTTATATCGTTCACATAAAAAACATATCGACTTATCTTTAACTACATATTTAAATTTGCATTTACAGTTTACAGTCTTTAATTTCCTTTTCTTTAAATGGGCATCGATGGTAAAGTAATTTTAAAAGTTCACTCACTGACATGTTGCGCTGTTTTCGGAACCCGTCGGCAGCATGTTTGTACGGGCATCGGCATGCGAACATTCATTAACTAAATAAGTATTTTGACATCTTGCTTATTACAACCCGAACAGTGCAGTTTAATGTGGTCGTCGCAACCGCAATGATATCTTCACCACAAAAAAGGTAACGAGCTTCACAGGTTCGAATCTTGCTGCGAAACTTTTTATTGTGTGATAAATGCGAGCGTTAAAACTTAATAAGTGTCATATATCTTTACTCTCTAAGTATAAATAGTGACATCAGTACCCTTAGCACGAACCAATATCGAATGTGATGAAATGTCATTGTCCAAATATGTACTGATTTTTAGTTCTCGTTACGTACTTTGTGGCGCTGCTGTTCAAGTTTCCATACAAAATTTGACATTGACATTTCGCACTCGAGGAACTCGATGGCGCAAGTGGTTAGCGCGTTCGGCTGCAATCGTTGAACTTAAGCAACTTTCGCAGCGGTCGGTCATTGGATGGTTGACCAAAAATTACTATTTCGAGCTCCTCCATGCTTCGGAAGGCACGTTAAGCCGTTGGTCCCGGCTGCATCTGCAGTCGTTAGCACCCACCAATCCGCATTGGGCCCGCGTGGTGGGTCATGGCCCAATCTCCCTATTCCATCCATACGGAAGGCATGTGCTCCATCGGTGGGGACATTAATAGGCTGATGATGATGATGATTTCGCACTCGCAAACTATTCGAATTCGATATGGGTTCGCGCTAAGGGTACTCATAATACTTCCGTGATGCAGCTCACAGCTTTAATTGATCATTTAAACCGTCTACTGTGATCTTTTGCAAAATTCCCTTTGACTTCATTCACAGAAAAGCTTTTTAAAACGCTTTTATAAAAGCGTTGAATCTGAATTATCGGGCTTTCCTTTCTTTGTGTCTATTGACACGTGTGTCCCGAGGCGATCTTGTAACGATTCGACAGCATTAGGTAGTTTCAAACAAAGAATACTATATCAACTGGAGCTGTTTATCCAGTTGATACGGTGAAAATCGCTTTTTCGAGTTGACGTGTCTGCTTAGCAGACAAGTAGTGGAAGTCAAGTTCTATGATTACCAGTGACGGCGACTGCGAAAAGGAGGTTGTAAGGCGAACTCAGATTGCAAATTGGGCTGTAAAGCGGTTAGAAAAGGTTTGGAGGAACAGAGGAATAAGCAAGACGACGAAAGTCAAACTCATGCAGACGGTTATCTTTTCTATATTTCTGTACGCTTCAGAGACCTGGACGCTGAAGGCACGCATTCGAACCAAGATCGACGCGTTTGAAATGTGGTGCTGGCGGAAAATGCTAGGGGTTTCTTGGACAGAGCACCGCACCAACATTTCTATTCTCTCCGAACTAGGCATAACATCCCGGCCTGATGTGCCGCCGCGGGTCGCTGGTGAGCACGACGGAGCTTGTGCTCATGGAAGCGACCTGGGAGGGACGACATCCCCGCATGGCCGGGGGGTGTCGTCGTAGGACGGTGGATGGGGGAGGTTGCGAACACTCCCCCGAGAAGGGCTCCCCTGGAGGAAGCAGGGGAACAAAGGCTGCGGGTCCTCAGATGCGATACTTGATCCTGAGGCCCCGTACAATGCCTGATGGCGGCCATCGCTGGGGTTTTAGTGGGTAGGCCTCGACTTCGACTTCTTCAGTACTTCGGACACGTGGCCCGACGAGAACCAGACAATCTTGAAAAGCTCATCGTCGTAGGTCATGTGCAAGGAAAAAGGAGCCGCGGAAGGACACCTGCCCGATGGACTGATGCGGTCAAGAAAGTCTGCCAAACTGACATTCAGACATCTATCCGGTTGGCCGAAAACCACAATACGTGGAGGGAGCTGGTATACCGGGTGCCCTCATGCTGTCGCGACCCTCAGTCATGAGGTTACGAGGAAGAAGAAGTGGAAGTCATAGTCTTAGAAGACTCTACTACGAGTAAATTAAGTGAGATTGAAAAACAATACAATGTATTTAATTATTAGGAGGAGAAGCTCGATGGCGCAGGTGGTTAGCGTTCGGCTGCGATCGTTAAGTTAAGCAACTTTCGCAGTGGTCGTTCATTGGATGGGTGACCAAAAATCTATCTCGAGTTCCTCCGTGCTTCGGAAGGCACGTTAAGCCGTTGGTCCTGGCTGCATCTGCAGTCTATAACGTCAATCCGCACTGGGCCCGCGTGGTGTGTCATAGTCCAATGCAGTGCCCGAGTTACACCGTTCTGCTGGTTGTTGCGTGTGGCCCTATTCCATCTTCCCAATGGATGACCCTATTCCATCCATTGGGAAGACCTATGCCCCAGCAGTGGGGTCATTAATAGGCTGATAATGATGATGACAATGTATTAATAACATCAGTTTACTTGAAACGTAAAATATTGCTCCATCACACTCAACGACCAGCAAGATCGGTGTAACTCGGGCACTGCAATATATGACGATACCAAAATTTATTTATTTATGTAATTGTAGCGCTGACACACACAGTTTACTTAACATAGCGATTGCCTTAATTTTGATTATCTCACTGATTTAAGTTAGCCGTTCTTGTGCATATATCTATTTAATAATTTCGCTTATCTCGATCAGACATTTCAAACTCAAACTGATTTATTCAGTCTAGGCTGTTACAAACTCTTGTTAAAGTCAAACGCTACGCCATCGGTTCGTAAATCTAATGCGAAAGACCTTGTACTGAAAAGAAACGGCAAGAAACTCAGCAAGGGCTATTTTTTTCTCCCTGTTTTGTTTCATACAGTGTCGTCAATTGAAAGATGACATCAAAAATTGAAAACATGTGTTGATGTCAACTTCCATCACATTAATATTATTAAATAACAAAAGTTAAGTATAGCTGGGTACTAATTTTAAATTAAAAAGTGGAATTTATCGGCGTAATCCTTTTCCTTAATATTGCAGCAATCGTTCATGGGATTTATCTCTTTCATTTCGTTTAATTAATTACTATCATTAAATAGTTGCTAAAAGCACCATCGCCGACTATGTAAACAGACTAGAGATGCCCTGCGGTTTCACCCGAATTCATTTGAGGAAAAAGGGTTTTAGTGGGTCACCTTTTACTATTTGAAAATAGACATATGCACACATAGGATTTTTTATAAGGGAACAATTCCGTTATACATGATTTTTGTGTAACTTCGACCGTTAACGCTGCGCACGCAAGGAAAGCTCACAAACGGAATATTGTTTCCCTGCTTTCTAACATTTTTATTGGTGCTCCTCTCCTATTGGTCCTCTCGTTATGTTATATAGCATTATCCAACACAAAAATATTTTTTCAAATCGGACTTATAGTTCAAGAGATTTGCGTGTTGCAAAGAACTATTGTATTGTTAATGACAACAGTTCTGTAACCAAGCACAAACTTTGAGAGATCCGTATTCGTATCGCCGTCGTCAAAATTTATTAGGAAAACTAGCCGTGCCCCGCGGTTTCACCCGCGTTTCTCTCGTTTCCATTTAAAATATCGAGATAAAATATTCGTAATAACTTTTAAACGAAATATCCGATTGAGATGAAACAAAAAGTATTTTACTTCTACATAAATACTCTTGATAACATAATGCTTAATTTCGATAAAGATTAATATAACGATACATATTCAACGTAGTTTTTTTTTCTTTAGACGATTTAATAATTATTCTGAACACAAAAACGGTTATTGTGATTAAACCATGATAGCTAGATATATGTTCTCGCAGATTTTTTGTAGGTCTTAATGGGATCTACAAACCCATAGTACATCATTTTGTTCTATTGTCAATAGTTTTTGCAGCGCACGCAAAATTAGGTTTTCGATTTTACACCTTGTGTTACAAAATAGCAATTTTATTACGGATCCCTAATTTTGAAAAAAAATATATAGCCTATAGCCTTTCTCGATAAATGGACTACCCAACACTGAAAGAATCATTCAAATCGGACCAGTAGTTCCCGAGATTAGCGCGTTCAAACAAACAAACTCTGGGCCCAATTCTCGCGGCGTAGATATTATATCGGCTTCGAGATAATATCGAAAGTAGGGATATCTATTGAAAATATCTACTGATGGTAAAAAATGCTATTCTCGTGGATTTTCGATATTCCAATGATATTTTATCTATCGTAGATATTCTTTCACTGCCGAATGCGTTCCGTTTTTCTCGATTAAGTTAACATCATAGTCTATATAAAATAATAATAAATTAGAGCAGAATTTTACAAGCAAAAAAATGATATTTTATGAATTCCATTCATATTAAATATGAGTATACATTTTGAGTATAAGAAATCTCAACATTACCTAAATTGTATGCGTATATAATTTCAACGTTATGTATAATGAAACGTCAATATTATTTAAGATTCTCCCTTTTCAGAGAAGGCAAAGGGAACAATGCCCATAAAGCCTAGTCTTTAGTTATATTAATCTTCTTTTTTTACATACGAATGTCTTTGTGACGCATGCTAATGTTTCTTGGAGTGTTTGGCACGAAATTTATGGAGTTGGCTTTTTCTCTAACCTTCTGTGAGGTAGTCAACACTACAATAAAGTTCTCGCGTCCACTTGACCGGAATAGCGTATATTTTAAAGATTCCACTAATTCTTTAGTTGCGCAGACGGTTGTAACACCAAATCACACCAATTTTATTTCACAATATCCACTATGAACGAATTTGAGAATAATTAAAATAAGATGCCAACCGCACTCGCAGAAATCCCGCCAAAAAGTCCGTATCGTCAATAAGAAAATGGTGTCGATTCTGGCATGATTCTCTAAACCTAAACGTAAATTTGACAACAGTGTATCCTTGTCATTCTCCATACAGAATGAAAAGGAGAGACTAATGTTAAATTTACTTTTAAGTTTAGAGAATCGTGTCAGAATCGATACCAATGTCATTCATAACTTTATAGATTTCTAACCAATTTTTTGTTTAAACGTATTTTTTTTATGAAGTCGGCGTCCCTCATTTCAAATGGGCCGGCCCTCTTGCACACACAACGGCGGCGCCTTAGCACAGCAGCAGCAATCACGTCATTTATTAAATCATTGACGAAAACATGAATCAATTCATCCATCGTTAATATAAACTGGTGTCGATTCTGGCACGATTCTCTAAATCTAAAGTTAAACTTGACAACAGTGTTTCCTTGACATTCTCTATACAGAATGAAAAAGAGAGACTGATGTTAAATTTAGTTTTAAGTTCAGAGAATCACGCCAGAATCGACACCATTGTTTACCTACTTCTTTATTTACTAATTATATATGAAGGCAGTTAACAACATCTTGAGGTAACAATAATTGGCAAAGACACACGACAACACAATAAATAATAGGTAAAAAAAGTGGAAATAACAAGATTGACATGCCAAGATCCATAGATATTTATATATCGAAGGCTCTTTACCTGTCGATGTATGTCTACTGATCATCCATAGATAAATATCTATTGCGACATGGTGAGAATAGGGCAAAAAGGTTTTCCTTCGATAAAAGCCAGATCATTCGATATATATCGAAGGTGATATAATATCTATGCCGCGAGAATTGGGCCCCTGCAGCTTTATAATATTAGTATAGATAAGCACCGCCCCTACCAAACGTCAGAGCAAACTAGCACCATAGAAACTTTGAAGATGGCCATAAAAATTCGTGCTCGTAGTCCTGGTAATACAAATTACTAGTATACTTATGAATCGCCCACTAATTTCACACCATAACTCATGCTTTATCAGAAACATGTGATTATGTTAATCTGAACGTCATCCGTCTTTATTACAAGCACAATCTCTGTTGTAACCAATTGTTTGTAACATTAATCTAAATTTATTTGTGGCCATAAATAAAGCGCTGCGCACACAAGCGCCTCTTTCCATTTTGAATAGACATTTCGATATCTCGTAAAGTTTCGTTCACACAGATCCGTAACTAAAGTTATACGAAACGAATTCACATTATGCTATGCCTAACCTCTCTTATCTACTGCAGATAATCATCATCAGCCTATTAATGTCCCCACTGCTGAGGCACAGGCCTTCCCTATAGATGGAATAGGGAGATTGGGCCATGACCCACCACGCGGGCCCATTGCGGATTGATGGGTGCTAACGACTGCAGATGCAGCCGGGACCAACGGCTTAAACGTGCCTTCCGAAGCACGGAGGGGCTCGAGATAGTAAATTTTTGGTCACCCATCCAATGACCGACCACTGCGAAAGTTGCGTAACTTCAACGATCGCAGCCGACCGCGCTAACCAGTTGCGCCATCGAGCTCCTGCAGATAATAATAATAAATAAATAAATATTTTCAACACTCACACCAATTAGCCTAGCCCCAAAGTAAGCACCGTAGGTTTGTATTATGGGATATTAGGGTAACCGATAGAATATATATACTCATACATATATAAGTATCTTATATAGAAATATATAATCAACATCCATGACTGGAGTACAAATGCTCGTATTCATCATGCAAACATCTGCCCCGTCCACCCCGGATTTGAACCCGTGACTTCTCGAGTAGGTGACACCTTGAAATCCGGCATACAAACCACTCGACACGAAGATCGTCAAGATGTTAACGCTTTGTTTATGTGAAAATTTTCGTGTATCAATAAAGATTATTATTATTAATAAATGTTGTAATTTACACCAAAATAATAGGATACACGCACATCCTGTTATTATTATTTTTAATTGTAAAGTGTAAAATATTATAAAATGTAAAATACTGTATCTCAACTATCTTATAAGAAACAGATGAAAGATTATGCTGCTTCTCATTTATATGACGCCCATTAAACGATCACGTTGATAACTCCATAACACGGATTATTGATGGAAATGCACGTTATTACCCGCCAGGGGGCCACAGGTACCGGCTGCCACGAGCACCCCGCAATCACGCTCGAATTGTCTGAATGCGGCCTTATACTTTTTGTGTAGAAACAAAGTGCCGAGAAGACAGTTAATGATGTTGAAGTGAATGAACCTAAGGACGTTTTGTGTTTGATATTTTACTATCATAGGCCCAGGGCCGGACTTAGAGGTGTGGGGACCCTGAGGCTACGAAGGAGTAGAGGCTCCTAAATCTAGGCCAAGCCACTTACGTTTTGCACCCTTGTTTTTTTTACCTCTGTTGTGGGTACCCCCTATTTTGTGCAGTCCCCTGAGCCACAGCCGTGCCTGCCCTGCCGTTTTTCATACACCTTTAGAATATATAAGGAGGTTTTTGTCTGTCTGTATGTCTACACGGAGTTGTCCGCATTTTTTTTTGTTTTCTCTTCTGATCCAAGCCGTGGTTATGTAGTAGTTTTGTAGTTTGAGGTCGCTAAATCCGAATCTGGGCTCAGATTTGGGATTGCGAACCGGAGGAGGTGCAGGGGGTCAGGGTCACCTAAAAATGAAACAAAAATCTAAAGGACACGGTTCAAATTTGTATAGCGGGTGGTCAGTCTCCGGCAGACTCCAAATTTTAATGACATCTATTGCACTTATTTAAATAATCGTTTGACAGAAAACTAGAATTACATTATCTTCGTTTTTTTAAATAATTAATTAATTATAATAATTTAAAATGACATAGTTATTGATTGGCAATGAGCAAGTTTATTTATGTAATGTTTGTTGCCCAAGCATCAAATATATTCTTATTTCAATAGGGAACTAAAACGGTGATAATGATTCCGTTCATCTCTCATTATGTTATAAGGTATTTCACGGGTATTGAAATTCAAGAAAAAATCAATCAAAAATTGGTATAATAATTTCACTACGATTTCCTGGATACGCACGACAGTCGCTAATGCATGGTTTTTAATTATTGATTCTACGTTAGTTACATAAAGGTGTCGATTCTGGCATGCTTCTCGAAACTTAAAACTTGATTTAACATCAGCATCTCCTCTTCATCCTGTATAGAGAATAACCAGGATACGCTATTGTTCCAGAACCAGAATCGACACCATAATAGTGTGACAGATGTGTTGCAATTCTTTCAAAATCCATTTCAATAAATTCGGATACATTCTTACCCATGCCGATCCGCCAATTCCAAAGAGTATATGGCATGATCCCATGAACCATTAATTGGCTACCGACAAAAAATTATAAAAAAATATTCCGTCGGTCTGTCATCATTCTACTGACACACTACCACCTAGACAGTTAACCTAATGGGAAATCAAACAAAACATAACCACAAGCTAAAGAATCTAGAATATTCGTCGAAAAAACACAAAGGATTTCGAAAACACACAGCCTCGCCCGCCGCGCCGCCTGCATAGTTCCTATTAATATTACGTAATCTACAGTTGATATATATGCGTAAGATGTCCCGTATATCGATATATTATTATCCCGATATCCACATCATTAACATACCGATTCATGATTTACGTGTGCCGCCCGACAACGGAGCCTTTTAATCGGATACAAATTTATTTGTTCGGGAATGTAACGTTATTTTGTTTGAGAATTAAAGACTATAACTGAGCATGTGTTTCCTCCTTCCTCGGAAACTTTTGTTTTTGAAGTTATACTTCTTTAGGCGCGTTATGAAAAAATGATGAGAGTGAAATTTTTAGATGCGCGCGCATCACTGTAACCCAAAAGTAACAGCATGAAGTTGGCCGCGGGCGCGTTATGAAAAAATCATGTGAGTGAAATTTCGAGATGCGCGCGTGACAAGGAATTACGCTTAATGGTTTCTTTCTTATTATTAAAAATAATCACTTTAAAAGATATTAGAAACAGCTACGTAATAAATACCTTATGGGACGTGATGTCCGCTGTCCGGACCCGTGGATGACTTGTTGTCCACTGCACCATTAACTTGTTAATAAAATCCACAGGCGTTTGCGAATACCTTAAGTAGACTCCACCATCGAGTTGTTAACCAAAAGGCTTTTATTTTATAGATGTGTATCAAAGCTTTATTAAATCATGAAAAACCTTTAACGGATTCCTTGTCACTTTTAAGAAAGTCTGTATTGGATATATAATGTATTTCTAGTCTGGATAAGAAGATATTTTACAAAATAGAATACTAACTGTGATTGGTTGCTAATATGGCCGCCCATCATAAGTCCATATGTTTTTGTTTTCTTTTAAAGAAAGGAGCAATGTTTTGTTGTACTGATAATATGACGATTATCTTTGAACGTTTTAAAGAGATTTATGTTAGTATAAAATAAAATTATTAGGCTACCATAGGCTTGAATAGTCATATTGTTAAAGATGGCGGCACTAATAACTTGTTTGAGGAGGGTTGGTCTAAAGTATAAATTCAGATGTCTGTTGATTTGATATTCATTACTTTATCAGCGAGTCTTCAGATATTAGTGTGCAGCCTAAACAGCCAGGGTCATGTGAGTTAAGTAATCATTTTCCTATTGTTGTTTATAACTTTTATTGGAATGATATTATTGTTTAATATTGTAAGTTATAATATAATAATATGCTTTGTCTGTCATTTACAATAGAAATAACTTCTTTGTTCGTATAAATGAAAATAAGAAGTTTAGTTATTTGTGAGTAAAGATTTTATACTTTGTTTTGATATTTTGGTTGAAATAATCTGTATGAAATAAAACAGGGAGAAAAGAACAGCCCTTGCCGAGTTTCTTGCCGGTTCTTCTCAGTACAAGGTCTCCCGCCGTAGTTTTGCGAACCGATGGCGTAGTTTTCGACTTTCACATGTAATTGTAAAAGCTTAAACTGAATAAATGACTTTTTGAATTGAATTGAATAAATAGTGTTTTTTTTTTAATATTTATAATTTCGAAGGTAGATATTTTTCTTATAAAGTAAAGAAATCCGAGTTTATTATACAGTTATATTTCAATTCTATTTCTTTTTATTACTTTATAGAAGTTTCAAAGTGTTTATAAAATAAATAGATAATGAAATCATAACACGCGCATCACTGTAACACAATAGTAACACCATGAAGTTGGCCGCGGGCGCGTTATGAATGTTAGTGTCTAATAATGGTGGACATCTGTTCGAAAGGTACTTTGAACGATCCACGGAGCTCCATAAGATGATCGCGTTGTCAAAAACAATGTTGGCACGCTCGTCGCCTCTGATCACTGTTTTCATATTTATAATATTTATCCACATGTTTCTAGTTTCTATAAAGACACAACGTGTTTTAGTCACTTACAAGTGCTAATTACATATGGACTAACTACTAAACTAAACTTAAATTCAGTAGTGATTTTAATTGAATATTTTGAATATTTATTTAATTTTTCAAATTAAAACTGAACTTAATTGACTGTGTTAACTATCCTTTTCCAGTCCTTTTATTATTTTATTGTAATTATTAATTATTTGCATGCAATTAAAAAATATTTTTAATGATGCTAAAGAAGTATAACTTCTCACGCGCGTACATAAGTTACACGCATCCATTTTTTTTATAAGAACCGTTAAGTATCTACCAACGCCGGCGCCGGCGCAGTGGCCGCGCACTGTTAATTAAGTTAGGGATGGGATGGTCTGTCGTAAACATTCGTAACGTACCCTCTCAGTCAACTCAGTGATTCACGAGATAATACATTTATGGTCACCCATCATGTAAACCCGATGTTGCAACAGTTGTTTATATTATATAGTAGTTTTAGTACCTAAACTTCACGCTGCATTACAGTTACAATCAAAATTATTAGGCACTATTTCTAGACATATTCTAGGTGCATCCTAAGAATATTTCAGTTAGCATGTTTACATTTAGAAAAGCATCTTGAAATAACTCAAGTATCGATCAATTTTCGACAAGGATAATGTCTGCCAGTCATTAATGCCGAAGTGTTTATTTGTTTATTGTTTGACCGATGCGTGTGGACGCATTTATTAGTGGAGTATGCATCCCTGACATCATTATAGATGCAAGTGTAAAGATTCACGAGAAATATTTGGAATCGCGGCGGTATTGCCACAGGATTTGGTCATTCAAAAAGTAGAATTTTGAGCTTAATTGAAAGTTATTAATAAGGTGGAAAATACTAACTGTCACAGTTAAATAACACTAACTTTTGGTGATGTTATGTTTCTGTCGATAAAGAATAGGCTAACATCATGTGGGCCATATTTGCAAGGCCTTTTTACATTAAATTAAGAAGGAAAAGCATTGTCTTTGTCTTGTCTATAATTATTTTTAAAATTGCGTTTATTCATTCTCATAAACAATACACAATCACATGTTCAACTACGCACTCGCATAATTATATCACGCTTGAATAGATTAAGCAGTTTCACAGAAATGTTGCTTCCATATACACAATGGTCTTAAAAACAAAAAAAAGTAATGAAAAACAACTACCTATTTATGCAGATGGTTTTAAAACTGGCAACCCACTTTTGTTTTCAGAAATAACTAAAGAATAAATTTTACATACTCACGTCAAGTCTATTCCGTGCATACATAGTAAATAATAATCTTTATGCTACATGCCTTCTAAGATGGAAATCGTAAAAAAATTATATGCCATCATCATTATCGGCCTATTAAAGTCCTAACTGTTGAGCAGGTTTTTTAAATTACAATACCAGAATTTTATTATTTACCCTTTACCTTATCCCATCCCTGTAGCCTTAGAACCTTACTCATAAGAGAGTAACACAAAATTATCCATTTTATTTCTCTGAGCTTCTTACAGTAAAAAGACGGATACTACTTTTCGATCGGGAAATCTGCTAAGCTCTACCTCTCTTGGACTAATTTAAAACATACTTTATGGACAACAAGAGACAATAGAAAAGATAATCAGCTGTATATTTGCTTCATGGTTGCCATAATAATCTAAGATATTATATTTTGACCGCTCGTCGCTTCGGTGGTAATACGAAGATTTACAATATATAATACATCGGCATGAGCATTAATATAATTATTAGTTGACCGCAAGCCGCTGCTTGTTCTGTGGTTACTACAACACGATATGGCTGTATTCTTATTATTGCGGTCCGCCTCCAAACCTACACATACATATTACACTCGACAGCAAATAAACCGGGTCATCCGAAAGTACTTCGCGCTATGATTCGATTTTCTCAAAAAATATAAAACTTACAAAACATAAAAGGTATATCTAATGAAAATGCGATCGATTTATGATGAAAATGACAAAAAACTAAAGTACTGTCATCTTATTTGTAATCAAGCAGCTACATTATCATTAATCATTAGCGTTTATTTTCAATATTTGTTTGAGTGAAGGTTTTTTCCCTGATATCTGGAAAACTGCCCACATTGTACCCATACACATGAAGGAACTTAAGTCGTTGGTTGAGGATTATCGGCCGATATTAATTCTTAATGTTCTCAGCAAGCAGTTTGAAAAGCTTGTCCAAAATCATGTTTATCCCTTCATTAATCGTATTAACCCTGAACATCAACATGGGTTTATAAAGGGCAGGTCGACTAATAGCCATTTCGCCGTGTTCGCAAGGTGTCCTCGAGAGCGTTGATGGTGGAAACAAGATCGTTACAATCTATACAGGTTTTGAGAAGGCATTTGATAGCGTCGACCATTTAATTCTTCTCCGTACGCTTCACGAAATCGGAATACATGGAGACCTGCTTATATGATTTCAGTCTTACCTGCGCAATCGATATCAAGCGGTAGTTATGGGTGAGCTAAGATCTGACTATGTTACAATACCATCCGGTGTGCCGCAGGGATCTATAATCGGTCCTCTTTTATATGTTGCTTACCTCTACGACATAGTTCAGTGTTTTCGATATGCTAATTATTTATTGTATGTAGGTGATACGAAAACTTATGTCTATAAAATCTACCTCGAACTGCCTAAAATGGACTATAAACTTATTACCAAAAAATAAAATAAATATCAATGTGACCAAGTGTTTGATAATTACCTTTACGCGCAATAGAGTTTTTGGTCTAGAATTAAATAATTAAAAAAACATAATTCTAACGATTTGCTAATTATTTAATAAAGTTGCGAATATCGTTTTAAAAAAAATAGAATAGTACGATACTTCCTATATTTTTTTATATTTGTCCATCGTTTCCTTAGAAGTTTGTATTGTTGCTTTACTTTTAGCTACCGATTAACACGACTGGGAAACGACCCTTTTTATGGAAATTTCTTAATAAAAACTTTGTAGTTATTTTTTTTTAATCATTTTTGTTAACTAATTAAATCTAAATTTTACTAGGAAAAAAATCTTTTAACTTTATAAACAGATTAATATCAATATTTTTCTGTTTATTTTAAACATCAGAAAACGAACTTTCTGTAAATATAACTTTGATAGTTGTAAGTTTTATACTTAATGTGAAATTCATATCAGAGTTATGAATAAGCAAGTGGTCTGGTTTATTTGCCGTACAGTGTATATTATATTTGATATATGGAGCACACTAACAATTTCTATTTAAAAAAATGCGCATTGTTACTCAATATGAAGTACTTAAATATCAGATACGAAATCTTGCGGAAATCATGGAAAAATACGATAAAAACGAACTCATATGTGGGCAGGAGCCAATAATAGATATCATTATTCCGCTGAATTGAAAAAAAATTAAGGATCCAATAAAGATTTCCATCACTCAAAAATCCTTTTATTTTATTTAGTAAAAAAGTTATAATAAATCAAATCATCTTTATTGCGAATACAGTTAGTTACAAAGTGGTTATCCAGATCCGTTTTAGTACAGGACAGCCATATTCTGCCTTATCGGCATGCAATATAATATTTCTATAAATCATTAATTGTTTCCATGTCATATTTATATTTTTTATATAGTTTATTCAAAATTTCAATAAACGATAAATTTTAGATTGTATTTATTTCATGCATGTCATTTTTTTTAATTTAGGCCTATTATTCTATAATAGGGGCCTTAGTCTCAAACTTTTGTATACAGGGACCGTATAGTAACATTTGTCTACTAAAAATGTTGCAATTCGTTTGTTTCAGTTCAGTTCACGGTGATTTCTCGCACACTTTCAGTTCAGTTTCTTTGCACAAAATTGGATGATTACTTTTTTGTCACCTTGTATATCTATAATATCTCATGAACTATAAAAAAAAGCGAAAGAGATAATATTTGATGTAGTAAATGTTACAAAGCCAGGACCTTGTTTTACGAGTATTTGTAAAAATAGAGGCGCTTCACAACTCCCACTAGATTTTATTACCCAGTGATAAAGAACTCCACCGTATCACCTCAAGATATGAAATAAAAGCTTACAAATTATAGCACAGAAATAATGTTTATTTAAATGGTGTCTGATGCGGTGTGCTCTCGCACACAGATATATTATCAGTCATGTTCACTATAAACTGGTGAGTGCTGTCTAATAGGACACGACCGTGCGCCGTGTTTCAGATAAAGCTAACATCTCCGCAGGATGCCGGCCGGCTGGAAGTACCACGACCGTTTTATAGTCAAACGATCTACTAGGATAATTAATATAAATTCAATAAAAATAAATATAACAAAATATAGATTCACATTACTGTTTAAAATAGAAACGGTTTCTTTTAACTTTTTTGAGATTTTAACACAAATTACCTAGTTTAAGAGCTGTGGTGTCAATTTTGAATTAAATTATTTTCAGGCAATCAGTCAGTCAGTGCCGGGCACTGAATAAGCTTAAGAGAATAAAGAGTAAAGAAAAATTATGCCAGAAAAAAATCCACGCGGACCAGGCACTGCATTCGCCCGGATAGCGAAAGGTGCAGGTTCGAGTCCCGTCTGCTGCCTGGTCCGCGTGAAATCGTTTCTAGTATAATTTTCTTTAGATTTAAACATCTAGCAGTTAAATGCGTAAAATATATATATATATATATATATATATATATATATATATATATATATATATATATATATATATATATATGAATAAAAATTATTTCAACACCGTGAATACAAACGAAAAATTAATACAAGTAAAAGGGACAACAAATAACTCCATATGCCTGACGTTGAGTAGAGTAGTCGCGAATATTAATTTCAAGAGATATTTATGTATTTCTGTCGGTGAGTAAGGTTCCAGGACACCAAGGGGTAGGGGATTGTGGCAGGGTAGGCACGGTCCGAGTGATACTTTTTGTATCACAAACGTGTCTAGGCTATGGTGGCCGCATACCATCAGGCGGGCTATGCATTTTCAACTTAAAAAAGCCCCATGGAGCCCCGGCGACCTCGACTCATAAAGGTACCACTTCAAGCAAAAATTCCACTATGTCTAACACCTCAAAAACTTGATATTTTATTGTTTCGATTTTTTCTCATCATCATCATCATCAGCCTATTTATGTCTCCACTGCTGGGGCACATGCCTTCCCTATGGATGGAATAGGGAGATTCGGCCATGACCCACCACGCGGGCCCAGTGCGGATTGGCGATTGCTAACGACTGCAGATGCAGCCGGGAAGGCTTAACGTGCCTTCCGAAGCACGGAGGAACTCAAGATAGACAATTTTTGGTCACCCATCGAATGACCGACCACTGCGAAAGTTGCTTGACTTCAACGATCGCAGCCGTTCGGCTCACCACCCGCGCCATCAAGCTCCTCAAATTCTTAATCCTTTTTTCTAATATGTTATAAAGAATTAGAGTTTAACTACAAAGCTAGTTGTATTGTCAATGAAATAACAATAAAACTATTGCATTGGGAGTTCGAGTTCGTACGTATCTGTTTGGTATTTGCAGGTCATGACTGTTGACATTTACAAACTGCAGATATGTAGACTTGCACCAACATTCTCAAATCAAATTAAAGCTGATCTTGTTTAAAATATCACTCGTTCCTTGTTCATTAAATAATAAATAAATATCACATATTTCCAACACTCACACCAATTAGCCTAGCCCCAAAATAAGCACTATAAGGCTTGTGTTATGGGATACTAGGGTAACGTATAGAATACATATAGAATACATACTTTACATATATAAGTATATTTATATAGAAATACATATTCAACATCCATGACTGGAATACAAATGCTCGTGTTCATCACACATACATCTACCCCCACCGGGATTCGAACCCGGGACCTCTCGCGTCAGCGACGCCATGAAACCCGGCGTACAAACCACTCGGCCACGGAGGTCGTCATTGTTTGAAGTAAGAAAGAAGAAGTGGTGCTACCACCTTCTGTCGCAGTCGGGTACATAGAGGTACACTAGGGTACAGAATAGAAAATAATTTCATTTTTGACGTGAAACTTCTCTTCGGACGGGGTGTAAATGGAAAAGTTGAAACGGAAATGCGTCACGAGCATCACACAATGACGACATGTGAGTGTAGTTTGAGTGCACAGCTCTTCCGAGCATGAAGGTTGGAGGTTAACTCGGCGGAGGCTGAAACGCTACGAGCGTCGCGTTTCAGCCTTCGCCGTGACTTGTCGTGCGTGACTTCGCGAGTGACTTGTTTATATATACATATGCCTTATGAACCGCCTAATGTTAGGTTATTATGAAAAGAATTTCACATCAGATGTGTGGTCCGTGCACACATTATTTTTTTAATTTCCGACCAGCTTCAATAATTCATCCTCCAGTAAAAGGTGATGATAATCTGATTCCGTTTCGTAACAACGGCTGTTAGTCTTCATAATAAAAATATCTTAGCAACAAAGCTGGCGTAAGCCGACCTCTTCTCTCTCTCTCTCTAAATTTAAGAGCTATGCTCTTGTCGGTGCAGACTATGTATCCACCTCCATCTCCCTCTATCCTCCGCCAACTCTTTGAGCCCCTTGTACGACTCGACGCCAACCTTTTCTTTGATTTGCTTTATGTAAGCTTTCCTCGGTCTTCCCCTTCCTCTCTTTCCTACCACTTTTCCCTCAATGATGGTTTTTATGAATTCGTCGTGCCGCACAAGGTAGCCGAACATTCTTCCCCTTCTATTCTCTAGTGTGTCGAGCAAAGTTCTCCGTTCATCCACAATGTCCAATACCCTTTCATTTGTTAGTTTCTCTGTCCAACTAATTCTTTCCATCCTTCGCTAGCCCCACATCTCAAATGCTTCCAATATTGCTGTTTCTTTGCTTCATAGTCCACGTCTCGCATCCATACAGGGTAATACTCTAACAGTATGTCTTTATAAATTTCTTCCGAATCTCCTTTGAAATTTTTAATGAAAAGATCTGTTTCATATTTAGGAAATTTTGTTGTGCTAGTGCTATTCTAGCTTTTATATCTGGTGTGCATCTTGAGTCTGATGTGATAAGGCTTCCCAAATACCTGAATTTATTTACTATTTCTAATATTGTATTATTTATTGTTATAGGTCTTGCAAAATCTATTCCGAATTTAGAGGTTGTCATAATTTTTGTCTTTTTGACATTGACATTTATGTTAAGAGAAAATTCTTTAAAGGTACAATCCATGGGCTTCAGGATATCTTCTTAGTCCTCCGGCGTCTCTGCCACTGCTGCTATGTCGTCTGCATATCTGACAAATTTTATGACTTCCCCGTTGAATTGAACCCCTTTTTTAAACTTTCTACAATTTTACTTATAGCTCGTTCGATAAAAATGTTAAAGATTAGTGGTGAAAGTGAGCATCCCTGTCTCACCCCCTGCCTTATGCCAGCCCTTCCCCTTTCATTTCCTATTTCAATTATAGTTTCCTGGTTGTTGTAAAGTTCGTATATTGTTCTCCTATTCCTGAAGTCCAATCCAATCCCTTTCAACGTTTCCATCATTTTCTGCCAATCAACCTTATCGAATGCCTTTTCTAGATCGATAAATGCTATATTTGTATTTAAATTTAAATCTATTCTTCTGTCTATTATAAGTCTTTATGCCAAAATTGCCTCCATGCCTTTGTGAGATCCAGATGTACTGGATCTCACAAAGTTCAACAAACGAATGCCTCTACCGGAATCTTTTTATACTTAGTTGAACCAAATGCTTGGAGAAAATCCATTACGCCTCAGCTCTCCTAAAATATCCTAATAAGTATTTTTGATCATGTTGTGTACAAGCATACAAATTATATTTAGTTCAGAATCGGAATATAATCATATTTGAATTAGTTTTCAAAAGTCCAGTTCAGTTACGGCAACTAGAAGCATGTCCCGTATAATTGAGATAGCATTTGCTCACTCCACAAATCATTCGCACAGATTACTACAGAATGCGACGCCATTCATCAGCCGCTGTCATCTTGTAAAACTCACTGGCTCCTTTATAGCCCTGGACAGGTATTGGATGTGTACGCGGAGAAATAATTAAATTAACACACTGATACTGAATTTAACGAAAAGAAAAACTATGGATCATTTACATTAATTTTCTTAATCGTTTCTTAAAAAAATATGCAAAACAAAACAACAATATAATTTTCCGCAGTAGTGGAAATCCGAACGTTGCGCCTTGCGTTTGGCTATTCGAACGCACAGAAAAAGAAAACATCCAACCAATTTAAAGAATGAAGATTAAATTTTGTACGCCTATAGTATACGTGAATTGTGACATAGGATATCTTTTATCCCGGAAAAATGTTGGGTCCCTCTTGTATTCTCAAAAATCTAAAGGACAATGGGCAAAACGCACCCAGCTCCGCCAACAATGTAATTAGTATGAATCGATAGATCTATGAAAAACTAGCCTTTTTTATTATGGCACCAAAAAAAAATAACCTGGGGGTCAAAAGATATACACCTGGGTATGTTCTATATTAGGGGTTAAGGTTTCCGCACATAGTCCTTATAGACGACCTTTGTGTGTAAGTCATGGGGACCGGTTACACACGGGCATATTTAAATAGCTCCTTATAGAGAAGCTCGATGGCGCAGGTGGTTAGCGCGTTCGGTTGCGATCGTTGAAGTTAAGCAACTTCCGCAGTGGTCGGTCATTGGATGGGTGACCAAAAACATCTATCTCGAGTTCCTCCGTGCTTCGGAAGGCACGTTAAGCCGTTGGTCCCGGCTGCATCTGCAGTCGTTAGCACCCGCCAATCCGCACTGGGCCCGCGTGGTGGGTCATGGCCCAATCTCCCTATTTCATCCATAGGGAAGGCCTGTGCCCCAGCAGTGGGGACATTAATAGGCTGATGATGATGATATTTAAATAGCTAAAGAAATTCATTCAATATCAATAGTACTTTCGTTTTATAATATTAGCAATAATAAGTGAGTGAATCATATCTTACTGTACAACCAGATACAAAATACTAAACAACAAAGCCTACCGACTATCCTGCTTGCTTGCTGCTTGCACTTACTGAGACTCCTCAAAACGTCTAACAGGGTATGGGGGTTGAAGGATGTGATATTGCAGTTGCCGTTGCAACTAGTCTACTCGTATGCAGTCCTATGTCTTGCTCCCTGTTATTTCATTGATATTTAACTAACACGCTTTAGAAATAGGAACACGATTATCATCGCGTACGTCATTATAATCGTACGAGCTAATAAAAAATCTATGGATCAATTTAAATGCTCGTACTCAGCACACAAACATCTGCCCCCACCAGGATTCGAACCCGGGACCTCTCGAGCCAGCGACACCATGAAACCCGGCGTACAAACCACTCGACTCGACTAATATATTAATTGACGACCTCCGTGGTCGTCAATTAATATATCCGTTCTATATACTCGTCCTTGTATCTTTAAATATTATGTTCGTTATAGTTACTTTTACCTATGGAATTGTACCTATTTAACTTAAAATAACTAAAGACTCCCGGGATGGAATTTGATGCGCTTTGGCACAAATGATCATGACTATGATACCTTTCAAACAAATGTAGTTTAAGCTGTGGCGGACGTGGGTGCAGTGTCCATGCAATTTTGCCCATTGTCCTTATGCTTTATACAAAGGAGGTCTGTCGCTTGAAAGACGGTTAATTTTGTTTTTATTTAATGATTAATAGGGAAATAACCTCATTAATTTACACAGAAAATATAACATTAACCTTAACCAATTGCATAGGTATTTTCACAGCTTCTAATAAATATGTAATAAAAGAAAACATGAATTAGTGACTGTCGTGTCGTCAAATTAGGATTCAGGATATTTTTTGAAGGTCCTCTAGTGCTCTTTGTGTAATAATTATCATATGAACATCAGCTACTTAAGGAGAAGTGGAGCAAAAAGAGTATTCGTATCATTGAAGAGCTCCAACGCAAGAACTTCACTGCCCACATTCATATATATAATTGTAGTTATAAACCAACCCTGGCGCCACCGGACGTTATCAGCTATCTGTCAGTAGTGTCATTCCTCTCCGTTTTCCAGGAAACATAAGTCGAGCCAATCGCGAACGAATCGGATCGCCGTCATCACCAGCCGCGTCCCACTCGACGGCGATGATTGGTGCCGATACGCGAATGACAACATGTAGGGGTTGCCAACTTTAATAAGCTTAAAAAACCTTTTAAAAATCACAAAAAAATTGCAGCCACTCATGAATCACTTACTTGAAACATAACATCGTTTAATGTGTGTACGTCCGAGTAAAAGAGTACGATTTCGGCTTCTATGATAGCATACTCAATATTAACAAAAACCTATAATAATGTATGTGAAGCTGAGAATGCGACAAATAAATTTTGAGTTACCTGAGAAATTTTACTAGGTAATTCAAAACAATTTTTTCTTATATATCCGCAAAAAAAATGCAATTATTTTTTCGACATTGTCTGCACCCTAACTCACTAGTTGTGTAATTATGAAACCTTAACAATTGTAATTGTTATACATTTAATCAAATAAATCAATGTACTTCAAACGCGCAATCATTCCATAATATATGTTATTCACAAATTTGCACCGTTTTAGGATATTTTGTAAACCATATAGGAAAATTAACATTTTTATATGTGAGTGTATACGTTTACTGTTTATAACTGTTCGCAATATTTTTATTAACCTGATTTTTAAGTTTTCATGTAACTCAAAATTCACGGTATATTTACATGACCGATAATTAAACTGCATTTCAGGATTTGTAAATTAACATCACTGCAGCTAAAATATGAATTTATTTAAATGGCGCTAATAATCACAATAATATTATACTTTCACTTAACAGTCGATGTATCTAATTAGCTTTAAAAAATACGTGTTTAACAAACCCACCCAACAAATATATAAACTACTTTAATTCAATTTTAAACAAATTCATAAAAATAGTTTTAGACATCATATTTAACAATCCCTCAGCCGATTTCCCAGCAGTAGGCACAGTTTACATATGTTTACACGGCGAGAGATATTATAATTTCAAAAACAAAAGTCATTCAAAACAACATAATGAACATTCTAAATGCCGTAAAATTATTTCACAGCAATAAAAATGTCTTCGACTTTATAAAAGTTTATGTAGAAGCGAAGCCGCGCGGCGCCACGGGTCGCCGGCCGTGGACGCACGGTAATGATGATTTACTGAAGGTAATGAAACGGGCAAACATTGCCGCTAATTGGAAACGCCCACGGTGTCTATGCAACCGGAATGAACGCGTGGCAATTGATAAGCCCCATACAGTACGACAAAGTTGAATGCGCTGAATTCCATGACTCCCTCGGTAAACTTGCCGCTGCGTTGGTGGTTACAATTTGACTGCTGACAGTTCAATAATTACGTATCGACAAATAGAGTGCTATTCACAGAAGACATCTCCTCCTACGGTGTGACACTACTGATAATCTTTCATAGAATTATTTTCCGATGGACAAAATATGGATAATTGTGTAGTATTAGTGTGTACAATGAACTTATACATACTCGCTAACTTGTGCTGTGGGCCAAATGACAGGTGGCCGGTTACGTTAAAATTTTCCACACTTTACTTAGTCTTAAACTTCATTTTTATCATTTAACTAGAGGTCGCCCGCGACTTCGTCTGCGTTAACTTAGTTTCTTAAAATCCCTCTGGAACCTAACCTAACCTAGCCTATGTGTTAATCTAAGGTGTCAGCTAACTCCATACCAAATTTTATAAAAATCGCTCCAGCCGTCCAGACGTGATGAAGTAACAAACATACACACTCACAAACTTTCGCCTTTATAATATTAGTGTGATATTTAGGAGGCTATTTAAATGCCATTTTGTAAACTGCCAGATCATTTGCCAGACAACAAGAATTTTCACCCCTACAATGGGTCAGGCAGCTAACAGTTGCGCCGGAACTACAAAATGGTCTCAGCTGTATCTTCAGTCGTCAGCACCCACCAATCTGTACTGGGTCTGTGTGCCGATTCAAATCTTCTTGTTACAATAATCAATACTAATAGAAACTAGTTCATAATAATGGCTAATTGTGAAAGCTATTGCCGCAAACGTTCCCACTTGTTCGATATTGTTGATGTTATTGTTATGGTGATGCCGGTGTGCCATAACTTCGCATTCGTTGCGTCCTGTAATTGTCACTAACTGCCGCTTTCAGAAACCTATGTAACAGGCTGCGTGGAAAGGTTGATTTCACTTTGGAACCGTATTGGAGGATCCGATACTATCTGAATTCTGCTACGGGGTCCGCCTGTCATGTCCTTTCTGTTCCCAAATCAGGGGCAAAGGTCAGCAAGCTAATCCAGGTGTTCTAAATGAAATATAGACTAATTCCGGGGAATTCTGGTACATCAATGTTCGCAGGATGATCGTTATGGTGCTGCCATACTTTTTATCCAAAATATACCCAAAAACACTGACTTCTGCCAAAACAGGTACCTAAAAAAGTACTCATGCTCAGCAAAGTCGATAAAATATGACAAAAAGTATTAAAATACTGAATCTGATCGCACTGTGGCAATGTACTTATATCACTTCAATGGGTTTTTCTTCATAGATTCTGCTGAATCTATGATACACGAAAAACCTTTCGTTATTCTGAGGAGGACATAACGCAGAGGCATATAATCTGAGACGACGACATAAATAGCCCATTCTTTGTTATTATACTGTTATATCAGCCACACTATCAATAATAAACTTTTGCAATAGTTGCTTTTGGAAACAGTTCAATAATACTAATGCGAAATCATTCTCCTCTGAAGGTTAATACGAAATCCGCCGTAAACGCTGCGGGAAATTGAAGAGAATAGCGTGTCCGATGTATATACACTTCCGAGGTTGCGCAATCAAATTTTAAGTTGTATTGTTAGCATAATGGGGTATAATTTCCAATAAGCTGTCGTTTTTATGTCCCGTTGCCATATCGGTGGGTATTGATAAAATACTCGCGGATTCGAACAGCGATCGGTTACGTATCCACTATAACCGAAAGTGGCATTAATAATGACTAAGCAATGCTAACAGATAAATTAGTTAGCGCTGTCTGTCTGTCCTTGTAACAGACACTTTGTTAGCAAAACAAAAGATTGAATTGCATTGTATTGAATGTTCTCTTGACAGTTGGATAAGCAATTTACTACATGATACAAACTACATAATAAAATATAAAGTTATTCAATAACATCATAATTCGAATAAATAGTAATTGACAATCAATTGCTTACAACACACACATATTTATAAAAAAACGATTGCTCTGAAAAAATTACGTACTAAAAATTAAAAGTCTTTGCAATACTGGATATTATAGACTTAATAGATTACATAGATAAAGAGATTACATAGAGTTAAAACATTCCTAAAATTCAAAATTACGTCCTATCTTTTCTATATATGTTTTATTACCACTCTGGTAATACTAGTAATACTACCTGTATTACTCAACTCAGTATGGAGTACGAAAAATTTTTTGTTGTTGTTGATTTTCTGATGGTTCCAAAAATCTAATTTGACGATAAATGATTTGTCTTGCCCGTTGGCAGCACCGACTGCGAAATATTGCCATATGTCCTGTTGTCTGTGCATCTCATTATTACGCGGACGGTAATGAGCCGCGCCAATTAACGGGCGCGTGTGACAGCCACACCGACAATTCACAGTCGCCCACGCGGCGCGGAACTCAGCACCGCACCGTTTCACGAATTAGGGGTTCCGGTACGTTGAGAGGTTAGAGCGCGAATCACATCGGGAGAAAATTGAAATCAACTTGGTTTATCTGAAGGTTCTACCCGCATCTCTTCAAAATTGGGTTTACACTGACTTTTCTTAGCGGTACTAATAAAAATACACGAGTAGAGGCAGGAAAAAATTAGTGTGGTCTTGGAAACCACGGTACAGGTGATGGATTCCTGGAACTTTTCTCACGGACAGAAACAACACCACCAAAAGAAATTGTTATTCCTACCCTGGCCCAATCCCCTATTCCGTGGAGCCCTGGAACCTTACTCACCGACGAAACACAATCCCAACAAAAGGATAAAAAGAGTGTTATTTTACTGTGATCTTTTGTAAGATGGTGGTTACCTTCACAGATTCGAGCGCAATAACCGCTATGCCCTACCTCACTCGCATTCGCGGTTTATTAGGACAATGCCGGAGGACCCGTGTTGGTATATCTATTTTTCCGCACGATTACCACCTACCCATAACCCGTATCATGAGCAACACAATTGAAATTATAATAGTTTTTGTATCTCGTTCAACTCCATAGTACTTGGACAATTGAGCGTGATCAGAAAGAGCTGTATATCGACAGTAGAAAAGCAAAATTGCTAACACGCCACTTTGGAGCAGCTAAAAAATTTATTTAATTTCAGTATTTATTTAAGGTTAATTTTTAAGCAGCTCCAAAGTGGCGTATTAGTAATTCTGCTGTACCACTGTCTATATGATATCGCAGTACTCATGCCAGGAGGGCAGGGCGCACGCTCAACGTGACGGTTGCCTTAAAATCGATTTATACAATTTGATTAGATTTTATTTGTTGGCGTTTACGATTTGTTAACAGAATCTATGACAGAACTGATAATATCTAATATTACGTTACTTTGATAACACTAACAGTAAATTGATACTGTAGACTTGACGTCTACTAGAATTTACCATGAATATCTTGTAAACTCGTGCGTAGCTGACAAACATATTGAATTTTGCACTAAGTTACTAGTAACTTTAAATTATGTTGTTAGTAAAATATATATAATTATACTTTTATTATACGTGTTTGTTTCTAACATGACTAACACAAATATTTTAGACACTCTAATTGCCTTCCATGAAATAAACGACGTGGCTATATATTTATGCTTCAAAAAACTATCTATTGACAGTTTCTTCTTTATAGAACAGATTTTTGGGGAATAATATGTAACGGTTTTTGGGTGTAAGATGTTTTATTTGGGTACATTATTGTATAATCATGAAAAAGAAATTACTTGTATGAAAACGTAATAGATCTTAATTTATCCACAATAATCGAATTAAAACATAGCAAATGTTCAGGCCAGCTACACGCCTGAGTAATTTAACCAAATATCGAACGTAGCTAAAGTGCGTGCTATGAAATTTTAATATAAGTACTGCCTTTTTTTTACTTCTTACATTTTCCTAATCTGAGAAAGCTGTTTCATCAGTTGTCATCCATTATATTTCACTTAATTATAAATCGAAGTTAAAGAACAGTTTTGAGTTTCATTGAAACGCTCCTGTATGTCCACTACGAGACAGCAAATATCAACTAAATTAGACCAAAAGCGAAGAATACTGTTATTAAAATGTCATCCGATACCACAAAAACTGACACAATGTCATTCCACTCGTACATATAGTCATTACCGTCACGTATCATGACCGCAGCGCGACAGAACACAAAGCGGTCTCAACAAAGGGTGGCAGAGCAACCGTATAGTTTGATGGTTTCCCAGAGGAAATGACGTCGGCCGTGACTGCAGCAGCTGTGAACATTACAATACACATGTAAAGCGTCCCGCCAATTTGTAGCCACATACTGAGGCTAATGGCGACGGTAATGATAAACTTGTCAAATTCACATATCATTATAGTATAATGGATGTCACATTAAGAAACTCGATAATCAGTTGAAAAACTCACTGGAGTGTGATTGTAATACTGTAACAGTGTGGCATAGCCGCATAGTTTATGTTGGATGAAACGACATCTTTATATATAAAACTCAAAGGTGACTGACTGACGGACATAAGCCCAAACCACTGGACGGATCGGGCTGAAATTTGGCATCCAGGTAGATGTTATGACGTAGGCATCCGCTAAGAAAGGATTTTGATCAATTCTACCCACAAGAGGATAAAATATTGAATAAAAGTTTGTATGAAACTTTGTCAATTTTAAAACAGTCGGCCTGAGACTTTGCATGCAGATATAAGAAGAATCATAGATGAATGTCATTGTGTATAATACAAGCCTGAGAACAAAAACTGTAGTCTACACTTCAGCTGTACACCGAAGCGAAGCGAGGGCGGGTATCGAAGACAAGCCAAATATGAAACACTATACATAGCATTGTTAGTACTAAACAGAACCAATCCATCATCCAGCGATCCAATAACATATCTGAGTATAGCAATTATAGTTATATTTTTATTACTGCAAGATGCTTCAATGTAAAGAAAATTCCACGCGAACTAGGCAGCAGAGGGGGCTCGGAACCCGCACTCTTCGCTATCCGGGCGAATGCACTGACCATTATAATAATAATAAAATTTTATTTCAGACTAAAGTGTCCATAGTTTTGTTTTGTTAGTAACATTTTTCCTTAATCTATGTTATGGAGGCCCACCCAATGTTGGAGTAAAGGCGACTCCCACCTGTCCGACAACACGCACAGGATGCTGTTGGGGCTGGCGCGCACCCGACTCAGTAGCGAGGCACATCGCTTTCGGATAATGGCATGGAATCCATCGATCCTTGCCTCAGCGAATATGCCAGAAGCACTACTGCGACGCGGCAGCCCCATCAGCACCCGGAACGCGTTGTTGTACTGTACACGTAAAGCGTTGTAGGCCCTCTGCGTATAGTCAACCCAGAGACCGCACGAGTAGAATGATTGGCAGTATGATTTAAATAAAGTCAATTTCACTTCTAAAGTACTTCGCGCAAATCTCCGAGCCAACATGTTACATCGGACTGCCAGTGACCTCCTTTCCCTCTCCACGTCCATATTGTCACATAAGTTCTCAGTGAGCCAGTGACCCAGATATTTGAAATGCGATACCCTATTTAATGGCTTTCCATTGAGATGTACAGATGGTATCACAGTAAGGTCTTTTCCTCGCGTTTTAAAAACCATGATCTCACTCTTGGTAGTATTATATCTGAGTCCATGGGCCACCGCATAAGACTCACACTTACTCAGTAATACTCTCAGTCCCCTTATCGAAGGGCTCAGTAGCACCATGTCATCAGCGTAGCTTATATTGTTGACACTGACACCACCTATATGGCAACCGACCTTGGTACCACTGAGCCCGACTATAAGGCGGTTCATATACAGGTTGAAGAGCAATGGAGAGGTGATCCCCCCCTGCCTCACCCCACAGTCTAAGCCATACCCGTCAGAAAGAACCCCTGCCCATTTCACATAATTTATTTGGTTCCTGTACCAATATCTTAGAAGAAATATTATCTCCCTTGGTACAGTGGTCTCACATATCAGCTTCCGCCACAGAACATCATAAGACACCAAATCGAACGCTTTTGAGAGATCAAGAAAGCAAGCGTATATGGGTGTTTTCCTCTCTGTATAGTACTTGACAGTTTCCTTGACACACAGTATTGCACTTTCAGTAGATAGCCCTGGTCTAAAACCAAATTGGGCATCATGCAAGTTCAGGTGGTTATTCAAATGTGCCTCAAGCAAACTGTCCAGCACTTTAGCTATTATAGTAGCCAAGGAGATGGGTCTATAATTGCCCATGTCGGAGGCATCACCTGTTTTATTTTTAATTACTGGCACAACAATAGTTTTCATCATCTCAATTGGAATATATGAGTGTTTGATACATAAAGAAAAAAGTATAGCCAGAAGTCTAGGCAGGTGGGCTCCAGCATAACGCAGATGTTCGACACTGAGGCCATCGTGTCCTGGTGATTTACCTCTAACCATATTTTTAATAACATCTGTAACCTGTTTTGCAGTAAAAATAATTTGTATATCTGTCTCATTTGGTTGTAATTGAACCTCAGTGTCGCACACACAAGTCTGACAGTTTAAAAGCGATACAAGTCCAAAATTATTTTTAAATAAATCTGCTATGTGCTTAGGCTCATTAGCACCAGCAACACTCACAGGCAACCCCTGCCTAGAGTTCAATTTGTTGGTTTCTTTCCAAAACTTACTGAAATTCTTATCAGTATGATAAGATGCAATAATGTCCATACGAATGCGATCTTTATTATCCTGACACCATTTTAATTTTCTTTTAAAAACTTTTCTTGTCTCATTCATTTTTTGATAAATTAACCCATCTCTAGGTTTTCCATATTGTACCCATAATTGAAAACCAAGCCGAGCCTCCCTATGAGCATCACTAACATGCTTGTTCCATCCAATAATATATTTTCGTCTTTTTTGATTAAATTCAGTCTTACAACTATTCTTTGCAGCGTCAGAAAGTACATTAATAATATTTTTATACATGTCATCAATTATTATTCTATGTCTTGTATTATCACAGATTTTACTATTACAATAATTAAATTCTAGGGGAAAATCTATTTGTTTAAGCTTATTGTTACAAAAGGCACTATATAATTCAATTTGACTAGCATCACGTTCACCCCAGATCACATTATTATTATTAAATTCTAATTTAGTGTAGGTTGTCTTTGGTCTTATCATATTAAAATCACAAACAATCATTAATGGTAAATGGTCCGACCAATAAACATCATATAAAATGCTGGCATTTAAGAATGACTGATATGCTGCTTCAGTCATTATACAATGATCTAGCCAACGTTGACAACCATGAGCCTCACTGACAAATGTGTAAGTACTTGGGGGTAAACTTTCTAAATCAACACAGATCCAGCTTTGGTCAGCACAGAAACTCAAGAGTTCTTCACTAAAAAGTTCTCCAGGGTGTGCATTGAAGTCACCCAGTATGATAACAGATTCCGTATTGTTACTTTCAATTACTGCATTAATAACACTTAAACACTCGGTAAAATCTACTAGGTTTTCATTTGAGTCAACTGGCATATAAACAGAGAAAAATAGCACTGACCTGTTCTGCAGAGCTACCTTTATAGCCGACACACGCACACTGTTACAGTCAATGACAGCCACAGACGTGAACAAACTTTTTCTCCACATAATAGCTACACCACCATGAGGTCTTCCTCGAAGTATACCAGCAGATGTGTCTACTGCAGATTTTCCTGTATAGGCGAAATCATCATCAATGCTGCTCAGGAACGCGAGATCGTGTGGTAAAAGCCAAGTCTCTTGAAGGGCTTTCAGGTCTGCTGTTTTGCAAAGTTTCCTTATACAATCAACAGATCTTATGACGTTTTTACAGTTAAAACTCATAAATTTAACAGTATTAGCCATGAATAATATTCTTCTTATTGCCTCCGTTCAGAATACCATTAGTTCTGTCTGGATTCCGTCCATTAAAGTTTATGTATTTCCTAAAAGAAACACCTTCCGGCCATAGTGTATCGTTCAAGAAGGTGTCTAACATTTTTTCAGGTATTGCAAATTTTTAAGCATGATAGCCTTTGTCTCGTGCCATTATTATTTTATCCAACACAACACTCTTATTGGTTTTCGTCAAAATATATTTTTCTATGTCTTCGGTTTTTGTGTCCTTGTGTATATTTGAAATAAATAATTGTACCAATTTATCAGCGGCTTTAAAAGTAGTGGCCGGCTCCTGTTGCGCTTTACCTTTACATCCTACAAACCGATTTCGTAATCTGCGTTTTTGTACAGTTATCCATTTTTCATCAGTATTTGGTTTTCTCCAACTTCCTTTTTGTTTTAACGCTTCTGCCATAGTCAGTTTTTGCGTTAACAGCTTATTATTGTCATTCAATATCGGTAATTCCGTTCTTGACACAGGGTTCATACCGCTCATTCGTTTTTTATGTGATTCGAGTGACACAGGTGAGCACGCAATATTGCCGCCGTCCGCAGGTGAGAGAGAGCGCGTACGACCGGAACAATCCTGTTCACGATCGTAGCAGGTGATAATGCAGAAGGCCCACTGTCCAAGTTAAATGCACCTCTACGAGTATTGACATTACGCTCAAAGTTATATGACAAACATTTATTGTCGTTACTGTTCTTGACGGTTAATTCACATTTTAAATCTTCAATCATTTGTTTTGATACGTATGATTCTTTAATGCTTTTTACATCAGATTGCAACAATGTCAATTGTTTCAAAAGCCGAGTGACATCAATATGGTCAAATGTAACCGGTGGCAACTTCTGCAAATCCCTCGCTACAAAGATAGGTGTGCAATTGGGATCCGTATCTTGCATAAGGCTTATTATATCCTCCAAGTCTCTTTGTATTTTTCCTTCTTTTCGTCGTGAGACTTTTTTCTTCTTAGTCGTAAGCGATTCAAAAAGCAACGTCTTCGCCGTCACCACATCAGCCACAGTAAATGCCGTGCTGCAGATCCTAATCAAACTTTCCACATCCATTACATCCAGCTTATTTTGGATGAATGCTAACACTTCACTTATCACGATATTGCACGTAGCGCATTTCACAATCGTAGTCATTTTCTAATTTGTAACCGACACGTATAGGTAAAATAATAACAACGTCAGGGGTCACTGCCCTCACGTGCGTCGCGTCTCGTTCTGCGACGATGACTGCCTGATTATGCTACCACGGCCCTGATGGCCGTGTCGAATTTTCTCTAGCATTTCTTAGGCTGCAAGGAAGCGCCATCGGTAATGAGCCGCGCATGAGTATAGTTGATCATCGTAAAGATCTGCTATTTATTATCTGTATATTAGAAGGTATTTATTTCAAGCTGTTAGTCTTAATGCCAGCTGGTAGCACTAAGTGCACTCGTTAGCATTCACCAACCCACGGAGATTATTCTGTGTTCTCAGTACTCCACCTCTCCTTCTTGGGTTGCACTCTCTTCTCTGACGAAATTACACTAGCCCCTCGATCTGGAGGTGCGTCGGCATAACAAGAGTACAGTTATAAAGAATCGGAATCCCTGGCTTTAGTTGACCGTTGTCTTGTTGGACCCATTGAGTGATAGTGTTTTGTTTGCCCCAGTATGGTGCGGTCAGTGGGAGACGGAGGCGGGGTTGACTTGCTGGGCACCAACGTCGTGTACGAGGATGGATTTGGTCCTATAAAAATTGCCAATGTTACGATTCCTTGAAGATTTTTTAGGCTGAGGGCATATACAGGGCGTCCCACGGCTACCTCACACGGAGGGAAAGTATATTAAATATTGAAGACAGGATATTTTACTGAAAGAAGACATCATTTTATTTTTAACAAGAACTGCATTCACAGATTTTATAATAATCGCTTGCTACAGCTGGGAAACAAACTCGTGAAATTTTGAAATAATAAACACAGCATATCTCTTATCTATTAGACAAGTCCGTCCGTCTGTCTGTGGTGCTGTTTCAGCGGCCAAACCGTAAGAGATAGATAAAGAGAATATTTAAGTTATAAGTTAAGAATAGTCTGATAAGACTACAAACCGGATTTGAGTAACGTAGCACTTCCGGTTTTCGAGAAATCACGAATTTCGAACGAAACCACACAAAATCTCCGAAGTTCTCAATTAATTAAATACATTTTTTTTTTGATCAGGTTTAGGTGAACATTTGGTTCACTGGTTTGCTAGTTATATGATAACCATCGAAAGAGTTAATCATAAGGATTATTTTTTGCTTTCCCTCCGTGTGGAAATCCTCCTGCTGTAGTGACTATGCCTAGTGTTGTCGTTTGTGAAGGAACCGTTGGTTGATTGTGGTATTGTTCCCCAGCATGGTGCGGTCGGTGGGAGGCGGCGGGGCCGGCGGCCTGCTGGGCGCGAGCCTGGTGTGCGGGCGCGGTCTGACGGAGCGGCAGCGCGCGCTGTGCCACTCCGCGCCCGCCGCCGTCGCCGCACTGGGCCGCGGACTCAGGTATTCACAAATTAAATAATAAATAAATAATTCCAACACACACCAATAGGGGTGATGACGGGATACGGTAAACGAAATTCTATTTAGTCCGTCAGTTAGATGAGCAAGAAATAATGGACACGTATTTTTTCTTTGGGCAATCAACCAAAAAATGGCAAAGTTATAGCGCGTCAAAGTTTGGGAGTAGGGGCTCGTGACGTCACTTTTAAGTGAAAATTGTACCAAAACGTGACGTCATGCGACTTTTCAAATCAATATATCTCTGCAATGTTTATATTACGTGAAAAAAGAAAAAATACGTGTCCAATACTTTTTGATAATCTACCTGATAAACGAAGAAAAAAAAATAGTCATCATCCCTATTAGCCTAGCCCCAAATTAAGCACTGTAAGGCTTGTGTTATAGGATACTAGGGTGACGGATAGAATACATATACTGTACATATATAAGTATATTTATTTATTGATATACATATTAAACATCCATGACTGGAGTACAAATGCTCGTCGTATTCATCACACAAACATCTGCCCGGCGACACCATAAAACCCGGCGTACAAACCACTCGACCACGGAGGTCGTCAAAATTATATTAACAAACATTACATTGTTCATTTTACTCAAAACTCATACAATGCCCTTCGTGTTCAATACAATAATGCCTTCAGGGCACCTACTGCGGCTGCTCCGCTATTGTGTGTTAGATAATTTAATCTGTCTTTATAAAACACCACAAATGCTCCGGCTTGATGTGATCAATACGTATGTCCAATACTCAGCAATTACTCTATCCTCAAAGAAAGCACTGTAATCCTTGTGTCATAGGATAGTAAGGTAATGAATATAAAAAACATATAATTTTACGTAAATAAGAATATTTTCCCAGATATATACTCGTGTACAAACAGCTATACTTTACGTATGCTCGTATTCGTCATACAAATATTTGCCTCACCGAGTTTGAAACCCAGAACCTCTGTGTAACCGACACCTTGAAAACCTATGTACACACCACTTACACCGGGAAGGTTGAAGTATGCAAGCAAACTGACCCGACTGCAAAAATTAAGAAAAATAAACGATACGAAGATCTCAAAGATTGTGGAATTGGAGCAACTTTCATCATTTGCAGCCAATTAATGTACCCACAGCTGGGGCACAGACCTTCCCTATGGATGGAATAGGAAGATTGAGCCGTGACTCACCACGCGGCCCAGTGCGTGGTTGGTGCTAACGACTGCAGATACAGCTGGAAGCAACAGCTTAACGTGCCTTCCACGGACGGAGCACGAGATAGTAAATTTTTCCAGTCATCGCAATCCAATGACCGACCTCCGTGGCCGAGTGGTATACACGCCGGGATTCATGGCGTCGCCTACTGTGAAGTCCCGGGTTTCCTGGTGGGGACAAATATTAGTATGATGAATACGAGCATTTGTACCATAGTCAAAGATGTTTATACATTTATGTTTCTATATAAAAAAATATACTAATGTATACGTATCAAATATATGTATTCTATCTGTTATCCTAGCATCCCATAACACAATCCTTACAGCGCTTGCTTTGGGGCTTAGCTAATTGGTGTGAGCGTGGAAAATATTATTATTATTATAATAATCGACCATTGCAAAAGTTGCTAAACTTCAACGATTGCAGCCGAACGCGCCAACCACTTGCGCTATCGAGCTCATCATGAGCAACTTGTGCCATGGCAGTAATAGGATGAATGACCATTCGGTCATCCATGTCATGTTTCGACTTGACTTTTGTACTGTAATCCTCTGTTACCGTACCTATTCGATGTCGTTGTCAGCATGGCGTACGCGGAGTGTCGCGCGCAGCTGGCCGGCCGGCGGTGGAACTGCTCGGGGGTCGGAGACGACCCGCGTCTCGGACACATCCTGCCCATGGGTGAGTAACACATACCATTTTATTTTATATAATTTTTATATATTTGTTTCTTAGGTTTTCACGCACATCACTCATTAAATAAAACTAGTTTTAACGGGTTAATGCACGAAACTTTATTGTCTTTCAAACCTTCAAACTTTAACCTTCTTTCGAAGGTAGCTCGACAAAATTAAATAAAAAATCAGTATTCTGACGATGCAGACCTGAAAAGGCTGCGATACGTCAATAAATAAATAAAGTTTCGTGCATTAACCCGTTAAAACTAGTTGTATTTAATTTTTATATAATAAAATTTAATATAATTTAACATAATATGCTATAGAATATGACAAAGATGATAAATCAAATAATATTGAGCTAGAATGATTGAATAATGCTGATATTAATATATTTTTATTTGTTGGGTAAAAAGATGATCGTATTTTAACTGAAAATTTGTTTTTATTTTTTATTTATTTATTTTGGTTACATGGAAGACCAACAGCTTATCTTAATATACTAGAAATGAATAGTAGCGACAAAGAGCCAATTACAGGTCCTCTCATCTAGACATAACTTAAAAGAATAAAGAAACTATTTGCACTGTCTAATGTAGAAAAAATCTCTTAAATATAGTTTTATAAATGAGGTCCTTATGATAAATAACAGAATAACGAATTACGCACATGTTAATAACTAACACTTCTATGAATTTAAAGTCTAAAATAAATGTTTGTTATTATTACATTAATTTTTATCTCCAAAAAACAAACGAGCAATGATACGTCTAATCGACGCTTCGCTAATGTTAAAAAGATCTAAATTTACCTGCTTTGGTAGTGAGTTGAAGCTGCTACTCGCTCGACAAAGAAAAGCGTTCTGCCGATAATTTGTAGAAGTATACTTGAAATAGGATTAATCCTAAGGGGTTTGGGGGGAACTCCAAATAAGATCTTTGATAGGAGTTCCGGGCAGTCAACAGCCCCAGAAGCGATCCTACTGAGGAAAACTAAATCCGCAATTTCGCGACGCATCTCTAAAGGGAGAAGATGATGCTTTTTGCAGAGTTCCCCGTACCGACCTGAATGATAAAGTTCCTTTGTACGAAAGCACAGATATCGTACAAATTTCCTCTGGATGCCTTCAATGCGAGATATATAGGTAGAATATCTAGGGTTCCAGAATTGAGATGCATACTCCAGATGACTTCTAACAAAGGTACAATATAAAGTTTTTAGTGCTTGTCTAAATCTTTGGAGTTGCGCATAATAAACCCGAGGGCCTTAGAGCTTTTTGCGATCACCTCATTAATATACGTACCGAAGAGAAGCTTCGAATCATGAAATACACCAAGGTCTCTCACAGCCATTTCACGTTTTAATTGGCATTGTTTTAATTTGTAATCACACAATACCATATTTCGCCTCCGACTATATGTGACAACACTACATTTAGAAGGATTAAGGTCTAAATGATTACTAGTACAGTATCTATCAAGCCGCAATAGATCTTCTTGTAAAAGACTTGCGTCTTCAGATGTAGAGATAGGTGCTAATATTTTCATGTCATCAGCGAAACATAGCAGCTTTGATGCCCGAAAACACTGCTCAACGTCGCTTAAATACACCGCAAATAAAAGCGGACCAAGCAAGGATCCTTGTGGGACTCCACTAGGAACCGAAAGCCATCCAGATATATAATTTTTAATAACGACTGCCTGTGAGCGATCATCTATATCAGATGATAACCACCTTAGAAGGTCGCCACCAACGCCAATTATTTTCAACTTATTCAAAAGTAAATCATGTTGATTCCGATCAAAAGCTTTACTGTAGTCTGTATAAATAACATCTACCTGATGGCCACTATCCATGGCTGCGGTAACGACTTCGTTTAGCAATATAAGATTGGAAACAACAGACCGACCTCTCAGAAAACCATGCTGCGTAGGACTAAACGAATGTTTCAAAGCCGTATAAAGTTGCTCACAAATAATTTTTTCAAAGATCTTCGATATAATACAGAGCTTTGAAATAGGCCGATAATTAGTAATGTCAGTCCTAGGCCCCTTCTTATACGTATACGTATTAACTTAATCACAATTTGTGTATGCGTCCTCTTCTCTACTCTCTATTTGCTGTGCCCTGTTCAGGGTCTACAATGATCAAAGCAATGTACCTACTAAGATCTAAAAAAACATTGTAGAACGCATTAAATTATTGATTGATACCGTCAGCCTACTCACACCTCAGGCTTACGACTGGATTTGTTTTTATTTTGTCTCAAACGGGGAAGAAATTGTCATTGATAAATAATTGGTCTCTATATCTTTATGAATCTTAGTGGATACCATATAATCGTAGTGTAGCATAACAAACCTACTGTGATTTTCCTGCCAGGGCCCGGCAATAATGACTTCATAAAGGTAGTTTCCTCGAAACGGATGCGTTATCACTTGAGTGATATATTAACAAGAAATCGTTTATCTTCTTGGGAAACCTATATAATATGACTATACCATCATTACTATACACAGTTAAAACCAATTATAAGTGACTGATACAACGGATTTTCCTGTGAAAAACTACCTTCGAGAAAAATGCAGCCAAACAATACTGCCTTGTAATGTTTATTTATTTGATCACCAACAAAGTTACTCTTAGACAATTTTCTTATTGACACATTTATAGTGAAACACTTTATTAGTGGAACTTTAATTACGATTACGACATGCAATATACACTTAACTAGCAATTACTCGTAAATCGAATAAAATTTTGATAATTGCATTAATTTTAATGCAATGCAATTTTGAATTATAATGAAATTTTAAGTTTCAATAATAATTGAACAACAACAATTAAATAAATTAATAAAAAATCAATTAATTAAAATAAATTAATGAAAAGTAAATTAAAGAAAAATAATTGGATGTAAAAACTATGTGGGCACAACCAAACATTTATAGATATATTTTTTAAGATTTTATTCTCTTCAATGTATCCGCGAAGATGTCCATATCGGTCGACTTTCACAATGAATTGTACTGAGAGAGTTTAAAAAATTGGTTTAATAAATTATTCTTAAACCATTTTTTTCCATACCACTAATATTTATGATATATTTGTAGGTCACCATAGCCAGTAGACGCATATGATACCAGAGTAACCAGTTTATATAAACCGTTTAAAAAAGCTTATTACAAAATGTCTGATTATATTACAGAAAAAAAAATGCTTGGGTTCAAACCCAAGCATTTTTTTGCACCAATCATTCCAACAGGTTTTCTATTTTAAATAAATCATGGTTGTATTGACGTTGTAACAACATAATGATCTGTAAATGTTGTTAAATTATACTTTTAATGTTGTGGAGTTTTTTTCGCTCGTTTTTTCTCCGCAGCTAAAAAATATGTCCAATAACGAGTGGTAGGGGAAAAAAAAGAGTTGTACTATACATCCAATTTGAATAAAGCTATATATCGATTTCTGATTTCTGAGTGTACCAGTAAAACTTGCGCCTTGTCGCCTTCTTTTCTTTCTGTTTAAAACTGTGAACTGACGTGAACTGACTAACTAGAGCCGAAGTCAGAGTCTCAGAGACTATTTGAGCTAACCCCCTCAGGTTCGAGTAGTCCAGACAGACAGAGAGGAGACTCCCCCCGTGGGAGATGCCATCCACCTGAAATACCTCTAGAGGCACTCGCCAATTCTCGGCTTGAGGTCCCCTTAGGATCTCGCCGTCCCTAAACCCGGTGACGCTGTAAAGGTCATCTGCGACCACTCAAAAAAAAGTGCTCGTGAACAAGCTTAGCCGGCACCGACCTGGGGGCCATTCGCCTAACGGAAATGCTTTGGGAAACGCTAACGCTTTCGATTTTATTTTGTTATTTCTGATCGCCGAAGGTTTTTCAAATATCTCACGCTCATTTTTTTTAATATTGTAATTACCAATGCGAGAGAAAAAAAAAGAGCGCGAGGCATTTAAAATCCTCAGGCGGCTAGAAATCTTCTTCTATACTTATAATAAATCTGTAGAGAGGTCAATTCTGTACATGAAATATATTTTCAAAATAATTATCAGGGGGTGATTAGTGATCGATACTGATGCCAAAAATGCAATCAGTAAAATTTTTGTCTGTCTGTCTGTCTGTCTGTGTGTATGTTCCTTATAGAAACAAAAACTACTCGACGGATTTTAACGGAACTTGGTACAATTATTCTTCATACGTTCCGTTCATACTCCATCCGTTAGGCGAATGGCAGGCTGGGCACAAATCGTCTCGCTAATACAGCTCACATAAGCATAATGTAAGTTGACAAAAAGTCTTAAACAATAAAATATTAAACTTTCTTCAGAGAGTGGAAAAAAATAACTCCGAAAAATATACGTTACTTGTTTAACGTTTTTCGCTGAAAGCACAACTCTAATCTTCTTTTATTTTGTTTTAGTACTTTATTTACATTTAAAATTTTAACATGTAATTTTTTGACATCCGCTACATAAATTTTTGACAATGTTGCCTTATTAACGTGGTGAAAGTTTATTATATTAGTGTAGTTTTTCTTGTACTTATTGTGATACTGAAAAAAAAACCTGTACCAAATTTAAAAAAAATTAAAAAAAAATTAAAATTTTTAATTTTAAAATTTTGTATGGAAACTTGAACAGCAGCGGCACAAAGTACGTAACGAGAACTAAAAATTAGTACACATTTGACAATGACATTTCGGACTCGCAAACGATACGAATTCGATATTGGTTCGTGCTAGGGGTACTGTAGTAGCTAGTATTATTATTATGATTAAGTTAATTGTTTTAATGTGGACAAGATTGGAAGTTTGCTTATCGATATGTCGGCAAATCACGCATGTATGAACTGAAATTGTTTAGGAACTTAAATGTACTGTGAGAGCTTGCGTAAGTTAAAGACAGCGTGACAAAAAAAATTACATACAAAAGACATAACCCTCCTCGTATCAAAGTCGGGTAAAAACACAATGAAATTGAATAAAATGCCGATAGTGGGAGGGTGTTAATACATCACAAGTCGTGACTGACGCCGCCCTGCAGTCCGACCGACACGACGGATGCCAACACAGTCATGTGTAGGTATATACGTACTAATTACCCTCAACAGACACGTTTTAAAACAAATAAACTCTTTTAGCTTGTGTGGTGCTATCCAGAGTCCACAGAACACAGAAAGGTTGGAAGGAAGTGGGAGCAAATGCTCATAACTTTATAGTAATATAAGTTATTTGCGGGATTGTTACCATGTACCTTGTTTTTAGCCAGTTACTCCGTGATCATGGCGCTTGCAACATTGCCGAAATATCGGAAACTCGCTAAAAACAAGGTACATGGTAACAATGTTAATGACCATGAAAGTTTAAAACAATATATTGCTCATAACTTGACCAAAACTTGGTTCCGATTGCATCGTTGCTCGGTGTGAGCGCTGATTGGTTCGATTGTTTGATGTCGCGTCGTTTGATTGGCTATTATCTATTAAGTGGAAGTGTAGTGGGGGAAAGGCGGTGACATCGGTTCCCACAAACGGTCTATAATCACCCTTCTTACCTCTTCCTGTGTTCTGTGGTGTTATCGTTATTTTTATCCAGCGGCCGCCCGCAACTTCGTCAGTGTTAACTTTAGTTTTTTGAAAAACCCACAAGGACCTACTTTTTTTCCGGAACAAAAATTATCCTCGCGGACCAGGCAGCGGACGGGACTCGAACCCGCACCTTTCGCAATACGGGCGAATGCACTGACCATTATGCTACCACGGCCCCATTCGCCGCGTCGAAATTTTCCTAGCCTTAAGCTGCAAGGCAGCGCCATCTCTTCGCATTGTAGGTAACCCACAATGTCAAATGAATACTTTTTCAAGTATTGAACATTTGAAAGAAGAAATAGCAATTATAGTTATGGTTTTATTTATTTTTAAGCAGTTAACTGCTAGATGTTTAAATCTAAAGAAAAGTTTATCTTTAGATTTAAACATCTAGCAGGTAAATGCTTAAAAATAAATAAAAATTATCCTGTTTATTAATCCAGGTCATACATTATAGGCGTACCCAAATTCATCCTTTCATCATAACATAAAAACTTTTAGGTACATATTATTAGTAGGATTTACTTAACAGCCGCATCCAAAGACGTTTATAATCTTTTAAATAAATTATAAATAAATATTTCCAACACACACACCAATTAGCCTAGCCCCAAAGTAAGCACTATAAGGCTTGTGTTATGGGATACTAGGTTAACGGATAGATTACATAATTATACTGTACATATATAAGTATATTTATATAGACATACATATTAAACATCCATGACTGAAGTACAAATGCTCGTATTCATCACACAAACATCTGCACCCACCGGGATTCGAACCCGTGACATCTAGAATAGGCGACACCTTGAAACCCGGCGTACAAACCACTCGGCCACGGAGGTTAAGTTTGATTTATGTTAATGCCGTCACTTTCTTTGCATTCACTATAAAATAAAGCAAGACAATTAAATGCTTGACTCTAAATGACATTACAATTATGTAATTAATACAACCTTCAGTTTCGTTTTTGAGTACATACTTATTTCTAAAGTAGGTACATTATTCGCAGAGTTCACAGGAGAGTTCATTGGAGAGTGTACCATCGCGTACCATTTATCATTGGGAAGCAAAAAAAAAATGCATCGAATACTTTATATAACTTTCCCGTCCATTTTGAAAATTTTCGTTGACTTAACGAATTGTTGGTTAATAGATTCAGAACCAATATGATAAAGAAAATTACATAGTCATATTGAAAAAGATCGTCATGTTTTCATAAGTGAATGAAAGTTTTTCAGTAACAAATTTTGTCAATTGTTAAAGATCTTAGTTATGTCGAACCAAAGCAAAAAGAATCCTCATTTTCGGGCGTGTGTGGGTTAAATTTATACGTGAATACTGAATGCAATGTACAGTACAAACCTGATATTTATATTATTCTTGGCAAAGATATCAGGAGAGTTATAATGTAAAATAAAAACTTCCTGAAGGCTTTCATAATAAATATGCGGCAGGCGTCTCGTTGAAGTCTTTATCAACTGCGCAACTCGAAGATGTCCGTAGGCGCGTGATTTATACCGCGCGACTAATTGACCGCACGCCCTACACACCTCACGACCGCGCGACGATTGCCCGACGACCGCGATACGACCACGCGTTCGTTATATATCAATGACTAGCTGACCCACCGAACTTCGTATCGCCATAAAAATATGGGTGGTAGAGGGGTGAAAATTAAGGGTTATTTGTGTTTTTAATATTACGATACATATTTAACGTAACGTAGTTTTTTTTTCTTCAGACGATTTAATAATTATTTTGAACACAAAATCGGTTATTGTGATTAAACCATGATAGCTAGATATATGTTCTCGCGAACTTTTTTGTAGGACTTAATGGGATCTACAAACCCGTAGTACATCATTTTGTTCTATTGTCAATAGTTTTTGCAGCGCACGCAAAAATAGGTTTTCGTTTTTACACCTTGTGGTACAAAATAGCAATTTTATGACGGATCACTAATTTTGAAAAAAAAAATATTGCCTATAGCCTTCCTCGATAAATGGACTACCCAACACTGAAAGAATCATTCAAATCGGACCAGTAGTTCCAGAGATTAGCGCGTTCAAACAAACAAACAAACTCTGCAGCTTTATAATATTAGTATAGATTAGATTAGGGTTTAGATGAGCTTAGTTCAACAATTGAACTAGCAGGTTGTGCTAGTGAGGTCATAATTTGAGTTAAACTTAGGTTACAATAAGAATATGCTTGAACACAAATTCATTATTGTGTCTAATGGTCGAGGCTCGTCCTAGTTCCAGCTAGAATGGCCAGTCTGTCACTGAGGCCATTAATACTCCTGTCACAACTGCGGAATGTTAGTCAAATGACGAATGAACATTAACAGATATACTAGGGCTATCAAAATTCCCATATTAAAATGAAAATCGTAGAAAAAGCGCCAGTGATGTTTTGGTATTGGAAGCGTCTATAGGCTAAGGTGGTCACTTACCATAAGGCGGGGTATTTTCTATGTCAACTATTTGCCATAAAATAATCGGCCAAGTGCGTGTTGTGCCACGCGCAGTGTAGGGTTCCGTAGTTGCTTGTCGTGACCACACATTTAAAAAATCAAAATATGTATCTCAACTAAAATATAAAAAATCTAAGTCAAACTGCGTCTCAAACTAATAATCAATTCGATAATAATCTTTTTATACGAATGATAACCGCCAATCTTTTCAAGTGCTTACTCTTTATTAAAACGTAACAATAGCGCGATTCAGATGTCGTTGCCGTCGGTACCCGCGGTAGCTTATTGGAACTAATGATATTTTATTGTGGTTTTTAAATAGTTTTTTTTTATTTTGTTGCAATGCAAGGTTGTACGCTATAATAACTTCATCTATGCCACTATTAATATTTTCTTCTAAGGATTTTTTAATAGGTAAGAAATTTGCTTTAACCAAAGTTGAACGACTATTACTCTTTATATAGTATTCCTTAAAAGTGCATGAAAAGCACTATTATCATGAACTTTACCAGGTCTTTCGAGCGAATGGTTTAGCTTTTACATGGGGGCGGGACGCCCTAAAAACATATTTTGCAAACGAATCTCTAAATCGATAAATAGTCTTAGAAACGCCGTAGTAATTTTAAAGAGTCTTTAAACTGTACCTCACACGATGGGGTAGACGTTGGAAAAAAAACATGCCCAGGCTACATGTAGGGGAGCTACCCTAAAAAAATATTTTTCAAAATGTTATTCTACCATTTTCTCGGCGTGATTTATATACATATCTCCACAAAATTACAGCTCTCTAGTACATACAGTCTTCAAGCAAAACCGGGGATGGACAGACAGATATGACGAAACTATAAGGGTTCCTTGTTAGGACTACGAAACCCTAAAAACTGTTAGTAACTTTTATAAAGTTCAACCCTGGACTTATGGAACTGGATCTGCGTTCCGACTGTTCAGAACTATCGTTCAGACGCTGTGATAATAATTGAAACTCAGTTTGCATAACCACAAACAAGGCAATTTGTCTATTTATTAAAGTTATGCGTTTGAGTAACGTGGCATGCAGCACGCTTTAATCAAATTGTAAACAAGAAATAAACACTGAAAGACGATTTACCAACAAGAACTAAACAAACACTTTCAAGTTTCATGTAAGGTTTATTAACAAGTATTTTTTTCCTTTTGTAAAGAGTTCTAATCTGTTAGTTAACAATTAAATTATTTATTACAGAAACAAACTTTTTATAGTGCTCATCACATCACTAGTCCGACAAAAACATACATTTGTACATTTTCTATTGAATTAGCATATTTTCATAAATACCAACAATGTTAACAAATCACAATCAACAAAACCATAAATCACCCATTAACCAGAAATATTCCAAAGCATTGGCACACATGCAAATCAATAATTTACATCGCCAGACGATTAGTCAGGAGTTATGTATGTACCACTATGAGAGCGTGATTTACCGCCCGAGGTAAACAATATTAGTCTATTAATTTCGCATAACTCCATATTCAAGAACACTATCTGTGTCGTTAATCTAAAGATTATGACTTTAATATTAAAACATTGCTTTATATTCGACATAATGTCTATAAATAAGATTAATTTAAATTAATTTTAACTTTAATCATTGCTTATTTAGTATATAGTACCTACTTACCAATGTACCAAAAAAATACCGCGGCCGTGACTAACTTTTGTTTTGCAAACATGTAATGATGAGCTAAACAGAAGTAATCTACTTAAAGTTATTTTTAATAATTATGATTTTTTCTCATAATTATTCCAAACACAAACAAATGAACGAAGTACACGCTAAGCAATTCTAAGAAATTTATTTATTTATCCATTTTATTCCAAATCCAATTTTAGTCCAAATTATAGGGGACACACGTGTAGTTTTCATAGCTGAATTGTACAAGGCATTATTTTTTTTATTTCTAAGCAAATCAAATATGCTTTGTAACTAAAACATGCAGAAATCCAACACATAAACAAAGAAATGCTTACGTTTTCTTACAATAACCAGATAATAATAAGCTGCCACGGATAGCAAAAAATATATAGGCAGGTAGATACTTAAATCTTAATAAACGTAAACGCAATCTGAAAGGAAATTAAAACAAAATAACCGCAATCGTGTGTTGTAGAGCGCCCTTACATAAGTCGCGTCCACTTTTCGCGCAACGTTGCTAGCTTACTTTTTAATTGAAAGAATATAGTTCAATATTTATTTTTAGACCTAGCTTATTTATAGAAGCTCGATGGCCCAGGTGATTAGCGCACTCAGCCTGCGATCGTGAAAGTTAAGCAACTTTCGCAATTGTCGGCCATTGGATGGGTGACCAAAAATTTATTATCTCGAGCTCCTTCGTGCTTCCGAAGGCACGTTAAGCCAGCCATACACACTACGAGAAATCGTTACGATTAGACCGTACCGTCCGAACGGTACCGATAAATCGTAGCGTGTATGTTATAAAACTGCACAGTTTCCTATACGTACGCCACGTACGATAAACTGTTCCGTTCGAACTGTACAGTCTGATCGTAACGATTTCTCGTAGTGTGTATGGCTACCATTAAGCCGTTGGCCCCGGCTGCATCTGCATCAATCCGCACTGAGCCTGCATAGTGGGTTTCGGCCCAGTCTCCCTGTTCCATCCAATAAACTATTTAAAAACCACAATAACATATCATTAGTTTCACAACGCTACCGCGAGTACCAACGGCAACGGTTTCTGAGTCGCGCTAACGTTGCGTTTTCATAAAAAGTATCTAAGCACTTGAAAAGGTCGGCGGTTATACCGCATCATCCCCTCATCAGGGGATGATCGCTTCAGATGAAGCTTTTAATCAGTAAGAGTCTAATATAACCTTGCAGCCGGCTGTAGGGTATCTATGAGGATTTCACACCCACTCCGCTGCCTGGGAGGATTTTGAGTTTAAGGCGCAGTTTGAATTTTATTTAGTTATTTTAGTTGAGATACATACGTGAATGTATATTCATTTAATGCATAACTATTGAAATAAGATAGGAATACATTAATTTTTTTTTTTTTAAATAAGATAGATTGATATTAATTAGTCTTTCAGTAAAGACTACTGCTCAAATATATTGTGGTAACTACAGGCAACTGCGGAACTGCGGGTGGAACGACACGCACTTGCTACGTTTTTTAAAGTCTAGTAAAAATAGTTCTGGCTTAATAAAATACGTAATGGCGTTACTTGTCACTTTTTCCAGACCTTTTTACTATTTTAGAGTAACACTTTAATTTTACTTTTTAACCGACTTCAAACAGGAGGACGTTTTAATTTGACAGTAAGAACATTATGATTTTATTTATTTTTTAAGCATTTAACTGCTAGATGTTCAAATCTAAAGAAAAGTTTACTAGAATAGGTTTAATACTTGAAAAAGTATTCATTTGACATTGTGGGTTACCTACAATGCGAAAAGATGGCGCTGCCTTGCAGCTTAAGGCTAGGAAAATTTCGACGAGGCTAATAGGGCCGTGGTGGTAGCATAATGGTCAGTGCATTCGCCCGGATTGCGAAGGATGCGGGTTCGAGTCCCGTCCGCTGCCTGGTCCGCGTGGATTTTTTTTTCTAGTAAACTTTTCTTTAGTAAGAACATTATTTTTTTAAACAGTCCTATGTTACTTTTGCTCATCAGTTCCTGGCAACACGCTCCACGAGTCTCGATCGAATCGGTTTTTATTTATGCTTTATAGCGGTGTTAATGGCGGCAGGTGGGAACCCGTCGAGACGCGAGCGGTAAATTAATTTGACCGCTGTAAATCGGAAGGCTGTATAAAGGCTTGTTTGTAGCAAATAAACGACTGTTTGTTTTGATGGTGTGTAAAACGAATGTGAACATTTATTGGTGTGTTTGCTTTATTTGTTTGTTAGTATTTTTATTGACTCCTACTTCCTTTGTTGGAAACAGTTAGACAGTTTAATAATATACAAATTTATGGTTATGCTATGTATGTAGTTTGAGTTTATTACTAAATAAAGTGACCTCCGTGACTGAGTGGTACATACGATTTCCAAAGTGTCACCTACTTATAGGTCCCGGGTTCGGTATATGTTAGTATGATGAATACGAGCATTTAAACCCAAGTCTATGTATATTTTTCTATGTAAATATTCTTACACATGTTTCAGTATTTGAATTCTATCCGTATCCCATAACACAAGCCTTGCAGTGCTTACTTTGAAGCTAAGTATGTGTTAGGAATATTGTTTTTTTTAAGGTTTCACTATGATTAAATGTTATTATATTTCGTTTACAGATGAATCACACCCTTACTCGTTACCGTAATTGACTTATTAGCGTCGGTGCGTCGCCGTCGTCGCCGTATCGGTGACACCGCAATCTCTCGTTCGTTCGAGCTGATTGATTGTAGTTTTGTCGCCGATACGATTTGTACAGTTCACTACAATATTAATTTAATATACCAGTATATAATTTGTTAGCATTTAACAGCAAATTTTTTTGGTATAAAAGCGGCAACAAGCGCCCGCCTTATGGTAAGCGGCCACCATAGCAACACCACCAAAAGGCAGTGTTATTTTACTGTGATGTTCCATATGTAGGAGGCCACTTCCTCAGACGGGCGCTCTAACAAATTCGAACGGGAAATCCGATATCCACTACCTCTCTTAATTTTGAAATCTTAAGAAAATTAAACAAAATAATAAATTTTACTCGGTTGGTCAAAGATTGCGAATTGTCAGCCTGTGTCTGTGTTTCCGAGCTCATATAATCGCTCAGAGCCAGAGCCAGAGCCAGATCAAGAGCTTTGACGACCTCCGTGGCCGAGTGGTTTGTACGCCGGATTTCATGGTGTCGCCGACTCGAGAGGTCCCGGGTTCAAATCCCGGTGGGGGCAGATGTTTACGTGATAAATACGAGCATTTGTACTCCAGTCATGGATGTTTAATATGTATTTTCTTGATAAATATACTTATATATGTACAGTATATATATTCTATCCGTTACCCTAGTATCCCATAACACAAGCCTTATAGTGCTTACTTTGGGGCTAGGCTAATTGGTGTGAGTGTTGGAAATATTTATTTATTATATTTATTTATCCTTTAAGAAAAAGAAGATGTTAAAATAAGTTAATCGACACATCCATTAAGGTCTGGGTAATTGTATATGTAATATCATTGTCTGGGTAGCATAAGCGGACATTTGTCTGGATAACGAAATCCGCTGGTAAGAATCCAGCCTGATACCTGGGCAGAGTTGATTTTATTTTGTAGTAAAATATAAATTTACTTTTAACTTAACTTATTATAAGAAATGTATTTGCCGAACTGTACCTGGTTATCTGTCAAGGAACCAGCTTGGTTGCCCGCTCTGAAATATGCGTATCTTGTGACACAAACCAGATTCCGGTAATCTGGTCCTTTTAGTTTACTTTATCGTTTGTAGATTTTAAACATAAATTACAAGGGTACCTTCACACTATATTATCATTCCTTACGGGGCTAACAGCTGTAAGTAATACTTTGTGGTCTGTGGATTACATTTTAAATTTTTTCTTCAGCGGAAAATTTTAGCAGTTGGGTATTTTGTAAGTTCAAAACCGCAGCGAACGAGCATATGGCCTGGCTGATAATAAGCAGTGACTATAGCAATAACTAGAATCACTCCCACGTTGTTTAGCCTGCCCAACGTCATTCCCAACCCCCTAATACAGCACGTCTAAGATACTCGTTTCAAAAACTAATCGTGACATGTAATTAGGCTTTAGACTGTCTGTGATCATATTGAAAAAGTCTAGATGCAAAGATACCTAGCTAACGCGTTAGACGTAAGTCGGGGATTAATTTTTGTATTTTATAGACAGATCCGACAAATGACTCACTCCACCTGATGTTAAGTGACGGTGATGTTCAGACGCGAAGACACAGCAGTTCTACCTGCCATACTAGCCATCTTCACTCTGCCGGCCTGCATGTTGCTTCTCCACGACTCTTTTAAAGGATCCCAGGTTGTAAGAGAGAGGGAACACGTGAGCGGGCAGAGCACTCCGCTTACGGATAGTACGACAAAAAAATGAATCACCAAACTTCTATGTACGCGTTAGTCGGTGGCAACGTTGACGAGCGCGCGTGGTCCTCTGAAGGAAAGGGGAAGGTAACCTTGCTGATTTTAACACAAGCTCACAAACTAATGAAAAACTGGCAAACCTTACTTCGGAAATACAATGCTCATATTATTTAATTTTTGACGTATACTTACCGACATAAAACTGGAAAATTAAAAACAGTCCTTGCTAGAGTTCTGCTCAGTACATGGTCTGCCGCATTAGATTTGCGAACCGATGGCGTAGCATTTCCATTTTAGTACCAAAAAACTATTAGTTTTCTGAGGACGTACTTTAAAAATCAACATCATCAAATGTTCGTATCGTGAACATCGTCGTGTCGCGTCTTAAGTACTTTACGACATTAAAAACTATCTTAGTTTAAGAAGGATGTCCAACGATAGCTATCGCAGCATCGTAAATCAAATTAACAAGTGCAGTTGTTAACTTTCTTAAGGAAATTTCCAGGCGTACTTTTAAACTTTTTGAAAATTGGGATGTATAGTAACTGTGGACGTAAAATCAACGTGTTTTTTTACTTTATATAATTTTCAATTTCAGATTTCTCGCCACCCATTATTGTTATCAATATATATGCGACATGATTTTTTTAGTGAATGTTGCTACTTCTGTCAAATGCTGATGAGTTTCTTGCGCCCATTTTTCTCATGTCCTGAATGGGTGGAAGGCAAAATAATTGGACTATTATAAAGAGTTTTCAATAAGTCATTTTAATAAAGCATAATTTCATTTCATATCGGTCACACTTTAGTAATCTGTATCTTCAACAGAGACTACTGATTGATTGTGGTAAATCAAAAGAGACTTCGTAGAAAATTAGCGAGGGAATGAAATTAGTGTGATAGTAACACCAAATTTCATGTTAATTGTACTCTGCTCATTAAATCACCAAAGATTTCATAAGAAATACACCAAAGAAGGTATAAAACAGGAAACCAACTAGTCCCGGGGGCGTCTCAGTGAAGTGGCGCACACTAAGTTGCGTCGATCCTGAGAAGCCCCCATATGGGCGTAGGAGGGTACCGGGGGGGTTTTAGTGGAGTAGGATCAGTGTGGCCTTCCGCACTGGTCCTGCTTGAGTAGGGTCAGCACTGTTTCCCGTGCCGGCGAGTCCCACACACGCCGTGCGCCTAGTCAGCGTCACGGTATGGTGCGTAACTGCATTTCCCCTCGTCATATAAAAAAAAAAGGAAAGCAACTAGTGCAACCGTAGGAAGAATCATAAATCGGCCGCACAATATCAAAATTCACAAGTGCTGCGGTTTCCATACGACACTTGGAACCCGCCGTCGACGCCGAGCAATGACATATAAAATCATAGGCGCTAAGCATACAAATAATAATCATTAACAGAAATGCTACAATATACCCCAATATGATAGATAAACACCAGACAACCTCCGTGGCCGATTAGTATGGTTTCAAAGTGTCGCCTACTCGTAAAGTTCCGGACTCGAATCCCGGTGAGGCAAATGTTGGTGTGATGAATACGAGAATTTGTACCTGGGTCATGAATGTTTATAAAATATTTCTACATAAAACTATACTTTTATCTGTATCAGTTTCATTCTATCCGTTACCCTAGTATCCCATAATACCAGCCTTTCAGGCCTAACTTTGGTGCTAGGCTAATTGGTGGGAGTATTGAAAATATTGATATATTTACTTACTACAGTTGTGTAACTAGCCGTTGTTATTTCCAGCAACGAAGGAAGCAGCGTTCACATACGCGATAGCCGCGGCGGGCGTCACGCACGCGCTGGGGGCGGCCTGCGCACGCGGCGACCTGCCCAACTGCGCCTGCAACAACGGCAGGTTAGGCACATCATCAATCGACGAACAGTACTTTTTGACGTCATAACGCCTTATAAATCGATGAACGCCGGCTGCACGCACGAAAAAGTATGACATCATGTCATGTTATGTGACGTCATGTCACGAGTTTCGAGTTAGTTCAACGTTCCGGGGTATGTGTGAGGTGAGGTGAGTTCGAGGGGTTCCTTCGACCCAGACCAAGGGGTCTTTTGAAGGTTTTCGAGTCATATTAGTCCAGAAACACTGCTGGCGACAATAGTTCCACAGTTTTGACGTACGTGGTAAACATTTTCGACAAAACCGCACGGTTACTGATTACTGAGAGTAGGTTTCTCCTAAAGATCTCTACGTTGATCAGTCCTGAGCTGTCCGCATCCATCGGCTTCCCGTGACCTTACTAGATCATCAATCGACCTGAGGCAAGTACCCACTAAGCGTCGTCCGGTGCATGGTTGCAACAACGGCGGGCTAGCATCCATCATTCAACTATTACTTTATTACTGCCTCTGCTGCTAGGGAACAGATCGATGCAGAACAGACATAGCGAATGGTCGGGCATTCCTACCCGACTGTCAAAAAACTAGACCGATAATTGTTTTAGTTTCTGTTAAAACGGTGGCAAACAAGCATATGACCCGCCTGGTGGTAAGCGGTTACCATAGTCTATAGACGCTTGCGACTACAAAATTTATCGCTCGTACCGTTGCCTACTCTGACCAAATCCCGCGAAGCATACAACACCACCAATAGGTAGTGTTTTTTAGTGTGGTCCTTCGTAAGGTTCCCCCGGCAGGCGTTCCAATACGGAGAATGCCCTATGCCCTACCCCCTCTTAAATGTACAAAATTAATTAGATTGTTCGTGTAGACGGCGCGTGATGTCGGTCCCGGAACAGTGGGAGTGGGGCGGGTGCGAGGGCGCGGCGTGGGGCGCCCGGTTCGCGCGGCGGTGGCTCGACGCGCGCGAGCTGGAGGCCGACGCGCGCGCCGCCATGAACCTGCACAACAACCGCGTCGGCCGCAAGGTGAGCGAGGTACTGCACTCATATCGCAACGTGGTTCTGCTATACCACCACCACTCTCTGACGCTATGCTGACAACTATGAACCTGCACAACGACCGCGTCGGCCGCAAGGTGAGCGAGGTACTGCACTCATATCGCAACGTGCTTCTGCTATACCACCACCACTCTCTGACGCTATGCTGACAACTATGAACCTGCACAACGACCGCGTCGGCCGCAAGGTGAGCGAGGTACTGCACTCATATCGCAACGTGGTTCTGCTATACCACCACCACTCTCTGACGCTATGCTGACAACTATGAACCTGCACAACGACCGCGTCGGCCGCAAGGTGAGCGAGGTACTGCACTCATATCGCAACGTGCTTCTGCTATACCACCACCACTCTCTGACGCTATGCTGACAACTATGAACCTGCACAACGACCGCGTCGGCCGCAAGGTGAGCGAGGTACTGCACTCATATCGCAACGTGCTTCTGCTATACCACCACCACTCTCTGACGCTATGCTCACAACTATGAACCTGCACAACAACCGCGTCGACCGCAGGGTAAGCAAGGGACTTCACCGCTATCATAACGTGCTTCGGGTATACCATCTCTTCTTCTGCTATACTGTCTCTATTCCTGTTATACCACCGGCACTCTCTAATAATGGAGCTATCGCGATAACCATGAACCTCCACAAGGTGAGCGAGGTACTGCACTGCTCTCAGGACATGCTTCTACTATACCACCTCTTCTTCTGCTATACCACCTCCACTTCTAATCTCCTCCTCGCTTCAGTTTCCTAAATGCTAAGGGTTGTGAACTACTTCGCAGAAAGAGCTCCATCACTCACATCACTGGACACTGAAAGCGGTGCAGAACTGATTAATCGAACGTATTGGGCTTTTTCCACTTGATCTTTTACCCTCTACTCTGCCTGTGACTGTTAACCTCTCCAGGTTTTCGTCATTGTTTTTGCTATACCAGCAACACTCTCTGACACTGGGGCTGAACCATCGTGAGAACCATGAACCTGTACAACGACCACGTGGACCGCAAGTTATGTGAGGTACTGCACTGCTATCATAATTTACTTTGGCTATACATCCATCACCTCTGCTATACGACGGAGCAGCACTATCAAAAACCGCGTTAGCCGCATACTGCTGTGCTGCTATCAAAACGTATATAATACCTATATATATAACACTTGTTCTTCTACTATACCACCTCCACTTCTGCTGTACCACTTCTACTATCACCTTAGCATAGGTTTGCTCAATACTAATGCTTTTGGCTACCACCTCGCAGCAAGAGTGTTGTAGATAACTTGCTTGATGCCATTTATTTCGATCTGCCGCTAAGTGTAGTGAATCGTGAACTATCGAGAGCGATGCGGGTCTGATCAATCCAACATGTTGGGCTTCTTCCAGTTGGTCTTTACCCTCCACTTTTCCTGTGGCCATTAATCTCCTCTGGAATTGCAAACGTCTCTAATATAATATTTTATCTACCTTTTACCTTTTTTATAGATCCAAAATGAATATAGAAAGATTGTGTTTGACTATAGTTTATCAAATTTAAATCACCGGCTACACCAAGTCCATAAAACAAGTGAAAAGCAGAGGGATAGGGTACATCAGGTGTTATTTTCGTGTTATACAATCACGTGTTATTTTAATGCAAAATCCCGTTGCTTGACTTCCTTATCATCACTAATACTATAAATATAAAACCGTAAGCTCCGTTCGAATTGCCGTGAGCCGTTTCCACTCAAAACAAGATATCTCTTGAAACTAGTGAAATCGGTGAAGTTTTCTAAAGTAATTAACATCAAACATATGTCATCAATTGGACTTATAGAAGCGTTTACGCACCGAAGAAATCGTCTCATCAACATGTAAATGCAACGAATTACAGAAACTTGCACCACCCGCGGCTTCTGATTCGCCCCTAATTGCCGATACGGCGCGCCCGCGGCCGCCGCGTGAGAAAACGGACTCAACAAAACCTGACATTATCATTCGTTTCGCGAACGCACTGCGTACAAACAGCAATGATCACCACTCACACGCACATTAGTTCCCCGCTGTGTTATTTGCCAAGTGGCTCATTACGATTTTATTCTATTTTTCCGCTCAAAATAGCGATAACGTTTATGTTTTATTTTTGTCCCGCACCCACTAATGGAAGTAAAGGCGCCGTGCCGTAAAGTTCAATGTTTTGACTTTATCACTTTTATGACTTAGGAGTCGTTAGTTAATATTGAAGATTATTAATTTGATTTGTATATCTATGTATATAAAAGGGTAAATCCCGCTCTTTAGTGTAATTAACATCCATAACATATTTTTAAGTAATAAATGTATCATCACCATCGACCTTAATGTCCTCACTACTGGGGCGCAGGCCTGAACCTGTGGATAGAATAGGGAGATATTTATTCATCGTTGGTCACATTATAAGCCTTAAAGTATGTAGTATAGAAGTATGCAGTCTTCTTCTTCTTCTTTTTCTTTTTTTATGGCATGCACGGTTTGTGCGTTCAGCCAATGTCAAGTAAAAAAGTATGCAGTCGGTAACCATTACTTACCTTAGTTTTTTTTTTAATTTTGTCAATGTTTTTGTTAGTGTTTTTTATTAATGTGTAGTTGACTTCCATTATTCGGCATCCACTGACATGTATCCGCTAGCTTTAATCCAATGGTTTTCAAATAAAATAATAATTATGTTCAATTATTCTAAAAGCTTAAAATGGAGACGTATCGTGAGAGGATAAAATATAATATTACGCCATGTAAATAAACAAAAGCAAGTCCATTGCTAAACTGAGTTCCCGTCGCTTGTGCACGAGTACTTTAGTACCTCTTATTCCTTTTGGTGCGCGGAGCACTCATTAGCATTTGTATTATTATGAGTAATGTGCGACTGTCGGTGGTCTCTGCTATGCAATTATACAGCACTTATAGAGCACCCATACAGCACTTATACAGCAGTTGTATAGCTATCAACAAAGGTAACGACTGGCTATTATCGTAACCACTCTACGATAATTAGCGTGCTTTGGTTATTTGGATTTAATTCGAGATAGTCACTCTCACCAAGACAAGGAATAAGCTAAGGGTGTATTCCGAATCAAACACCAGTACGTTGGCCAGTGGTAATGACGTCATGATTTCGACGCCATATTGACAACACTACTACTGGACGATGGATAAACACAAGTTAAGACTCATTACTTTCAACTGTAAGGATATAAAGAAGTCTATGCAGTGCGTTAGAGAATTATGTAGTAAGGCGGATGTGATAGCACTGCAAGAAACGTGGCTGCTTCCACACGACATTTCATTGCTGGACGAGGTTGACCTTGAGTTGAGTGCGACAGGAGTATCGGCGGTGGATACGAGCGCGGGGCCGCTGCGCGGGCGTCCGCACGGCGGTGTGGCGCTGCTGTGGCGCCGCGGCGCCTTCTCCCATGTCAAGGTAGTGCAGTGTAATCACGAAAGGATTTGTGCCATACAAGTTTCGGTGAGTAATCGATCTTTCTTGGTGGTTAGTGCGTACTTACCGACTGATTGCTCTGAAAACTTAGTATTGTTTACGGACTGTATGAGCGCAATTAGTGCTATTGTAGAAAGTGTCGGAGTGGAATGTGTATATGTCTTGGGTGACTTTAACGCGCACCCGGGGAGGCAATTTGGTAACGAACTGTTGTCTTTTTGTAACGACCAGAAGTGGTTATGTGCGGATGTAGAAAAACTGGGCATTGACTCTGGATCTTATACTTATGTCAGTGATATACACGGAACACGGAGTTGGCTCGATCATTGTCTCGTTACTGGGGCGGCATGGGAATCTATTCTGAATATAAATGTATGTTATGGTATTTACTGGTCTGATCATTATCCATTACAAATTAATTGTAATCTAGAAATAATGAAATGTACAATTGAACCAAAAGTTAAACGTTATAATTACGCTATATGGGGGGAGAGGGACATAAATCAAATTCATGAATATAATAAACTTTGTCATAATAAATTAAGAGAATTAAATTTTCCTATTGAATGTAATCATTGTTCTGACTTTTTATGTAGTAATAAGGACCATAGAAAAATTATTAATACAATGTATAACAATTTAATTGACATATTGAATGACGCGTCTATATTGACAAGTAGTAGGTGTGCTAGGACGATTAAAGATCGCTGTAACAAACGACTGCACGTTGTCGGTTGGAATAAGCACGTAAAACACCTGCACGGTCAGGCGCGGCTGCATTATGGGGTGTGGGTTCTTTATGGAAAACCGAATTGTGGATTATATTATAAAAACATGTGTGATAGTCGAAAGAAATTTAAAGCTAAGTTAAAATGGTGTATAAAACAGCAGGAACAAATAAAAATGGATATTTTGGCAACTTCACATAAATCCAAACGCTTTAAAGAGTTTTGGAAGGAAACCAATAAGTTAAAATGTAGGCCGCGTCTGCCTGTCAATGTTGACGGGGTGAGTGAGCCCACGGCTATTGCTAACATGTTTAGGGGGCACTTCATAGTACAGGCACAACCTTTAGAACCGGGGCCAGTAGTGAGTAACGTGACTACTGCAAAGAAACATAAGGCTTCCGGCGTGCCTCTAGTGATTATAACTGCTAAAGAAGTTGCGAAGGTCATTGAACACATGACCAGGGGTAAATCTCCTGGTCATGATGGCTTAAGTATTGAACATTTTAAACATGCTGGGGCTCACTTACCGAGGGTGTTAGCGCTTATTTTCAATCTGTGCATACGACACTCGTACCTGCCACCACCTTTGATGAAAACTATAGTTGTACCTATTATCAAAAACAAGACGGGAGACTCATCCGATAAAACCAATTATAGACCCATTTCATTGGCAACAATAACAGCTAAGGTGTTTGACGGTGTTCTTGATCGTCGCTTGAGTGACCACATTAATCTGCACGATGCCCAATTTGGTTTCCAAAAAGGGTTATCGACAGAGAGTGCCATCTTGGCGCTTAAGAGCACCGTTAGATACTACACGGACAGAAGCACGCCAGTGTATGCGTGCTTCTTAGATCTGTCAAAAGCTTTTGATATGGTGTCATATCCAGTGTTATGGAATAAACTGGATGGGGTGAATCTCCCGTCTGAGCTCACAGGCATCTTCAGGCACTGGTATGAGCATCAGGTAAATTGTGTGAGATGGGGGGACGAGCTATCGGAGGAATACGGGTTGGAGTGCGGGGTGAGACAGGGGGGGTTGACCTCTCCTAGGCTTTTCAACCTTTACGTGGACCAGCTGGTCCGTGAGCTCAGCGGCATGCATGCGGGATGTTCAATCGATGGCGTTAATGTCAACAACATCAGTTACGCGGACGATATGGTGCTGCTGAGCCCGTCGATCAGTGCGCTCCGGAGTTTGTTGCACGTGTGTGAGACCTATGCGAAAGTTCACGGGCTAAAATATAACACTACAAAAAGTGAGATAATGGTTTTCACCGCGGGTAACAATTCTCCACAAAATGTGCCTCCTGTCAGGCTATGCGGGGAGGAGTTGTTGAGGGTTCAGCAGTACAGATACCTGGGCCATATTTTAACAGAAGACCTGAAGGATGACCAAGATATTGAGCGAGAGCGTAGGGCGTTGGCGGTCAGAAGCAACATGATCGCCCGTAGGTTTGCACGGTCTTCAGAGCCAGTTAAGTTAACCCTTTTTAAGGCTTTCTGCCAATCTTTTTACACTGGCAGCCTATGGGTGAGTTATAAGCAGAAGACATACAACGCACTACGTGTACAGTATAATAATGCTTTCAGGATGTTGTTGGGGCTGCCGTGGCGCTGCAGCGCGTCAGGTATGTTTGCCGAAGCGCGAACAAATGATTTCTACGCAATAATGCGCAAAAAAGTTACCTCTCTCATGAAGAGAGTTTATGACAGCCACAATAACATCTTGAAGGTTGTAGGGGGCAGGTACGAGTGTCCTATAAGTAATCACTGGACAACTGTACTTGTAAAATGTAATGAAATGCAATAACTTAATAATGTAGGTAATTATTATGAATTTTTAATGTTAATTTTGTAATTATTTTTATTGACATTGTAATTTTGTATTTATTTGAATTATTTTGTTGTTGACATTTCTAATTTTGTATTTATTGTATTTTTGATTGTAATTTGTATGCTTTTATAATTATTATTCTTGTTTTTTTTTTTTTTTTTTTTTTTTTTATGTGGTTTATATGGCTAAATGGCTGAAATAAATGAATTGAATTGAATTGAATTGAACTACTACGCCAGTGCAATATGGCGTCGAAATCATGACGTCATTACCGCTGGCCAGCGTACTGGTTTATATTTCGGAATACACCCTAAGGGTACGGCCAGAGTGCACTCAGATTCAGATTCAGATTCCGAAAACAAGCGCGAGAAATAAACGGTGTAGTCGAAGGGTACGGCCAGAGTGCACTCCTGATTCAGATTCAGATTCAAACTCAGAAAACAAGCGCGAGAAAAAGCAGGCAACCTGTTTAGACTACACTGTTTATTTCTCGCGCTTGTTTTCGGAATCTGAATCTGAATCTGAGTGCACTCTGGCCGCACCCTATGACTAGTTACGCCGTGTTTTGTTCATGCCACTTAAATGTCATTTGTCATTCAATGAATAGGGACTTTTGGTCTGTCATGAACACATGGAGTAACCAATCCAAGCTTATTTTTCCTAAATTAATAGAGTGGGTTAAGTGTTTTAAACCATTTTCATTAAATTTACTTTTTAAGTACGTGTTGAATTCCGGCCTTACTTTTTGTGGTAATATAAGGCTATTATCGTAATAATTATTGCTTTTATTTATTTACTATGCTGACCTACTTGTTTTTTTTTTTAGTATGTACTCTATGATTTAGACAATAATAAGAAATTATATCTTGTTTTCATGCACGATTTACTTAAAAAGAATTTGTAATGTTTGAGACTTATCTAGTCCATATCTACCTTATTTACTAAGTTGTATTATGTTATGTGCATTTTAAAGTCATTTTGAGGCACCAATTTTGATGTTTTTTTTATACAGAGATACATACATAGAGGACATCGAAAATGATAATTTTGCCCCAGAAAATAATTTTAGATGGAATGAAATTAGGAATTAAATTGTCAATTTATTTTTTGGCAACAATAAGTATATTATTGGAAGTATCTACTTACATAAAATAAAAAATAAACATTTTACATAATATAATTTGTTTGAACCGTCTTTCGTTCCGTAATTGATGAAAATAATTATGATTATAGAAATTTATTAACCCTAATATTTTGAATTATTAACATCATTATTTAATTCGGCATAATTTATTGAAATAGATTACTTAAACGGTTAACTAAAATTTTGTATTTTTAAGCGCCGTGCATATTTTTAATTTAGGAGCATATGTATCATTATTCTCCGGACATGTACTATATAAAATTCTCGTGTCACGGTGTGCGCAATTAAACTACTCCGAAACGGCTCGACCGATTTTCGTGAAATTTTATATGCATATTCAGTAGGTCTGAGATGCGAACAACATCTATTTTTCATCCCCCTAAATGTTAAGGGTTGACATGTTGACACAATTATATTTTTTATGATACATCATACAAAAATATATACAAGCCTACATTTTCACCCTGCTGCCACCAACTATTTTTTTATGGCGGTACAAAGTTCGCTGGGACAGCTAGTATTAGATATATAATGGTGCCATATCTGGTGTGATTCTCTAAACTTAAAACCAAATTTAACTTCAGTCACTCCTTTTCATTCTGTATAGAGAATGACAAGGATATACTGCTGTCAAATTTAAGTTTAGGTTTAGAGAATCATGCTAGAATCGACACCAAACCAACAAAATTATAATGATAGGACACATATCAATTTATATCAGATTTGTTTCTTAGGTTTTCACGCACATCACTCATTAAATAAAACTAGTTTTTACGGGTTAATGCACGAAACTTTTATTTATTGACGTTTCGTAGCCTTTACAGGCTACGTCGTCAGAATCAAACTTTTATTTCTTTTATTTATTTCTAATAAAAGTTTGATTCTGACAATGTAGTCTGTAAAGGCTACGAAACGTCAATAAATAAATAAAGTTTCGTGCATTAACCCGTAAAAACTAGTTTTATTTAGTTTATATCAGTTTTAGTCGGCGAGTAGTATGATTTAAATCTTTACTAGAAAAAAAAATCCACGCGGACCAGGCAGCGGACGGGACTCGAACCCGCACCCTTCGCAATCCGGGCGAATGCACTGACCATTATGCTACCACGGCCCTATTCGCCGCGTCGAAATTTTCCTAGCCTTAAGCAGCAAGGCAGCGCCATCTCTTCGCATTGTAGGTAACCCACAATGTCAAACGAATACTCTTTCAAGTATTCGTCTTTCTCTATTCATTCGAAAGAAGAAATAGCAATTATAGTATCGCCCGGATTGCGAAGGGTGCGGGTTCGAGTCCCGTCCGCTGCCTGGTCCGCGTGGATTTTTTTCTAGTAAACTTTTCTTTAGATTTAAACATGTAGCAGTTGAATGCTTAAAAATAAATAAAAACATGATTTAAATCATTAAATATTCCCTGGTGTCAGTTGGTGAAGGACATGGTCCGCCACGAGTGCAAGTGTCACGGCGTGTCGGGCTCGTGCGCGGTGAAGACGTGCTGGCGCGCGCTGCCCCCCTTCCCGCTGGTGGGCGCCGCGCTCCGGGACAAGTACCGCCGCGCCAGGCTGGTGCACGCGCTGCCCGACGCCGGTGCCCCGCGACCACCCCACGCGGGGGGGGACGTGCTGCCCTACCACACCCCCAATGTCATGAGGCAGATGCCGCAACTAGTGAGAAGGTCGGTCTTCGTTTTAAACTTTCATGTAACATTATAGTAATATAAGTGAACACATAAAAGCAATCAAGAACAACGATACGCAGAAATCAGCCCTCGCGGAACATTTGATTGATTCTGGTCCTAACCACTGGATTGAGTTTCACAACCCACAGATTATCTCGAAAGAACGCCACTACATACCAAGATTGGTCAGGGAAGCGATTGAAATGACAAAACATAAAAATTTCAATCGTGAGGACGGGAAACTGTTTAATTCCAGACATGACACTCGACATGTCTGGAATCCTGTGGTTCGTATGTGTAAAACCGGAAATAATCAAAAAAGCGTCGTGTCGCGATCCGATACTGTAAGTTTTGTGTGTCGAGAACAGTTTCGAGTGAATAGTGAGAATGTAAACAGTGGTACGGGTATCGAACGCAATAAAAGACTTCGTCGGAGGGTAGACCGATATGTCTGCCAATAAACAGCCTACCCGCAATTACTTCAGTTACTCCGTGATCATGGCGCTTGCAACAGTGCCGAAATATCGGAAACTCGCTAAAAACAAGCATGGTAACAATCCCGTAAATAACATATATTACTATAAGGTTGGTCTTCGTAACTGTTCCCTAAAAATATTTTGGATGTGTAACATCTTTCCTCTCGCTTTCGTGCAATTTGTGGGAGTGATTACGTGAAGTGGGACGGAAGTGTGTAACAGGAAGTTTGGGAAGCGCGCGCTGTTTGATTTGATTTTAGAACATAATGTTCAAATGGCTTATTCCTTTTGTAGTAGGTTTTATTTCTCTTTTTACTTATATAAGGCGAGGTTTCAAATGTTACACATCATACGCGACTACTGTAAGGCTTCGAATCCCAAAGAGTGCAAATGTTTGTGTGATGAAAACGCGGTTCTGTACCAGTCACGGGCATTTTATATGTATTTATATTACGGGGATGGAATTGGAAGATTGGGCCACGAGCCACCACGCGGGCCCAGTGCGGAGTGACGGGTGCTAACGACTGCAGATGCAGCCGGGACCCACGACTTAACGTGCCATCTGCTTCGGATGCAACTCGAGATAGAAGATTTTTGGTCACCCGTCCAATGACCGACCACTGCGAAAGTTGCTTTACTGCAACAATCGCAGCCGAACGCGCTCACCACCAGCGCCATCGAGCTCCTCCGCATCCGATATTATCAACCGATAATACCGCATGCTGTCAAATGTACAAACAGAAACACTACGAATAGCTATGTGAAAACATTGTATGTTTGTTAACCATTACCATCAACTTATTAATGTAGCCACTTCTGGTGCACAGGCCTTCCCAACAGATGGCATAGGGAGATTGGACCACGACATGATTGTACAATGCAGATTGGTAGATGCTAACGACTGCAGATGCAGCTGGGACCAACAGCTTAACGTGCCTTCAGAAATACGGAGAAGATAGAGCTCATGAATTTGAAGTCGGCTGATAGCCGCTTTCTTGATCACAGACAAAACGTACTAACCACTGAGTCATTAATCACCCTCATCATAATAATATCCATTTTAAATCAATCCGCTAAGAAATTAGTTGTGGTTGCAACTAGAGATGCCATCCGTTTGGATTTGTCCGGACATGTCGTCTTTTAATCTTTTGCCCGGTTTATGTTTATATAGCACGTTGATTTGTAACTAGTTCCGTTTCTATTGAAATTAAACTTATTGATATGTTTTTGATTAGATATATTTTTAATAGAAAAAAATATCTAGAAAAGAAAAGTCCACGCGATCCAGGCAATTTTGTTCTAGCTTTTTTCTAGAGTTATACATCTACAAGTTAATGCTTAAATTTTATTTTAATATATATAACTATATTAAACATGTAATCTAAGAAAAGGAACTTCATTTCGAAAGTTGCTTTAGGTTGTCGGTCCATAGTAAGCTATGGATCTACTAACCATTTAACTATTTTATTGAAAACCGGGCAAACTAATAAACCCACCTGACGTATCAGCAGCGTCACTGACATTATAAGTGTAGTGCACCCCATTGATCCATATTTATTTGTAACATTTACTGTTCCCATTGTAGGAAGGAAAAAGGGGAAGATCTTCCTCCGAGCTGGGTGATGGTAGCTCGGGGGCCGCGGCCCTACTGATGTTGGTCGGGCATCTTATATATGAACTGTTTCTTACATTGTGAACGCAGCGCCGGTAGTGCCATCTCTTGAGGAGGCGTAAGATTGTTTCCTCTATGTTAGTTATATGTGGGGCGTGTAGATGTCGCCGCCACACCATAATTTAACAAATACGAAAAGGTGTGCGATCCGATATTTGGCATTAGTTTACATTAATTTGTTTATATTTGTTGATGTTTCCAAGTGATTATTATTTTACCGGCAGGACTCGGAACGGCGCTCGTCCCGCTCGCAAGTCGGAGCTGGTGTACCTGCAGCCGTCGCCGTCGTACTGCGAGCCCGACCCCGCCGCCGCCGCGCCCGGCACGCGCGGACGACACTGCAACCATACGGCCACTGGTACCATATTCAAACAATCAATACATTAGTTATAATTTTTATTATTTTTAAAGCATGTAACTGCTTGATGTTTGATTGATTTGATTGTGGGTTTACCTATAATGCGAAGAGATGACGCTGCCTTGCAGCTTAAGAATAGCTAGAAAGAATTTCGACGCGGTCCGTGAGGGCCGCGGTAGCATAATTGGTCAGTGCATTAGCCCGGATTGCGAAGGGTGCGGGTTCGAGTCCCGTCTGCTGCCTGGTCCGCGTGGAATTTTTTCTAGTTATATTTTCTTTAGAATCAATACATTACTTTATTTTAAGTACCTACTACCTACAATACTATCCGTATACAGCGTTGTATTACAAATCCGGCCCGTACGATTGACACTGCAACTATACCGCTCCTGCTATCTGATGCCTCTCCCACATTTGCATGACGAAGCTTGGATTCTAAATGCGCTAAAATTAGCGTACGAAATTTGAATTAGTGCTATCACAAGTGACTCTTTCAGCTACACTTTCTCATATATTTCAGTCATCATACTATTCTTATTTTCATAAAACTCAACAGTCTTCAATATTAACGCTTAATAAATAATGCACACCTGTTCCTTCGTGCACGGTCCTCGCCAAAAAGACCATTGACGATTCAGGTCAAAGGATTACTTAGGTCAACAGACTGTCTTATTAAGATTACTGTTACGTTACGCCATGTATTATCATTATGAGACGAACATCTTAGCAATCTATGGATTCACCGTTAGGGTGCCGATTCATCGTGTGGGATAGAGAGAAACTCCGAGCAGTTACCGGGACTTGCGACCCAGGTGTAGGTTTAAGCAGGCGCCCTTTAAGACTAAAAATAAATTAATGAATATTTTTGAATATAATTCTAAGAACATTTACTTAAAAAACCATAATTGACTTTTGAATCATACAATTTAATAGTAATATCCGCAATCAAAATAAGGATAAGAGCATCTCTCATCATTATATGTAATATGTGATCGTCTGTTAAGAATAGTATTGGAATGAGACTTACAATTTTTTATTTGTCCAGGCGAGGAGGGTTGCTCGCACGTATGTTGCGGGCGCGGCTGGCGCTCGGTGCCGGTGGTGTCGCGCGACAAGTGTCGCTGCCGGTTCCGCTGGTGCTGCACCGTCGCCTGCGACATCTGCGTCACGCGATCCACTGCGCACGTGTGCAACTGATCACCGGCCCGCGCTACTATATCAATGCTAACTACGCGTCTACAATTGACGACCTCTATGTGCCACTATGAGCACCTAACTCTGATTGAAACTGACCAATCCACATGCTACACGTATGCGATTTACCACCACTCCACGTCAATCAAAATCGCTGTTAGTGGCTACTAACAGAGATAAGGATAAGAGGAATGCACGCAGGGAGTGTCGCTGCCGGTTCTGCTGATGCTGCTCCGTCGCTTGCGACACCTGCGTTCCATAGTTCACTGTGCACGTATTCATCTGAATACCTACGGCTACCATATCAACCCCACCCACCTATTGATAATCTCTATACGCCACGACTGACCGTGAATAACAACGAGCCGCACACTACTTGTCTGCATCTACCACTACGCCAATAACTCGGGCCAAAACCAAGCACAAACAGCCATTCATAACGATAAATGAGAATGAAATGGTAACTGTGAACGAAATAAACCACTAACAGCTACGAGAGCCCAACACTACGTCCATGACTCTACTGATGATCACTCCATTATTACCTTGCGCCTGTAAATCTGATTAAACCGACTACAGAAGGCCATGAACTGACAACCTTTTTATGCCAACTATTCCACACGCAACTTTGATCGAAACTAACCGTGGACACCCACAAGTCTCACACTACATGTCTGCAATTACCACTACGCGTCACTAACTCGGACCAAATGCCAGCACTAACAGCAATTAAAGCTAAAAGTGGTGCACGCAGTAATGGGTGATGCCAGTTTTGCTGGTGTTGCTCCGTCGCATGCGACACCTGTGTCACCAGATCCACTGTCCACGTGTACAACTGATGACCGAGCGTCACCACCTCGAACCGGAACTTGGCTAGGAACTCGAACCAAAACGACCATTAATAGCAACGAGAGAACATTACTATATTATCTCTAAAACCTGATGGCTATATGCTCGAATCGAAAGAGACAACTGACATCCACGAGCTTTACCCTACACGTCCGCAACTGAGGACCTTCCACCGTTGCTACCTCCGCTTTCTGATAAGTCTGATTGAATTTGAAAAAGAGCATTAATAGCTACAAGTTTCACCCTACACATCTTGCAATGAAACATCTATAAACAACGTCGTGGCATTGAAGCAAAATAGATTACTGACTGCCACAATCGGATATCATCTATTCGTCTGCAACTTTGTTTTGAAGTTGAAATTATTGTGAAAAACTATTTTGTGAATAAGAATCGTGAATTAATGATGGACAATAACTTTAACTTATTGCTGATGACTAACATATAAAAATATTTTTCACTAACAAATCAGAATTCAATGTAGGTAAAGAACGCCAGCGCCAAAAGACGCGTGGTGCGATACCGTCCAGTGAATTAATATGTATTATTGTGTTTCTTTATTAATGTTTCGATATTAAGTTGTTTTAGCGTTATTTTTTTCGTTTATTTAATTATATCTAGTGATGTAATTGTTTGACAATCGCATAATACTCGTGTTTTTAACGATTTTATAATAATGTATATTGAGTTTAATAAATATTGTATATTGAGAAAATTTTGGTAAACCAACTAACGTATGTCACGCTTAAAGTGCTCGTGTTATTTCTCTTCCATGTTAAGGAGTCGACTCTATATTGCTTGAAGTACTTAATTTGTCTATTTTTTATTTTAACTGCAGTAATGACTAAGGATAGTTAATTTCTTAAAAGGAAGAAAAATAAAATAAGTATAATAAGTTAATTTGATGCACTCATTAAAAATAAAAAAATGGGTGCGTGTACTTATGTAGGCGCGTGAGAAGTTATCCTTCTTTGGCATCGTTTAAAATTAGTTTTTAATTGCATGCAAATAATTAATTACAATAAATTAATAAAAAGTCTGGAAAAGGGCACAGTCAATAAAGTTCAGTTTTAATTTGAAAAAATAAATAAATAATCAAAATATTCAATTAAAATCGCTACTGAATATAATTTATTAGAACATATGTGATTTGCACTTGTATGAAACTCAAACACGTATTCCGAATATACAAACTAGAAACATGTGGATAAATATTATAAATATGAATACCTATAACTGTTACTTTATTACAAAAAATAAAGATGTGGTTTTTGGTTCTACTACACCAATGGTCAAGAGATGGCGCTGTAGTCTCCTGAATCGCGCTTTGGTTCCGTTGTTCCAGATTAATAAATACTTTTGATATTATAAATATGAATACCTATAACTGTTACTTTATTAGAAAAATAAAGATGTGGTTTTTGGTTCTACTACACCAATGGTCAAGAGATGGCGCTGTAGTCTCCTGAATCGCGCTTTGGTTCCGTTGTTCCAGATTAATAAATACTTTTGATAGGCCTTCACAATGCAGTCGTTAGCACCCACTAAATAGAGATTCTATTTCTATTTTGTTGGTAGATTTTCTTACTGTGCGGTAAACACAAAAGTAACAGCATGAAGTTGGTGCAACTTCATGCTGTTAAAATTTTGTGTTACGGTGATGCGCGCGCATCTTAAAATTTCACTCTCATCATTTTTTCATAACGCGCCTAAAGAAGTATAACTTCAATAAATACACGACATAGTTACATTACATTTGACTGTAACACAAAAAATTATGAAATAGTGGTGAACCATGCAACTTTCTCTTGTTTTTATTCAACACATTTTCTTTTTATTCGAATAAAGCGCAAAATTCGTACCTTTCCGAAAAAATCCGATTTGATGGACACCCTAGTTAGCTAACTTTAACTATGTACTTACAATCAAAGACTTTACAAATATTCGTCCTTATTGCGCATTAATAAAATCCACATTTACATTGCACCAATGTTTTCAGTAACATGTCTTTGAATTTAAAATTAAATCTCTTTGTCGAGCTTCAATGGTTCCAAAAGACAACTATACATAGCGCCGTTATTAAATTGATATGACTGTTGAAGTCCCCAGAACTTAGATATTAAATAATTGTCAAAAATACAAATTATAAAAATTTCGAAGTGCTGAACAAAGTATTTGTATTCAATTAATGAACAAACTTGGGTTATTTTTTTAAAATTAGCCGACGGTTCGCATTATCTCTTGCCAGTACCGAGTATTACTTGTGTTAATTTATATATTGTAAATATGTCCCACTCGTGTGGTTGCTTTAGTATCATACTTAGTTAGCAAGCGTTTAACTTAAGACTATGCGGCTTTAACTTTATCTGTTAAGTTCTAGTCTTTTTCGGCCGAATTTCATAAAATGAAAGTTTTTTACATTTTTCTAGTTATATAATAGCTCCGGAATATAATGTAATCAACTCTTTCTGAAATGATTTATTACCATGAGAAAACATTACGAAATATCATGGTGTGTAGATTTTTAACAAAATAACTAATTACTTATTTAATCGTCACTAATTTTTCACTTAACCAAAACTTATTTCGGCCGAAAAGTGATTGCAGAGCAAAAGCGCAACCAAGCTTGTGCCTAAACTACTGTGTCATTGTACTCGCGTTGCAGGTACACATATGGACATACTCATAATATGCTATGACATTCCTTCTAAGATAAATAACTTATTCACTTTAACATGTGCGATTTATAATAAAACATTGTTTTACAAACTTCTGTTTTTTCTTTGCCTTTAATAATATGCAAAGGCTTTGCTCAAAATATCATCATCATCAGCCTATTAATGTCCCCACTGCAGGGGCACAGGCCTTCCCTATGAATGGAATAGGGAGATTGGGCCATGACCCACCACGCGGGCTACAGATGCAGCCGAGACCAACGGCTTAACGTGCCTTCCGAAGCACGGAGGAGCTCGAGATAGAAAATTTTTGGTCACCCATCCAATGACCGACCATTGCTAAAGTTGCTTAACTTCAACGATCGCAGCCGAACGCGCTAACCACTTGCGCCATCGAATCCCTCTCATATTCAGAGCTCAAAATATAATAGAAAAAAATAACAACTAAATTTAAAATAAAAAATACAACTGGATTGACTTTATCATCTCTCCCTCCTCTCTCCAAATTTAAGAGCTATGCTCTTGTCGGTGCAGTCTATACATCCCCCGCCATATCCATCTTAGTCGAATGTGTAGAATATACGAATACTAGAGGCCGCCCGTAACTTCGTCCACGTTAACTTTAGTTTTTCTGAGAATCCCTCAGTAACTCCTGGCAATAAATGTGTATGTATGCAAAATTTTACTGAAAGTTCGATAAGCCCTTTTCCGAATTAATCAAGCCCTGCCGTAAAATACTCCCCATTAAAATTCACTATCCCTTTTCATCTCGTTAGGGGTAGAGTTTCAAAGAACCCTGATACATGGTTATTCTTTATTTCAGGTTTCAAGTACAAATTAATGTAATGCTCGTTAAAATTCATCCATATAAAAACTTGGGCACCCTCAAAGCATTAGCGGTACTTTGGGCAACCGAAAATGACGAAAGTATTATTTATTTAGATAAGTATTCGCACCACGTTTTAAGTCTATTAACTCAAGGAATAAGATTTTTATACAAACTTTTTCCCTTTGTCACTCGGAGTATTCTCTATGTATTGAGAAGAGAAGCCAGACAGACTGGTACGGATTTTGAAAAAAGTGGACATTGGAAATATACGGATTTAAAAAATACTATAAGATAGAACTAATGAAACAGAACAATAAATGTTTTATGCATTTTTTTATAAAAATGCATCATTCATATTTAAAAAAGTATTGAAAAAAAAATGTATAGCAGATAAACCTTTTTATTTTTTTCTCGAGACTCTCATGAGCTGTCAAAGTTTAATCAATACAGTGATTTAGAACGTAATTTTCTTATATTAACACATATCAATTAAAATAATTTGCTGTCACGCGCGGCTTTGCGTTTGAGTGGGTTTCAAAATTAAAATATTTTATTAAATTTTTTCTTCGTGTTTTCGGTTCATCAAACACTGTACTCATAAAGTAGATGATATTATTGCATTTTTTTTAATCTTTGACAGAAGCACACTACTTATAAATAAAAAAATAATTATTAGTGTCCATTGGAATTATTTTGATTATTTTAAAGACAAAGCTAAAGAGAAATATTTTTTTATAAATGAATGACGCATTTTTATGAAAAGTTGCATATAACATTTATTGTTCTGTGTCATTAATACTATCTAATAGTATTTTATAAATCCGTATATTTCTAATGTCCACTTTTTTCAAAATCCGAATCAGTGTGTGGCGCCGTAACGTGTTACATAACGAAGCGGTATACCCTCTCATAAGAAGTTATCAGTTCAAAAAAGAGACTGAATATGTAGTTCTAATATTCACGCCATTTGGAAATGCACTTTATTTTCATAAAAGAAAATTTTTGCTTCATAACTTTTATGTTAGGTAAAGCTACTGTTTTCTCGTAAATGTGTTGATAAACAAAACGTTGTATGACATTCGTGCGGGATTGGTATTTTCAAACTCGGGACTGGTACGTGCTGACGTGGTAAGCCGTCGACTTTCATCATCATCATCATCAGCCTATTAATGTCCCCACTGCTGGGGCACAGGCCTTCCCTATGGATGGAATAGGGAGATTGGGCCATGACCCACCACGCGGGCCCAGTGCGGATTGGTGGGTGCTAACGACTGCAGATGCAGCCGGGGCCAACGGCTTAACGTGCCTTCCGAAGCACGGAGGAACTCGAGATAGTAAATTTTTGGTCACCCATCCAATGACCGACCACTGCGAAAGTTGCTTTACTTCAACGATCGCAGCCGAACGCGCTAACCACTTGCGCCATCGAGCTCCACGGCTGCATCTGCAGTCGTTGTCGTCGACTTTACCCGTTTGTAATAACCAATTTACAGCAATTATATCATAAATAACTATTTTAAATTAAAATGGTGGCATACGAGCATAAGGCCCGCCCGCGCCCGCCTGATGGTAAGCGGTCACCATAGCCGATAGACGGTTGCTTTACAAATAATATCGCCCTGACACAATCCCTTATCCCGTGGAGCCCTGAAACCTCATTCATCTACAGAAACATAACACGATCAAAAGGTAGTGTTATTTTACGGTAGTCTTCTGTAAGGATGGATGTTACTTCTCTAGAAGAGCGCTCCAATTTGAGCGGAAAAACCGCTATGCCCTACCTCTCATAAGTATTGTAATTCAAGACTCTTCTCAGTACAAAGTCTCCCGTCGTAGTTTTGCGAACCGATGGCGTAGCTTCTTGACCTTCACAAGTGCTTGTAACAGCCTAGACTGAATAAATGACTTCATTTCATTTCAAGAGAAAAAGTAGCAAAAAATATGAAGATTAATCCATAATCCCTGTAAATTAAAAGGGATTCTTTTTTCTTATAATGAAGCAGATTTCTTATTAATTATGAATTAAATGTTGTCAATTTATTCGTAGCTCGTTAAAAGTTCTGTACAATATTGCGTATTACAACGAAGCGGAAGTCTGTAGAAGCGAAGGACTCTTTACAAACTTTTAACTAACAAAATATGTATTAATAACTTTTTTTATTTGAGTCATATCTTTTGAAAATGTTTGTTTTTGGAACGCTCGTTTGCTTAACAAGGCTCATTCACATTGATCGTTCGTGTCGTGTAGGATACTTGTTTTTTTTTTTAAATTCTATCTATTTTCATTCTTGACCGCTCAGTCCTCAGCCCCCAATCTCTTAAAAAAGGGAACAAATGGAAATGGAATCCCAAATTCTCAAACCAAATCAAAATCATGTATTCAGCACAGTACACGGATACAGACAATTGTTAAAATTGATAAATTTAAAAAGGTACATACAACTTACAATATATATAACTTGAGATGTACTATTATCATCACCATCAGCCTATTAATGTCCCCACAGCTGGGGACAGAGCAGACCTTCCCTATGGAAATAGGGAGATTGGGCCATGACCCTCCACGCGGGCCAAGTGCGAATTGGCAATCAGAGAAATCGCAATAACAAATAGCAGATCAGAATAATTACAAATAGCAGTGCTTCAGAGAATTAGAATTGAATATCTGATTTGTAACTAGTTGGTGCCCGCGACTTCGTCTGCGTGGAAATTGGTTTTCCATACAAGCTTTGAAACCACGATTTACACCTTTAGAGGGTGAGAAAAACCTTTCTTAACACACGCCTACATCACATAATAGCTATAATGTGATGTGATTATGATGCACATATGTGTGCCAAAGGACATTGCTCGTTCCCCATACATTGAATGCCCTAGAACGCCCAGCAATGAGAAAATGCTAGTTGTGTTCGGAATCATTCATAAACTCTAAATAAGCATTTGTTGAGATACGGACAACTTGAGGAACCGTGGCCTACTACAGAATGTATTAGATTTTGAGGTTATAATTATTATACTTAATCATAAAAGATGTACACTTTATATGTTCTGAATAGATTTAGTGTTTACCTCTATGTAAGCACTTAAATAATATGCATTAAATGAACATAAAATGCAATTAATAATAAAAATAATAAATGCTTATATTCATATTGATTTATGAGTGTTGTCAGTTGGCACCTATGATACCTATACCTACCTGTAGTAGGTAATAATAGATTTCTTTTCAAATGAAATGTTCAGTCTTTCCATTTACCTGTTTCTATAGTTTACTATCGGTAATTAGGTATGTACCTGGTTATCATTATGATTGTCATAAAAATAAACAGATATTACATGGGATGGGAGTATAAACTATCTTTAGATAATTTCAGAAATAATCTTTTCATAAATATAATATAAATACTAGTAATAAGTATTATTAACTAAGGTACCTAGTTCTATTTTTATGTTGATAAATACCTATGGTCGCCAATATTGCATTACTAAGGTAAACAATCTTGGCACAACTTTTTAACAGAATCACCCATTTAATAATAAAATATTAACGAAGCCAATAAACTATTAAAATAAATCGTTATTATAGACTGAAACCTATTGAATCCAGTTATCAGTTGATTTTTAATGCTGTATTTTCAATAAAAAGGAGTGCCAAGTTGGATGAACAGACTGTAGTATCTAGTAACAGAACTTTTATTTTTTAAACAGATTGTCCGTTTACTATGATTAATTGCTAATAAGTTAAAAAAATAATAGAAAAATAATAGTGAAGGACATTCTTTTGGGCATGCTAGGGCCGATTTCGTCGATGTCCTTTCAGCACAATTCCTTCGTTGATAGATCAGTATTTTCGTACTATTTACGTGTTTTAATACCCCTTATTATACAACAGTTGCATAAATAATTATTATAAAACATTAATGTTATGTAATAGACACTTCAGATGTCACCGTCATTTGTTTTTGACCTCAATGCGGCAATACCACCGTCAGGAATCAGGATAACGGATGCGTCGCATAGATGTAGCCCGTAAATCTTGTCCAGAATCCAGATCGGATCGGACACTGTACGGACAGTCAGGCAGCGACCGACAACTGCCTGTGATGGATGGATTTATGTGGCTAACAGGCAGACAGGGCGTGCGCTGCGTTAAGTGGGAGCTCCGTGTGCAGTTTTATATAATTTTATAGAGTAGTGACCAAACGGGCGACCGCCTCACGCAGCACAGCTCTATGAAAAACCAGAAAAAACACGCGGCACGGACGTCCGCTCCATGCTCCCGCTAAATGCCGCGCACACCCTTATATACTGCTGTGTAGTCATAGATAGCTATAAACTGAATAGTTGTATGCGGGGACATTGATTACGTAAAAGTACACTACCTCTTTTTTGATCATCAGCAATTTATTTTTATATCTCAACTGCTGGGTTCCTTAATAAGATTAGTATTATTTTTTGTTTTAAACATTCATAACACTAACATTATACTATTTTATGTTATTTACGGAACTGTTACCATCATCACGGATCACGGACCGTGATCATGATGCTTGCAACAGTGCCGAAATATCGAAAACTCGCTAAAAACAAGGTACATGGTCACAATCCCGTAACTAACATAAATTAGTATGAAAATAGGTATGAACCATTGTTCGCACATCTAGATTTAAAGATAGCAAATCGACTCTCAACAATAAATTAAAGTATCAAATACATAATTTCCGTAAGTATCTGTAAATATTTATGATTAGCAAAGATATTTAACATGTCTTTGATATTTAGAAAAGTTTATTAAATAAACTTTATGGAAGATTTATATTACATATAATAATCTTACAAAAAAACTTGAAATTTATTTATTAATTTACACAAAGGAATAAAATACAATACAAAATATGAATCGCCACCTAGGAACTATATTAGATACTATTTAGTTCATCTACGCGGCAAAAGATGGCAGAATATTTTTATTCGCTCCACAGGTAAGGTTTCTACGTTCCATTCAACTTTTTTGTTCTGCTGTAAATAATGATTTAAGTAAAACGAAAACATAAATCAATTACTAATTAATAAAAAAGTTAGTTTCATGACGTAAATTATGGTACAGATATTTTTTTTATATTTTATTACATTTATCGAATGAAATCAATCTCATAAGATGTGTGAAACGAGTGTGAAACGAAGTGGTGCCTACTGTCACTGTCACTGATATGTCAAACTGCTTGTTTTTGTTTGGCTACGAGACGGACGAAAACTAATTAATGTGCTGCACATATAATATCATCAAAACTATTTGATAATGCCAAAACCAACGTGTACACAATGTAACACTAACGACTCTCTACTTTGGAGGAGCGGCGAGAACGGACAGATATGCAATGAGTGCCACTTAGCAAACACCAGCTCCAAGGAAGCGAAGCCAGATGTAACTGTTAAAACTGAAGTCGATGATAAGAAGGAGGATAAAGAAGAGACTGAGAGTAAAAACGGGAAGAACGATGTGGAGTCTACGCCTGCTAAAGCTACTGGAAAAGGCACAAGGAAGAGTACGCGCGCTACTCGTTACAAGCCCAAGACACCGGCGCCAACTCCCGCCAAGCCGCCTGCACCGCGCGGCCGCGGTCGCAGAAGCATCTTCAAGAGGCAGCCAGTCAAAGCGCCAACTGCCACCGCTACAGTGGTTACGAGTGACTCTGTTTTCTACAAGGTATACTTAATTGCATTTATGTATTGCTATTTTCAGTGGCAAACAGCATTTTAGGGTTTGCTAGCAAAGAATAAATATGAGTTAAAAATAAAGTTCAAAATATTTCAAAAATATATTGGACTATTGAAAATAAAATTCTACATCTATAAAACTAAGTTTAACCTATTGCCCCACAACTATGAACTTAAGAATACAAAATCTTATCAGAATCAAATCAAGTTGAATAAATATTTGTCAATTTTGGAGTTCTTCAATAAGATCAATTAAATGTATAAAATTATTACATAAGAATTGTACAATAATGTGAAGCAACACTGATAATGTGATACATCCTCTTTCAGGGAATGTACATGCAAGTGGGTGATATAGTATCTATGATAGACCTTGATGGAGGTATCTACTATGCACAAATTCGTGGCTTCATGACAGACCAGTATTGTGAGAAGAGTGCTGTTATCACATGGCTATTGCCTACCAAGGCCAGCCCTCCACCGGAGAAGGGATTTGACCCTGCTACTTATATTCTTGGTAAGATCAGAGCCCCGAACACAAATTTTGAGAGCTTGGTAATTGTATCGTCATCATAAATTTTTGTATAGAAAGGTATTTTGTTCTTAAGTCTGATAAGGGAGCTGCTTATTTTTCATAGATACTTTGACAGTACAATTACGGAGCTGTCTAAACTCGTGCTTGGGCCTCAGAATCTAGTACATGAACAATAAACAATCACTTGCTGCATAGTTTAGTAGTGTGGTTATCATGAACTGTAGTAATATGTGCCTGATTAAAGCAATAACTACAAAGTATAGGTACTTGAGAAAAAAATCCTTTCTGATTTGAAATTGCCTGTCTGAATTATACTAGTGTATGTTAAGATCTTGCCATAGATTGTAATTCACAAAATTTTGAGAAACTCACTTAAGTTTTGGTTATGGTGTACAATGGTTGATTGTTAACAGTTGAAAATAAATTATTGTTTTGTGTTACAGGCCCAGAGGAAGAGCTAGCTCGTAAACTAGATGTAATGGAATTTGTAATGCACGCCCCATCTGACTATTATAAAGCTACCAACAGCCCGTATCCTCTCATAGACAGCGAAGTTAACAACTACAGTGGATTTATATGGACTTCACTCGAACCAAAAGAAAGGCCACAGAGCTAGATCAAGACTGAATAAATTAATGTAAATAGATAAGATTGATTAAATAAACAACTGTGTTTTTTCATTTGTGTAATAAACTTAGAACCAATAATTTGTAGACATTGGTTGATTCTGGCATGATTCTCTTAAAACCTAAACTTAAATTTGACAACAGTTTATCTCATGTTAAATTTAGTTTTAAGTTTAGAGAACCATACCAAAATCGACACCATTATCTTTCCTTTGTCCTTAATTTAAAAACCCTCATCTCTATGTCATGTTTTATAACTGAGTTTCCGGTACCGGTATAAGGTACTCTGTGACTGTGAGGAAGGTGTCGAATATTGCAATGTTAACGCTGTAGTCCATGGGTTGTTTTTCGCTATAATGGTAGCCATACACACTACGAGAAATCGTTACGATTAGACTGTACTGTCCGAACGGTACCGATAAATCGTAGCGTGTATGTTATAAAACTGCAGTTTCCTATACGTACGCCACGTACGATAAACTGTTCCGTTCGAACTGTACAGTCTGATCGTAACGATTTCTCGTAGTGTGTATGGCTACCATAATAGTCCATAACACAAAATCCATTAAAAAAGTGAAAGTGTGCCTGGTTACAATAAGGCACATAAACACACTAGACTCAATACATGCACTATAGCTATACCTGTTCACACTTTAACTGCACCTATTTAGAGGAAATTTGGCATTATACAAATTTGAGTCTCGGGAAAAGGTAAATAACAGTTGGGGGTTCGAAGTTTGTTTGAAAAGACAATTTTCCACCCAGATAAAGTCACCCGCCGCCAGTAACGTAATTATGGATAATTTTGTTTTTTTATTACTCTAATATTGGAATAAATATAGTGATGCGGATTAAAAATACTGGAAATGTCTTCATTCGAGATGCTCTCAGCTAGATTTGTAATGAAATATATAATGCAAAGCTGTATGAATATTAATTGTTTTGCTTTCAAATATGAAAAAAAAATGACAGTGACATTTCAATTGAATATAATTTTGTTTACCCGCCCGCTGTGTAAATTTTCATATTAAATTCCTATGAAAATCTCTAGTTTTACTCACAATATAATTTCATTTTTAATACTCGCAGATAAATAAAGGTTTAACATTCAAGTAAAGTAAATATGAGTCGAAAAGAAGCTCTGTCGTCCTTCATACAACAAATTCATGGGCGGCCGGTTGTGGTTAAGTTAAACAGTGGCGTTGATTACCGAGGCAAGTATTAATTGAACGTGTTTATTTATATAAACAATAAAACAATTTATTGAAGCACCAAAGTACTTAACAATGTAAGACATTCGACCCGATGTAATTAAGAGGTTATATTTTTATTGTCAAATTTAATATAAATTTCATTAATTAATACCTTAATCTCTAGCCGAGTTTAGTGTTTTCCATGAAATAAAAATTATCCTCATGCATTATCACCCATCCCAGGCACCCTTATTGTTCTCAATGGGCCTGGAAGCTATTATTGAATGAAATGTGTTTGTGTATGAATGGAATAAATTTCTGTGTTTTGTGGTTTTGCGACGGCAAGTATTTTATACTTGATAATCAGTGTAAAGAAATTTTCTGTTTCCAATATGTATATTTAATGAATCTAAGGTATGTCTTTTGTAATGGTAATAAAAATATTAATATTGTATTTTTCCTGTAAATCAATGTAAATGACTGTCTGTCTGTCATATTATGTACTTAGTATAAAACTATGTATCTCTTATTCCAGGTGTACTGGCATGTCTGGACGGGTACATGAATATAGCTCTGGAACAAACTGAAGAGTATGTCAATGGTCAACTGAAAAACAAATATGGGGACGCCTTCATTCGAGGAAATAATGTGCTGTACATCAGCACCCAGAAACGGAGAATATGAGATTGCAGATAAATTCTATGTTTATTTATAAGTTAAAGTAAACTAAGTTTAATTACATACTGCCTGTCATTTAATACATTGATTTCTTGTTAAGTTTCCTGATACAAATATTTTGAGTCAAACAGTATAGAAAACAATTTTCTTAAATAATTGAAAACATGATAAGAGTTTGAACCTCTTACCTCAGTGATGGCACTGGTAATTTGGCATAATCCCATACTTTAAATTTGCACCTCTTAGAAAAACGCATAAAATTAATAGAACCAGTAAACATTCTAATTATTTATTGTTTAACATTATGGTATGTATGAACAGTCATAAAGCTGTTTTATCCTTACCTAATATTTTTTTATTCGGTAAATAATCTTCACAACCCTTTAGGGTTGCTCTAAAGAGCAAACACTAAAACCTTTGTGTAAAAACCATATGAAAAAAACCCAAAAGGTACAAAATCCATTGCCCATCTCACACTATGCAGTTTATTTTTTGTTAGTGACGCGCCCTCACTTTGCTTCGGTGTAGAGCTATAGTGAAGACCAAAATGACTTTCTTCATATAATTGTGAAAATTCTGATTTGAAAAATTTTTAGACTCTTTATAACATCACGCTAGGAGCAGAAGGATCAGAGAATCAATGAAAAATGTTAGGTAATATAGTCCATTTGTGAGCTTCTGTAGCATGCGCTGGGTAATCAGTTAGTTACCCAAAAAACACGTATTACGGAATAGTTCTCCTTTAAAACTTATTTAAGACCTTAAAATTATTCACTGACAAAGATTAAGGTAGTGGCAACAATGACTGACAGGAGTCAGTGATTGTCATTTTTATCAATGATCAATGATAATATGAATAATTGGCCAATGGTTAAATTTGGTAACAGCATGCGTCTATAACTCGGTGTTACCATATTCACTGATTGATTACATACTCTTATTATCATTGATCACAGGGGGAAGTGTCGGTAGGTGATGGTGCAGGAGCCACTGGTGTGTCAGTCGTCGTGGTTTGAGTCCCGAGTGGTGCTGAGAGGTCGGACATCGGCGGAGTGTCGACTTACTTCCCCTTGGCGTCCCTGAACTTCAAGTACACCGATCCAAAGAAGACGCTGAGTTAGCGTCCCCTAGCCAGGATCGCAGGCACAACGTTCTCAGGGATCGAAATGACATCGAATTGGATGGTAGGCTGCTGTTTGATGCCGTTGAGCAGCCAACGTTCTGGTTTAGCTCCGGATACTCGAGCTGTAGGCATTTGCCTAGCAAAGCCCAATCTTGCTTCCAGAGCTTGGGCAGCACAAAACCACACCTGACTCTCTTGGGGATCTCGTCGTCCCGGAGGACTACGAGCTCACTTGGTGCCACTCCTACCACTCACTTACTCTTATCCTTCATTATTTCTAATTATAAACATCTTCATCGTTTCGGGCTCCTGGATATGTGTAGTAAAACTTCACTGCACCAACATTCTGTAATAACAAAAGGCTACATTCATGATGATGTAACGTATGAATAGCATGTAGTGGAACTACTAAACTAGGCACTACATAAATGCAAATAATCATAAATCTTCATGGTCATGGCAGTTGTATTGAAATTTGTTTACTTAGGGCTATTATATTCAGAGTTCTTGTTAGAATTATGACCACTTTGGTGAAGTCAATCAAATATAAACAAGCAATAAGTCTTTGTAATCTATGACGTCCTCTGTGGCCGAGTAGTGTGTATGCCAGGTTTCAAGGTGTTGCCTACTTGAGAGGTCCCAGGTTCAAACCCCGACGGGGGCAGATTTTTGTACTCCAGTTATGAATGTGTAATATGTATTTCTAAATAAATATAGGTACTTATATATGTATCAGTATATGTATTCTATCCGTTACTCTAGTAACCTATAACACAAGCCTGCAGTGCTTACTTCGGGGCTAGGCTAATTGGTATAATTGTTTGAAATATTTATTAATATTTATTTTACAACAAAATGTGGGAAACTAGATCTTTTTTTCGAATACTATGCAGGGAGTCGACTTAGAACAGAAATTTCTATCGCCGGTTCTTCTTTTCAGCTAAAAATCCTGAACTGGTGGTAGGAAAAGAAATTCACAAAAAAAAGAGCTTTTAAAAACTCAACTTGAATAAAGATTATTTTTATTTAATTTCAACAAAATCTCACTTCTATCACGCACATTTGACATTACGTTTAGAAACATTCTCAAGCAGTTTTAAGCAAAATTTATTTGCGACTAGCTAGCTACACGTGTTTTCAAATTCAGTAAGTTTAGGCATTTATTTTTGGGGGTGGTAGGAGCCGTCCTTCTGTCTAGTTTCTATTATGTGATTTTAGGTGCATCTTGAAACAAAATTTATCAAAGACCTAGCACCTCTCCTACCTGATGTAAATATGAGAGATTTCTAGTTAACCATAAGAATGAAACCACCAGAAATGTGCAGCACCAACCAGCAGGGTTAGGAGACGGTCACCATGCAATGAGACAAAACGTCTCATTTCCTTTCACGTTTGGACTAATTACCACTTAACATCAGGTGGGGTAGAGTCATTTGCCTACCTGAAAATATAAAAAAAAAAACGTAGATTTCTAACAACCACTACTCACATTCCTACAGAATAGGGTTATTTAACTGCAGTGTCTTGCAAGGTTAAGCGCATTAACTTCCCAATCTTAAGACAGTTCTATGACCATTTCCTAGTGTATGCATTTCTTTTATTTATTACAAGACACAGCAAATCACACCACTAAAAATTCTAATGAGCGTGAACAGCGTGCCGCGCCACTTTGCTTGTCTGGACCCAATCCCCTACCCCGTGGATCCTTGAAACCTTACTCGCCAACACAACACCAGCCAAAGACAGTGTTATTTTACTGTGGAGATTACTTCTCAAGGCACGGTCTCTAATTCGAGCGGAAACTCCGCTATGTCGCTATGTCCTACCTCTTTCTAAGACATTCATAAGAACAGTAAAAGATATACTGTATTCAATTGAATAGCAAAATCTACCGACTACCACAGCGTACTTACTTTATCCACGGAGACATCTTTAGGACCTTTCCCGTTCCCCAAATCGACGATCAGCTTTTCCCCTCTAACTCCATAATTTTTGACATAATCCTCTCTATATCTCTTCCCAGCTTCAGGGTCAAAGGTGGCGTCCACTCTGTAGTTTAAAATCCTCGGATTGAAAAGCGGTGCCCAAAAACTCGAGTACACATAAACACATTCACAGCTCGCGAGAACAGCGAGTAAAAAGAATAATGTATAAAATGCCCTTTGTGGTGTCATTATGGATATGCCGGCCCGATAGTTGATGAACTAATGTCAAGAATTGAGGAAGTGTATTCGCACTTTAGATGATCTACAGCAAATAGTACAACACTACCTGCCTACTACAGACAGGTATGTTTGTGAATCGGTTTGTTTGCCGCGCTAACTTATTCTCAAGGTTTTGGACGTCGTACACTGTTCATTAACTACTATGTTGTTTTTTGTTGTAAGCATTTTATATCAGTTTGGATGATCGATGTTACGGCAATGTGTTTGTATTTTTCGTATGATGACTAACCAAAAACTTATTATCTGGAGGTCTTCCGGAATTTATGCCATTAGTCCTGGCTGCGTCTGCAATCGTTAGCACCCACAAATTCGAACTGAACCAGCGTGATATGGTATGTCCCAATCTTTCTATACCATAGGGCTGTGTCCCAACAGTGGGGATATTTATAGACTGATGATGATGAAACCGTCATGCTACACTATTTTTTGTTGTGATCTGGCCATTTCGGGTGAATGAGAAAATCAATGCAGGTTGACGAAGAATCTATAGTGCGAATATGTCTGGAACACCGTTAGAACAGGGTAAGCCCGCGTGTGAGTCACGGAGGAAATAATGCATGATCTGAGTATTAATTAAGGCAAGGAGGGCATTGTCGGAAAATAGATAGTAGCACAGGTAAACAACCTGCAACATAAACGCGACTGTTTTTTTGAAATCACTTGCAAATTAGGGGATACCTTTTACATAACCCTTACTCAGGAACGGGATAATAAGTCATGCATCGTCTGGGTTTGGTTTGTAGCGTCGTTGTCCAGCGACTGATTTATAATATAACTATTCTAAGCTTCTGCTGTGAATACTCCCTTTTAAATATGTTATACTTTTTCGGACCAGTCTTGTACAAACAGCATTACGGTTGTAAGTTTAAGTATCTCAATACGGAAATAATTTTCATGCTGTTAAACGAGTATGTTGACATTTGCCCGCTTGCGCTGCTTGCAAGGCATTGAATTTTATTTCGAGTTTTATCGAAATAATACGTAATTTGCTAACTTCCTGTTTCATTTTGACCGACTTCCAAAAAGAAGATTTTTGTTGGTTGTTCTCTATCATCACTTCAACAAGAGAGTAACGGGAGTTTGAAAAATAAGCTACATATATGTGCCTGTATTTTATGAGAAGTAAGTTTCACACCTTACAGAAGATCACATTGAAATAACACCACCTTTTGTTATTAGTGATGTATTTCTGACAGTATATTAGGCCAAGGCTCCACGGGGTCAAGTTAGGCTGCAGCGCGAGTAATACTTTGACATCGGAAGCGCCTATAGACTATGATGAACGCCAACCTTCAGGCGCGCCCACGGCGGGCATATGGTTTTTTTTCCATCGCTTTTATCACACTAATATTACAAAGGCGAAATTTTGTTAGTTTGTGAGTATGTGAATGTGTATTTGTTACTTCTTCACGTCTAAATGGCTGGAGCAATTTTAATAAAATTTGGTATGGAGTTAGCTGACACCCTAGATTAACACATAGGCTACTTTTATCCCGAAAAAATGTTAGGTTCCAGAGGGATTTTCAAGAAACTAAGTTAACGCATACGAAGCCGCGGGCGACCTCTAGTATTGAATAAAATATCCTCTTTCAGGGAAGGCGATCCCCTTAATAGCTAAGGAGAAGCGTCAGTGTGACATGTTTAGCCTATTACAATTGTTTTCTTTTTGTTTTAAAGTTTTGTATGATTACCTACTTTTAATGAGTTTTATTTTAACAAATCCCAGCCAATTAACCACCCCGCTTGGTATTATGTGTGAGTGGAGTTTATTTGCGAAGATATCTATTATCTAAGATGTGATAGAGATTGTCAGCCACTCTCACCCTCATCTTCCCTGTTCATTGCAGAAACACGTCACTACAGTATTGTAATTACAAGAATACTAACTCGTCGCATAGGAATTATAATAGGTTCCAAGTATCAGGGTGGAAATGCCTATCGGTCTAAATCATGGAGCAAATACAATTCAATTCAATTCAACTTATTGCACTCATGTGGTTACATAGATGGTTACAAGTTACAAAATGCTTAAAGTACCTAACATGAACCCTGTCAGGGTATCGCAATATAGTAATGTCTTATATTAGTGTCTTATTAAATTACAAAAGAGAATTTAATTATAAAGAATTATCTGTATGAAGAAAGTAATTTGTATTAAACAACTTTATTTCTCAAATCATAATATCAATTTAATAATATAACTTAAGTACTTAATTGATATTTCTTGGATAATGAACAAAATAAATCTTCGTTATTGCTCCATGGTCTAAAGTAAGACATACTATAAGAAATTGACCTGATATCCGTTTGGATATCCATTATATCTTTAAAACATTAATGGACTGCCAGTGCATTAGTCTGGATACCAAAGGATTCTAGTTCGAATTCTGGACCCCTTGATTATTTTGTAAATATTTATTTCTTTCGATACGCCATAGATGTTTTCTAGAAACATTAGAGTTAGTTTGCCCACCAGCCTATTTCGATGTAGTAAAGATTCAAATTATTGTAATGTTCACGCGCGTAGGTACGCTTTTTTAAACAAAAACAATTATATTTCAAAAATTCTTTATTAATATAAAAACAATATGATAATAAAGCTTTATAATATAACAGTAGTATAATGCATCTTAAATACTATGTATATACAAATGAAGAATTCATTATCCTTTTATGTTTATTGTTCTTTATTGCAACTACACAATATGTGTAAGGGCCACTATAATGAGATATTTCCCATCTAGGATCCACATCGGCTCCGAGCGTTTTACAGAATAGCGCTGCTGCTCTTTAATTGAGGGGGGGAAATAGTTCCTTCCAACAAAACCAAACTTCATGTATGACTTTTGACAAATCAAGTTTTTATATTGTCGTGAATTTATCATTCGTCAGTTAGAAAGTATTTTTATTGAAAATACCTGTTGTCTCAGGTACCTGGTTACCTGAGATCAAAATACATCATTTATCCTTTCTCAGACGACTCTTCTTACGATTACGAACTGCGCTATCGGAAACAAAAAAGGAGAAGATCTATTCATATGGCTTTCAGACATAATAACTCTACCAAGTTAAGTATAATGCGAGTCGAACTTTACAACGGTTGTGAGTTAGCTGCTGATTTTAGCCAGTGAAACACGAACGGTGAAACGGTGAAAAATTCGCACCTTTGTTTAGCCGATGATGTAGTACTTATGGCTGACACGTTGGAAGATCTTAACACGATGCTCGAATTTTGAAGAAAGAGTAGGTCTTAAGATGAACGTGAATAAGACGATAATTATGTCGAATGCCCACGTAATACCCGCTCCTATTAAAATTACGAACAGTAAAATCGAGGTTGTCGACCATTACGTTAACCTGGGACAGACAGTCCAGTAAGGTAATTCCCACTTTGAGAAAGAGATCTCTCGTCGTATCCAGTTCGGATAGGCATCGTTCGGGAAGCTACGGAAAATCTTCGCGTCCAAATTACCTCAGTGTCTCAAGACATAAGTCTTCGACCAGTGTGTTGCCAGTGATGACCTACGGAAGCGAAATCTGGTCCTTTTGGTTTCATAAGAAAGCTCAAGTTCACACAGTGAGCAATGGAGAGAGCGATGCGAACTGAAATAAGGAAATCCGTTGGAGAACCAAAGTAACCGATATCGGTCGAAGAATTGATCTGCTGAAGTGGCAGTGGGCGGGACATGTAGCAAGAAGAACCGATGGCCGTTGGGGTGGAAACGCTCTAGAATGGTGACCACGCTCAGTGGACAGGCCCTCTACGAGGTGGACCGAATCATTAAATCTAAATAATTTTCTATTATTTCCTAAGATTAATACATCCAACAAAATAATAAACTATATTCTTCTACATTCCAGTTCGTATATTTGTTTGTCAGTGTATGCCCTCTAGTGGCGAGAAGGACTTGTACTGGTAGAGCTCGGGTCCCCCGTAGCCGTACAACAGCTTGCCCTTACCGTTCTCGTCGTAATACGGGTAGCGATAGTTCGGTCTGAAACACATAAATATTTTATAAGTTAAATATATATCAGCACCCACCAATCCGCACTGGGCTCCCGTAGTGGGTCTCCCTATTACATCCATAAGTAAGGCCTGTGCCCCAGCAGTAGGAACATTAATAGGCTGGTGATGATGATGGAATACTTATGGGAAATGTGGTACCTAATTATGTAATTAAACACGTGTATCAAATACATGAAAAAATCTGTGTATCTCAAGAAATAAACATCGCAAGCAAGCGTGTTATATAAATCATAAACAACTATAATCAGAAGGAACCGGAAAGGTTAAACCAGTCCTGGTTCTCTTCTTAGAGACTATCAGGCCACGGATTTTTTATGATTTCTGCATGGTCCTTCGAGCCGAATTTTTCTCGGCCACCAACAACAATTAGTCTTGTTGCGGTGACATCTACACGCCCCACATTTAATTAATGAAGCAAGACGCCGCACCATAACGATAGATGGCGCTAGCGGCGCTGCAGACAAAAAAAGTATGGAAGGCTATATCACGCCATAGAACATTGGAGGCTAACTCTTTATGTACTTATACAACGCTCGACCAACGTTGACATAACAAAATCAAAATTGATCTTATTTCGCGAGGAATTTTGGCTAGTATATTTTTTGACGTGACAACGTCTTAAATTAGGTTGCGGCTGGGAGTCACTTATGAAAAAGTGTAACGCTCGGTAACGTTACGATGAGTCTCTCATGTTAAGTTTAAGTTTACATGTACAATGTTTTAGTAAACAAAATATATTTCTATAGTTAAAATTTGTGCAATTCTTATTTTCATTCAATTCCTTGTTCCTATTGTGCAATTTAATTATATTCATATCAATAAATATTCTACCGAGAAAAAGACGTTGTCACGTAAAATCTTCGCCCGTAAAACCGACTTTACAGGCAACCATTTTTTTATTTATAATAACCAAATAATAACGTTCAACTCGACATTTCGTGCTTCAGTACTATATTCAGTACCTATGCGCCATTGTGGAAAAACTAAAGTACTTAAGGATTTCTTCTTTATTCCTCGCATACATACACTGTATAAACACATAGTTCTCTCGCCGCGCTTGTCTGTATGTTTGCGATGATTTCAAAAACTACTAAATGGATTATCGTGCGTTTTACACCATCAGTTTGAAAGTTTACATGTATAAAACATATCCCAAAACACGAATATTATAGTCTACTGTAATAGTAGAAGTTTGAAGAGAGGTATAATATGGCATAGCTGATTTCCCGCTTGTATTGTCGCGCCCGTCTGGGGAATAACCTCCACCTTACAGAAGATCACAGTTAAATAACACTACTTTTTGGTGTTATTTTTTTAGGCGTTTAGCAGACGACGGTGCGGGGCGGGCCGGTCAATTTCGCCGCGAATAATAGCACAAAGTGAATCCTATACTTCAAATGCACACGGAGGGCAAAAAGACCGCGCCTTGGGTGCCCGGCGGGCAGTGGCGGCGCGGCATGTCCGCGGCTGCCCGCCGTGGATCATACAAACCAGTTTATATGCAGTAACGCAGACGGCGGCGCGGGGCGGTCAGCTCAGTCCGCGCCACGCGCTTATTAGTGATGGACTATTCACTGGAACGAACGTCCTGAACTGACCGCCTCTGCCCGTCGTGTGCTTTGTGTACGCGGCGCGGGCAGCCGCAGACGCGGTCTTTATTGCTTCGCGGACAAAATGCCCGCCCGCCCCGTCGTCTGCTCAACGCCTTATTGTCGGTGAGTAAGGTTCGAGGGCTCCACCGGGTAAAGGATTGGGTACAGGGTAGGCAACGGTGCGACATTTTTGGTATCGCAAGCGTCTTCAGGCTTCAGGCAATGGTGGCCGCTTATCATCAGGCGAGCCATATGTTTGTTTGCCAACCTTTTAACATGAGTAAAGCAATTTTCGCAGTGGTCGGTCATTGGATGGAAGACCAAAAATTTACTATCTCAAGCTCCTTCGTGCTTCGGAAGGCACGTGAAGCCGTTGGTCCCGGCTGTATCAGCAGTCATTAGCACCCACCAATCCGCACTGGGCCCGCGTGGTGGGTCATGGCCCAAACTCCCTCTTCCATCCATAGGGAAGGCCTGTGCCCCAGCTGTGGGGATATTAATCGCCTGATGATGATGAGTATAAGTAATGGCTGCTCACCTCTCAAAGTACTGGAAGTTGGGTGCTCTCGGCTGCGGCAGCGTGCTGTCGGTGCGGGCTGACAGCGACACTAGCACCGCCAACTGGAACACATTGTTTTAGCATTACTTTAAAACTGGTTTACGTTTTGACGACCTCCGTGGCCGAGTGGTTTGTACGCCAGGTTTCATGGTGTCGCCGATTCGAGAGGTCCCGGTTCCGGTTCGAATCCCGGTGGGGGCAGATGTTTGTGTGATGAATACGAGCATTTGTACTCCAGTCATGGATGTTTAATATGTATTTCTATGTAAATATACTTATATATGTAGAGAATATGTATTCTATCCGTTACCCTAGTATCCCATAACATAAGCCTTAAACAGTGCTTACTTTGGGCACCTTCGGGGCTAGGCTAATTGGTGTGAGTGTTGGAAATATTTATTTATTTGTTATTTGGGACAAAGATTTCATAATATAGTTTTTATGAGACGGAAACACTATTGACGAATGTCATTAGCAGTATTGAGTGCATTATAGATTCTTAGGCAATTAAAAAGAAAGTTATTCGTTATAATTACGTAACTAGTATTAATTATAACTAGGGTGAGCCATCCCTTCGACCAACGCAACCAAGGCTTTATTCTCAAAGCAGAAACTTTACAGAGGTGTTAGGCCAGGAGCAAAAGTATGTTCCAATATTTATTTGACAATAAAAGTGTGTAGATCCAACTCTTGTTATTGAGCAACTAGCTATGCCCCGCGGTGTTACCCGCAGTTTATTAGGGATATTTTCCCGCAGTAAATCGTAGCAAATGTGTTAATCCAGGGTGTCAGCTAACTCCATGCCAAATTTTATTAAAATCGCTCCAGCCGTTTAGACGTGAAGAAGAAACAAACATACACACTCACCAACTTTCGCCTTTATAATATTAGTGTGAAAATGCATTGCATATATATAAGGTCATGCAGTAACCTGCTTCTTTAAACGTGATATTTTTTTTTATTGTTTCGTAGTGATCCATTCTAAAATGTATGTACTATTATTTGCCTACAACTTTTTCTTCCACCAAACAAACATGTGGTTAAAAATAATTTAATAATTAATATTAGTATTAAGCGCTAGAATCATTGATGATATTTGATGCATTTTTGCGGATGCTGAAACGACTTTGAACTTTGTCAAAGATATTACAGTAAATTACAGTAAAATGGGACTCTTACTACAATAACATACAGTCACAAAACTTTCAACCGACAAGTAACTTACCTTTGAGTCACAAAAAAAAAACTCATAATAAAATTAAAAAAGAACACAACCCCTAGCTAGGTTCTAGTCAATCATATGCACGCATCCTCTGACCGAGACACACTTTCACCACATAAGACTCATTATTACACAACAAACAAACAGGACATATTGAGAAAGTCGCCACTAAATTATGTCATCAGTGTAATAGGAACTATTTAGTTAACACTAACCGTGAGCAGGAAGTATTTGGCACAAGCTACCATGTTGAGGCACTGTTTAAAGACTCCTCTAGGTTGTTGGTATCCCGTTATTTGTCGTTTTGGCTGTTATCTGTGGTGTAACAGCACGGAGGTCAGTCACTTACTGTTACTGTACTGCCGCGTGCCGCCGACCGACGCGCGCCTCTCTCTTGCCTAATGAACCCTCCCTACCTATAGAACCAGTTGTGAGTGTATACGTATCCATAATACCAATAACCCGTACAGTGAACACCGATCATAAACCCTAAACTAATATTAATAAATGCGAAAGTAAATAAATAAGTCTAATACGGTATTTCTTAAACTTTCTGTCCCCTTGTTAATAAACGAAGAATAAGGTTGTATTATAAGTTTTGCCTCTGTTAATTGCATTACAAATGGAATTTGAGTGATACGTACAAAAGACAGCGAACCTGTCCAAGATGCCTCGTTTATTATTAAATGTGTCCGAGTTTGTATTTAGTTATGTATATGTTGGTACTTAACTAAGCTATATTAAAAAAGAGGTCAGTGGAGCCATTTTAAGAAGCCGTGCTCTTGTATGTATCGCAATGACATACTTTGGCGCAAAAAATTTATTGCTCATGTGGAGAGATTTTGATGAAATAAAAAAGAACTGGAGTTAAGTTAAAAAAGGTTAATAACCAAAGAGTTTGGAGTAGATGGTAGGTTTAATATTTTATTTATAGCTACCGGGGAAATATTATAGGTTTGGCTATACTATGGTTATACTCCCACACTAGTATAGAAAACAAAAAGTCCAAATCGAAAACTATAGCAACAACAATAAAATAATTACTATACATGCAGAGGAAAAAAGTATATCTTGCTCTATCCCACAAGGCAGCGTGTGCGGGTGTATTCTTTTTTTGTTATAAATAAATGATCAACCGAAAATATTTAATAAAGGGGAAGCACTAGCAGTCCTTGTCACGGGCGACATATCAATATTGATAACATTTCAGAAGGGAACTGATACAAATGCACTAATAGAAACAACTTTAGATTCCGTAACAACTTGGCTCGAGAAGCATAACTTAGAGATTAACTACCTATAAGAAAACGAAAGCCATACAATTCAGAACATATAAAACCCCACCATTAAATGTTACAGATAATTACAAAATATAAAATATTGAATTAGTGGAGTTATGTGAGTAATAGTGTAAATTCACATGATAGTTTTGTAATGCAGAAGAAGTGTATTCGTGCACAAATAGACAATACGGTCAGCTGCAAACCTTTCTTCAAAAGATATAAAATACTTACTCTTTCAAGCATATACATACACGACATATGTGGTTTTGTATTTAAAAATTCTAACGCGTTTAAAGTTTAAAGTTAGCCAAACCCATAATATTCACACCCGCGATAAAAACAGATTAAATCATCCCCCATCAAAACTAACCATGCTAAGCAACAGTCCTCACTACATGGCAGTTGAGATATTAAATAAATTACCACATTCTATAGAAAATGAATCAAAGTGCTAAGGGTGCTAAGAATCTCGGGGCTACGGTAGGCCGCCAAAAAACCTTGAACTTGGCGACGTATGTGGCAGAAAATCGGGAGCAGTGGCGTGCATTAGGGAAGACCTACGAATATGTCCAGCAGTGGACGAGCATGGCTTGATGAGGATGATGATTAAAATCATACTTTTACAAAAAAAAATACTATTCACCAGATGGATTTTTAACGCAATAAAATAGCAAATACTCACTATCTTTTTCAGTCTTAGCTATTCACTATATAATTACAATAATTTAATATATTGACATAATGTTATGACCGAGATTCTTATAGAAATTTTAATAATAATGAAATATACATTAAATTCAATATTATAAATACTTATTTATTATTATAAAATTTTATCAACTTAATTTTGAAATACCCTTACAGAGTCATGTACTATTACTAAGAATATATATAAAAGTATGTAACATCTGTTTGCTTTTCTACATGATAGCAAATAAGTAAATAGTTCAATACACGGAACTAGTAAGTAGCAAAAGTTCCGTGTAGAACTAGTGAGTAGCAGTAGTTCCGTGTAGAACTAGCTACATGGAACTACTGGGAATAAAGGGATAATCCTGTCTTGCTTCATAGGTCTTGTTTTTAAGTCGCGGTAGGGGCAGTCATTTAATTTTGTGTGATGACTGATGACTACGAATATTTTTTTAGGGTCATAGTTGTTTATATACTTGCCTATATATGTACTTTATCTAAAGAAAATATAACTAGAAAAAAATCCACGCGGACCAGGCAGCAGACGGGACTCGAACCCGCACCCCTCGTAATCCGGGCGAATGCACTGACCAATTATGCTACCGCGGCTCTCACAGACCGCGTCGAAATTCTTCTAGCCATTCTTAAGCTGCAAGGCAGCGCCATCTCTTCGCATTATAGGTAACCCATTGTATATTATGATATTTTTTTGACATTTTAGGACCTTTTTATTATTGCATAGCAATATGCGTTTAATTTCGACAGTTTCGCAATAGCCACAATACAAGCAAGCCAAATAACTGCATAGTACCTACTTAAGCCACATTGATAGTAGATGCGATAAATGTTTGATAAAATATTTTATTATTTTTGCACACTTCCTTTGATAACTATTTATTATTTGTATGAAGTATAGTATCCTAGACCGCCACATGGCCTTGAACTCCACAAGACCTAGTTATTTTATCATAGCGATAGAGGAAGCATAAAAAAATGTGGTAGGAACGCGGTGTCACACGAGGAGTTAAAAACGTATTAAAATTAGTTGATGAAGAATTTACCTTTAATTATGTTTTTATTTATTTTTAAGCATTTAACTGCTAGGTATTTAAATCTAAAGAAAAGATTACTAGAAAATAATCCACGCGGACAAGGCAGCGGACGGGATTCGAACCCGCACCCTTCGCAATCCGGGCGAATGCACTGACCGTTATGCTACCACGGCCCTATTGGCCGCGTCGAAATTTTCCTAGCCTTAAGCTGCAAGGCAGCGCCATCTCTTCGCATTGTAGGTAACCCACAATGTCAAATGAATACTTTTTCAAGTATTAAACATTTGAAAGAAGAAATAGCAATTATAGTTATGTTTTTATTTGCCCGGATTGCGAAGGGTGCGGGTTCAAGTCCCGTCCGCTGCCTGGTCCGCGTGGATTTTTTTTCTAATTTACCTTTAATTTAATTTTTATATATTTCGAATGCTTACCTACTCAAATGTTTATATTTAACCCTTCTTTTCTTAATGCAATAAAAACTGTTGTTGCTTACAGGTGTCCGGTAAATCAACGACCCTTTTTCAACGATAGTTTATTTAGTTAACCCTAAATCAATCTTACCACAAAAAAGTTTGTTAGAAGTTGCAAATGCCCCCCAAACTTTGCTTGGCAATAATTTAAACCATCTTCTAACTTTTTCGTGTATGTGAACCAACCAACAATTGGGACGATCACCTATATACCAAACCGGTCGGGAGTTACTGTACGGTGCAATGACCGTACGTTCTGCGCAGTCAGCGGTTTACGCCCTCGACAACAATTTAATTATAAAATCAGTTCACAATCAGCAATCGGTGTGTACTCATTGATCATTTGGTTTAGCAATACTTTAACATAAGTTGACGTGTTACTTCAATTATCAATAAACTTTTAAATATCATTTCTATGTACCAGTTATTGTACGGAATCCGTACATTTATGGTCCTTCGAGCTTTCGACCTTTCGTGCGGGTCGGTCCAAAGCAGGATCATTTATCAGGTATCAGTATGGCACTCCTACGAGTATTTCTGACGTCATTGTAACTGACTCGTAGCATTTATCTGTGCGACTGACACATACAAGGTAGGAATTACAATGTACACAGTCTCGTCAAATAAAAGATATGTTTGACCGGTAATTTTGTTTTATTAGAAAGATTATTGACCAGTTCGCATTTTTTTTTAATCTGAGCTATTGATAAAATCTCTGTACCTCCCCGCCCATTCGAAAGAGTACTTACTTGTAATCTATGTATATGAGTCACTCGCTATAGTATTCACGTTTTCCTCCCGACGACGGCGTTCATTCAGTTCTTTACTAACAGCTGAAAATATCGTGCGCGTGTGTGTCACAGTGTTGTGCAATATTTTAAAAATTTACGTGAATGATAACAATTTATGGTAATAATAATATAATCCGTACTTCACTAATAAAAAATAAATAAGCATAGATAAATTGTATTTACATTAAATAAATTACAAACAAATTAAGCTCTCACGTATTTGCTTACACCTAATAAAATATTGACTTTTGAATGTTGTTGTCATGTGATTCATTGAAAGTGAGAGTAGTTACCTAAACTTATAATCTTGATAAAAAAAACGCACTTATTTATTTTTTGTTTATTTAGTGTAAGTGTAACACATTAATTTTATCATTCTTCGTAGGTATATTCATTTATTATGTACCATAAAGAAGTAAAAGTGTTCGCGCCCCTATAAACCCCACATATACATACATATAAAAGAAAAGGAATATTACAAATCATAGCGAAAACTTGCATTTATATAACGGATGGCGCCATCTATTGAATGGGACACCGGAGCGCTCTTAGCCCAAGCGTCATTGGTTGTCGCCGGCAGATAGCAGATGTCGCCCGCGTTCGTGTGTTCGGCTGGTTTTACCGACCATAATGTCATGACTTGTTAAAATTGTTAAATTCATTCTGTCAAGAAAACTGTTACTGCTAAATTGATTTTATTATAACATAAAGCGAAATTACTAAAAACACCGAGTTTTTATTGAAGAAGACTCCACTTCTATGCCCAAACATAGAAAGTTTTTTTTGGCGACCGTGACAGGACACGAATTACAGTCTTCAGAGGGAAAATCCATTGCCCGTGACCGGCGTTTGAAGAAAGAAATCTAAAAATTGGAAGAAATAAACAAAAAAGGAAAGCAAAGCAAAAGGAAAACTTAACAATTCGTCGTGTGGCTTGCGAGGTCCAACGAGTCATCTAAAGAATCGTGCTGAGCAGAAAACACATTCGAGATCAAAGTTAAGTGCCATCCTTAGTTCCAAAAATCTACAAATTCCATTTCTACCTATTTATTATCATAAATACCATTACTAATTATAAATTGTATCTACTTGTTTTACATAATTTTGGTGTATTTCTCGTCAAATATCAAAATACAAAACCGTAAGTACTACCCACATAATATTTATAATAATTTTAGATAAAATCAAGGTTGTCATCGTATTTATTCTGGTATTTCCCTGTACTCAATTAATATTATTTCAGTTAATTCTATAAATAGTAAAGGTGCTAAATTGACTTGAGTTTTTTGTATGACACTATATCTTACCCCCAATTACAAAGTTCAATTCAGGGCTCCACGGGGTAGGATTTCTAGGGGTGTAATTTTATGTGTGTTGGGATTTAATATAAAATAAAAGAATTCTTCAAAACAGTGTAGGTTTATTAATTGGTTTTATTATATAACAAAAAAGGAAAAAGTTTAAATTATTTAAAAATCAATATCAGTTGTTAGTTAACAAATAGAGCATTTTAGTGTCACAAAAGTGTTATTTGGCTGTTTTCTCATCCGATTTAACGGGCATTTTCCAGGCAAATCATTTGTGGTGCGGAAAGGTGACAGAGCGTTTGGAGTTCGATCGCTTGCGTTACCGGAGGACACCCACCGAGACATTCCGGCAAATTGGGAGCGTCAGATAAGCCTGTTCAATTATTCCTATTTTTTTTTTTTTTTGCAAACAAGTTCAATATTTCCTCTTTTGCCGTCGAATTTTGTTGATTGAATAAGCATTTTCGTAATTTTCCAATTAATTTGGTGTCAAAATGGCTACTGCATTATCACCTAATCCAGCTGTTTCTAATTTAATTGCTACAACAACAAATTTAAAATCTCTTTATACAAAACGCAGTTCTATAAAGGGACAAATAACTAAGTTTAAAAATTATATAGAAAAGATAAGTGAGAACATAGAGGAAAAAACTGATTTAGAAATTGCAGAATTAAATTTAAAGTTAAATAAATTTGAAAGCTTGTCAGCCAGATTCGACGATTTGCAGACTGAGATAGAAGATATAAATTCAGATAATTTATCATGTGAGGTTGATGAAAGGGAGCTCATTGAGGATTTGTTTATTCAATGCATTGCAAAGGCTAAAGCTATAATAAAACAAAATGATGGCTCGATAAACAAGTCTATCCATGAGTGCCCTGACATAGAATTGGGTATAAGGTTGCCACAAATTCAAATTTCAAAATTTGACGGATCCTACTTCCGCTGGCTTGAGTTCCGTGACACTTTTACGAATTTAATTCACAAAAAAACCAACATAACAGATATACATAAATTTCATTACTTAATATCGTATCTTGAAGGGGATGCAGCGCGTATCATTACCAATTTGGAAGTATCTTCTACTAATTACAAGGAAGCCTGGCAGCTTCTTTGTGATCGTTACGACAATAAGAGGCTTCTCATTAATCATCATTTAGATTCATTATTTAAAATTCATCCCATAAATCGAGAATCGGAAAGATCATTGCGTTTCCTTGTTGATCATGTCACTAAAAATCTTCGGGCACTTACTAGCCTTGGTCTTCCAACCCAACATTGGGACGTTCTTGTAATTTTCATTCTTTCGTCAAAATTGGATAGTGAAACGAATGTCAAATGGGAGGAATTTCGAAATACTTTGGATGACATTCCTTCTTTAGAACAATTTAAGAAGTTTTTGGTTGACCGTGCCGATGTACTCGAATCCTTGAATCGCAATAAACATCTAAACAAGCCGACTGTCGGCAACAACTTCAAGGTCACGTCAAATTCAAATATGAAATTTCATTCTCGTTCGTTTCCTAATTACAATTCGAGCAATAGTAAAGTTAATAGTAACAATGATGGCAAAAATACGAATACCTTTATATCCGTAAAATCAAACCAAAACAATTCTACATTCTTGTGCGTAATCTGTAATAATAATCACAGAATTTATGATTGCCCAGTTTTCAAATCAAAGAGTTTAAAGGAAAAATATTCACTAGTTGCTAAATATAAGTTATGTCAAAACTGTTTACGTCAAGGGCATCCTCTTAATGAATGTCGTATGGGGCCTTGTCGACAATGCAATCAACGGCATAATACTTTGTTGCACGATCCTGGCGTTGTTGTCGGCTGTTCTACCTCTGAACATGTTGATGGAGGTAGTGAACCTAATTCGGTTGTAACCTTATATAATGGTGATTCGAATTGTGCGCTTCTTTCCACGGCTTTGTTGGACGTCATCAATCCGGATAGTGGTGCGATAGAAAGAGTGCGTGCTCTGCTTGATTGTGGTAGTCAGTCTTCGTTTATAACAAAGTCGCTTACACAAAGGTTATCACTGAACACTGCACCTCTAAAGGCGGTTAATGTGATTGGAATAGGAAATAATTGCAACAATAAAATAAAGGAAAGTTGTTTGGCTAAGATTAAGTCTATAAATAGTACTTACCAAACTACCTTATCCTGCTATGTATTCGAAGAGTTAACAGGTTTGTTGCCAAAGACACCTGTTAATGTACAAAATATGAACATACCCAAAACCATAAGGCTTGCAGATCCTCAGTTTGCCCATCCTGCTCCGGTTGATGTTTTGATTGGTGCGGATCTCTTTTGGGACATTCTTGGCTGTAAGCAAAAATACTTGGGACCAAATAACAAAATACAATTACGAAGTTCTAAATTCGGTTGGATTGTTGCTGGTTCAACTAACTTATTGGGACATAATAAGTTTTTTTGCAATCATGCATCTCTCAATCAAAATAAAACACTTAAGGTTGATGAATTAATAACAAAATTTTGGGAGCTCGAAGATCTGCCACAAAAGACAGTTCTCGGCTACAATGATATTGAATGTGAAAAACATTTTGTGAAGAATACATCTCGTTCTCCAGAGGGCAGATTTTGCGTGAAGTTGCCTCTAAAGGATACTCCCGACTGCCTTGGAGATTCTTACTTTCGAGCCAAACAAAGGCTTCTAAACCTTGAAAAGCGATTTAAAAGAAATCCAGAGCTAAAATTACAATATACAAACTTTATGCGGGAATATCAAGATTTAGGTCATATGTCTGAATCACCCACGAAAGAACAATATCCATCATATTTTTTATGTCATCATGCTGTCTTTAAAGAGGAGAGTGAGTCAACCAAAATTCGAGTCGTGTTCGATGGCTCCTCTCCCACAACTTCAGGATATTCTTTAAACGATATATTGATGGTGGGCCCTAACGTCCAACAGTCGCTTTTTTCCATATTGGTCAGAGCCCGTCAACACAAATTTCTCTTGACCGGTGACATAGCTAAAATGTACCGTCAAATAAATGTCAATGAAGAAGACAGGGACTTGCAACTGATCTTGTGGAGGGAAAATGAGAATGAGCCCATTAAAACATGGCGTCTCAATACTACAACATATGGTACTGCAAGCGCTAGTTACTTGAGTACTAGATGTTTAAACCAAGTTGGAGAGGAATGTGGTGAACAATTCATCAAAGATATCATACAAAAGGATTTCTATGTTGATGATTTGATCACCGGCTGTGATAATGAACTAGAGTTACGTCACATACTAAATTCAGTAACAAACGCCCTAAATTCAGCATGTTTCCCCTTGAGGAAATTTAAAACAAATTCAAAGGTTTTGTTTGAAGATTCAGATTTGAGTTCTGCACATGTCTTAACGTTAAGTGAGTCTTCGCACACCCTGGGTCTTGGTTGGGACCCTGTGAATGATACTTTCAACTTTCCAATCAAGGTTAATACTGACATTGATATAAGCACCATCACAAAAAGAATTATACTGTCGCTTTCATTTCAAATCTATGACCCGCTTGGTCTTTTGAGCCCCTGCATTATTCAAGCAAAAATATTAGTCCAAAGGCTATGGCTAGAAGGAATAGGATGGGATGAACCCATTTCTGTGGATCTTAGGGAGAAGTGGTCTGAAATCTACAATAACCTGTCTTTTCTTGCAAGTCTTCAGATTCCCCGCAGGGTGCTGTGCGAGTCTCCGACATCTTTTGAGCTGCATACCTTTAGTGACGCTTCGCAATGCGCTTATGGTGCTTGTGTATACTTGAGATCCACGAGCTGTGACAACGAGATCACGGTGAGGCTACTATGCTCAAAGTCAAAGGTGGCACCTCTTAAACCGTGCACCATACCTCGTCTCGAACTCTGTGCCGCATTGTTAGCTGCTAGACTGTCTAGGAGTGTACTTGATTCATTAAGAGGGCTCCCTACTCGTACGTTTCACTGGTGCGACTCGAGTGTGGTGTTGGGATGGATTAACAGTAATCCAATGAAGCTTAAGCAATTTGTTGCTAACAGAATAGGCGAAATACTGGAATTAACTAATCCCAAATCGTGGTACTATGTTCCAACTGACTCCAATCCTGCTGATTTAATATCTCGTGGAGTCAATAGCAACCAGCTTTCTAGCATGGAATTGTGGTGGTCAGGTCCTAGTTATTTAAAAAAAAATGAATTAGAATGGCCCAAATTAAACGGAAAAACAGTAGTTGAGAACTTACCTGAAGTCAAGGTACTCACTATTGCGATCGTAGATGAGGGAATACCCTTAATCGACTTTAATAAATTTTCGAATTTTGATAAAGTACGTAGAATTCTGGCTTTCGTGTTGCGTTTTTGCCATAATATAAATTCTAAAACTAAATCCATGAAGTATACAGGGTATTTTAGGCCCGAGGAGTTGCAAAACTCATTTATTTTAATTTGCAAAATTAATCAATCATTGTGTTTTAAGGCAGAGTACGAGAAACTTTTGAAGGGCGTTGCGTTGAGCAGTAAATCGAAAATTTCGTCTCTATCACCATTTTTGGATGAGCAGTTTGTAATACGTGTTGGTGGTCGACTTGGTTCCTCCAACTACCCATTTGAAAAGAAGCATCCCATATTAATTGACTCCTCGCATCGTTCGACAAGGTTACTGTTTGAACGTGAACACATCAAAAATCTGCATGCTGGTCCACAGCTTCTACTGGCTACCTTGAGAGAAACCGTTTGGCCTATTAACGGCAGGAGGCTCGCTAGAAGTGTCGTAAGGGATTGTCTTGTTTGCAGCCGTGTGCGCGGCCAAACACTTTTAACCAGAATGGGCGATTTACCTGCATATCGCGTATCAGTTGATTTTCCATTTAGGACTGTTGGCGTAGATTATGCTGGTCCTTTTCTTATCCTAAATAGAAAGGGTCGAGGCGCTAAAGCAACAAAGTGTTATTTATGTATTTTTATATGTTTGCGATTCAAATGTATACATTTGGAGGCAGTGTCAGATTTATCAATGGAATCTTACATAATGACCTTCCGTAGATTTGTAGCGCGTCGTGGTAAGCCAACGGAGGTATATTCAGACAACGGTCGAAATTTTGTGGCAGCAGCCAAAGAATTGTCTAGTTTTTTAAAACAAAATAATAAACGTCTATCCGAGTTTGCATCTCAGGAGGAAGTAAAGTTTAATTTTATTCCGGCTTACGCTCCCCACTTTGGCGGAATGTGGGAGGCTGGTGTGAAATCCGCAAAGTATCATATTAAAAGAGTAATGGGAAATACGCATCTTACGTTCGAGGAATTTAGTACATTATTAGCACAAGTAGAAGCAATTTTAAACAGCCGTCCCCTTTGTCCCATGTCTTCCTCTCCAAATGACTTACTTTCCTTACCCCCCGGGCACTTTTTGATTGGAAGACCTTTGAATGCTTTACCATCAGCCGCACTGGAGGACCTGAAGGAGACATCTTTAAGCCGCTTCGCCCGTTTGGAGCAGATACGTCAGCATTTTTGGAGAAGATGGCAGAAGGAGTACATAACCGAATTGCAACAACGAACAAAGTGGAAGACAACAAGGGCGACGCTTAATGTTGGAGATTTAGTACTGATTCACGAAGATAATAATCCCCCGCTAAATTGGAGGATGGGTAGAGTTACACGATTATATCCTGGATCAGATGGGATTTCTAGAGTCGCTGATATTCATACCACTAAAGGATGTATACGTCGGCCGTTGGTTCGACTCTGCCGACTTCCCGCTGCTGTTGAATTTAAAGGTTGAAGAACTTGGCTCTTCAACGGGGGGGAGTATGTTCGCGCCCCTATAAACCCCACATATACATACATATAAAAGAAAAGGAATATTACAAATCATAGCGAAAACTTGCATTTATATAACGGATGGCGCCATCTATTGAATGGGACACCGGAGCGCTCTTAGCCCAAGCGTCATTGGTTGTCGCCGGCAGATAGCAGATGTCGCCCGCGTTCGTGTGTTCGGCTGGTTTTACCGACCATAATGTCATGACTTGTTAAAATTGTTAAATTCATTCTGTCAAGAAAACTGTTACTGCTAAATTGATTTTATTATAACATAAAGCGAAATTACTAAAAACACCGAGTTTTTATTGAAGAAGACTCCACTTCTATGCCCAAACAAAAAGTATTAAAACAAAATACTAAATAAGATTAAATAAAAAAATAGTACATACTATTACTTTATAAATATTATTTATATTTTAAGGCACTTTAAAAAACGCTAAAATAAGGTAAAGGAGATTAACGTGGCATGAAAATCAATCGCATATTAAATAAGGGTTCCGTGCCTCAAAAGGAAAGACGGAACCCTTAAAGGGTCACTTTGTTGTCCGTCTGTTAAGACATGCACTTTATCTCCGAAATGCGTGGGGGTACCGAGTAATAATTTAAACCATGTATTTGGGTCTACGGTCCGTTGAAGCTGGGGAAATAACAAACTTCTTACTTTACCTAAATAAATGATATATGCCGTTTGTGTTGCCTACCTTCAAATATCTAAGGAACCCTCGGTTTTTAATATAAATTACCTTTCGCCCTTCGTCATCATTAGCCTATTATTGTTTACACTGCTGGAGGCTTACGTGCCTTTCAAAGTTCGGAAGAGTGAATCATAATAGGTTTTTGGTCATACATCCTACTAATACCGGCCATTGCGAAAGTTGCTTAATTTCTACAATCGCAGTCCGAACGCAGAAAATAGTAGCTTACTTACCTATACTTAATGGGAATTCATCCATTTTTTTATTCTAGGTTATAAATAGATACTGAAGCCATGGCAGTAGAAAAGACACTTGACACCATCGAATGGTAAGTAAAATTGTTTGATAAACTTACTTTCATGGTAGCATACACGTCAGGAGATAAACTAACCTAAATTCCCGGAAAATGTCTGTCCCCTAGATAATAAATGTAAAAAACCACCTAGGTAGACCACCCTAGACCCACTTGCTCAAAATGTTAAAATCTGAGGTTTTAAACAGTTTTTATAAGATTTAAATTCAATTGTTTATTTGTGAATTAATTGTATGTACAAATGATCTTAAAACTAATAATTTAAAGAAATGCAAATTTAAATATTTAGAGGTATACAGGTATCCTATCCACGGTACACATAGATTTAAACAAAATCAGTGGTTTAATTTTGTTCATTTGTAACTCTGAAGGACATGACATGATAAGTCCACCATTCAAACTCAATTATCTATTAAAAGTTCTTGAATCTGATATCGCACAATTAAAATCGCGTTGTCTTGTCGTAACCGCTGAAATACCCGCTGTGTCCTGTCTCTTTATGATGAGGTTTGTGTATTTATTATTCTGATGCTGAATATTACTTAGTCTCGTCCTTATAACCTCAGATAAGTCAGAGTCATTATAAATCAGATAAGTCCTGTCTCGATGACTTTGATGATTTCGAATTTATTGGTATGATGGAACAGCAGGCGCAAGGTTGAAACTACAACCCTGAGACTGATATCGCGTTATCTCGTCCTTAACTGCTAAAATTGGACTGTTTCCTATATCTCGATGAATGTGATGATTGTATATATGTATATTGGTACTGATGAACCTGCAGGTGCAAGGTTAAATTGAAAGTTCAACCCCGAGGCTCTGATAATCGCGTTATCTCATCCTTAACTACTAAAAATCAGCTGTGTCCTGTTTCTTAATGACAAGAAACAATGATACATTTTGAAACTTTCACGTTGCATTTTAATAACATTAAACGGTTTAAACGCTCACTTTATTAGAGGTTTTCGTACCAGGGGACCATTCGCCTAACGGGGTTGCTTTGAAAAACGCTATCGCTTACGATTTCATTTTATTATTTCTAGCCGCCTGAGGTTTTCAAATGCCTCGCGCTCTTTTTTTTTCTTTAGCATTAGTAATAACAATTTAAAAAAAATGAGCGTGAGGTATTTAAAACCTTTTTTAAATTTAAACCAGAAATAACAAAATAAAATCGAAAGCGTTAGCGTCTTCCATAGCATTTCCGTTAGGCGAATGGCCCCCTGCTTTATCCTGACGTTTCGAGCAGGTTACACCGACACCGGTCGCGTTTACAGCGAGCGCGACTCATGTATTGCTGTTATGTCTCCACCTTTGACGATGAATCTTCGTCCACCAACACATTATTTTTCCAATAATCCTTTAACACAATACTAACGGTCTCCGTACATTACGAAATAAACGGATGAATTCTGAAATTTAGCCAACTGCGAACAAAATGAATAAAGTGCGCGTTTAATGTTTGACGACCTCCGTGGCCGAGTGGTTTGTACGCCGGGTTTCATGGTGTCGCCGACTCGAAAGGTCCTGGGTTTGAACTCCGGTGGGGGCAGATGTTTGTGTGATGAATTCCAGCATTTGTACTCCAGTCATGGATGTTTAATATGTATTTCTATATAAATATGCTTATATATGTATCAGTATATGTATTCTATCCGTTACCCTAGTATCCCATAACACAAGTCTTACAGTGCTCACTTTGGGGCTAGGCTAATTGGTGTGTGTTAAAAAAATGTTATAAGGATTATTTGTTTATTGATACCAATGAACCGTCAGGTGCAAGGAGTCATGGGAAGAGGCGCCGCTGAGTGTCGAGGCGCTGGGAGTGCTCCGACGATGCAGCGAGCGCGAGTGTGACCCGTCGCTGGATAAAATCCGTCTGCAAGACCTCATCGACAACAGCAATCAGTTCCCCATACCGTTCCCTGTGCACACTGTCAGGTGAATGCAAGTTTTAATAAAATATTTCTGAGATAAAGGGTATCGACATACAGACAGAAAAAAGGCCTTCTCTTTTTTTCACATTAACTTAGAAGTTTTATTTTTTCATATCTTCGAGACCTCTTTCTGTGTTCTGTGGCTTCGAGGGGCCTGACTTGATCGATACATATACGCGTTCCCGAGATAGAGAGTCTCGACAGACGGACAACGAAGTGATCATATAAGGGTTCCGTTTATTCTTTTGAGGTACGGAACCCAGAAAATAACTCCATCCTTTCGATTGTTTTAACACATATAGAATCTAAAGAAAATATAACTAGAAAAAAATCCACGCGGACCAGGCAGCAGACGGGACTCGAACCCGCACCCTTCGCAATCCGGGCGAATGCACTGACCAATTATGCTACCACGGCCCTCACGGACCGCGTCGAAATTCTTCTAGTCATTCTTAAATTAGCAGTTACATGCTTAAACTTAATTAAACAGGGAACATGATAGATACGCTTTTAATATTGATTAAAGAACTTCAATGCAAGTGGGCCTTAAATTATCTCTTATTTATTAGACAAGTCCGTCCGTCCGTGGTGCTGTTTCAGCGGCCAAACCGTAAGAGATAGATATAGAGAATGTTTAAGTTATAAGTTAAGAATAGTCTGATAAGACTACAAACCGGATGTGAGTAACGTAGCACTTCCGGTTTTCGAGAAATCACGTGATTTCTATTTCAAACGAAACCGCACAAAATCTCCGAAGTTCTCAATTAATTAAATACTATTTTTTTTTTGGTGAACATTTGGTTCACAGGTTTGCTAGTTTGAAATATTTGGCGTATCTCGTAAGCCATAAAAACTTCAAAAACTATAAAGTATTAATTAATCAAATAAAGTTTAAAATTTCGTTTGTTCCCACTTGAGCTGCTGAGTGATTAAACGGTAGAACTTATGAGACCTTTTTTCCCATTAGTTCTGCAATTTAAAGGGAGCTAATTTGACTAGAAACTTATTTTTCGCTCTATTTGATTTAAATGTCCGCGCCGCTGGTATATTTATGAAAATAACATTATTTTAACTATATTTTTTTGAGCAAATAACTGCAAATCTGATGTAACATTTGATAGAAAAAAGGTTAGTGCATCCGCCCGTATGGTTGAGGTTGTAGGTTGGAGTCCCATCTGTTGCCTGGACCACGTATTTTTTATAGCAAAATTTTCATTAGATAATGCCTAACACTATTTACTAGAATCGATCAGTATTTCTATATTTTTACAGATTAGAAAGTCTGAAATCGAATATTCCAGCAGAAACCCTGGAGAGAAACGCACGCTCCACTTACCCGCTTATACACGAGCGAGTCCTGGTGCTAATGGCTAATTTCCTCCTTTACAAAAGGTAACTTAAAATATATATCTTTTATGCCTAAACAGTCATCATCAGCCTATTAATTTCCCCACTGCTGGGGCACAGGCTTCCCTATAGATGGAATAGGGAGATTGGGCCATGACCCACCACGCGGGCCCAGTGCGGATTGGTGGGTGCTAACGACTGCAGATGCAGCCGGGACCAACGGCTTAACGTGCCTTCCGAAGCACGGAGGAGCTCGAGATAGTAAATTATGGTCACCCATCCAATGACCGACCACTGCGAAAGTTGCTTAAATTCAACGATCGCTGCGGAACGCGCTAACCACTTGCGCCATCGAAACAGTAGGACACGACATTTCTAAACTTTTTTTATTTTTAAATCTGTTTTTTATATTTTTTATTTTATAGTCATAATTTGTTTTATCATTTACATTTGTAATGGAAAGTGACTTCATGAGTTATCTCATATTGAAGTAATTTTTCAAATTGACGACTCTGTATATAATACAGGGAGAAAAAAACAACCCTTGCTGAGTTTCTTGCCGGTTCTTCTCGGTACAAGGTCTCCCGCCGTAGATTTGCGAACCGATGGCGTAGCTTTTCGACATTCACAAGTGCTTGTAACAGCCTAGACTGAATAAACGATATTGAATTTTGATTTTTTTTGAATTTTATCTGTATTTATTCTTTATTAATTCGGATACATATACCTACTATCTCAATCTCCCTATGCTATCCATAAAGGAGGCCTGTGCCCCAGCAGTGGGGACATTAATAGGCTGATGATGATGATGATGGTACCAAGTAACTACAGTACCATATTTAACTAAACAGATACTATCTTTGTGGGAGAAAAAATTGTGCGGTTTTATGAAACCACGATGCGAGTGAAACTTAAGTGTCAAATCGCTTCCAATTTTTTCGGGTATGCAACTGAAAGTTTTCGGAAAATTATTCCAAGTCGATGTTACTCTAGCTTATTAAAAAGGGGAAAATCAATATTTCTTGGCTGGGAATCGAACTTAGGTCGCCAGCGTGGCACCACTTCACCTCAGAGGAGGTGATTTCTTTCCTGGTCTCCAGTCGTAAATGCTGAATGACGCTAGGCGTCGTGTTAATCGCACTTTTGGCCTCACCAATTTGATCGCAGTTAGCGTGGAACCACTTTTTAGCGCAGTTAATGTTCTATAAAATTCCTAATTCGTTAACTCTCTGCTATTTTCCAGAAAGTACGGTTCCATCATAGAGAAGGAGCTATACGAAGACATGAGCGTGCCCCAGCTGATCGAGAGGTTGCTGCAGAAGAGAGCCATTACCTTCATGAAGGCACAAGATCAGTATAAACTAATCACGGGGGAGAAGGGGTAAGAATTATAAAAGGTTTTACAATTACCTTTTACTTTAGTCAATTAATGATAAGTTTTGTGTACGGACAAGAATGTTCTAAGGCAGCTTTCCTTAAACATTTTGCAAAATTTTTAGAATTCATAAAAGGAACGGAAAAATACACAATCAAATAATTTACATAGGTACTCAAATGAGTCGCGAAAACTTTGCTCTCCCTTTTCGGCTTTCTCGAACATAACAATTTATATTTTTTTAATTGAAATTAATTAATAAGATTTCATTATTACAGTACATAGCCTTTTTGCTCGATGGTGCAAGTGATGAGCGCGTTCGACTGCGATAGTTGAAGTTAAGCAACTTTCGCAGTGGTCGGTCATTGGATGGGTGACCAAAAATCTCTCGTTCCTCCGTGCTTCGGAAGGCACGTTAAGCCGTCGGTCCCGGCTGCATCTGCAGTCGTCAGCACCCACCAATCCGCACTGGGCCCGCGTGGGGGGTCATGGCCCAATCTCCCCGTTCCATCCATAGGTTCAGGCCTGTGCCCCAGCAGGGGGGACATTAATAGGCTGATGATGATACCCTTTTTGATATAATTATTACAATATAACGTTTATCAGCGTAGAGGGATGGGAGAGCGTAGGCACGGCGACAGAGGTTTGTCCGCTGCAGCTGTCCCGCTGCCTCTCGTACGACGAGATGAAGCTCAGCGCGCTGCTGTACGTCAGTATTACAATATAACGTTTATCAGCGTAGAGGGATGGGAGAGCGTAGGCACGGCGACAGAGGTTTGTCCGCTGCAGCTGTCCCGCTGCCTCTCGTACGACGAGATGAAGCTCAGCGCGCTGCTGTACGTCAGTATTACAATATAACGTTTATCAGCGTAGAGGGATGGGAGAGCGTAGGCACGGCGACAGAGGTTTGTCCGCTGCAGCTGTCCCGCTGCCTCTCGTACGACGAGATGAAGCTCAGCGCGCTGCTGTACGTCAGTATTACAATATAACGTTTATCAGCGTAGAGGGATGGGAGAGCGTAGGCACGGCGACAGAGGTTTGTCCGCTGCAGCTGTCCCGCTGCCTCTCGTACGACGAGATGAAGCTCAGCGCGCTGCTGTACGTCAGTATTACAATATAACGTTTATCAGCGTAGAGGGATGGGAGAGCGTAGGCACGGCGACAGAGGTTTGTCCGCTGCAGCTGTCCCGCTGCCTCTCGTACGACGAGATGAAGCTCAGCGCGCTGCTGTACGTCAGTATTACAATATAACGTTTATCAGCGTAGAGGGATGGGAGAGCGTAGGCACGGCGACAGAGGTTTGTCCGCTGCAGCTGTCCCGCTGCCTCTCGTACGACGAGATGAAGCTCAGCGCGCTGCTGTACGTCAGTATTACAATATAACGTTTATCAGCGTAGAGGGATGGGAGAGCGTAGGCACGGCGACAGAGGTTTGTCCGCTGCAGCTGTCCCGCTGCCTCTCGTACGACGAGATGAAGCTCAGCGCGCTGCTGTACGTCAGTATTACAATATAACGTTTATCAGCGTAGAGGGATGGGAGAGCGTAGGCACGGCGACAGAGGTTTGTCCGCTGCAGCTGTCCCGCTGCCTCTCGTACGACGAGATGAAGCTCAGCGCGCTGCTGTACGTCAGCGGCCGCACCGCCTGCATCAACGACGGCGTCAGGAGTAATGTTGGAAAACTGAAGCTGGACGATGTGGAACGAGACGCTGTCATTATAGGTATGTGATTGTGAGCATTTAAATTAATTTTTTGGTTAGAAGTCGTTGGGTGATTTGATAAATCGAATACAAAGTTAGGTACCCTCTGTTTCCTTAAAAAAAACGACGGGTTGCACTCCGAGAGTGCCGGCAGAAGTGAAAACTTGAATATTAACGTTGTGCAATTTTGATATTTTGGAATGGTTAGTTAATAATTTTGCATGAAATGCTTTATTTATCAGTATTGTTATCATTTATGTGGTAGAAACAAAATTTATTTATTGCGCTATCGTACACAAACACGACAATTTATATTACATTAAAAAGTTTATCTCTCAGAAAAATCAACTTACATGAATCTCATTTAAGCGCACCTAGCGACATTTATTGTAAAAAAATAAGGTAAGTGTGCCTTAAACGGGCCGGTTCCAAATTAGGTCCATCTTTTCAAACTTCCCGCACTTAATATTTAAACCAAAACTGATTTTGCGCAGCGCCTCCCCAGTAACCAATCATAAAAGCGCACCGACGTTCATTGCCTCCGCGCCGGCCATTTTGGCAGTGGCTCTGTGTGTAACCTCAGGTGCAGTCGACGTGACTGAACGAATAAAATATTCTGATCTAATTTTGCTTTGTTTCAGTAATAAAACTCGGTATTATGTAATACTTTTGCAATAGTAATGTTAAAATACTTTCAGAACGTGGATTGATGGGATAAGTTACTAAAATTATTGCTTATTTATCTAAATTTTGTTTCATTTTCTCAGGACACATGTGATTGCCTAAGAAGGTCCAAGTTGTTGTCTACAAATAAGGGCCGGCCCTTATTGGTTTACGATATTTTAAAATAGGCATGATCAGTTACATAAATGACTTATATGAGTGTAAATAAGCAGCCTGGCCTAGCAAGTGGCATTTATATACGTTTATTTTGATTACTGAATAGAAAATATTTTTAATAAGGATAAGTATATACACACTGAACCTTTAAGTTCAGTGGTTGCCGTGTTACCTGTTAGAAACACTTAATAAGGTCCACACTATGATTAAATAAGTGTTATACCTAATAAGGTCCCAAGATTAAGACTGAAAAAATAACTCATTAGTAACTTTTAGTGATTGTCTTTATTAATAAAAATTTGCACAAACCTTCAATTTGTTTCATTTATAGCTAGAAAATATATAAGTTACAACTTATATATATTTCGTATGACTTTATAAGGGCCACAATACTAAATTATATGAATTACCGTTTTAATATTGGAAAGCCATGAAGTTGAAAGTAGTTTAAAACCATCACCAACCACTATCTAAAGATTTATTTTTTCTGATACTCAACGTCTGAAATCTTGCAGTTCAATCATGGACCTTAATTCGAGCCCTAGTACACAATAAGGACCATAAACAAGCTGTTAAAAAACTTTTTTGTAAATAAATGGTCATTCGTGTGTTGTCTTTGTGCAACGTTTTCTTTTCAAATAAAAACAGTTTGGTTGATCATGACGTCGTACTAATTATCACACTTCCATCCACATTGATTTATTTCGATTTCCAAAAACCCGGCCCTTATTAGACGCAATTACCTTACATTTTCTGCGCAATAAAGCTGCCACCTGGACGTCCTAGTCAAAGAAACCCGGCGTACAAACCACTCGAACACGGAGATCATATTATTATTATAATAATAAATATAATTACAATAATAATATGATCTCCGTGGCCGAGTGGTTTGTACGCCGGGTTTCATGGTGTCGCCGACTCGAGAGGTCCCGGGTTCAAATCTAGTTTAATATGTATTTTCTATAAAAATATACTTATATATGTACAGTACATGTATTCCATTCGTTTCTCTAGTATCGCATAACACAAGCCTACAGTGCTCACTTTGGGGCTAGGCTAATCGGTGCGAGTGTTGGAAATATTTATTTATTTATTTATATTACTATGTTTCGTCCAACATATTGAAAGTCAACAACCTTTCCAATTTTATCGTTTTCGTCTTATGAATTTTTAGTTTTTGACGTGACAACGTCTTAAATTAGGTTGCGGCTGGGAGTCACTTATGAAAAAGTGTAACGCTCGGTAACGTTACGATGAGTCTCTCGTGTTAAGTTTAAGTTTACATGTACAATGTTTTAGTAGACAAAATATATTTCTATAGTTAAAATTTGTGCAATTCTTATTTTCATTCAATTCCTTGTTCCTATTGTGCAATTTAATTATATTCATATCAATAAATATTCTACCGAGAAAAAGACGTTGTCACGTAAAATCTTCGCCCGTAAAACCGACTTTACAGGCAACCATTTTTTTAAGTTTAACATTTTTTACTAATACAAAAAAAAGTGTACAACGCCGCTAAAGAAGTTTTCACTTCAAAAATTAAGTCTAAATCGAAAACGACATCACCGTCATATCCCATTCGGTACGAGTGCTAGAAATACATAAAATTACGAATATTTCTCAATATAAATAATTAATGATTATTCAAAGTTGTTTGAGCTTTCGTTTCTCAATATAAATGGGTTATGTTTTTTTTTTTTTTTTTTTTTTTTTTTATGCAATATAGGCAATGCGTTTGACTACAATCTCACCTGATGGAAAGCGATGATGAGGCCTAGGATGGTACACGCCTGCCTAGAAGATGCCTGTTCACTCTGGCCTTGAAGATGTCCAGGTTATATTGGTCCGGGAAAACAGACCTCGGCAAGGAGTTCCACTCCCTAGCCGTTCGTATAATGAAGGCCGAAGCAAATCGCTTCGTGCGAATAGGAGGAACTTCGACAACATAAGGGTGGAAGCCCTCGCCGCGCCTGGTCGTCCGGTGGTGGAAAGGGGAAGGGGGGATCAAATTATGTAATACCTCCGCACACTCTCCGAAATGTAACCGATAAAACACCGAAAGGCAAGCTACACGTCTTCGGTGGTGGAGGCTCTGAAGATTAGCCTCAATGAGAGCGTCATTGCCTATGAGTCTCTTCGCACGGTGTTCCACCGAGTCCAGTGCATCCAGCTGATACCGAGCAGATCCGTCCCAAAGGTGACAACAGTACTCCAAGCAGGAGCGAACTTGGGCTCGGTAAAGGTTAAGGAGCTGCTCAGATGTAAAATATCGCCTGACCTTAGAAAGTATTCCAAGTTTTCTGGCAGCGGTTTTAGCAATGGACTCGATGTAGGGACCGAAATTGAGGCTGGATGAGATGTCCATACCCAAGAGCTCGAGATGGTCTTTAACCGGCACGGAGACATTTCGGAAAGTCGGAGTTAGATGGAATGGACTCCGTTTCGTCGAGAAGAGACAGGCCTGTGTTTTAGAGGGATTGAATCCAACCAAGTTGGCTTCACCCCAGAGGGAAACAGCTTCCAGGGTTGCATTCACTCCCTCCACCATCGCCTCCCTTAATGATCGGACATCTGCATCAGACTTCACATCAGGCAGATATCTCCCCGAAACTGTGCTGTCATCTGCATACCCAAAGATACCAGGAGTTAGGAGCAGATCATTGATGTGCAGCAAGAATAGAGTTGCGGAGAGGACAGATCCCTGGGGGACACCGGCATTAATACCAAGCAGATCCGACGATGTGCCATTAATGACCACTCGTATCGATCTGCCCCTCAGAAAATCTGCAATCCAGTTGCAAAGTCCGACAGCGATTCCATATGAAGGAAGCTTGCCAATGAGACTTGCATGCCAGACCCTGTCAAAAGCCTTAGAAATATCAAGAGAAACGGCGAGAGCTTCGCCGCGTTTCTCTATGGCTTCACTCCATAAGTGGGTAGCATACACAAGAAGATCCCCAGTAGATCGCCCACGGCGGAAACCGAATTGGCAGTCACTGAGGAGATCGTTATCTTCGAGGTAAGCGAGGAGACGGTTGTTCAATACACGCTCCATAATCTTACAGAGTATGGAGGTGATTGCAATAGGTCGATAGTTGGCAGGGTCGGCACGACTACCCTTTTTGGGCACTGGCTGGACATTGGCAAGCTTCCAGGTTTTCGGAACTTGGCCAATCTCAAGGGATAAGCGATATAGGCGAGTCAGAATAGGAGACAACTCAGGGGCACAATTCCGCAGGACAATAGCTGGAATGCCATCGGGCCCACTGGCTTTATTCACGTCTAGAGTGCTTAGCGTTTTTAGTACCTCTTTCTGATGGATGCGAACTTCCAACATGGCAGAAGAACACCGAGGAAGCTTAGGTGGGTTTATGCCAGCAGCATCTAGCTGTGAGTTATTCGCAAATATAGAGGCAAACAAGTCAGCCTTCTCTTTGGAGGTGTGAGCCAGCGATCCGTCAGGTTTAATTAAAGGCGGCAGCGACGACCGGCAAAAATTGGCTTCGACTGTTTTGGCTAGGGACCAGAAAGCCTTGCTTCCGGATGGAAAGGAGGCTAATTTGGCTCCTATACGGCCAATGTGATCGAAGCGGGCCTTGCGGAGAACACTTTTACAGGACTTGGCGGCACTGTTAAAGGCCTTCTTCAGACTTCGAACATTTGGTGATTTGCGGGCTCGAGCATCCGCCCAGGAGCGATACGCAAAATGCTTAAGCGCCTCTGCTTTAGCACAGTCCGCGTCAAACCAAGGGCGGGCGCTAAACCGGCGTGGTACGTCAGAATATGGAATAAAGTACTCCATAGCCTGACGCACCACGTCAGCAATGGCATCCGCGCAGCAAGTCGGGTCGTCCGAAGAAAAGCAGGTGCGACGCCAAGGATAAGATGCAAAGAAATGCCGCATCTCATCCCAGTCTGCTGAACCATATCGCCAAACACGCCTAGTTCCGATAGGTTCCGGGTCGCTTGGAGAGTAGACTGATACGGACTTCACCAGACAGTGGTCGGAACTCCCTAGAGGAGACGAAATTACCACCTGGTAACGGTCCGGGTCTGTTGACAGCAGAAGGTCCAGGCAGTTTGGTGTGTGGCTATCAATATCGGGTACACGTGTAGCGCCCTTCACAAGCTGGGAGAGACCTAGCGACATAGCAAATGTGTGCGCTAATCTCCCGGCATGGTCGGTTTTCTGGAACGGGAACAACCACTCATGGTGGTGTGCGTTAAAGTCCCCCAGAACGACTAGCTGCGCACTCGGGTACCTTTGCTGGGCTGTTTCAGCGGAGGCGCTGAGGTACTGAAAAAACCTGGTTGTCTCCATGTTCTCTGTGTGCGACCGATAAACACTGGCATAGAGTATTTGCTCTATACCTGTGTTCACCAGCACCCATAATGTAGAGAAACTGGGATCCTCAAGGTTGCGGAGACGTTGGCAGCAGATGTCATCACGAGCATACACGCAGGTGCCAGCGCGCGATTTAAAATTGTGCTCCAGCATGTAACCTGGGTAATGCAAGTAAGCTGCGTCAGTCGGGCATCTTATTTGAGTCTCCGTGAGGAACAGCAGATGTGGTTTATCGGTCTCAAGGTGGTGATGGACACTATCGATATTTGAGTGCAATCCTCGGACGTTAGCAAGGTGCACTTTTAGTGCGAGGGAGTGCATCCGCTGTTTCACCAGTTTCTTTCTTTTGACGTTCATATTTTTTTTTCATAAGTAGAGAGTGAACAGGCAGGAAGGGGACAGATGAGCGAGACTCTGCTAAGCTACTGCCAAGCGATGCAGTTATGACGCCACACTGACGGGTGACTGAGCTGGAGCGCGCGGGGACGCCCTAACCCCCCCAAAAGTGTCCATCGGGCCCTCGCATCCGGTCGCCAACCGGCACGATGGCGCACCTTGGGATTTTTCGCGAGTTGGCGGGGCAGCCTTTCGTAGGTGGCTTTCCTACTACTTGGGCCCCCTACTACCTGCGGTCGGCCAGCGGAGAACCGTGCTTAGGATCCCGCTACCCTCCGCGATCAGCCACCCAGCGCAGCAATCACGCAACACCGAAGCCGGCAAGCTGTACATCGCAACTGCTCGGACTCCCCCCCTAAAAACGGCAACACCAGGCATCGAGCCGAAACACGATGAAAGTCGTTTGGCGGCTCGGCTTTGCCTAGAGGGTGGTTACCAGCCACGGTCGAAACCTACCACCGGTGATGTGCCGAGCATTTGGCGCTACCCAGGGGACACGTGTGGGTATCTAGAGCTAAAGCCCACGGACGCGCTCGGCTTTATCCCCCATATATGTTACCCGTTTTGTATGTCAGGCGTGATAGGCCCGCGGTACAAGCGAATCAACCGCATGGACTACGAAGACATGGTCGTCACCGAACAACAGAATACGGAGCGCGACGGGTACGGACCAAGGGCGGAGGGCGGATCATCTGGGAACCAAGCTAAAATAGCGTGGAGGAACATGTGGGAGGAATTTTATCAGGTAACTATTGCGTTATGCGAGGAGCTCGATGGCGCAGGTGGTCAGCGCGTTCGGCTGCGATCGTTGTAGTTGAGCAACTTTCGCAGTGGTCGGTCATTGGATGGGTGACCAAAAAATTCTATCTCGAATTCCTCCGTGCTTCGAAAGGCACGTTAAGCCGTTGGTCCCGGCTGCATTTGCGGTCGTTAGCACCCGCCAATCCGCACTGGGCCCGCGTGGTGGGTCATGGCCCGATCTCCCTGTTCCATCCATAGGGAAGGCCTGTGCCCCAGCAGTGGGGACATTAAGAAGCTGATGATGATGATTGCGTTATACTAAACTTGTTGGTTTTCGAAAATGGATCCGGCTCGAAGGACCAAGATGTCGGTGATAAAGGTGATGAGTCTCCAGTCCTCGAATCCCTGGTGTGGACTGTATGTAGGTTTCTGGATTCAAAACGCGGGTTGCTGTTTTACTACTTTCTTTATTGTTCTGGCTAGTTGTTCACACGATGATTGTTCCTGGCAGACTACAATTGAGGAGCTGGCCAACAAAACGGTATAATGAAATAAAATTTAATTTTAGAGGAGCTGTATAAAACTGAGTGACATACGTACAGTGAGGTTTTGGCATGATTTTTAATTTATAAATTTAGCAATCTTAACACTGTTTTAGGCGGTTTTGTTTGAAAATTATTTGAGATTCAAATTCAACGGGCGCGATATCTCCGGACTGTAAAAAAATGTAGTTTGACCGACATGTGATGCGTAATTATACCGTTTCGTTTGTTTAATTATACCGCCAGCTCCTCAATTTGTATTAGGTATTTTATTTTTTCGTTTCCTCTCAGGCGAGGGAGCGGTTGAGGAATCCTCATGGATACCTTGCAGCCGGCTGACTAAAATATACCCGTAGTTCATGCTTATGACCGAAAGGGCCTTACAAGCTTCATCTGAAGCGATCATCCCCTGAGAGGGGGATGATGCAGCAATTATAAATGTTTCGTGTTATATAATAATTTGGCCCCGGTCGTCCGGGACCGTCGACCAATCACAGCACGTCCCTTATAAAGTCCGCCTTCTGATTGGCGGTTGATGACGCGGCTATCCCCCTCCCCCCGTGGCAAATGCGCCGCCCCCGTCTGACGCCACGTCTTTCTCTCGGGTTTAAAATTTCTTAACTATTATAATAAAAATAATAAGCTGCTTTTAAGGCCAAAGGGTAAAAATGGAACCCTATTGCAGTCGCTCTGTCGTTTCTCCGTCTGTGCGTATGTCACGAGTGTCTAGATCCTAACAGAAATGAGTTGCGAAACTGAAATGTTGGTATTTTATGTAGGAATGCTTGCCGGAAAGCGGAATATTTTAATTAAATTATTTTTGAAAGGGATCCCGTACATAAAAAGGAGGTAAAATTTAGTTTTTTCTTTTTAATCCGAGCAGCAGTGACACGTCGCTTTCTAGAGCTCGTTGAGTAGGGCATAAATTTAATTGTTATTATGTTTTATTTTCAATAACAAATGTATGGCCGTTAACATTTTCGACCATTTTTGTTACGAGGTCTATCAGAAAATAGAAACTAATTAAGAATATGCAATTTTTGTATATAATATCTCATACGCTGTATTTTAACAACAAACACTAAAAAAGCCAATTCTATAACGTAATTTCAAACTTGTGACATAAAAAAATCTCTCTTAAAAAAAGTCTTTTCCTCTTTCTAAAAGAGAAAAAGAAAATTTTTTTTTTTTTTGGGCGGTAGGTGTGAAAAAGTAAAGAAGTGTTCCTCAATTGCAAAATTTAATTTAATTATTTCTAGTAAAATTAATACATTGTTTTAACGCTTATTTGAAGATCAAGGAAGTAAATCAGCACTACTTACGTTTGCAACAACTTATATGTAAAATAAGCTTGAACTTTGACACCACCTGCCAGCACTTCATTCACTTAACTTTGAGCACATTTTAAATAATAACTAACACTGTGTATCTCACTATGCCGCAACTCTCTGATATTGTGTCTGCACAAAAGAGCCTGGAAGAGTGCTTCATAAAGAAAATGCAGGATTTGGAGGCTCAGATCCAGGTTACAGCTTCTGGCAAGGAAACGGTAGCAAAGGTTGCTGAGGAGTTCCGGACATTTAGAGAGCTTGTATTTAGCATGTTGGGGCTACTCCGCAAGCAGATAAGCGAATGTGCCACACGGATTGATGCGGTTGAATCCAGGCACCGTCGCAAGGCACTGGTTTTCATGGGTGTTGCTGAGTCAGATGATGTGGACTGTATAGAGGTTATGTGTGGCATCCTGGAAACAAAACTAGGCCTCAAAGATGTCACAAAAGCATCAATGTCTGTTTGTCATAGGCTTGGAGCTTCCAAGAGCAGTGAAAGCAATAAGCATCGGCCTATACTTGTAAAGTTCTCTCAATATGACTTCAAATCTACAGTCTGGAAGGCGAAGAAGAATTTGAAGGGGACCAACATCACGGTGAAAGAGTTTCTCACTAAGTCCCGGCAAACAATATTCAACAATGCTCGGCTGCATTTTGGTGTCCGGTCTTGTTGGACTCAGGATGGCGTCATTCATGTCAAATCTTCGGATAGTAGGCGTCATAAGGTGGTACTTAAAGAAGAGTTGGACACTTTGGTTGAAAAATATCCAAAGAAGTCATCGGCTGCTGTGCGACCAGGAACTGTAAATGAGAACAAGTAACTAAATACCTTTGTTTAAAATTGGCTTTTATATTGCTATCATTAGAGAAAGCCTATTGCTTCTTATATCTGTTCAATTAATTTGTTACTTTTCTTTGCTATAAAGATAAATGTGCTGTATGTAGTTACCTTGTAGTGTAGCAATGGCTATGAGAATCATTATTTTGTGCCTTTATAAACTGCATACTGTTGTCGGAAAACAAAACACTTTGCTTGCTTTTATTATTTTTTTATTTAAAAATATATATTTAAACTTTAATTATGGTAGGTAATCGGTAGAAAATATTGTTTTCTTTTGTTAGTATTTCTTTGTGCCGATGTTCTGTCACTTGTACACCTGTCAATGTCAGACAGACTTTTCGTTTTGTACTCTTTTACGAAGGCAAAAGTTCTTGTGTTCATACAGCCATGTTGGTTTGTCTAGTAAAATTAAAATTTTTTTTTTTTCCTCGCTATTATTAATTTATTGTTAATTGGCTTTGCAAGTGTTAATTGTGTTTGTTTGCTTATCTGTAATTAATATGTGCTTCTTTTTTCTTTATGTTTTCTAGTAACCGAATAATGTGAGCTGGCGGGTGGTGTGGATATTTTGGTGCTTTTTCATTATTTAGCATTAATTTATTCACATTTTGTGTTTTAATACTGTGTATTTATATACGTATATCCTATATCTATCTATTTATTTATATTTACGTAGTTTATGATTGTAGACGACGAGTTTTTTTCTGCTGATGACGAATCTGCAGACTCTGCTAACGACGAAAGTTTCCGTTCCGCTACTGACACACTTAGTGATTTTTTGCATCGAACACTTGCGCCATCTCCATGGTTATTAAATATATGTCACATCAACGCCCAAAGTGTACCTAGGCATTATGACGAATTACTTGATGTTTTCTCTGGGCGAAATGCACACGCTATCCTTATCTCTGAATCTTGGTTAAAACCACATCTTCTCTCTACCACTTATTCTATCCCTGGTTTTACTTTAATTCGGAATGATCGTTGTGGTCGTGGCGGAGGTGGTGTCGCTATCTTTTTACGTAGTACATTTTTGTACAAACTGTTAGCTACCTCCAAATCTGACTCCAATTCTGAATTTATTTTTCTGGAGATTGGTACAGGTCGTGCAAAAGCAGTTATTGGTGTAGTTTATTGTCCCCCCACAATTGATTATTTCACCGAACTTGAAGAGGTTTTAGAATCTTTGGGGTCTGAGTATGCACATGTTATCATCATGGGTGATTTCAATACCAATCTCCTTGCACCCGAATCCTCTCGTTCCCGCAAACTCCTTCATATTATCCAGTCCGCAAGCCTACATGTTCTACCCCTTCAAGCAACTCACCAAAATACTTGTGGTGATGATACATGGCTGGATCTAATCCTCACCTCCAATCCCTCCCTCGTCACAGCTCATGGTCAACATATCGCTCCTGGCTTCTCGCATCATGACCTCATCTTCCTTTCCTATCGCTTTAAGCCCCCCAAATCCTCTCCCAAGGTTTTGCACAGGCGATCATTCGCGCGTATGGATTTAGCCAAACTACAAAAGGATGTCTCTGATATCAACTGGGACCCAATGTTCCAAGTTTCCGATGTTGACGAAAAGATAAAAATATTTAACGACACCCTGCTGAAAATTTACGAAGTCCATGCTCCTATCAGAAAAGTAAGACTTAAGCGCCAACCGGCCCCTTGGATGACAGCAGGTGTTCAGATGGCGATGAGACGTAGAAATCGTACGTATCGCAGTTACAGAAAGGACCGCTCTGACGAAAAGTGGAAACTGTTCAAAGCAGCTAGAAATCGGTGTAATCAGATGATACGTAACGCCAAACGCCGATATATTCTTAACAATCTTTCGTCCTCATCTTCGGCTGATATCTGGAAGTTCCTCGGAACGCTAGGTATCGGCAAATCGCGACATTTAAACCTACCTAATTCAATAAACCCTAACGATCTCAATTGTCATTTCACAACTACTCTAAAGTTGGATCGTTGTTTTACAGCAAGCACTATTGCTTTCATAAATGGTTTAACGCGTCCTAACATTGACCCTTTCTATTTTTCACCAGTCACACCGGCAGAGATTAAGAAGATTATTCTTTCCATTAAGTCGAATGCAATGGGGTGTGATGATATTAGTCGTCGCATGATCATCACTATTCTAGACCCTCTACTTCCTGTCATAACGCATATTATGAATTCCTCTCTCGACACCGTTACCTTTCCTGTTCTATATCGTAAAGCCTATGTACGGCCTCTTCCCAAAGTTTCCAACCCAACGCAGCCTAATGAATTTAGGCCGATTTCCATCCTCCCCTTCATGTCTAAAGTGCTGGAGGCATGCGTTCACAACCAATTTTCTCAATTTGTCCACAGAAATTCCTTAATGAACCCTCTCCAATCAGGATTTAGACCAGGGCATAGCACTGTTTCAGCACTTTTAAAAGTGACAGGCGATGTGAGAGCGGGTATGGAGAACGGTAAAGTTACTTGTTTAGTACTTATCGATTTCTCCAATGCTTTTAATACCGTCAATCACAATATTCTCCTTTCTATACTGTCTCATCTTATGGTCTCTGACGAAGTGTTGACTTGGTTTTCATCTTATCTTCGGGACCGCCAGCAGATGGTCCAGTCTGGGGATTCTTCCTCATCCTGGCGCAGTCTGGAAACTGGTGTTCCCCAAGGCGGTATTCTTTCTCCTCTTCTTTTTTCAATTTTTATTGATTTTATCACTCACAAACTTCAGTGTTCGTATCATCTATATGCTGACGATTTGCAATTATATACCGAGACAAGTATTGACAATCTAAATGAAGCCATTGATGCTCTAAACAGGGATTTAGTAGCTATTAAAACATGGTCGGACAATTTTGGTGTAATTGTCAATGCTACAAAATGTCAAGCCATTTTATTAGGTGGGTCAAGGGCCATGAGCAAAATTTACAACGGCAGTGTTGGTTCCATCGTTTATGACGGCACACCAATCCCCTTCAGCAATGTCGTAAAAGATCTAGGGTTGTATGTCGACTCCAGTTTTAAATGGCAGGACCAAGTTAGTAGCGTCTGCAAAAAAGTAACAGGAATACTGCGTGCCCTTTATCGCCTGAAAAATTTTTTGCCGGTCAATATCAAGGCAATGCTTGTGCAAACCTTAATATTCCCCATAATCGACTATGGTGATGTGTGCTACCTCGACCTGAATGCAGATCTACTCAACAAGCTTGATCGACTTCAGAATAACTGCATTCGATTCGTTTTTAATCTTAGAAAATATGACCATGTGTCCGCATACCGATCTCTCTTAAAATGGATGCCCATTAGGCAACGCAGATGTATGCGGGCTCTGACCACTTTGTTCACTTTGCTGGATTCTCCAAATGCCCCCCCTTATCTCACTTCTCAGTTTCAGTACTTATGTACCTCTCATACTAAAAATCTTAGATCTTCTTTCAATCGTTTACTAGTCGTTCCATCTCACAATTCCGATATCATTCACTCTTCCTTCTTCGTGAAAACTATACTTTTGTGGAACGAACTCCCGCTAGACATTAGAATGTCCCCCAACAAACATTCCTTTAAAACCAAGCTGCGAACCTTTTTATTGGAACAAGCGTTTCGTTAAGTAGTTTGTCGTCATGTATGTATTATATGAAGTATATATGTATGTGTATGTATATGTTTAGTTATATAATTTGTATATATTTACTTATTTATGTATGTTATTGTTATATATTTATTATGAGTGATATTTCTTTAAATGTGATCTCCACCTCAGTTGTGCACCCTGCCACTAAAATCTCCACAACACCCTATGGTTGACTGGTAGAGAATGCCTACGGCATTAAGTCCGCCATTGTACAGTATGTGCATGAAGAATAAAATAAATAAATAAATAAATAAAAAGGCAAAGATTATAAAATTATACAGCCATTCCATTTTTTTTCTCTTTGATGTGTATTTATTGGTATGCTTGTTTCTTTTAGTGTATTATTGTTCTTTTATTTGTTTATCTGTGTCATCAACCATAGGCCCTGCCAGAATTATCAGCGCTGCAGCAGCCCTGGTGTTGCTGTAGTATCAAGCTGAGGCAGGGACCTAGTTGGCCTATTTTGTCTTGTTTTATTTATGTATATCTGTGTTTAAGGCTAATAAATTTATTTCTATTCTATTCTATTCTATTCTAGATGGTTGTCAATATCATAAATGTATGAATTATCTTTAACAGGTCCCGAGCATAACCCATTCGCAGTTATACAAGGACATCACCCCACTACCCTGTTCCGGCAACAGAGTGTTCTCCTCTATCTGGAGTCGGGTGAAGACTGCCGCCTTCCATAACGTCACTTACTATAGGAGATTGAGGGTCATCTTCGACACGGTGTTAGTGGAGGCTGATAGCAGGGCCAAACATGAGGGGAAACATGCCTTCGTCAATATTATTGGTGCTGGTGAGTGATGTACTCGTATGTGGCATAACAGGGCCCTATTTCACAAGTCGACATATTTACATTTTATTTTTTACTAGTGGCCCGCCTTCGCTTCGCTTCGGATTCGGAGTAAATGAAAAAACCGTTCAATAGAAATTATCACTCTATATTATGATTATGACACGGTCGCGGTTCCATACTTATGTCGTACTAGAGGTCACCCGCGACTCCGTCTGCGTTAACTTAGTTTCTTGAAAATCCCTCTGGAACCTTACATTTTTCGGGATTAAAGTAGCCTATGTGTGAATCTAGGGTGTCAGCTAACTCCATACCAAATTTTATTAAAGTCGCTCTAGTCGTTTAGACGTGAAGAAGTAACAAACATACACACTCACATACTCACACACTCACAAACTTTCGCCTTTATAATATTAGTGTGAAGCATTTATCTGATGTTTAAATTTAAATAAAAGTTTACTAGAAAAGAATCTACGCGGACCAGGCAGCAGACCTTTCAAATCCACAGAACATTATGCTACCGCGGACCTGATGGCCGTGTCAAATTCTCTCTAGCCTTTCTTAAGCTGCGAGGCAGCGCCATCTCTTCGCATTGTAGATAACCCAAAATGTGAAATGAATACCTTTACAAATATGAAACATTTGAAAGAAGAAATAAGTAACACTAGAGAGAATTCCACGCGGCCATCGTGTCATTCGCCCGGATAGCGAAGCTGCCTGGTCCGAGTAGATATTTTTCTGGTTAACTTTTCTTTACATGAATGAATGAATGAATGAAAATGAATGAACTTAGAAGTCGACATACGTTACTGACATATCAGAGTCGACGGTTAGTAGTGGGGTGATCTATTTACTGCACCGATTTCATTATTCGATGCTGGTTTTGATTACTTATTCTATAAACGGAAAATCAGTGATTCCATAGGGTAATTATTCGTTCTTTATACATTTTCCTGTATCACTTCTAATGTTTTCAATTTTCGCGGAGAGCTATTTTGTAACCGACAACGAAAACAATTGTAATGCAAATTTGACACAGCCCCGATCTTATGTCAAGAATTATCATCAAATAGGTCGATTGAAGAAAAATTAGCCTTGTTTCACAGCATAATTGTCGCTAAAGTAAGATACAGACAATTTTAACAAAATGCCTGTGAGTTTCATACATTTTTCCAAAAAATATTTTCAATATTGACACTTTTCACACACTCCACTTCATATTATGTCAGTAACACATGTCGCATTGGTGAGATAGGGTTCTGGTGTTTTCATTTTAAGTGAAGCTTTTTATTACATCGTTACATTTTCTTACGTTAATCTTTAGCATGTCGCTAATAAAGTACTGAGTTATAGTTGCATAAATTAAAAAGATACATTAAAAATATTGTAAAAAAATAATTTTCTTTGTTTGACTTTTGAGCTTTAAGGTAACGATATGTCTCCTTTTCCATATAAACTTAACCAAATCTCACAATCTTCTTTCACATCTATAAAAAAAAGTTTGGGCATAGAGTTGGGAGTTTTTTCAATAAAACTTGGTGAATGTTAGTATTTTCTTTTATATTATTGTTGAGTGAAATTTGTAAGTGCAAGATATATTTGTTAAGACATTACAGTATTGATGATGAAGTAGTTATAGATAGGCGACATCTACAGCGAATTTTCTAAACATGCGGTGGGTTTAGAAGACAGCGACTGAAGTTTGCTGTGAGGGTCAACGATATTAAATACCCTAGATACACCACGAGCGCTCAAAATGTGTCCCAATCAAGAAGTGCTTGAACTCCACTCAAGCACTTCTTGGTTCACAGTCACGTGCGGACCGTTACAAAGTCAAGATGCCACAGAGCTTCGCGAAAAAATGCGGAAATAATATTTAAAATATGAAAAGTGTCGTTTTTTCGACAGGTATCTTGTCAATGTTTGTTAATTTAACGCATTTGAAGTAAAATTTGATGTTACTTACTTACGATAAACTGATTTAACCTATGAGGGCCCGCGCGGCCTCGCGCGTACGATACCGTAGAGGCCGGCGCACTTAAGATCTGAGCGCGCCATTTGACACTCGACTCGATCTTATCGTATTTTTTACGACTTAGACTTAACAAAGCCCGGCAATGCTTATATTATCAGAAAGATATTTTTTTTTTTATACCACTAAGGTAGCAAACAAGCATGCGGCCCGCCTGATGGTAAGCGGTTAATCTAAAATATTTGTGTTATTCAATTGCATGGTCGGTTATACGTCGCCATATAGCAGTCTCTTTTCCTCGCGGTCCGTGTCTGCTATATTGCTAACAGCGCGTTCAGAATTGCGCGTAGAGTCAAAGAACTAAGGTCGAAATTCTTCCACATATAGCAATAAGTAGTAAAATTTTACGAGCTTGCATTTCGAACTGTCAGAAATCCTTGACGCTTGCGTTTTATTTAAGACCTTATAAGGTATGGATTAAAGATTACTTTCAATATTTAAATAATGCCTTATATTGATTTTAATCGATCGTTCAATGTACCTTTTGGATAGGTTTCGGGCACGATTTTGTTCGTGTTGGTGTATCTAGGGTATTTAATATCGTCGGTGGGGTTACGCTGTATATTCAATTCAATAGTCGCGCGGTAATAAAGTTCGCTTGTGCAACACTTTTGGTATAATTTTGTACGTTCTTCTGTATCATATACAGGGTTAATTTAGTAACATGGGACTATGCTTCGGAAGGCATGTTAAGCCGTCGCCGTCGGTCTCGGCTGCATCTGCAGTCGTTAGCACCCACCAATCCGCACCGGGCCCGCGTGGGGGTCATGGCCCAATCTCCCTATTCCATCCATAGGCAAGGTCTGCGCCCTAGCAGTGGGGAAATTAAGAGGCTGATGATGACAAGGTTAAAGCGGGTGCGAACATTATTAATGAGTGATTCGTTTATTTGGTCAGGTCTGGGCGTATGGAAGTACTCCCCCCACCAGACGGACATATTCGTGTTGTCGGTACTGCGCCGCGTGAGGGCGCTGCTGGTCGCGGGTCGCTTACAGCACGTGAGCGACGTCAACATGGCCTACATTAAGCCCGGGACATTGGTCGCAGGTATAGTAACACCACCTTCTGGGGGGGGGGTGGGTACTGCGGAGTTCTAGCCTGAGTGGATAGAACCTGGGGACGTAGCGACTAATCAAAACAAACTTGATTTTATATTGATTTTATTAGATTTCAGGCGAATACGAGTATTTTTATCTAACTACGAAAGGTTTGGTGCCCGAAGTTCATCTGCCGCGCGGAACCTTCTATCGAAAGACGGACGATTCCTTATTTCAAATATGAAAATCATAACATTAATTTAGCGAAGAGCCAGTTTCTTGATTTAGAAAGAGCACAAAGAACCCTTATATAGGTCATGTACTTCAAGAAGCGACGTTTCCCTACTAATGATTTGTACCGAATTAGTGACCTACTCTCTGTGAAGAAATTATATATAATCACGACCATTCTCAAAATTCACAAATCTATACCCTATGACCCTCATCTCTTGGAAAAAAGGTGAAAAGACATAATCGTCAAGTCGACTGTCACTAAAACTGCATTTGCTAGTAGGCAATTTAACTCGCGTTCGGTCATGTTATATAATAAAATAAATAAAGAAATAAACATATATGACAAAAATCATCACGAGTGTAAGAGCCTTTTAATTAAATGGATTCAGCCTCGAACGTATGAAGAAACTGAATCTCTACTGTATCGTATTTTATAAATGACACGAAACAATGTATAAAATTAATCACACACATACATACACACACGAAGACACAAACACACACGCACACATCATCTGCATTACCTTTCTTAATTGCAAACACTTTAGCTTAGCTTTAAGTCCTTTTAATGTGATTTAAAATTATTTTCAGCGTAGATCGTCCGTTTATTGTTTTGTTTTATTTTATTTTCGTTCATTCAAAACAAAAGACTTTTTAATATAATCGCCAGCCGTAGGCATCGCACGAACAAAGAGTTTACCTAAACAAGGAGACCGTAACGTAACGGACGTTACAGTGCCTAACACCCGCCTGGTTTGTTACCACCGTGCGCATGGTGAAAAACCCGTGAAGTGCTTTACGCGCGTTTCGGGGTCAGCCAGCGGACAACCAGGGCTCCAGTGGAAGTCGTCGCGAAGGATTCGGTCCAGGGCGAGGCATCCGTGGAACCGATGCCGGGAGGACTGCATCGACCCGCCGGCCAGGGAGACCCGTGAAACGGCTGTCCCGCTGGCCGCCTGTATAGTGCACAGTACAGGGGCCCGAGCGTTACTAACCAGTTCGCGAGGCTGCCCCATCATGTCACGCATAATCGCGGGTGAGAGGGGGGGGGGTGCCAATTGGTGAAAGGGGCGTGGGGTCCCGGCGGCCACGGGAGGGGGGGGGGGGGGTGTCCTGACAAGGGACCCCTTTTTTTTGCTGATGGGAAATGCATTTTGCGCACCGTACCGCACACTAGCCCGCGTGTGGGACTCCCGGGCGCCACCGGTACCCACCGGTGCCCTCCTACGCCCCTGTGGGACCGTTTCAGGATCACCTGTGTGCCACTTCACTGGAGCGCTCCCGGGCCGGACCAAAAATTACACATTTACATGGTAATTTCAGACGCATATGAGGCAACGAGGAGCTCGATGGCGCAAGTGGTCAGCGCGTTCGGCTGCGATCGTTGAAGTTGAGCAACTTTCGCAGTGGTCGGACATTGGATGGGTGACCAAAAATTTACTATCTCTCCCTCCTCCGTGCTTCGGAAGGCGCGTTAAGCCGTCGGTCCCGGCTGCATCTGCGGTCGTAAACATCCACCGATCCGCACTGGGCCCGCGTGGTGGGTCATGGCCCGATCTCCCTATTCCATTCATAGGGAAGGCCTGTGCCTCAGCACTGGGGACATTAATAGGCTGATGATGATAAGGCAATATTTAATGTTTTAAAATTAAAAACTTACTATTGGTTGTCTGGAAGAGATCGCTCTGAGCGATAAGGCCACCCATTGTTACACTAGTTTTAATTGGTTATGTACTAAATTTAATGTTATCTGTGATGTACAATAAAGTGTTTCGTATTGTATTGGGAAATATATGATTAGTGTTTAATATTTTGACAACCTCAGTGGCCGAACGGTTTGTACGCCGGGTTTCATGGTGTCGCCGAGAGGTCCCGGATTCGAATACCGGTGGGGGCAGATATCTGTGTGATGAATACTTGCATTTGTACTCCAGTCATGGACGTTTAATATGTATTTCTATATAAATATACTTATATCTGTAAGTGAGGGTTACTTTAGCTCGGGCGGGTAACTTTGTCCCAAATCAGAAAAAATATTGAACTTGCCGCCACATCAGTATCTTTTGGGTGACCATAATAGTTCCAGTTGAAAATCACAGATAGCCAATAGGCGCGTAATGTGTTGTTGTTTTACCGACATCGTTCCTGTATCAAATTGTCATTGTAACACGGCATTTTTGAAGTTATACTTCTTTAGGCGCGTTATGAAAAAATTATGAGAGTGAAATTTTTAGATGCGCGCGCATCACTGTAACCCAAAAGTAACAGCATGAAGTTGGCCGCGGGCGCGTTATGAATGTTAGTGTCTAATAATGGTGGATTATTAACCTCTAAGTGGTTAGTAATCCACCATTATTAGACATCTGTTCGAAAGGTACTTTGAACGATCCACGGAGCTCCATAAGATGATCGCGTTGTCAAAAACAATGTTGGCACGCTCGTCGCCTCTGATCGCTGTTTTCATATTTATAATATTTATTCACATGTTTCTAGTTTCTATATAGACACAACGTGTTTTAGTTACTTACAAGTGCTAATTACATATGGACTAATAACTTAAATTCAGTAGTGATTTGAATTGAATATTTTGAATATTTATTTAATTTTTCAAATTAAAACTGAACTTAATTGACTGTGTTAACTATCCTTTTCCAGTCCTTTTATTATTTTATTGTAATTATTAATTATTTGCATGCAATTAAAAAATATTTTTAATGATGCTAAAGAAGTATAACTTCTCACGCGCGTACATAAGTTACACGCATCCATTTTTTTTTAACTGAAATAGTTCGCAAGTTAAATACGCAAACTTTCTCAAAACTATGGTTTTCTGTAAGTATACTATTTTTTCTAAATTTAAAGTTATATTTTTTATTTAACCTAATTATTTTTGGGCAAAAACATCCATTTGTGTATTCAGTATGCTAATGGTGATCTGTTATAAGGGTAAAATGAGTTTTTTTCACAGAGAAAACTCAACGAGCTAATGTAACCCTCTTTAAGGCCAACTTTGGCCCAAAATTAAAAAAATATATATTAACCCTTAAATAATATTTTTTCTTATTTTCGTATGATAACTTTGTAACTTATACTTAAAACTTCACAATGGAAAGATATAAACGTGACATATTCATCACAAAGAGAAGCTACAATTTTATTTGAAAAAAAAGTACACATTTTAGGTCAAAGTAACCCGCAGTTATTTAGTATATATACAGGGTGTGACAAAAGTCCGAAATAAAACTTTAGGGTTTGGTTGTGTTCCTTGTATAGAATTACCTACGAAAGTTTGACGCCTTTCGGACCACTTTTATTTTCTAATTAAATTAATAAAAATATCGTTTTACACCTGCCTATGACAACCCTATAAATGCGTACGATTACTACTACCTAAACAGACCCCCCTCTCTCCCCCAGGCGCCCCTGCGCCCCGCTCAGATACCTACAATTTTTTATTTCGGAATACATACCTACAAATTTTATTTCGGAATTCTGTAACATCCTGTATATACAGTGGTGTCGATTCTGGTATAATTCTCTAAAGCTAAACTTAAATTTGACAACAGTGTATCTTTGTCATTCTCTATACAGAATGAAAAGGAGAGACTGATGTTAAATTTAGTTTTAAGTTTAGAGAATCACGTCAGAATTGGCATCATTATATGTATTCTATCCGTTACCCTAGTATCCCATAACACAAGCCTTATAGTGCTTACTTTGGGGCTAGGCTAATTGGTGTGAGTTGGAAATATTTATTAATATTATTATTAATTAGCTTTATTTTTATTTTTCAATACGTACGACACTTTAATTATATGATCTAGGAGTATACCAACCCCATCATATTTATGGCAGATACGATTGTTTATAGTGTCTAGATGTAATGTTGCATAGATAATGGTACAGAACCCTTCATGCATGAGTCCGATTCGCACTAGCCGGTTTTTATTACATAGGTAACTAAAATTTACTTAAATGCAATACATAGGTACCTACTTATCTTACTCAAAACTTTGCGACAAAATACATGCGATTAAAATATTATAAACTGTTTTCCATTGTTAATTATCGTATTTGTCGACAGCTCTGTTCAAATCTCACGACGGCAACGGCGACAAACTATTCTTCAAAAATGAAAACCATCCAAGAGGTATGTACTAGTATGTAGGTAATAAGTCAGCATTCTTAGAATCCAAGCCGCCACACAATTGAACGCTTAAAAAATATAAAAATGACACTACCTTTTGGTGATATTGTGTTTCTGTCGGTGACTGAATCCAACGGTACAAGTAATAGCTTTAACACACGCTCGAATTTGGTCCGGTAGACCAAATCCGCTTACTAAATCCGTTCTCGCTACAGACGACCGAATCGGACAGTTGCTTCACGTACGTCTTCAAGTGCACACGGCGGTCATCATGTCGTTTACACGAAAATTATGGTGGTAGCGGCAACATTAGCAGCAACGTTTCAGCCACCACGTAAAAAGTGGAAAAAAGAAGAGAATGGGCGAAACAGTGTTTAAGAGAACGTGAGGAATTTAGTCACATAAAATTGATAAGAATTTTAGATGAAGATGATTTTAAAATAAATCTGCAAATGAACCGCTAAACCTTTGATTTATAAAATTTTCTCCATAATGTAAAATGAGCGCCACGCGACCGTCTTTCTTGGCGTTCTGAACACGACTAGTCATAGTTTGTTCGGCTCAACCGTCCACACGTCCAGATTCAGTACGGAGCAAACCATATCCCATGTGCAAACTAGCGGACCGAGGCGGACTCAATTAATAATAATTAAGTTCGCAGGACTACTCTACAGACGGTCAGATTTGGTTCGGATGCAAATCAAATTCGTGGTCTGTTCGAACCAAATTCGAGCGTGTGTTACAGCTTTAATACTTTTGGTATCGCAAGCGTCTATAGGGTATTACATATGCATTTTTGCCACCCTTTTAGCATAAAGAAAAGGTTTATATATTTTTTAATATCCTACTCGACTGGAACCATCATACCTAGGTAACACACAAAACATTTTTTTCATTTTACTCTAGCTAATATTAATGAAAGTACACAAAACCATTTATTATATACAGATAATTTTGAACCATATGAGTATCTTACCGATTTTCCATTATTATTTAAACTCTACTTCGTATAGTTTATTTATCGCAAATTGTATACTTTTGGTACCCGGTTTAAAGAATTTAAAAGTTATGGCTAATGGCGCCAAAACACACACCATAATGTCATTTTGCATTTTCCAAAGTAAAACAGTCTTGCCAACTTAATAAAAAGAAAATAGTCCTGAGGATAATATTTTTTGTCTTGTTGTTTTTGTTATTACGTTGTAGTGTAATTTTATTAATATGTTTATCCGTGATGTTTATCATTTAAATGTTACTTAAATAAGATTATTTTTTTCTAGTAAAGAAATTCTTTAGATGTATTTTTATTTTTTCAATTATTTACCTCAAAAAATACTAGTGTAATATTTACTTAATTGTTTTTAAATATGTTACTTGTATAGTTGTAAAAAAATAATAACTTAAAATATTATTTATATATAACATATATAAGTATTATTAAATGTTGAAAATTTAATAAATACCTATGTACCTATATCGTTTTATGTTAACAGGTGGTATCAACGTACAATTGCAGAATCGAGAGCCGTCATCTAAACTGAAGGGCGAACACGAAGGAAAGCTACTAGTTCTGACCTATCCCTGGGATGGTAATGCACATCCCGGGAATGAGTTTTGGTTAGTATACTAATTATAAAATTCAAAAGTATACCTACTTCTGTGATTTATTTAGGATTTAGGATAACGTGATTTATGTATGCTAAATTTACTTTAACCGAAGTAAAAAATATAGTTAATTCAGATCAAGTATGCCATATCAACTGTTAATATATATTTTTTACATTAATTTTAATAATGTGACTCAATACCCATTAAATAAAAACAATCGATTGGGTCTGATTCTGGTATTGTTCTGTAACCTAAAAACTAAATTTGACAACCCTTTCATTTTGTATTATTATATTCTTTATTGCATCATATAGTTAAAACATATAGTAAAATACATAGTAAGCAAAGGTGGGCTTATCTCTAGAGATCTCTTCCAGCCAACCTAGGTGGTGTCGGAGATTCACAACTTAGCGGGAAACAGAAAGTGCAATAAAAATTAAACTAAAAATAATTTATTACTACTGTTATGGGAAATAGACTTATATATATATATATATATATACGATACACATTACATATATAGAGATGATAAGTAATATCGTTGTTTTAAACAAAGACTATTAGCTAAGGGTTGGCTTATACCTTAAAACAAAATTCGCTGTATTTTTCAGGATCGGCAAACTGAAAACGTCTGGTGATCCGGCGGCGGCCTGCTCTACGCAGGTAACATCCGTTTTGTATTCTGTCATAATATTGTTGTTTCTATTCCATAACTCATAGCTAAGATTTTGTAATGAACCATCCACGTAACCATTTCTCTTTTTGTCTATAAATTATATAAATATTATTACTAGTTACTGCCTGTGACTTTGTCTGCTTTTCCTTTTTACCCCCATCAAGGATAATTGCTGGCATAAAAACTATTTTATGTCCTTCCCCGGGCCGGGGCTCAAACCTTTTACCAAATTTTATTTAATTCGGTTTAGCGGTTAAGGCGTGATGAGGTATCAAACAAACAGACAGGCACACTTTCGAATTTATAATATTGGTATAAAATATAAATATTGGAACTATTCTATCTCATATGTAACTTTTACGAAAATTTATATTTAATATATTTTCATTTAAGCATTTCACTGTTAGATTTATAAATTTAAAGAAAATTTTACTAGATCACGTGGTTCAGTCCCCATCCTGTCTGATGCATGGACGACGTATAATGTTTTCTGGTAAAATTTTCATTAACGGAACTTTAGATTTATTGCCTCATAAACTTTTTGTATGTAACTGTTTGTTTCTATGTAATTAAACATATAGTTAATGGTTTATTGCAATTGAATTAAAAAAGTGGTTTAAAATAGAATGATCTTTTATTTCATTCTTAAATCATGATTGTGCACAATAGCTTTATCACTAAAGTAAACGGTTATGAAATAAAGGATATTATTCTTATCTAATAATAATGTATTGTTCGTACAGGTGAGTGAGCTGCATAACGCGCACATCAACCGCATCGCCCTCAAAGGGGACAACACCAGGGTTGCTTCCGATACTGTACGAATTCTATCCGAACACTGCAAGTCTCTGTGAACCATCAATGCAACGGCGATACTTGAAACAGAAAATTCCAGCTCACTTTATTAAAATTACATTTTAAGAAAATAATTTAAAAAAAACTTTTTTCAAACTTGCAACTGCTCACAAGTCACGGTGTGAGTGAAGATATTATGTTTTGCCATGCATGTTCATGTGTGTGAGAAATATCAGCAAGGTCAAATTAACAATAACGTTTATATGTGTCGGAATCAAAACATCATGTTTGTTTTAATCTGAAACTAGCTACGCCACAGTATTATGTTATATAATATACATGAACTGGTGACAAATGTGTAAAAATACCTATATAACTGACTTATTTATTTATCCCACCCATCTAGTGATTCTGCCAACTTAAGCCAGAATATCGGTTATGATATGGTACTTTAAGCAGTTATTCTCGTTATGAAAATAAACCAAAATAAAAATATACCTTGTCTCATTTTTTCCTCTCGTCATCCCCCAACTTTGCACAGAATTATTAAAGTTTGATGCATAGCGAATCTGATACTATTATACTTACGATGTGAAATACATTTATGATAGAGCCAGTTTTATTCTTATCAATTAGGTAGTTGTTTTTCTCAGGAGCCTTGTGATCTTTTTCAATACTGGTTATAGTGGAGCTTATGTACAATAATAGGGTTATTACATTTAGCATTATTTTTATTCTAATCTTGTATATTTAATGTAGTTACTTTGTCATAAGAAACTCAGTTTTAGGTACATGTACCTACATTTTGTACTATTATCCCAACCAAACATGAAAACTAATATTCCTAGCGAAGTTGTTCTCTTTAAATATTCAAAGTGATATTCAAAGCCTTTTTCTTATAGAAATTAGGTTATCTTATCATGAGGGTTTTAATTTTGCTAATTTTGAAATTATTTATTATGGGTTTAGTATATTCATTAAAATGCAAATACTTAACAATATGAATGGGAAATAAATTGAATAATACCTACCTATTATGTATTCCTAATTGTAGCTTGGCTTTATTTTATGAATGGTCTCTATATAATTAGTACATTTGCTTTTAGCATCTCTCACCTCACATCTAAATGATCTAAGCTTACTGGAAGTAGACGTCTGGATAGAGTTAACATAAGTTTGGGCACTTTTGATGTGCTAACAGGACATCAAAAGTGCCCACAAGGGATACAAACATACGTGTATGGGTGATTGCTAAGTAATTTACCTGTGCCAAACTGTACTTGCGGAGATACCTAACTACATAGTACCAAAGAGTACCTACTATTTAAACGAATTAATATTTCTTACATGCATGACTCAAGTGCATAGTTTTCAATAGTAAATAACTATGATTTAAAAATATCAACCAGATACTTGCGTTTTGACGCGGAAATCATTGGGCCAAAGGCAAAACTACATCGTACGATGTTTGTTTACATTTTAAAACGATTTCATTGAAGCTCGCAGAAGGTGTGGCCGTGTGGCTAATAACACTACGTAGGTACCTATTTCTACGTCGTCGTGTTAGTTTAGCCAACATAACATAGGTACGTTTATAGCAACAGATGCCAAAGTATCGTATCTCATTCTCACAACGCAATTCGTCAGTCCAAACTCAACGTGACTGTAAATTCGCAAACATGTTTTGTATGTAGTATAAATTATTGTTATCACGCGAAGCTACCTTAGTAATAATTCTGACCTCGTTCAAGTATCATGCGAAATATTAAAAACATTTATTTATCACGATAACTACAATAATAGTGAAAGTGATTTGGATTTGTTATTGTTTGCATCTGTAGGTTGGGAGCACTGATCGTCCGATCCGATCTGACGTCATTACAGCTGTCGCTGTCATCGATTTATTTATTTTTGTAATTTCCTTCCTCGCCGTGCCAAGGTTTTACGCAATTTTTGCAAAGTAATTTAATTTACTTTGCGACTATTGTTACTTAGTATGGTGTAGAAAAAGTAACAAATGCAGGACTGTCTTACTTTCAACTTTATGTGTTAAAAAGTGAATACAACTCTGTGTTATTGTGTTGTGGATAAATTTTATCATTAGTGTTTATTGTGGGTTTACTTTTGCTAGAATTCTGTACGAATAAACAGTGTTTTCACAATGTCCTCCCTTGGGAATCAGTGGAAAGTGATAAGACATTATCTTTCATTAACTAATTGGAATACAGAAATGGAAAAACTGATCCAAAAATTGAAACCTTCTACACCAGAGCAGTGGGATAGTAAGTCAAGTTTCATTTATTATGATCTAAATTTAATTGCATGTGTTTAAATAACGACAGTAATTATAGTGGTGTTAATTACTTATGGCTGTAGATTAGTTTTTTGCATAAATGAAATAAGAAAAATGTAATTTATAGCTATTCCTTGTGTTTATGCACTCAATGGAGACTTGTAAATCGAATTATTGATCTGAAAATAGTCAAGTGTAGGTAATTGAAATTATGAAGATTAAATATTATTCATATTCTTAAATTTATATTAATTTGCAATTGGTGCGTTGTCAAAATGATCTAAACTAAAGTAAGAATATAAAATGTTTGAGTGAGACACTAGTAAATGACAGACAAAAGCTGTAATTTGCAGTCACTGGTAAATTATAAAGATAAAATCTGGTAATTTGCAGGTCTGCTGAGAAAATTTGAGAATGCTATATCTACAAGATTAAAAGAAACACAAAAGGTTGCAAGTAAAAATGATTTAAACGCTACTGCCATTGAAGAGACACAATCTGAAACAAAGGAGGTTACTAAAGAAAATACAGAAAAAAAAGAAGAGAAGGCGGTGGAGGGGTTCTCAGAGAGCTCTCCAATATCATTTGACAGCCTGATGCGGGGGCTCAAACTTAAGAAAGACTTACATTTTGGCAAGATATCCGAGCCAAGCTGGAAGAATAATAAACCAATTGTGACCAAAGTAAGTAGATATTGTTATTTAGAGGAATTTTGATCGCTCCTTAATTGTATCCCATTGCCAAAGTTTCTATGTAAACTAAGCAGCGCCCCTACCAGATGTAAGAACAAAATGGCTCCTTCCATACAAAATTTGAAGATGACTATACAATTACAGAACTGTCAAAATTCGTGCTTGGGCCTTACTATTTCATTATTAGTAAGCGGTTGCTAGCTATACGGTTTCCTGGTTTCCTTATTAGGTAAACATCTAAAATATAAAGATTGTTATGAATTTGATTTTTTAATTGGGTTAAACTTTATTCGTGCTTATCTTAATCTGAAATACATGTCACTGAAATAGTAGTTTGTATATCCTATAAACACTATATGTAGAAACAGATAAAATCTAATGTACTTACCTACGTCATTAAATTTCATCTGTTATTTAAACACAAATAAACTGTATGAATTCTTTAAAAGAAAGTGTTATTTGGAGTAGATAAGTGTTGAAAACATGATAACAGGAATTAAGATGGCCTCTAGATGATAAACTTATGATTGTTTTGCTTACTTCAGTGTACATACTATCTGAGTTTCGCAAACTAATGAAATAAGAACATAATTTTTAGAAGATTGATTTATTAATTTGCTTTAGGCCTAAAACAAAGTCAAAATGGATTTCACTTTACTTAACTACCTATATTAAAATGACTACTTCAATTGATTTGAATGTGACTAGGAACAGTCCCCTATTCTATAGACTTCTGTGGTATGAAGGCTGTTTTTAAGGTACCTATATCCAGGGTTTGAATCCCAGCATGAAGGATAAGGAATGTAATTTTAATTATTTAATAGAAATAAAACAGTGGTGGCAGTGACAAGGTAAAACAATATTATTAAACTAAAAGAAAAACAATATAAATAAATAAAGTATCAAAATTAATAGACAAAAATATAAAGGAATGATATAAAAGGTCACACACCCGGTCTGGCAAAAGTTATGACTGTTTACATAGATTTCTAGAAAAATATACAAAATGTTAATCATTATGTGTATTTCTATCCATTACTTTACTATCTCATAACTAGACTTTAAGAGAGGTAGGGCATAGCGGATTTCCTGCTGAATCTTGTCTTCTTCTTCTTTTAGTGCCTCTCGTTAGGCACCTATTGGTCTTCCACACTGGCGACATCAATCAACACTGATGTTTCAGAGCCATGACTTTTTCCTTCTTCCGACGTGTCTTTCCCCCTCGATCTCTCCCATCCCCTATCATTATGGTCTGACCAAGAACCTTCCTTCTCTAGATGGTCTTCATGAGCTGTCTGCATGTATTTACCCGTCGGTGTACCTTCTTATTTGAGACTCTCTGTACCCAGCTTATACCCTAGCTTTTGACTTATAATATATTTATTTATGTATTGATATAGACATCGATCCACTCTCGCACCGCGTACGTGATCTCAGCGCTGCTGAGCGCGGAGAGCGCGGACGCTCTGAGGCGCCGCGCCGAGCACTTCGTCGACCACCTGCTGCAGTACCCGGAGGCTAGAGACTACGCCATCAAGGTAACAACTACGACATAGAGATGGGGCCGTTACAGAATGGTACGTCATCAAGGTAGGGAGGGACTGCGGACTCGTAGATTACGCCATCAAAGTTCATTTCAGATATCAGCCACGCAGCGTTTCATCATCAGTCTGTTAATAATATCGACTGCTGTGGCACACGTCTTTCCAATGAATGGAATTAGGAGATAAATCTCAGTGTTGTCGAGTAGGTGCTAACCAAAAGGAAATGCCAATGTATGGAGTACGCCATCGAGGTAGGGTCAAGTAGGTGCTAAACTGCTATGTATAGATGCAACTGGAACCTACAGTTTAACGTGCCTCCTGTTCCTGCTGCAGTAATCTGCGGTTTGGAATTACGCTGTTAGGGTATGTACTACGCCATCAAGGTACGGACTACGACATTCGAGTAGCGACTACGCTATCCAGGTACGGACTACGTCATTACGACAAATTAAAAAACGTTTAACTTACTTTTTTTTTTTTTTGAGTTCTTACATATTTGAGACTTGTAATTATCCATTATAGGAAGGTGCCGTGAGAGCGCTGCTGCGTGTGAGACATCGCCTGGAGGACGACACGCCCGTCGCACAGGAGGTTCGAGGAATTGTCAATGAGGTGAGAGATAACCTCTTGTAATCCTAACTAGGGTAGACTATATAATCATTAGCCCCTTAAGCGGAATTCGGCATTTGTTTGTCTGTAGTAAATTAATTATAAGTTTTGGATTGAATGTAGTAACACAATGCTGTTGAATAGGGTTTACGCGTCAGATTAAAAAGAGTTTAATCGGCTCAAGATTATGTATTAAAATATTTCAATATCAAGAAATAAAAATTTCAAATGCATAGTCATTAGCCCTCGAGGTACAAGTGTAATCGCGCCATAAGCAAAGGCAGCGTCCTGATCGGTCGTCTTAGATTATTATATTATATTCCTTTTGTTCTTTAGGTTAAGTTTTCATATATTTTTTCTTTTATTGTTTTATTTATATACTAAAGGCCAGTTTCAATAAACACTATAATATAACAAGCGTTGCCAAGTAACGGAACCAGATAGGGCAGACCGACCAGGACAATAAAAAAAATATTAGCAATCGGCCATTAATTTTGGTCGCGTCCACATCGTCAGACGACAGGAGTAGGAGTTATAGTGGGACTACTACTCGCAGTGCAAAGTTTCCACCCTGATGTTATTTTACCGTGCATCTTATAAGGTCAATGCATCAATTTTGTTAAATCTCAATTTGATTCAAACAAGTTTCAGTTCATAATACAATATTGTCAAAAGCACATTGACGTTTGCACATTTTGCTATGGGTTTAATCTAGTTTTAGAACGAATCCAGATTTAAAAAAATTGCTGCAAGTAGTTTAGGTCACCTGACACCATTTTCCATCCCGAATTCCTGTTGTAAATATTGCTTCGGGTGCTCGAATTCAAATAACGTCCTTCGTGCACCCGAATACGGGCTCGCGACCTATCGTATATGACGTCGATTATAACCGTCGTATCGCCTCGGGCAGGCGCTGGCCCTGGTGGGGTACTCGGAGTACTCGGGTCGCGGGCCCCGCATCCTGTCGCTGGACGGGGGCGGCGTGCGGGGCCTGGCGTCGCTGTACACCCTGCGGCGGCTGCAGCTCGTGGCCGGCCTGCCCGTGCACCGGCTGTTCGACTACATCGTGGGGGTCAGCACGGGGGCCATCATAGCCGCCTTGTTAGGTATTATACGCATCGACACATGTACACACCCTGCGCCACACTATCATGTAGAGTCGCCTGAGACCGGACGCGTTTGAGTTGAGTTCGACAGTGTTGCATTTTTTTTTGAAGTGATAACTTTCAACGGAAGGATTCCGCTTCATTACGTAACGCGTTACGACGCCAGTCTGTCTGGCTTCCCTTCCACTCGCGCATACGGCAGGAGTGGGCGGACGGTTTAAGTTATCGCTTCTGTCGTGCGTCGATATGTCGATCTGTACTCGCACGATTTTTTTTCACGTTTCTAAAGTATTCTCCGAATGAACTCTTGGTAAAAGTTATTAACGATGATATCGACGATCTAGTTACCTATCGTTTATTTTGGTACATACAATAAATTATGTGATATACGCCTTCAAAGTGACAGAATATTTTTTCTGACTTCACTTTAAAACTTAAGTTAAGCTTAATTTCGCCTCTATAGCTACGATATTAAGGAGATATCTGGTCGTAAATGAACAACGCTTCTAAAAACGTCACTATTTATTTAAAGCTTCACGCGTCCTGCTTTTTGTAACGCTATTTGTGGTGTGAGGGAGAGGACACAATTAAATGGCATACCAAATTATGTGGTCATCTGTGACAAATATTGCTTCGTTCACAATAAATTCTACGCATCGGATCTGAGGCGACCCTACTGACTACACCACACTACATACGATACAACAGACACACTACCCAAACACGACCAAATTACGCTACACCACACTGCACTATACTTACGATACACTAGTCACACTACACAAACGCGAATAAATTACTCTACACTACAAAAAGATAACAAAACCTCGTCACACTACATAATAACAATTTCTTGTAATTTGTAACACAAAGAGATTATGCTTAGCATACAAGCCTACATACAGCCTGATTTGGCCTGGTTGAAATTCCCCACTTAAAATTCGAGCTGAAATCCTCAACATTGTAACACAATAATTTAATATAATTGCTATTTCTTCTTTCAAATGTTTAATACTTGTAAAAGTATTCATTTGACATTGTGGGTTTACCTATAATGCGAAGAGATGGCGCTGCCTTGCAGCTTAAGAATAGCTAGAAAGAATTTCGACGCGGTCCGTGAGGGCCGCGGTAGCATAATTGGTCAGTGCATTCGCCCGGATTGCGAAGGGTGCGGGTTCGAGTCCCGTCTGCTGCCTGGTGCGCGTGGAATTTTTTCTAGTTATATTTTCTTTAGATTTAAACATCAAGCAGTTACATGCTTTAAAAATAATAAAAATTATAACTATAATTGCTATTTCTTCTTTCAAATGTTTAATACTTGTAAAAGTATTCATTTGACATTGTGGGTTTACCTATAATGCGAAGAGATGGCGCTGCCTTGCAGCTTAAGAATAGCTAGAAAGAATTTCGACGCGGTCCGTGAGGGCCGCGGTAGCATAATTGGTCAGTGCATTCGCCCGGATTGCGAAGGGTGCGGGTTCGAGTCCCGTCTGCTGCCTGGTCCGCGTGGAATTTTTTCTAGTTATATTTTCTTTAGATTTAAACATCAAGCAGTTACATGCTTTAAAAATAATAAAAATTATAACTATAATTGCTATTTCTTCTTTCAAATGTTTAATACTTGTAAAAGTATTCATTTGACATTGTGGGTTTACCTATAATGCGAAGAGATGGCGCTGCCTTGCAGCTTAAGAATAGCTAGAAAGAATTTCGACGCGGTCCGTGAGGGCCGCGGTAGCATAATTGGTCAGTGCATTCGCCCGGATTGCGAAGGGTGCGGGTTCGAGTCCCGTCTGCTGCCTGGTCCGCGTGGAATTTTTTCTAGTTATATTTTCTTTAGATTTAAACATCAAGCAGTTACATGCTTTAAAAATAATAAAAATTATAACTATAATTGCTATTTCTTCTTTCAAATGTTTAATACTTGTAAAAGTATTCATTTGACATTGTGGGTTTACCTATAATGCGAAGAGATGGCGCTGCCTTGCAGCTTAAGAATAGCTAGAAAGAATTTCGACGCGGTCCGTGAGGGCCGCGGTAGCATAATTGGTCAGTGCATTCGCCCGGATTGCGAAGGGTGCGGGTTCGAGTCCCGTCTGCTGCCTGGTCCGCGTGGAATTTTTTCTAGTTATATTTTCTTTAGATTTAAACAATAATTTAATTTGACATTCTGTCTAACCAAAACAATTAAGTTCCTATATTATCAAATTGCAGCACTTTATCAAAAAAATTATAACCCTACAGAATTCACGTACGTTAATGCAAGGGCATTGAGATGAGATTTGAAAATTGACTGAAAGTAAATTGATATATTCTACTCATTTTACAAAATATGAATGTTTGTTGCTCAATTACACGATAACGGCTGAAGGGAATGAAATTTGGCACACATAGTTCGTTATCTGGATTTTTACCTAGGATAATTCTTATCCCAAAAAAAATTTGGTTCATGAGGGACTATCAAAAATCCAAAGTTAACGCGGATGAAGGCGTGGACGGCCGCTATTAATTATATAAAATTTTAACTCTTCTTCATTACGAGTTCGATTCCCTCCAGAAACAATGTCGTTAAACTAACTTTTTGACATTGAATCGAATTGTTTGTTTAACTACTTCAGATCTAGGATAACACAACGAATTTGATATGAACCTATGTTTATAATGAAAGTTATAATAATATTACATCTAATAATAGGGGTGATGACGATGACAAAGTTAACAAAATAAACGAAATTCTTTTTAATCCATCAGCTGAAAAAAATTTTTTTTAAAGCATTAAACTGCTAGTTTTGTTTAAATCTGACAGCCAAAGACAGACTAGAGGAAGTTCCACACGGATATTAAGGTCGTGGTAGCATAATTGGTCAGTGCATTTGCCCGGATAGCGGAAGGCGCGGGTTCGAGTCCTGTCTGCTTCCTGAAAGCATGGGTTTTTTTTTAATTTTTACATTAAAACATCTACCAACTAACAACTAATAAATAAACCTGTAATAATGTAATATCTTTAACTATAAAAAGTATGTTTTAAACAGGCAGCGGCGGTACGTTGGAGATGGCTAGCGAAATGTATATGACTCTCTCCAAGCAGATGTTCGGCAATACATCCGTCATTAGCGGTAAGAAACCATGCCATCACCATAGTATATAAGCTATTTCAGAATCTTTCATAGAGGATTTAAAGCGTTTGTGTGTAAATAAAATTAGCGGTAAACAACGCTCGTTTGTGTTCATAGTCTTAATAAGATCCCCTTCATAATCATAGTCTTAGTAAAATAAAACTACATACATTGATTTTAAGTTTTAGATGTCTAAAAACGTAAAATCGTAAAAATAGTTTTAAATTTTTCGTCGTCGTTTTCAAAATACTTCAATGTGAATATGAAAATTAACAGATGAAACCACATTCTTTTTAAATAATTCTGAAATCTCAATTATCGATAGTTTTCTGGAATGACTGAGGCGTAAGCTCTTCTCATTCATCAAATCCCGTGTGTTGTCTTAGTCTATGTATATGTATACCAAAAAGTAGTTGTGGGTACAGGTTTCTAGTAAGATTTTCTTTAGATTTAAACATCGAGCATTAAATGCGCAAAAATATAACTAATAAATATTAATTTATTTACTTTCGCAAAACAGCTGCTCACAAACATAATAAAAACAATAAATAAATAATATAGTATATTGTTTTTTCAAAGTGTATATTTTTAGAAGATTGTCACCAATTTTTTCGTTCTTCTTTAGCATGCCGCATTAAATTTTTAATTGTTATTAAAAATTAATCACACTTTTTCAAGCCAAAAAAGTTGAGGCGATGTAAACACCTTGAAAGTTTTACTTGCATCGTGTTTCATATAACCACACCATTTTATTAATTATTTTGAAACAACTGTCAGTATTTTATTAATGTCAATTCGTGTTTTTTGACATGGTAATAATAAAAATATATTTATAATCATAATCGTTTATTTAGTTTAGGATGTTACATGCACTCATGAATGTCTAGAAAATTTTACGTGTAAAGGACATTGTTCTGCGTCCAAACATAGTTAGCCTAAGAACCAACAATCATGAAATATTATTTTCTAGGTTCGAAATCGCAAGTTAATGACTGTAAAAACAAAGGTTATTGACGGACACTTCTGAGAACTTAAATTATTAGGAAAACAAAATATTTTTTGAGGTTATGTTTAACATTCAATGAAACATAGGTCGACCTATGAACTTAGTACCTATGAACTCAGTATGAAGTGAATTAATATTACAACTAATTCATTTTATTCGGTGCAATTTTAAAGAATAACTATTAGGAAAAACTTGGTTAGGTAGGAATCATGAATAAAATAAAAACTGTAGTTTTGCTTCTTATTATTATTGACCATTTTTCACATAATTTTATCATATTGTATTTATCTGTATATCACATGTATTTGTATATTGTGTAAATATGCAGCGTCAATGTGTATCAGGTGCTCTTGAATAATTTGGCAGTATGATCCTCTCAGGGTGTTGTGGCACAGATTCACTAGCACTTGGTAATAAGGGCTCTGCTCTTTCGTAACGTCGATGGCATATTAGATAGCCATAATAGTTAAATTAAAGGAAAAACAATCGCAAATAAACACACACAACAGGTAATCCGAAACGAGAATGCACGAATGCCACAGATTACTACGAATGCAAACTGCCTGCACCACAACCACAGATTATCGAGTTTTATGCCGGCCCTTCACTTGACAACAGTTTGTCCTTGTCATGCTTAATAAGAAATGAAAAGGACAGACTGATGCCATGTTTTCAAATAGCAAATGCTACGAATAGCCAAGTGAAGTGTCGGCATTAGGAAGAAAGAGTGTTTTGTTCGCAGCGCTGTCATAGAATATACACATAAAATGGTATTTATTGTCTCAGATTATTTATTAACTTTTTAATTTAGCTTACTTAACTAGAAGTGTCCGTGACAATCTAAATACTGATAATTATCGCAAAAAATATACTAAGAATTATCATAATGCCAAATTGGTGTTGGTTCTAAGGCCAATTTTAACATTGTCCTTTGGCAACAAGAACAGCATATCCCTCTTATTCTCCATACAGAAAGAAAAGGAGTGACTGATGTTAAATTTAGTTTAAAGTTTAGAGAATCATGCCAGATTTGACACTAATGTGTCGTTTACAGGCGCATCTCGCCTTGTATGGAGTCAATCTTACTACGATACTTCAGCGTGGGAAAAACTGCTGCAACAATATCTAGGAGATCGCACTTTGTCGCAATGCAATCGGATTCACGCGCCCAAGGTATGTGATAACACATTACACTTAACTACCACACACTACACCATAACTCACTACACCACACTCTATCTTATTTCACGACACTATAACCTCTCGTTTACACCAACGTATAATACATGTACTTAACAAATTTTATACAATGTGTTCATTTTTGTTCTTCATATAAGGGTTTATTTACGTGTATACAAAATCTATACTAATAGTTTAAAGAGTCAAGATTTGATTGTTTGTTTGTTTGTATTGAATAGGCTCCGAAACCACTGGACCTATTCTAAATATTCTTTCACATTTAGCATCCTTAATTTCCGTGATGAACATAGGCTATAGAGTATTTAAAAAAATGGGTGCGTGTACTTATGTAGGCGCGTGAGAAGTTATCCTTCTTTGGCATCGTTTAAAATTAGTTTTTAATTGCATGCAAATAATTAATTACAATAAATTAATAAAAAGTCTGGAAAAGGACACAGTCAATAAAGTTCAGTTTTAATTTGAAAAAATAAATAAATAATCAAAATATTCAATTAAAATCGCTACTGAATATAATTTATTAGAACATATGTGATTTGCACTTGTATGAAACTCAAACACGTATTCCGAATATACAAACTAGAAACATGTGGATAAATATTATAAATATGAATACCTATAACTGTTACTTTATTACAAAAAATAAAGATGTAGTTTTTGGTTCTAGTACACCAATGGTCAAGAGATGGCGCTGTAGTCTCCTGAATCGCGCTTTGGTTCCGTTGTTCCAGATTAATAAATACTTTTGATAGGCCTTCACAATGCAGTCGTGAGCACCCACTAAATAGATATTCTATTTCTATTTTGTTGGTAGATTTTCTTAATGTGCGGTAAACACAAAAATAACAGCATGAAGTTGGACCAACTTCATGCTGTTAAAATTTTGTGTTACAGTGATGCGCGCGCATCTTAAAATTTCACTCTCATTATTTTTTCATAACGCGCCTAAAGAAGTATAACTTCAAAAAAAGTTAGGGTTCCGTATGAAAACTTCGATAATGTAACCTAACGTGTGTAAAAAATATCCCTATGTCGCGTACGCAGCGCAGGTAATTGACAATAGAGCAAAGTGATGTACTAAAGTTTTGACATCAATATCTACAAAAAGTTATGTCACAACTATAGGGAAATTCGTTGCGTAGTTTAGGACTCGTTGTACCGAATGCAACATTGCTCTGTTGTTCCGATTTCAAAAAATCTTTTTGGATTGGCCTGTTCATTTATCGAGGAAGGCTATAGGCTATATATTACCAGGCTATGACCACTAGCAGCGGAGCATCGATGATAAATGTTGCAAAAACGGGTAAAAATATTCCATTTGTGAGATTCCGTTGCGTGCGTTGGTTAAAGTTAAAGTTACACAAAAATCATGTATGACGGAATTCTTCCTCTTTAAAAGTTCTGTAAAAAAGTCTACTACAGCCTATGTCCATATTTTAAGTTTGGCTCACTATAAACGTTTTTCTTCAAATGAACGCGGGCGAAATCGCAGGGTAGTTCGACTAACGGAAAAGCTTTGGAAAACGCTAACGCTTACGATTTCATTTTGTTATTTCTAGCCGCCTGAGGTTTTCAAATGCCTCGCGCTCTTTTTTTTTCTTTTGCATTGGTAATAACAATATTGAAAAAAATGAGCGTGAGGTATTTGAAAACTTTCGGCGGTCAGAAATAACAAAATAAAGTCGAAAGCGTTAGCGTTTTCTTAAGTATTTCCGTTAGGCGAATGGCCCCCTGTAGTTGTGACATAACTGTAATAGTTAGACATATGGTATCGCGGACTTTTTTGTAGATATCGGTATCCTCTATAAAACTTTAGTACATCACTTTGTTCTATTGTCAATGACTTTCGCAGCGTACGCGCTATAAGGATATCTTTTGGTATTTTTTACACACGTTGGGTTATATTATCTAAGTTTTCATACGGAACCCTAACTTTTATGAAAATACACTATAGTCTATATTAATCAGTGATAATGGAGCGTTCAAACGGTGAAAGAATTTTTAAAATCGGTCACAAACATACTTAAATACAAATCTTTCCTTTTTGTAATATTAGTTGATATCGATAATATTTGTGTCTCGAGGTGTGCATGAGATCAGTTCGCATAATCTGTGTCGGTGCCCCGGTAGCTGGCGCTGGTGTCGTGCGTGAGCGTGGGCGGGGCGCGCGCGCGTCCGTTCCTGTTCCGGTCCTACGAGTGCGGGTACCGGGTGCGGTCCGTGTACCCCGGGGACTACTGCGCGCCTCTATGGAGGGCGGTGAGGGCGTCGGCCGCGGCACCCACGTACTTCCGGGAGATGCCGATGGCCGGCTTGTTGCACCAGGTGAGGGTCAGCATATATATCATGTGAGGGACCGGGACCGGGACCGGGACCGGGACCGGGTGCGGTCCGTGTACCCCGGGGACTACTGCGCGCCTCTATGGAGGGCGGTGAGGGCGTCGGCCGCGGCACCCACGTACTTCCAGGAGATGCCGATGGCCGGCTTGTTGCACCAGGTGAGGGTCAGCATATATATCATGTGAGGGACCGGGACCGGGACCGGGACCGGGTGCGGTCCGTGTACCCCGGGGACTACTGCGCGCCTCTATGGAGGGCGGTGAGGGCGTCGGCCGCGGCACCCACGTACTTCCAGGAGATGCCGATGGCCGGCTTGTTGCACCAGGTGAGGGTCAGCATATATATCATGTGAGGGACCGGGACCGGGACCGGGACCGGGACCGGGTGCGGTCCGTGTACCCCGGGGACTACTGCGCGCCACTGGGGCACAGGCCTTCCCTATGGATGGAATAGGGAGATTGGGCCACGAGCCATGACCCACCACTCGGGCCCAGTGCGGATTGGTGGGTGCTAACGACTGCAGATGCAGCCGGAACCAACGGCTTAAAATGCCTTTCGAAGCACGGAGAAGCTCAAAATAGTAAATTTTTGGTCACCCAACAAAAAATCGATCACTTCGAAAGTTGCTTAACTTCGACGATCGCCGAACGTGCTAACCACTTGCGCCATTGAGCTCATCAGTAAGCTGGTAACAATATAAAGTCATTTATGTTATTTCCGAGATTATTACCAAGAACCTTGTTTTAGCGAGTTTCCGATATATTTTTGAAAACAATTTAAAATTTACAAACAAATACAAATAATTAAATTTAATCTTGATACACATCAAATATCAAGAAGTTTATATCTATGATTTTCAATTCTCGTTACATCCGTTGTGGCGCTGTTTAAATCTATTGTGATTTTACTCGCATCAAAATCAAATTCAACTAATCCAAATCAGTATTGATTCGTGGTAGAAGTACTGCTTTCTTCAAAATTTTAAAATCTATAGCAAACTTTTTAAGTTTCATAAGTACTTGTAATATAACTGCACTCCATGAACTTATAGTCCAGGCAACGAAAAGGTATAGAGGGAAATGCTTAGAACACAATTTTTGACTTCGTAACTTTGTTAGGACTAGTTAAGAGGTAAACATATCAAAAGTCCCCGCCCGTAGCCCTTAAGCCGGGGGGAAGGGGGGGGGGGTCGGATTGAAGGTCCCATTTTTAGGTTTTTCGCATATATCTCGGAAACTATGCATCCTAGCGACATGAGACTTTGACAAAAGTGAAAGCTGATTAAATTTGCTACAAGTCTTATTCAGTCAAGTTTTTTGATATCTTATATAATTTTCGAGTTATCCGCTCTTAAAAGTCTATTGCTTCACATTTTTGCTCTATTTGACCGGATAACTCTTCAACAATGCCGGCCGTAGGGTTGTTGGTTCCACCAGTGAGCAGCATGCAGATTTCGGCCAAGCCCGCCAAAACAAGGATGGAGCTGACATTGCCAAGCTCAACGATTGGTTTGAGAAATTTCCTCCCTTCCCAGAGACCAGAGACATTATCAAGTCACCAGAAATCCAGAAAGCAGCAGCGGTCTTTTCGCACCCTTTCTCCACCACCGCTCAAGTACAAAAGGCAGGTGAAACCTGCATCTTAAGGTGGTATGGAGCTCCAGCGAAAGAGATTTCCCTCAATGCCTACAGGTACAAGTCATTCTTGAAATCAGTGGCCACCATCAAGCCTGATATCTCTTGTCTTCCTCCCACCGAGGGAGCAGTAAAACAGCATTCCCAGATTTGTAAATCTAGCATTTATGTGTGGCGGCGACATCTATATGCCCTCCTGATCAGAATGTCTAAGTAGCAAAACGTCCAACAGTGCAAAACATCTAATGAGCAGTAAATCTAATTAGCAAAATATCCATGTAGCAAAACGTCCAACCATCAGATTGCCTGTAAAGCAGAACATCTATTTAGCACATTCTCAAAATGTCTGGATACTCAGGCACAAAATTCATCTATCTATACTTATAATAAATCTGTAGAGAGGTCAATTCTGTACATGAAATATATTTTCAAAATAACTGTCAGTGGGTGATTAGTGATCGATACTGATGCCAAAAATGCAATCAGTAAAATTTTTGTCTGTCTGTCTGTCTGTGTGTATGTTCCTTATAGAAACAAAAACTACTCAACGGATTTTAACGAAACTTGGTACAATTATTCTTCATACTCCTGGGCAGGTTATAGTATACTTTTCATCACGCTACAGTCAATAGGAGCAGAGTAGTGAAGGGAAATGTTGGGAAAACGGGAGAAGTTACTCCATTTTTTTAGCTTCCGTGTGCAGCCTTAATGGTTAAAGTTACATAGAAATCATGTATGACGGAAATATTCTACATAAAATTGTCTAAAAAATATCCCGCAACAGCATATGTCTATCTTTTATGGTTGACTCACAATAACACGTGTAAGTCCTCATAGATTAGCAGTTCGGAGCATTCTGATTATTTTTGTTTGCTCTTACGTTTATAATACTCTCACTCATCCCTAATTTAAAAAAGTTAACATTATTACCTATTCAATAAAAAAAGAATCATAGAAATCGGTATAGAAACACCAAACTTATACATGAAATAAGTCATCGCGCCGTCGCACGTAAATACTGAATCATGCTACTCGTATAAGGATTATTTTTGTGTAACGGTTGCCGCGCTCGACATGGGTCGCGGCGGCGGTAGGTATAAGAAGAATGCCATTGTGTATAATACAGGCCTGAGAACAATAACTATAGTCTTCAGCTCTACACCGAAGCGAAGCGAGGGCGGGTCCCTAGTAAGAAATAAATTTAATGTAATTTACAAATGACATTTACTTTCTATCATGAGTGTACACATTTTAAAAATGTCTTTTTGCTAAATAGATGTTCTGCTTTACAGGCCATCTGATAGTTGGTCGTTTTGGTACATGGACATTTTGTTAATTAGACTTACTGCTCATTAGACGTTTCGCGCTATTGGAAATTTAGCTACTTAGACCTTCTGATCAGGAGGGTCTATATGCCCCACATATATACAACGGATGGAGGAAATCATCACTCACCACCCTCAAGAGATGGCGTTACCTGCACTGCGATCATAATAGTATGGAAGCCTACATCGCGCAAATGAAATTCGGAGGCTAACTCTTCATATATACCATGAAATATATGCCCGACCAACATCAGTCGGGCCGCGTCCCCCGATCTAACATCACCCAGCTCGGAGGAAGATCTTCCCCTTCGGCCTTCCTACACTCGGCCGCAAGCAGCATACAAACGGAGACTAACGTAGCATAGATCTAATATAGACGACCTCCGTGGCCGAGTGGTTTGTACGCCGGGTTTCATGGCTGTCGCTGACTCGAGAGGTCCCGGGTTCGAATCCCGGTGGGGGCAGATGTTTGTGTGATGAATACGAGCATTTGAACTCCAGTCATGGATGTTTAATATGTATTTATATAAATATACTTATATATGTACAGTATATGTATTCTATCCGTTACCTTAGCATCCCATAACACAAGCCTTATAGTGCTTACTTTGGGGCTAGGCTAATTGGTGTGAGTGTCGGAAAAAAAACAAAAAAAAAAAATGAGTGATTTGATTTAGATGAGACATAACTGTCGTAAACCGTAATCCTGGCTGAACATTTTTTGAACACGTTTTAAATTTATTATACCGTTTTCCATGTCTATCGTTTTCGTATGTCATTTCTGTTTATCTCGTCAGGGTGTTTTATAGCGTTCGTATATACATTTAAATAAAGCGCTGCCTTTAAACTAGTTTTTCTCTTATATAAAAATAACAATCGACAAATTAATTAGTGATCGATAATTGTATCCGCAGGACGGCGGCATAGTGGTGAACAACCCCACCGGCGTGGGGCTCCACGAAGCCCGCCTCATATTCGGCGCGGACGCCATGACCAGGGCTACGGTGGTCAGCGTCGGGACGGGGAAGGTGTTGCCCCAACACCAACACCAACACCAACACCAACACCAACACCAACACCAACACCAACGCGACCCACAATACTCCAAACCCGCCTCGGAGCCGCAGTACACGTCGTGGAAGGACAAGTTTAACAAAATCCTCGACTCCGCTACGGATACTGAGGGTGAGTCAACGTTTACACCGCGCCGACATAAAAGCTGAGACTAAGGCCAATATAAAGGCCAACATTGTGTTTTTAAACCGACTGCGATGAGATTTCGGGTTCGATTTACGTGATTCGGTTTTTTGTCTGATGTAAAATAGTTAAACATTCGGTTATGAATTTTAGAAGAATAATTTTTATTTTTAAAGAAAATATAACTAGAAAAAATTCCACGCGGACCAGGCAGCAGACGGGACTCGAACCCGCACCCTTCGCAATCCGGGCGAATGCACTGACCAATTATGCTACCGCGGCCCTCACGGACCGCGTCGAAATTCTTTCTAGCTATTCTTAAGCTGCAAGGCAGCGCCATCTCTTCGCATTATAGGTAAACCCACAATGTCAAATGAATACTTTTACAAGTATTAAACATTTGAAAGAAGAAATAGCAATTATAGTTATAATTTTTATTATTTTTAAAGCATGTAACTGCTTGATGTTTAAATCTAAAGAAAAGAGAAGAGAAAGCGAAGAGATGGCGCTGCCTTGCAGCTTAAGAATAGCTAGAAAGAGTTTCGACGCGGTCCGTGAGGGCCGCGGTAGCATAATTGGTCAGTGCATTCGCCCGGATTGCGAAGGGTGCGGGTTCGAGTCCCGTCTGCTGCCTGGTCCGCGTGGAATTTTTCTAGTTATATTTTCTTTAGATTTAAACATCAAGCAGTTACATGCTTTAAAAATAATAAAAATTATAATTTTTATTTTTGTTTTTTTTTTTGTTGGTCCGAAAGTTATTCATTCTATGATTGTATGATTCTATGATTTGATGTAAAATAAAATAAACCTAAAATATTTTCGTTATTCTCCGTCTTGTGTTTTATTAGAATTTTAATTTTATAATTTTATTTACTGTTCTTCTTAAATTACTCTGGGGTTTGGCAGTTACGTGCCAAGATACCCAAAATTATCAAATTTTATCTAAATAATTTTAAGCTGTATATTAGGTATTTGACATGTGATCGGAATCAATTTTGAGTTTGTATTAATTTAACATGTGGCTCTCTGTACATTTCCCTTTTAATCCGTTTTCTTAACCGTCTACGAAAGAATAATAATCATTCACTTTTTCCCAGCTTGTTATGAAACAAGATTTCTTTTCTATCGTCTTAATTCCTCAAGATTAGCAACCGAGATAATAAAAAGAGTATGGCAAAAAACTATAGTCTGCAATAAAGTCGATCAGTATTATAAATAAAGCGAGCAACATAATATTACCGGGTACTTTCAGGCGTGCACCAGGTATTGCAAGACCTGTTACCGGCGGGCGCGTACTACCGGTTCAACCCCCCTCTCCTGCAGCCCTGCGCCATGGACGAAACCGATCCCCAGAAACTGAGGGACCTACAGACGGACGCCGCCGACTACTGCAGGCGGAACGCGCATAAACTGCACCAAGTCAGTATATCATACTGCGAATTATGCAACCGCTAAGTGACTCGACTGCGGCCAACGAGAAGCGATACAAAAGTTCATTCGCCTCGTCCGAGACTGACACCTTTCATCTAGCATTTAAGACGTTAGTTGTCGCTCTGTTATGTCGCGTTATCGCCGATGTGCCGAGTTCGTCGATATTCGGGCGCCCGTTTTAGAGTAAAAAATAATGACAAATTTTTATTTCGTTTTACGTCTTTCCCGCTACTCATGATAGTAGCAAATAATTTTTGCTTTTTGAACTGCTGTGATTTTCTGTTTTGATAGAAACAGAAAATGAATGATAGTTTTCTACGATTTAATTGAGATTTTTTATGTATTAAAATGAGAAACGTTCTATATTGATTTTCACAAATGAAATTTAATGTTGTTTGCAAAAGTTTGTCAATCCTAGCATTGGTCGATGACCTTTCATCGATTTGTTTATCTCTTGTATCGCTTCTCGTTGGTCGCACTTTATATAGGCTTTGTGGACTGTAGGGACCCGCATATAACTAATGAAGACAATATATGACGTTAGCGGCCCTGGCGGTGCACTCAATAATATGGGAAGCCTGCATCGCGCTAGTGAAATTCGGAGACTGACACATATATACAGTACCCTTAGCGCGAATTAATACCAAATTTGAATAGTTTACGAGTCGGAAATGTCATTGCCAATGTCTACTGATATTTTTTTTAGTTCTCATTACGTCCTTTAAGGCGCTGCTGTTTCAGATTCCATACAAAATTTGACAATGTCATTTCGCACTCGCAAACTATTCGAATTCGATATTAGTTTGTGCTAAAAGTACTTAGGCTCAAGCACGAATTTTGACAGCTCCGTAAACGTATCGCATCGTCAAAGTTTCTATGAAAACTAAGCAGCGCCCCTGCCGGACGCAACAACAAACTAGCACTTTCCATACAAAATTTGACGAAACCATTATGGAGCTATCAAAATATAGTGTTACAATTTAATGTTCGCTAGATAGACTTGGGTTTATACTCACAATATCTCAGCAGCGACGACCTCCGTGGCCGAGTGGTTTACGCGCCAGATCTCATGGTGTCGCTCCCGAGGTCCCGGGTCCAAATCCCGGTGGGGGCAGGTGTTTGTGTGATGAATACGAGCATTTGTATTCCAGTCATGGATGTTTAATATGTATTTCTATATAAATATACTTATATATGTACAGTATATGTATTCTATCCGTTACCCTAGTATCCCATAACACGAGCCTTACAGTGCCCACTTTGGGGCTAGGCTAATTGGTGTGAGTGTTGGAAATATATATTTTTATATTTATATCGAGAGCAGAAATGTGTTTTATTGATAGACATCAATAGGATTATTTCCGATTGTTTGAATCGACACTATTAATGTTTATATCCATTTTTGTTTGAATTATCGATAGTCTTGCAATCAAAGAAGTGACAACATTTATTTTAACCTCACTAACAGTGCCATCAATATCTCGTGGCACTAAAATGACATTGACTGAAGGGCTCTGCTGGTGAATAAGTGCTGAAATGAGGATTGCTAAGAACCAAAAATATTCCTCGCCATACTGAGGAGACGTTATCATTTACAATAACTCGGAGACAGTAATAGGGAATGTAAAAGGCTTATTTACACCTTCCTCTATGAGGGCTTATTTATACCTATAGTTATATTTTTTAAGCATTTAACTGCTAGATGTTTAAATGTAAAGTTTTTTTTATATCATCATCAGCCTATTAATGTTCCCACTGCTGGGGCACAGGCCTTCCCTATGGATGGAATAGGGAGATTGGGCCATGACCCACCACGCGGACCCAGTGCGGATTGGTGGGTGCTAACGACTGCAGAAGCAGCCGGGACCAACGGTTTAACGTGTCTTCCGAAGCACGGAGGAGTTCGAGATTGTAAATTTTTGGTCACCCTTTCAATGACCGATCACTGCGTAAGTTGCTTAACTTCAACGATCGTGGCCGAATACGCCAACCACTTGCGCCATCGACCTTTTTTTTATATCATCATCATCATCAGCCTATTAATGTCCCCACTGCTGGGGCACAGGCCTTCCCTATGGGTGGAATAGGGAGATTGGGCCATGACCCACCACGCAGGCCCAGTGCGGATTGGTGGGTGCTAACGACTGCAAATGCAGCCGGGACCAACGGCTTAATGTGCCTTCCGAAGCACGGAGGAACTCGAGATAGTAATTTTTGGTCACCCATCCAATGACCGATCACTGCGTAAGTTGCTTAACTTCAACGATCGTAGCCGAATACGCCAACCACTTGCGCCATCGAGCTTTTTTTTATATACCTTCCTAAAATTAGTTGCGATTTCGACCACGCACCAAAAGATGTCGGTCACACTGTACTTATTTGTCCTGTCTTAAAACGGCTGTTGAACGTTTTATTTCATCACGAGAACGAAAATCAAAACCTATTTTTGTTGTTTGTGGCAGGCAGCAGCGCGTTTGACCCAACCTCCCACATTAACGCAACGAGTCTCCAACTTCATACGACACCGCGCCATTCTACTCGGCGCCACTGATCCACGCTGACATATAATGCCCTCCGAGGGCCAAAATAATATTAACAACGACCTAAAACCGAGCGATAACGACACTACACCGCACCACAACATTGTACACAACAACTGTCCCAACACTTATATCTCTCACAAAATACTCGACATCCATCCGAAACTACGCGACATAGATTCAAAACTACATCAAATCGAAACACAACTACACCGAAACGAAACAAAACTGCACCAAAACGAAACAAAACTACACCAAATTGAAACGAGACGACAACACGGCGTAGGTACTAAACTACGACAGATCGAATCCAAACCACACAGACGGAAAACTTAACGACATCCATTCGAAAAGAAATAATATCGCATCGAAAAATGACGTGGACAAAAATTTCAGAAATGATATAACCATAAACTAGTATCGTAATTTTAAAATAATTATACACCACGGCAAACTTCTTGAGCAACGGCCATAGACAAGGAAGCCTGTGCAGAACCAATTTTGCGTACAAAAACGACTCCTGCGCAAGTTTATTTGTCTGTGGTTTTGCTCAACAAGTTTGCCGCTGTCTATAACAATGCTGAACTATGGATTATTAATTATAAGAAGGTTTTTTACATAAAACTATAAAAATATGTGTTACAGTTATATGCTATTTAAAAAAAAATATATAAGCAATAAAAGCTACTTTAATTAGTGTAGGCAACATCTAAATACCTGTCACGCCTCGTCCACTTTCAATTTAATCTAATCTAATTGTGAATTTTACATCACAGATGTCGTGTTTCTTTAAAAAAAAACTATTTTTATGTATAAAGAAAAGTTTACTAGAAAAAAATCCACGCGGACCAGGCAGCGGACAGGACCTTTTTTTTTCTAGTAAACTTTTCTTTAGATTTAAACATCTAGCAGTTAAATGCTTAAAAAACAAATAAAATCATATTTTTATGTAGTTATCATTTGCATTTTTGTATATACTAAAATATAATTAGAATTTATTTCGTAGAAAAGCCATTGTGATATTATTTTGTTTACAAATTCTAAGAGTTTGTTTATATTGAGTGAATAATTTAAGGCTCAAATTTTAAGCAATATCGGCGAGTAAAAATACGCCTTTAGTTGTTACCTTCGTCTCATAGATGTCACCGTATGATTGTAAAAATCGTTTTTTGAATCCTGTTTAGTGCGATTATCAAATGTAAAGCCCACTTGCACCCAAAATATTTAATCATAAAAAGCTAATCATGTTTTAGTATCACTCTACGTCTATTTGACTTTAAACAAATTGACAAAGATGGAATAATTACGCCTTCATTTTAATCAAGAATGTTGGTGCAAGTGAAAATGTCAGTGCTTATAAGTTTACCGTTTAGGTATAATATTTAAACACACTCAGTACAGACAGCCACACATCAAAAAACCACAACTTGTCATTATTTTTAATACATTGTGAATCGTATTTCGAGCAACATAAAGCTTAAAGTAATTTGAATAATTTACACAGTTTTGGGTAACTTTATCTAATTGCTGTCTGTATATGAACATTGACGTTATACGGTGACGTATAAATACTTACTGCTTGTATTCTAGTCAATATCGTTATGTATTCAAAATACTTAACGACTTTAGTATGCGACTCATCGTGGAACTTCGCACCCTTATTAATAAACGAAGAATAAGTCTAAATTGACTGCTCAAAGTTTTTTCTCTATCCATTGAATGAGAAATGTCATTTATGATATGAACAAAGTCTGGCGTAATTAGTGTTAGGCTCGTATTACAGAACGACAACTAAGTGTCGATCTGTACTTAAGTACAGTTAGAAAGGGGGCGTCCATAAATTACGTGAGATGTTTAAGGGGGGGGGGGGGGGGGGGGTCAAGTCAAATCTCATCTAATCTTACGTTGGAGAGAGGGGGGGGGGTCTCGACAAATATCACGCAATTTTTTTTCACAGTAGTATCTATTAAGTATTCTATTGTTAAATTTTTATTACACTTATAACTCTCAGCAATATTGATTACTAGTCTTAACTAGTGGTAAATAAAAGCACGAAGCATTTTTTTTTCTTTTTACAATAACAATCCAACGCGTTTACGAAAGAAACCCACATTTTGAAAAATCTCACGTGAGATTGGGGGATGGGGGAGGGGGTTGAATAAAATCTCACGACATCTCACCAGGGAGGGAGAGAGGGACAGAAAATCCAAACAAACACCTAAAAGATCAACACTTAGTTGACATTCTGTAATACGAGCCTAAGTTTATTCCTTGTTTATTAATAAGGCGGTATATGTGTAAATATTCTCATCATAGTAAGTATCATAATATATAAACATTTGTATGATGTTTTAATTTAATCGTTACCTATGGTCGGTCATTATGACTTAAATTTTACACGTTTGTTATGTAACTAGGAAGGAATATGAAAGTGATAATAAAACGAATCGTCTACTATATGTTTGCGTTTTATTTATTTATTTTTTATTATAGTTTGCGCCGCGACTTCGCGTGGACTTATGACTTGGGTAGCTGTTTTTTTGTACCCAATCTGCTTTTACATCAATCTGCTTACTATGTAAGTAAAATCGCCTACTGACATGCCTGCCGCAGGGACAATCTAGGGTGCACGGCAGTCGGCCCAATATCGGTTTGTCTCTGCCTCATGCCTGCTATTCAGTGTTCGGGCGTATGTTGAGCTAAACACACGCGTTGATGATGCTGAGACTATCATGTTATTAAAATATGTTACCGTAAAAAGGAAATACAATGAAATGAATACATATAACGTGTATGTTATTAGAAAAACATCAACGCGGACCTGGCAGCAGACGGGACTCGAACCCGCACCCTTCGCTATCCGGGCGAATGCACCGCAGCCCTGACGCCCTTATCGAATTCTTTCGAGCCTTTCTTAAGCTGCAAGGCAGCGCCATCTCTTCGCATTATTATGTAACCCACAATGCCAAATAAATACCTTTACAAGTATTAAACATTTAAAAGAAGAAATAGCAATTAAAGCCATAACTTTAATTTTTTAAGCATGTAACTGCTCAATGTTTGAATCTAAAGAAAATATTACAAGAAAAGAAAAAAACTATTTGTATTTTTCTAGTAATATTTTCTTTAGATTTAAACATCGAACAGTCACATACTTAAAAAATGAAAATTAATTAAAAAATATTATATAAATAATGTTTGTTTTTTTTTATCCCACATGTGGGGCCGGTTTACATACTTCGATCACTCGTGTCCAAACATCATGCTCATTATGATCTGCCGCCATCTTGATCAAAATTCGTGCGCTGTGTGTGACAGCTACTAACCGACTGATTGAGAAATTGCCCCAATCGCGCTACACACGTGGCAACGTGCAGGGCGATTGGGACAGTCTAGGAAGCTAGGGTGGTCGCGCGCTGCTGCCGCCCTGGCGCCCTGCCGCCCTGCCGCCCTGGCGCTCTGCCGCCCTGCCGCCCTGCCGCCCTGCCGCCCTGCCGCAGGCCCGATTTAGAAAATTGCCCCAACTTGCCTACACACATCACAATTCAGGAGGCAATTAAGGGTCATCCCCACTCTTACACCCTAGATTGTCCCTGCGGCAGGCATGTCAGTAGGCGCTTTAATAAACACTAACCCTGTTATTCCGCGCCTCAAACGCGGGCTACAGTAAGCCTTGGTTTAAATCTACTGTTGTTTCTGGCTTTTTTATTTTAGCAAACAAAAGTGACAGCATCAGTTTGAGTCCAGGATTAACTTTAGTCTACGTATTTGTTTCTTAGGTTTTCACGCACACACGGAGTACCCCCACTAGAGTCCGCATCACGCAAATTTTGTTTGAAATCAAAATCGCCAAAGTCGGTGGCGTGCAGGGAGATCAGCCGCGTTGTGATTGGACACGTCAAGGTCAGATGATATACTCAGTGCAGCGAAGTGATGAGGGTAAGATCGATTTTAGAAAATATCGATATTTTATATCAATAAATAAAGAACACCCGGCATTATGTGCCAAAGTTCTATACTTTTTTAATTTTTTTATCTGTGTTTCATAATTGGGTAACGTAGTCTGGCAATATTTGTCATCAGCAGCTAGCTGTCAATGTCAAATACGTAGGTTTGTCAATATAACCTCTATATGTAGCCGGGTCGTCAAGAGAAATAACGGATAAAAAGGCAATCACAGCAGAGAACATTCACAATCACAGTACGCGGGAGCGAATGATTTTTTTGTTTGTATTTTAGGATTGTCAAATTGAGATTTGGTTTTTTATTTAGAAAAAGCAAAGGAATCATGGTTTTTACAGTCACTTGAGTAATATTTTAAGTAAAATTCTGTCCCTTGAAGATTTAGGGTTTCCATATCAAAAAATATTAATCATTATATAACTTCTTTCCACGATTCACTAAAAATAAGGCAAAATTAGTTTTATATAGCAAATAATTTTGGCTTCATTTTGAGACCAAATTCAACTGTATACAAGTTTAGCATTTTTTCTATGAAAAGTGCCGGATCTCCATTGTACAGAGGCCTAGTACTTTGGTGCGGTAGTGTAGCTATGCGCAAACATACTCTCTCCACTTTCTTCCAGCGTTCTAATTACATGACGCGACTAGTAACTACATACTAAATAAAATATAAGCAACACAAAAAACACGTAAAAAAAATATCTAGATAGACAATAATATGCTGTTTATGACAACTTTTAAAACTTAAGGTGCCTTACTCATCGGCTCGGTACAGGTTCGTTTTGTTTGCGGGAGTGACTGTCAGTGGTAAAGTGACGAGAACATATGTAACTGTTTACAGTTGGAGTCCAATCTTTACGTTTAGTTGCACTTATCCAAAGTTCCTTCATCTTGGCACATTTTGGAAACCTATGAAATAAATAAAACACGTAATGTTACTGTATTTTGATTCTCGCATCAGTCTGTAAGATATCACCTTAAATATCTCTTTAAAGATTTTGCTCGTTGCTGTTCTCGTGAAAGGCACATGCGATATACAGACTTAATGAATTTAACATTAATACGGTGACGTCCGTGGCTCTTGACTTAGCACACGCAAAATAACCTAAGTATAACCAAATTATTGATTTTGAAGGAACTTGGTAAATACTTATCAAATTTTATGCTAGCTACCACCCGCGACTTCATCCACGTTAACTTTAGTTTTTTGAAAATCCTAAAGAAAGCTGACATTTTTCCGTTACAAAAAGTATTCTATACAACGATATTTTATACCCTAGATACGACAACATGTACAAAATCGTGGCCGAAACGTGACCAAAAGGTACATTTGACGATTCACAGAGGTCCGTAAGATGATCGCGTGGTCAAAATCAATGTAATGCATTATTTAAAAAAAAGTCACCTTTAATGCATACGGCATAAGCTCTTAATTAAAACGCATGCATCAAAGATTTATGGCAGTTCAAAATGCAAGTTCCTAAAATTTTACGACTTATTGTTATATGCGAAAGAAAATAGACCTTATTTTTTTTAACTTTTCGCGCTCAATTCTGAATGTGCTGTTAGCTATTATAGCAGGTACAGACCGCGAAGAAAAAAGACGGCTATAGGGCGACGTATAACCGACCATGCTTTTGAGTATCACAAATATGTTATATTAAATCAGTTTATAGTAAGTATTACAATAAAATTTGCTTCAAATGCGTTAAATTTATAATAATAATAAAAACGTTTATTTGGCTCAAATTATATAAATAACTTATTGTATTACATAAAGATGACTATGTACCAAATTATAAAAACATTAATTAGATACCTGTCGAAAAAACATCACTTTACGTACTATTAGTATTTTTTTCGCATTTTTACGGAGCTCTGCGGCATTTTGACTTTTCATCGGTCCGCGCGTGACTGTAAACCAAGAAGTGCTTGAATAAAGTTTAAGCACTTCTTGATTGGGACACATTTTGAGCGCTCGTGGTCTATCTAGGGTATTTAATATCGTTAATTCCATGTCTTTATCTAGGTCATAAAGTATGCGCACTTAATTTCATACAAATCGGTTTAATCGTGTAATAGTAACAAACATCCATACAAATTTTCGGGTTTAAAATTTTAGTACGATATGATTAAAAACTGTTGGTTGTATACTCATGATATCTGTTATTGTATACGATGAAATAAATAGTTTTTATTTATTTTTTCTATTTCCGTAGCTGACAAACTTATCGATAAACTTACGGGTACAGACATGAGCTGCGTCAAGTCACTAGCAATACACGTGCCGGTGTGAGAGCGGAATAGCATATATGATGTAGCGCATGCGAGAAAGGGATAGTGTTAAAAGACATCAACGCGTTCACCAAAAAATAAATACAATTAAAAGCAATTTCATATAAGAGTATTTTTGTCTTTTTGTAATGCATTTAAACTTACCGGTGAAAAGTAATACCATCTTTTTGAAGACTGGAAGTTTTACTCCACTTTCCATATAATTTAATTGCACAGTACGGCATTTTTTCTAGTTTTTTAACGCAAAAACGAGAGAAGCACTTCTGCTAACGCTCGGCTTCGGAATGAAACGATGTATAGCGACGTCTGTGGGCGTGTCTCACGCATACGTAATATACTACTTAAGCTTGGCGTAAGCGCTTGCCCTTGTATGCGGACTCTAGTGGGGGTGCTCCATGCACGCACATCACTCATTAAATAAAACTAGTTTTTACGGGTAATGCACGAAATTTTATTTTGTAAATAAAATTTCGTGCATTAACCCGCAAATTTTTTAAATTACAAAAAAGAATTTGAAATAAAATACTTTATTAAGTAAATTAAATAATAAATTCATACATAGACAATAAAACTTAAAAATCGAACAATGAAATAACCAAACGCTCAATAAAAGTCTTTCGAAGGTAGCTCGACAAATTGAATAAAAGTTTTATTCTGACGATGTAGCCTGAAGGCTACGAAACGTCAATAAATACTTAAATAAAATTTGGTGCATTAACCGTGCACCCGTAAAACTAGTTTTATTTAGTCTACGTTTTGTAATGAGGTGCTGAAAGTTTTGATGGAAAACATAATTAATGCGTAACCTTAACACAACCATTATAAAACAGGTCTATTAATGATTGGTAACTGAAATGAAATGTCATTTATTCAGTCTAGGCTGTTACAAGCACTTGTGAAGGTCAAGAAGCTACGCCATCGGTTCGCAAAACTGCGAGTTTAAACTTAATTTGTCGTCATTATCAACCTATTGATGTCCTCACTGCTGGGAAACTTTGTCTTCCCTATAGATAGAATAGGGAGATTGGGCCATGACTATAGTTGTAAGGCCGGTTTAAAACCAATTAAACCAATCCGTTTAAAACGAAAAAAACCGTTTAAAACCGAAATAAACCATTTTTTTCGATTTAAAACGGTTGGTGTTGATGACTATGTTTTTCTTAATTATAACTACATTGTCTTGATTTTACCGAGGTAGGAATATAACGGAGTACCAATAAACTGTATAAAGATTTTTTAAATGTGTGATATACTTACTGATATTGATATACTTAGCGAGTATAGTTCTAGTAGGTCCATCCGCGACCAAGCATAGGTATTACCTACCTAAGTTATAAAAACTCTTATCATAAGTTAAAAACTCTGTGTAAGTAAATAAATTGTATGTGTAAATAAATGTGTGAGTAAATAAAAAAAATATTGTTTTCAAACGATATATATCAATTCAATCAATTTGATTCGGTTTAAAACCAAACTCACACTCTCGCACTCTCGTTGACGTCGCTCGTCGTTACTCGACGCAAACGTGTCCAGCTCGCCTACCCTACACACACCTGCACATACTTAAGACCGCTGCATACGTGACGAGTAAATACTTCGGACGGTACGTGAGCGGGACGGGCACGTGATTATCTCGTTCAAAACGGGAACGTGGTGCAAACGCATACGCACCGTGACAGTGATTCGGATCTAACGTGTTAGTGTTGATTTTATAATGATTGGAAATGTAATTTTAGAATTTTATATTCTTGGATCAACGCGTCATTACAGATCTGTTCGGAATGAGCAGAACAGAGCGACTGTGCTATGCATACGTAGCGAAACCACGAGAGGGACGGGGCACGCGCAGGGCGTAACGGGACGGGGACATGCTAAACATCGTCCGCGACGATATTTTTCCCGTCCACGTTCCCGCCCCGTCTATGTACCCGTGACATATGCGTTTTTGGATACATTGTGTATGAAACGATGTTTCCAAAACTTCCCGTCCCGTCCCGTCCGGATAAATACTCGTCACGTATGCAGCAGCCTTTAAACTGCCGGCCGCCCGCGCGCGCCGCGCACGCACACTTCTCAGGCGCGAATACAACAGGGGGTAGGTTGGGGCATGGATGGAGTCTGCTGACAGTAACTACATCATGTACAGTCAGGTCACAAGCCCATTTTAACAGTTAACATCTCTATGTATCGTGTTGTATATGTCAAAATGTGCTTTAAAAAGTGACCCCCTGATTGTAGGTATGTTCGCATGTAGTTTTTGTATCATTATCATAGGGGTTTGTTATTTATGATGACTGTAAATAAAGAACTAGTACAAAATTTAAAAATAAATGACCATAATTAAGTATAAAAAACATAGTTCTTTTATTTTTGTATGCCAGTTTTCAACCGTTTAAAAGATTTATTTGAGGTTTAAAACGTTTTAAATCGGTTGTTTTACATCTATAGCCATTACCATGACCCACCACTTCTTGGGCCCGTGGGTTGGTGGATGCTAACGACTACAATGTACAGATGCAGCCGGCATCAACTTCTAACCGTGCCTTCTGAAGCAAGGAGGAACCCGAGATAGTAAAATTTAGGTCACCCATCCGATGACCGACCATTGTAATAGTTGCTTAACTTCCACAATGGCAGATCGAACGTTATTCCATTAATTTTTATTTTAACCATCGAACTCCTCGAAGGGTACTAATAAGTAAGTGATACAAATAAGGCCTACCTAATTTCAAACACTAAATAAATTATTTGTTTCTTAGGTTTTCACGCACATCACTCATTAAATAAAACTAGTTTTTACGGGTTAATGCACGAAACTTTATTTATTTATTGACGTTTCGCAGCCTTTTCAGGTCAGGTTATTCTGAAGATGCAGACCTGAAAAGGCTGCGAAACGTCAATAAATAAATAAAGTTTCGTGCATTAACCCGTAAAAACTAGTTTTATTTACTAAATAAATTATTCGAAGAAGATGATAAAAAAAAAGCAAGGCATTATTCTTTGGTTCATAACTTTTAAGTAATTAAGAAAACAATACAATCTACTATCAGAAATCACTTAAAAAGAGCTAATTCTAATAAAACTGAGACGTGGCCACTCTCCTGATGGAGTTGGTGTAACCGGTCTTGAGCTCCGCATGGTGGTTAGCCAGTCGTTCGCACTCGGATTCCGCGACCCCTTCCCGCCTAGCTTTGTGGAGATTCTGATGAGAACGACCGACTTCCTTCTTGAGCCGGGACGGGAAAGTTCCTCCGTCCACCAGGGTTTTTTTTTTTTTTTTTTTTTTTTCTGCCAGGAACCCCCAGTCAACCCCCTTCGTATCCCCTGTAGGGGGCATGACGCCTTTCGAAATGACGCTTCACGTGACTGTGGCGATGAGAAGACCGACCCCGGCGACGATGACACCGATCCGGCGACAGGGGGAGCGGCAACGCCCGGGGCCGGATTCCAAAGTAGGGGGGCCCTTCCGGCCCCGGCATCAGGGGAGCAAGAGGTAGCCTGGCGTCGGAGAGTAGGCGCCCCCGGCCCAGCGGGCAAAATCGCTCTCGTTCGCCGATGCCGAGACCCAGCCGGCGCCGATATAGTCGACGGGGGTCCTCTCGTATACCGCTTCTTCGTCGGACTCAGCCGGCAAAACCGCCTCCTCCCACTTGTGACAGAAGGTAGCAGGAGGCGCCTGGGCGGTGGAGAAGCTCACGGTTAGGGGGACCGAGGCCGCAGAGGAGACCGGGGAGGCGCAACAGGCTCCGAATCCTCCTTGCCGTCTATGGGGTCGTTCACTCGTCCCAGGATCTCCCCCCCCCCCCCCCCCCCCCCACTCCACAAGCTGCCAGGAGCCATGGCTCCGATTCTCTCTTAAGGACCTCACGGTTAGGTTAGGTTGGGATGGGTTTAGTTGGTTTGGGTTGGGTTAGGTTAGGTTTTTTTTTTTTTTTTTTTTTTTTATTATTCTTATTTGTTTCAGAATTGGGTTAGGTTAGGTTAGGTTCCCCCCGGTTCTGCTCCGGGGGCGTGGGCGGCTGGCCCCCCCGTGTCCGATGGAGAACTGGACACGGTGAGGGACCGGCTCCGGAGCCGCAATAAAGCTCCGGGGCCGGACGGGGCCCCGGCCAAGGTAATGGCCATTGCCTTGGGCCCCCTGAGAGAGCGATTCCGCGCGGTGCTAGACACATGCATCGCGACGGGTCGCTTTCCCAGGCGCTGGAGAGTGGGGCGGCTTTGCCTTCTCCGCAAGGAAGGCCGCCCGGCAGACTCTCCAGCGGGCTACCGGCCGGTGGTGTTGCTCGATGAGTCCGGGAAGGCTTTTGAGAAGATTCTCGCCTCCCGGATCATCGAGCACATCGAGGGTGAGGGGCCGGACCTGGCGGACTGCCAGTTCGGCTTCCGAACCGGCCGGTCCACGATGGACGCGGTTGGCCGTCTCAAGAGGTGGACTGAGGCGGCCACAGCTCGGGGGGAGGTGGTGATCGCGGTGTCCTTGGACATCGCGAACGCGTTCAACACCATCCCCCACGAGTGCATAGAGGCGGCGCTCGAGTTTCATCGAGTGCCACTCTACCTCCGCGCCCTCGTCCGGGACTACCTGCGAGACAGGTCAGTCCTGTACGAGGATGCGGAGGGCCGCGTCCAATCGTGGCCAGTGAAGGCAGGCGTACCCCAGGGTTCCGTATTAGGTCCCCTCCTATGGAACCTGGGGTACAACTGGGTCCTGCGGGGTGAGCTCTTGCCGCGCATGGATGTCGTCTGCTTTGCGGACGACACCCTGGTAGCGGCGAGAGCGAGGGGGTGGGAGGAGGTGGTCCGCCTTGCGTCGGTCGGCACCTCCATGGTCGTCCGACGCATCCGCCTCCTGGGACTGGAAGTGGCCCTCGAAAAGACGAGGGCCATGGCCTTCCACGGTCCCAGACGCAGGACCCCGCCGGGGCTCCGTGCCCGGGTAGAGGGGGTGTGGGTTCCGGTCGAGATGCACCTTAAGTATCTCGGCCTGACCCTAGACCCCCGATGGAGCTGGGAGGAGCATTTCAGGCTCCTCGCTCCCCGGCTGTGCGGCGTCGCAGCCAGACTCGGTCGCCTCCTCCCCAATGTGGGGGGGCCGAAGGCGAAGTGCCGTCGGCTTTATCACTCCGTGATAAAGTCGATGGCGCTGTACGGGGCCCCGGTCTGGGCTGAGTGCCTCTCGTCCCGCACGAGGGCCCTCTTGCGAAGACCGCAGAGGGTCATCGCGACCCGGGCCGTGCGGGCTTACCGCACGGTCAGCCACGGGGCTGCCTGCGTCCTAGCAGGTACGCTCCCGTGGGAGGTTGATGCCCTGGTACTATCCCAGGTGCATCAACACCGGGTCGCGGCGAGAGAGCGGGGCGAGCGACCCGTTCTAGAGGAGGTAGAACGGGTCCGCACCGAGGCGCAGGGGGAGGCTCTGCGCCGATGGGTGGAGGCACTCGCCAACCCAGCCGCTGGCCACCGGACGATCGAGGCGATTCGTCCGGTGTTGGAGGAGTGGGTAGGGCGCCAGCGGGGCACCCTCACCTACCGCCTGGTGCAGGTACTGACCGGACATGGGTGTTTCGGTCACTACCTGCACCGAGTCGCCCGTCGGGAGGAGACGCCGCGGTGTCACCACTGCGCCTCTCCCGACGACACGGCCGAGCACACGTTGATCGTGTGCCCGGCCTGGCGAAATGAGCGCCGCGATCTGATCGCGGCGCTCGGCGGAGGAGGCCTCTCGCTACCAAGTATGGTCAGAGCCATGCTTGGTAGCGAGAGAGCCTGGAGGGCTGCCGCCTCCTTCTGCGAATCTGTGATGGCGCAGAAGGAGGCAGCGGAGAGGGAGCGGGAGGAGGACGCTCTAGCCGCCCCTCTCCGGCGTAGACGGGTGGGCCGAAGAAGGCAGGCAGCGGTGACTGCCGGTCTTCGACGGCCCTAAGGTGGCCTGGGCGCGGCCTGACCAGCCGCGCGCCCTAGGTGCCGCTCCGGCATAGGCCACCACGTCTGGGGACTGCCTAGTACCCTAGCGCAGTCCCCCTGAGGCGCGTCGCCCGGTCCACTCGTTGGGCCGGGCCTGCCCGGGGGCGGGCTCGGAGCTGTGGCGCACGCAGGTGCGTCGGCCCCGAGACGCCCCCACATGGGCGTAGGAGGGTACCGGGGGGTTTTAGTGGAGTAGGATCAGTGTGGTCTTCCGCACTGGTCCTGCTTGAGTAGGGTCGGCACTGTTTCCCGTGCCGGCGAGTCCCACACACGCCGTGCGCCTAGTCAGCGTCACGGTATGGTGCGTAACTGCATTTCCCCTCGTCACAAAAAAAAAAAAAAAAAAAAAAAAAAAAATGTTAGGTTAGGTTAGGTTAGGTTAGGTTAGGTTAGGTTAGGTTCAGTGCTCTCTGCTTTAAGTGCGGTGTGGACGGGCACAAAGCTGCTGGCTGCACTGCCAACCCAAAGTGCCATGTCTGCACAGCTGCAGGACTGTCCGCTGGACATATAATGGGTGGTAGAAGCTGCGCTCCTCCTCCCACTAAGCCGAAAACGGCCAGTAGGACCCAGGCCGCCACCGCGAGCACGAGCACTAACGCTCCTGAGACGACTCCAATGGTACTGTGATGTCTAGTAAACCCTACAACATCTTACAGGGAAATACCAACCACTGCGCCGCGTCTCAGGATCTAATGATTCTGTCAGCGACGCAGTGGCATGCAGACATCGTAGTCCTTGCGGAGCCGTACTCAACTCCGCCTCGCCCAAATTGGGCTGCAGATTTGGACGGGAACGTTGCCATCATGGCTCCTCTCACTACATCCTACTCTCCTCCTCTACAGGTCAGGGAGAGAGGACAGGGATTTGTCGCGGTCACATGGGGAGAATTAGCCTTTGTAGGTGTGTACTTCTCCCCTAACAGATCGGTCGACCAGTACGAGGACTGGTTGGACGGTCTTGCTGCAGCCATTAGACGCCTCTCTCACAGTCGGACTATCGTTCTCGGGGATTTCAATGCTAAGCATCCTGCTTGGGGCTCCCCGGCTCCGACTGTGAAGGGAGAGTTAGTCGTCGAATGGGCGGGAACGCTTGGCCTTGAGGTCATGAACCGGGGCACCGTGCACACATGCGTGAGACCGAGGGGGGGGTCCATAGTGGACCTCACGTTCGCCTCCCCCGCAGTGGCCTCACGCATCCGAGACTGGAGGGTGGTAAACGTGGTCGAAACCCTCTCAGACCACGTTTACATCGCGTTCATGATTACGCCGGCTCATGGCTCTACTGCCCGACCTGAACGCGCCTCAATACCTTTTCCGAGATGGGCGTTGACCAAATTAGACGTCGAACTGGCGGAAGAGGCCGCCCTGGTCCAGTCCTGGTGCCTTTCTCCTGACCTTACAGGCAGCGTAGACGCGGCTGCTGAGAGGATAAAGAGAGCCCTCACAGAGGTGTGCGACGCAGCCATGCCCAGGGTCAGAGCGCCGACTACCAGAAGGCAGGTATACTGGTGGACCGAAGAAATAGGGATCCTCCGGACCGCCAGCATGCGTGCCAGGCGCGCACTACTTCGATGCCGTCGTCGCCGAACCCATGTAGAGGGGGAGGAGGAACGCCTCAGGTCTACATATAGCGCCGCCAAGAGAGCCCTCAAAGCCGCAATCTGCCGCGCTAAAACCAATGCCTGGGAGGAATACCTCGACACGCTGAACAGGGATCTGTGGGGGCGTCCTTATAGAATGATAAGGAACAAGTTTCGCTCCCGAGCGCCCCCAACGGATTCCATGGAGCCGGGTCTCCTAACGCGTGTAATTGATGGCCTCTTCCCAACCGAGGCCCCTGTGACAGTGCCACACATGAGGCCGCATGCACCCAACATTGAAACGTCCTGGTCGTTTCCCTCCGTAACCGGCGAAGAGATGAAGGACGCCATGGAACGCCTCCGAGGGAAGAAGAAGGCTCCTGGCCCGGATGGTGTCCCAGGCCGTGTACTCCCTCTGGCCCTTAAACACCTCGGGCCCCACGTCATGGCTCTCTTCGACGCGTGCTTCCAAAGGGGAGAATTTCCCAAAACGTGGAAACGTGGCCGACTCTGCCTTCTGTTAAAGGAAGGAAGACCAACTGATTCTCCGGCGGCCTACCGCCCCATCGTCCTGCTGGACGAACTGGGCAAAATCCTAGAACGGATAATAGCGGATCGGATCGTCCAGCACCTAAACGACGAGGGACCGAACCTGTCGGATAATCAGTATGGCTTCAGGAGAAGGCTGTCCACAGTAGACGCCATAACTCGGTTGAAACGGCTGGCTCAAGAGGCTGTTAACAGAAGGGAGGGTGTCATTGCGATATCGCTTGACATCGCAAATGCATTTAACACCCTCCCATACAGCTGCATTAGGGATGCCCTCCAACATCACCGGCTGCCCACTTATCTAATGCGGATAATAGAGCACTATCTGCAAGACAGAGAAGTGCTCTTTACTAATTCAACGGGGCGCGTGGTTGTGCGCAACATGATGTGCGGCGTTCCACAGGGGTCGGTCCTAGGCCCGCTCTTGTGGAACATGGGATATGATTGGGTGATCCGCGGAGTTTTGCCGTCCCGTATCGGGGTCATCTGCTATGCAGACGACACCCTGGTCACCATACAGGGCAGCAATTACGAGGAAATGACCCGTCTTGCCAGTGTCGGAGCCGCGTTGGTAACGGATAGAATTCGCGCCCTCGGGCTTACTGTAGCAGCTGAGAAAACCGAGGCCGTTATGTTCTTTGGACGGGGGACCCCCAGACCACCAGCAGGGGCCCATATTGAGGTGGATGGGGTAAGAATACAATTAAAACCCTCAATCAAATACCTGGGGCTCTGGCTTGATTCCCACTGGAAGTTCAGTGAGCACTTCCGACGCCTGGGCCCCAGACTGGAGGGAGCGGCGGCTGCTCTGGGTAGACTCCTGCCCAATTTGGGGGGACCGAATGCCACGTGCCGGAAGCTATATGCGGGTGTCATCCGCAGCATGGCTCTATATGGTGCGCCAGTCTGGGTAGACGCCCTGAATTCAGACAATAGGGCTATGCTGCGAAGGCCACAGAGGACCGTGGCCAATCGAGCTATCCGTGGTTATCGGACCATCGCATGGGCTGCTACATGCGCACTAGCCGGCACCCCACCCTGGGAGCTCGACGCTCAAATACTGGCGGTGGTGTACAGTGAGCGTGCCGAGGCCAGGAATCGAGGAGAAAGACCCGCCATTGAGACCATGGTGAGAGTCAGGAGAGAGGCGGAAGAGCTCCTGGAACAAAGATGGGAGCAAATGATGGCACTCTCCCCGTATGGCGGTAGGGTCCTGGAGGCAATTCGCCCGGTCCTAAGCGCCTGGAGAGAAAGGAGGCACGGGTCGCTGACATTCCGATTGGTGCAGGTGCTGTCCGGGCATGGCTGCTTCGGAAAGTACCTGCACATGATCCGGAGGGAAGCGACCCCGTCGTGTCATGGGTGCGGCGCTGCTGAGGACACAGCTCAGCACACCCTAGAGGTGTGCAGCGCGTGGGATCAGCAGCGTCGCACCCTAACGGCGACGATCGGCCGGGATCTCTCTCTGCCCAGCGTAGTCAACGCTATGTTGGGCGGCGACAGATCCTGGCGTGCCGTTGTCTCCTTCTGTGAGGACGTCATCTCGCAGAAGGAGACAGCGGAGAGAGCTCGCGAGGTGGTCGCTCGAGTTGACCTCCTGCGCCGTAGGAGAGAAGGAAGGAGAAGACGCCAATATGTGCGCCTCCTTCCATAGTTAAGGTTGACCGGTCCCCAGTACCTGGGGTCCCCTTGCGCGTTGCGCCTCTGTTTGCACCCGCTTCTCGTAAGAGAAGTGGGCCGGCAGACGGAGGCGGTGCGAAGTGGGGGAACCTTAGGTGACACCCCGCTTTAGGGGGGGGCACCCCCGTGTGCTGCGACCGCGGCGCCGCCGGCACTCTGATCCGGGATTCCGCATAAGCGGGGCCCCGGGGCCTTGTGCCGGCGGTGCCGCGACCGCAGTGCTGCCGTTGACCTGGACGCTGCGCAAGCGACGACCGGGACATCGGCGGTGCTGTGTCGCGGCTGCACAGAAGGGGCGGTACCTGTCGACGAACGGCTCCTGGGGCGCGCTCCGTCTTTAGGCGGGAAGGTGGGTGGACGGAGATGCGCACCGTGCTGGGCGTCGCACAGGTACTGCGGTCATCGGAGAAGGGACCTGCGAGGTGTAAGCCTAGGCGGGTCTCTTCAGTGAGTAGATGAGAAGGGGGGTCGGGATCGCACAGTTGCGCGTCCCTTCCCTCCAAAGGGGCCAGCGTAGGCGGTTTGACAACCCGTCTGCGCATTGCACGGACCCGCTTGTCTGGGGGATAGACTAGTTGCACCTAGTCCTCCCCCTCCCGGAGGTGGGGCCTTACCAGCCCCCCACAAATGGGGGTGGTGGCCTGGAGAACTGGCTCGTTCCGTCCCCAGGCCTCATCCTCCCCCAGAGGGTGCACGCAGTGGTTTTAGCGGGTAGTCTCTGTTGGGGACCCTCTGCGGTATTTGCCGGGAGAGGACCCTGACGGGGGAGTCTCGCATATCCTCGTCGGTCGTCAGCCGGCGGGTTGAACGCGTAAATGCGTTTCCACTGAGACAAAAAAAAAAAAAAAAAAAAAAAAAAAAAAAAAAAAAAAAAAAAAAAAAAAAAAAGTTAGGTTAGGTTAGGTTTCCGTGTGCAGCTTGCTGGTCTGCCATCGGACGCGTCCCCCGGGTGGTGGATAGGGGCACGGCCTCCAGATATGGAGGTTACCGGCTTCTGCCGGCGCGGACCAAAACCAGCAGGGGAAGCTCGGCTGGCGTCCCGGGCAGCCTGGATAACGACAGCCGAGTAGGGGGGGGGGGATCAGTGGAGCCCAATTGGTCTTCACACGATTTGCGGGAAGTCCGCAGGGAAGGCACCGAACCGTGGGCGGTATAACCTACAACGAGGTAGGCACAAACCTGGCGGGTCTAAATAACCCACCAAAAGTGTGTCTGCGGCCCCTTGGGAAAGGGTCGTATGTATCTCCCAACTTTCGTATATGGAAATGTCGGTTCATAATGTGAAAGATTTGTCATGCCCTCCCGCTGACGCCGGGCGCACTGGGGAAGCTCCTACCCAGTGTGTTAAATTTACTAGCAGCGGCCAATGCGCTCCGGTAGGCCACCGGCGCCAGGGGGATTCCGGTACCCCTGGTGTTAAATCAGTCACCGAGGAGTGTTTTGTAGTTTTGGAAAAAGGCCCTTCTCAGGGCCAGCCCAAAGGCCCTTCTCAGGGCCAACCGAAAGGCCCTTCTCAGGGCCAACCGAAAGGTCCTTCTCAGGGCCAACCTGAAGAAAAAGGCCCGTCTAAGGACCAACGAGGGGCAAAAAACGGTTCTTCTCAGAACCAACAAAAAGAAGGAAAGGGCCCTGTTAAGGGCCACACAAAAGGCCCTTCTAAGGGCCAAGAAGAAGAAGAAGGAATGGAGTGTCCGATACGCAGAGCCGCATCCATGACGCTTTCTATCTCTGAAGCAGATATGGGGACGCAAGATCCGGAGTCTTTCTTTTCTGCGGCAGAAGGCGGAAAGGGGGCCGTAACAAGAAGTATCTCCTCTGCGCTGAGGAAAAATAGGAAAAGATCGACGAAAGAACCTATTTTAGATACCGGTTCAGATAGTGATTTGGAAGTGTCTGCTGCCAAGCCTAAGATGAAGCCCCGTAAAGGTGTATCACGCTCCAACAAGAGCAGTTTCTTCAAGCGCCCTGATGAAGACGTTGGTCTAACCACAGAACCAGCGGACTCCATTGACTGGGACATCGAAACACTTGCTCCGAGTGACCCCGAGACACAACCTCGGTCAGAAATTCTGAGCGCTGATGATCTCCGCGCTCAAGCTTTTCAGCAAGTAGCCAAAATTATGGAGGTGACCGAAAAATCCAAAAACTTAAAGGGCACCTCCATAAGTCATATAAGGAGCTCTGCGCAAGCTCTGATGGAGACTATCATAGGTCTGTCCAACCGAACGCTGACCGAAGAAACAAAACGGCTGATGGCTGACAATACACGGCTGAATCAGGAACTGGACGCTCTTAGTAAGGAAGTGAGAGCTCTTCGTGAAGCTTACTCCGGACGAAAATCCAGCTCCTACCGGTCCAACAGACCAGATGATGTGAAGGAGCTTCTTGAAGAGTTCAAGCGCTCCTTGACCATTTCAATTGGAGAGATGGTCAATGTCAGACTTTCAAGCTTGGAGAAGAGGCTTCCGCCGCCGCCTATCATGAGACCGCCCCTTGCGGCAGATAAAAAGAAGACTGCGACAAATGTTGCGCCAGCGCTCCCTGTGACCCAGGCCGCAAATTTACCAGCTGGAAAGCCTAAAAAGTCCACGACATGCTCTGCTCCCCAACAAACGTCAGTCGAGAAGGTCAACACTATTTCTTCGGCCGCCGAAACGGAGCAATGGTCGACGGTGGGCCGGAAAAAGGCCAAAAAGAAGAATGCCTCTCCAACGGCACCTACGGCCGCTTCTGTAAACCACAGAAAGGCCAACGAAGCAAATGAGGTTGGTTTACCTCCGACCCCGGCTTCAACAACAGGTCCGAAGGTTAAAAAGGCGAAAAAGCTGAAGCTCTCTCCTCCCAAAACAACGGCAGTCGTTGTGACATTACAGCCGGATGCAGTTGATAGAGGTATTACCTACGCGCAAACCATTGCACGAGCAAGGCAAGAGGTCCAGTTACCAGACCTTGGTATAGACGGTGTAAGAGTCCGGCAAACGGCTACGGGTGCTCGTATATTACGCGTTCCCGGGTCAAAAAGTGGACCAAAGGCTGATCTCCTGGCCGAAAAACTCCGAGAAATCATTGGAGATGTCGCTAAAATCGCGAGACCCGTGAAATGCGTTGACATGCGAATCAGCGGGCTCGACGACTCTTTAGAAAAGAGCGATGTTTTAAATGCTGTAGCCAAAAAAGCTGGGTGTCCGCAGGACCAATTGAGAGTAGGTGAGGTTCGTATAGGTCCTAATGGTGTAGGCACGGTCACCTTAAAATGCCCTATTGATGTGGCCAAAGTAGTTATGGAGGGAAGGCTCCTCATAGGTTGGAGTTCAACGCAAGTCCGTCTCCTAGAACCCTTGCCCATGCGCTGTTTCAAGTGCATGGGTACGGGACATGTAGGCCAACGATGTCCAGCCAAGATAGATCGCAGCAATGTATGTTTCCGCTGCAGCAAACCGGGGCACGTGGCTGCGGATTGCAAAGCGGAGCCCCATTGCGCAGTATGTACAGAAGAAGGCCGCCCTGCAGGGCATGTAATGGGGGGCGCTAAATGTAAGCCCTCACCAACCAAAGCCGGACCTTTGGCAGCTTCCCAGACCCAGGCTGCTGATCCCCCAGTAGTGGCACAAGATATGCCGGAGGAAATTGAGATGACTGACACCAATGGACGGAGGTAGGCATATCAATTTTCTCCAAGGTAACATTAACCACTGCGCCAGGGCACAAGACTTGCTAATGCAATCCTCGGCGGAGTGGTCAATCGATATTTCAGTAGTAGCAGAGCCTTATCGGGTGCCCACCCAGACCAATTGGGTTGGGGACATAGATGGGTCTGTGGCTATCGTTAGCCGTGCCGAAGGTCCTCCTATCGTAGTGAAGGAAAGAGGGGCAGGTTATGTTGCGATTACGTGGGGAGGAATTGGTGTTCTGGGGGTATACTTCTCCCCGAATCGACGGCTGGCTGACTTCGAGGTCTTTATAGACGAGCTCAGCGCAGCTATGAGAAGATTGGCCCCAACACCGATTCTATTGCTTGGTGACCTCAATGCTAAAGCAACTGCTTGGGGTTCCCCCGCAACAGATGCAAGGGGCAGACTTGTCATAAACTGGCTTACGGTGACCGGCTTAACGGTGGTCAACCAGGGCTCCGTCAACACGTGCGTGAGGAGACAGGGGGGGTCTATCGTGGATGTTACGTTCGCGACCCCTGCATTGGCATCGCGCATTGATAATTGGCGTGTCCTGGAAGAAGTGGAAACCCTTTCTGATCACCTTTATATTAGGTTTAGGATATCCTCTTCCCAGAGACAAGTGGCTTCCAGAGCGGCTAGAAACAACCAAGCCCGATTTCCTAGATGGGCCCTAACTCGACTGGATGTTGAAATGGTTGAGGAGGCGGCAATTGTTGCTACCTGGAACACCTTCCCGAATGAAGACGTAGATCAGATGGCTGCAAAATTCCGAGCTGATTTGTCCTCTGTTTGTGATGCTGCTATGCCCCGTGTGTCCGGCAGCGGCCCGAATAGAAAACAAGTTTACTGGTGGTCACAGGAAATAGCCAACCTACGAATCATCAGTAATAGGGCTAGGCGGGAGCACAAAAGATGCCGAAGACGCCGCCGACACACAGCTGAGGAGGAGGAGCGCCTCCATGCTGCTTATAAAGAAGCCAAGAGGCTGCTCCAGATGGCCATTACTAAGGCCAAAGAGGATGCCAGGGAGGATTTTCTTTCCAGCTTGGACGACGACCCGTGGGGGCGACCCTATCGCATGGTGCGCGATAAGATGCGGAATCGAGCCCCTCCCACAGAGTCATTTGAGCCGGCACTCTTGTCGGGTATTGTTTCGGAGCTTTTTCCAGAGCGTGCTAATTTTACTCCACCCTCGGTGGACCTTGCAACTGAATTTGAGAGTCCACAAGTAATTGAGTCTCCACCACCAATAACAGAGGCGGAATTTGGAGCAGCTGCAGATCGTCTTCGGTCAAAATCAAAAGCCCCAGGTCCCGACGGTGTGCCCAGGAAGGTCTTGTTCCTGGCACTAAAGCACCTGGGAGAACGCTTTCGTGGGATTCTTGATATGTGCCTTACAACTGGACGTTTCCCCGCCGTGTGGAAGGAGGGCCGTCTGTGTCTGCTCCATAAAGAGGGACGACCTCCCGAGTCCCCGTCTGCTTACCGACCTATCGTTTTACTAGACGAGGCGGGCAAATTTTTCGAGCGGGTACTGGCTACTCGTATCCTCCAGCATCTTCGGGAAGTTGGGCCGGATCTTTCGGAAAGCCAGTTTGGATTCAGGACTGGCCGGTCTACTATTGATGCCGTGCTGGAGCTTCGAGAGTTTGCGAAAGCAGCTGTAAGGGAAAAGGGATGCGCTGTTGCGGTATCTCTAGATATCCGCAACGCTTTCAATACTCTCCCATTCCCTGCCATCATAGAGGCGTTGCGGTACCATAGAATACCCAAGTACCTGCAAAAAGTGGTGACTGACTACTTAAGGGGCCGCAAGATTCTTTTTAAGGGACAGCAAGGACAAATGCATGGCCGTACGATGGAGTGCGGGGTTCCTCAGGGATCGGTTTTGGGCCCCCTTTTATGGAACCTTGCCTTCGATTGGGTACTCAGACGTCCCCTTCCGCAGCGGGCTAAGATCATCTGCTACGCGGATGATACATTAGTGGTTGCCCGCGGTCGTGATTATGAAGAGGCAGTTAGGACGGTTGAAATAAGCTGCATCCTAGTGGTCGGCCGGATGAGACAGTTGGGGCTTGAGGTAGCCACACACAAAACGGAGGCTATAGCTTTTCATGGTCCTAGACGCAAGCCGCCACCTGGTACCGAAGTCAGAGTGGATGATGTGAGGGTCCAAATAGGACCTTCAATTAAATACCTCGGGCTCATATTGGACAGCCGGTGGACGTTCAGCGAACACTTCCGCCGGTTAGTCCCAAGGCTGACGAATGCAGCAGCGGCGCTAGGCCGCCTTCTGCCTAACATTGGTGGTCCCAACATGACATGTCGGCGACTCTTCGCCGGCATAATAAGATCGATGGCATTGTACGGTGCCCCAGTGTGGGTAGAGTCTCTAACTGTCCGAAATAAGGCTCTGCTGCGACGTCCGCAGCGGACAATGGCGGTGAGAGCCGTACGAGGGTACCGCACGGTATCGTGGGCGGCAGCTTGCGCATTAGCTGGTGCTCCCCCATGGGAGCTGGAAGCGCAGGTCTTGGCCGAAACCTATCGGTATCGGACTGAGGCTAGAGCCCGTGGGGAGCGCCCCGCTCTTGAAGAAATGAGGCATGTACGTAACGAGGCACAGGAGGCCTTGCTGGAGAGGTGGGCGATCGACCTGGAGTCTGCCAGGTATGGTACGCGCACCGTTGATGCAATACGCCCAGTACTATCTGACTGGGTGACACGAAATCACGGATCACTCTCTTTCCACCTTGTGCAGGTGCTGACCGGACATGGGTGTTTCGGACGCTACCTGCACAAGATTGCACGGAGGGAGGAAACTCCGCAGTGCCACGATTGTGGCGCTGCAGATGACACTGCGCAGCACACTTTAGAGGTGTGTTCCGCCTGGGACTCCCAGCGCCGCGATTTGATGGCTGTGATAGGAGGGGACCTCTCCCTACCCGCAGTGGTTAGGGCCATGCTGGACAGCGAGAGGGCTTGGCTGGCGATGACCTCATTCTGCGACGAAGTCATGGCGCAGAAGGAGGCCGCGGAGAGGGTTCGTGAGGACGCTGCCCACGCGGCCCTAATCCGACGTAGACGGCAGGGCGGTAGGATGCGTGCATTTGACCGCGTCTTTCCGCTGTAATCGAGGCCAGCAGGCGGGGATTGGGTAAATTCACGCCTGCATTGCACGGCCTTGACAGTCTGGGGGTGATGCCTAGATGTGCTCGGGCATCGCCCCGACCGTGGAGTGGCCCGGCGTATAGCCGGGCCCCGCCGGGGCGGTGTGGTTTGATTCCCAATAAGGAACCCACGCCGTCATATCCGGCAGAGGAGGGCACATCCCGGAGTTTTAGTGGGTAGGGCCCCCCCATCCCGAGCAGCCACTGAGCCAGCCCTAGGGTTGGCTGAGTGGGTGGGCGGGAGGTGGGGGGAGGAGTCCCACATAACCCCGTCGCCTACCCAGCGGCGGGGTATGCGTAACGCATTTCTCCGGGTAATAAAAAAAAAAAAATAAAAAAAAATAAAAAAAAAAAAAAAAAAAAAAAAAAAAAAGGTTAGGTTAGGTTAGGTTAGGTTAGGTTCCGCCCTCTCTTTGGAGAGGGAAGCGACCGTGCAGTGTCGCTACCGGACGCGTCCCCCGGGTTGTGGATAGGGGCACGCCCCCCAGATATGGGGGGTACCGGCTTCGGCCGGCGCGGACAGCTACTGCACGAGGTGGGGGCGATTCAGCCCGTGGCGCGCTCGCGCCTCAGTTGTGGGGGCCCTTCTTAGGGCCAGAGGACTTTTTCTGGTCGTGGTATGGTGGACCTACAAGGTTTGCGGAACTTTTTGTTCTCTGTGGCCTAGTGTGGCGTAGTATGGCGAACAGTGTTCGCGGGAGTGCTCTGACACTCCACATGGTGGTCGTTGGACCTAGGTTCAGACGGTTTCTGGACTGTCGTGCGGCGGGGATCCCTGTATGACAGGACTCCGTCGGGCAACTTGGTATTCTCATTGAGAAGACCAAGGGGCTGGGCCACTGAGGCCTCGCCCGAGAGGAGCATACCTCACTAAAAAACCCCAAGCCGAAGCTTTGAGAGCGTGGTGATAGGCTGGATGGCCAGTGGGGGACTGGTCCCTAGCGCTAGGCGTGGAAGGGAGATACGAGAACCTGACTCGTTAAAAAACGGACAATCATTATGGAAGCAGCTCTAAAAACAAAACAACCCCAGGAGGGTACCGTCGTTGACGGAGAATCCCTCCCTTCGGCTTCGGCCGTTGGCAGGCCCCACGTATCTGGGGGGGGCCAGAACTGCTCCGTGCTGGTTGGCACGCGGTCATATGATCCCGCTGACCACGGGCGCTCGCCGCTTCCTCGGGCGGCCAGTGTGAAATTGGCTACGAGTGTCGATGACAGGAGAGGGCTTCGCTCTAGGAGAGAAAGCGAATTGGAAGACGAGTTGGTTTCTGACTCGACAGTCAGAAGTTTTGAATCGACCAGGTCGAGGAGTAGGTCGAGTAGGTCGAGGTCGAGATCTAGGAGTAGTGGTGGCCGTCCGGTCACTCTGAAGTTTTGGCGGAAAGATCGTTGTAAGGAAAAGAGCAAAGATGATCTTAAGCGCAAGAGAACCGCGAATGATGATGGTACAGCCAGTGATGAAACCACCACATCAGCCAAGGTTAAGGCCTCCGTAGGCAAGGGGAGAGGTCGCGGTCGCGGTCGTCCACCCACTACGGGTGAGTATGTCGGCCTTGCGAAGGCCAAGGCGGATCTGGCAAGGGTCGAAAGGGAAGCCCTAAAAATTCAAGCAGAAAAGGAGCTGCTAGACGCGGCAGTCTGTGCTAGGGTCACCCGTTCTGCGCCGGCTGCGGATAACGCGGTTGCAGGAGTGGAAGAGGACATTGAGACGGCCAAGGCGATTGTTAGCAAGGTTCTGGCCAGCGTCGAAGTTGTCGAGAAGGTCGCTACCAAATCTGGTAGTTTAAAGGGTACATTTGTCAAAATGTTGAAGGAGGCTGCACAGGCTATAAAAGATTGCACGATTGAGTTGGCGCAACGCAACGCGTCTGATGACACCACGAGGCTAGAGCGGATCGTCGCTCGCCAAGAGAAGGAAATGGAGGAGCTTCGTAAAGAGCTGATCTCGTTAAAAACCAATATGGCACAGCAGGTCGCTACCATGGCGTCATCGCGGTTGGATGATGCCTGTTATATGGATACGAGTCCTCCTCCTCAGACCGCATTGGAAGAACTGGAGGCTCGCATAATGAACAATGTGACCGCTCGTATAAATGCACGGATGGAAGGCCTAGAGCCACGCCTTAACCCGGCTCCAAGTTATAGACCGCCATTGAAACATGATGGCAAAAAGAAGGACGCGGCAGCCTTACAGAAGCAGGCACAAAACACGACGCCCCCGTTGACAACGGTCATGGGACCTCCGCCAGTGCCTCCTGTGAAGGCTAAAGTAAAGGGCAAGAAGGTGGTACCCGCTCCACCTCAGGACAGTCAAGAGGTGAACGGGCAAGTGAAGCAGATTCCACCTAACACCAGGCGGAATCCCAATCGCAAAGATAGGAAAGCGCGGGACAGCTCTATCTCGCAGCCGAGACAACCCCTCCCATCTACGTCTACTCCCGCAACCGACGAAGGAGAATGGACGACTGTGGTTAAGAGGGGCGGAAAGGGGGTGAAGAAGAAAAATCCCGCGAGTGAACAGAGGCCCACTCAAACACAAAGCAAGACCAAACAGCCTCAAACTAAAAGTAGAGCCAGACCTCCGCGCACCGCAGCTGTCGTTCTGACGCTTCAGCCAGGTGCAGTGGAGAAAGGTGTCACCTATAGCTCGGTGCTTGCACAGGCGAAGGCCAAAATCGATCCGGCAAGTCTGGGGATCGAATTCACAACATTCCGCAGAGCCATCACCGGGGCCTCTATCATCGAGGTACACGCGGAAGAAAATAATAAGAAGGCTGATCTCTTAGCGGAAAAAATAAAGGAGATATTCAGTGACGAGTTACTCAGAGTGTCCAGGCCGTTCAAATGCTCTGAGTTGATGATTAGTAGTCTGGAGGACTCGGTCACGACAGAAGATGTCGCCAAGGCCATTGCTAATTTGGGGGGCTGTCCTGTCGATCAGGTCAAGGTCGGCACAATTAAACAGACCAATTATGGCACGGGTGCAGTGTGGGCGAGTTGTCCGGTGGCAGCAGCGAAGAAAGTAATTGAAGGCCGGCTGCGAGTGGGATGGTCCTCTACCAGGGTTAAATTGCTACCACCTCGAGATATGCGGTGCTTTAAATGTTTGGAGACTGGCCATGTCAAGGAAAGATGCTCGGCCTGTGTAGATCGCAGCCAGTTGTGTTACAGGTGTGGTCAGTCGGGCCATCGAGCGGTGGAATGCGACAAAGACTTTCACTGTACGTTATGTGAGGAGGCCGGTAAAAAGGCCGATCATAGGCTGGGGAGCAACAGATGTTCGGCCCCCAAGCGCAAAATGAGAAGAGGACAGGCTGCGCCACGCAAAACTGCTGCGCAACAGCCTCCCAACCCACCGAACGGGGTAGAAGAAGGAGAGCCGATGGAAATTGCCCAAAATGCCTAGTACCATTAAGTTTCTACAGGCCAACATCAATCACTGCGCTGGAGCTCAAGATCTGCTCATTCAGTCATCGGCGCAGTGGTTGATTAACGTGATGGTTGTAGCCGAACCATACATGGTTCCCACCAGGGACGACTGGATGGGAGACATTGACGGCTTGGTCGCGGTTGTGGTGAATCAAAGACTCGACACGACCTCTTTTGTTAGAGATTCGCTGAAGGGTCATGGGTTTGTAGCTGCCCTATACGGTGACACAGTAGTCATAGGAGTTTATTTCTCTCCAAATAAACCCCTAAATGAATTCGAGAGTTTCTTGGTGCAGCTTGATTCGGTTATTGGTTGGTGTAGGCCACACGAAGTTATTTTAGCTGGTGACCTGAATGCAAAGTCGACAGAATGGGGATGTCCATCGTCGGATGCCCGAGGCGTTCTTGTCGAAGAGTGGTTGGTGGCACACGGTTTGGTCACTCTAAATTCCGGCAGTGTCGAAACATGCGTTCGTGCAAATGGCGGGTCCATAGTGGACATTACGTTTACAAGCCCCAACCTGGCACGACGCATATCCAATTGGAGGGTCGTGGTTGGGGAGGAAACGCTTTCGGACCATCGTTACATTCGGTTCGAAGCGTCCTCCTCAACACAAAGATCAGATTCACTTAGTCGTTCTAATGTGGAGATTGGGCCCAGGTGGGCAATTAAAAGAATGGACAGGGACGCTTTAATCGAGGCTTCGCTGGTTGAAAGTTGGTCACCAATCCCAGAAAATCCGGGAACTGAAAGCGAGGCTGAATGGTTTAGCGCTGCACTCACTCGCGCCTGTGACGTGGCAATGCCTAGAGTCAGGGCACTGCCCCCTCTGCGACAAGTGTATTGGTGGTCTGCTGAGCTCGCTGACCTACGGGAGACCTGCGTAGCTGCCAGACGACAATACACCAGGTCCCGCAGGAGAGGTAGACGGCGAGGTGAAGCGGAAGAAAACCTCCTCTACACCGCTTACCAAGACGCCAAAAAGGCGCTGAGAGCTGCCATTGCTGATGCAAAAGAAAGAGCTTGGGAGGAGCTTCTCGACTCCCTTGCACAAGACCCATGGGGCAGGCCATACAAGCTCGTTATGAGCAAGCTTCGTCCCTGGGCCCCACCTCTTACATCCAAAATGGACGAGGAGGTGCTGCAAAGAGTGATAGAGGCGCTCTTTCCCCCTAGAGGTGACCAACGACCTCCGCTTGGCATACAAAGACCGAGTGCAGACGCAAGAACTGAGGAAGTCCCGGAGGTAACGGAGGGAGAGCTGGGTTCTGCTATTTTGAGGCTCCAATCGAAGAACAAGGCCCCTGGACCAGACGGCGTTCCTGGGTGTGCCCTAGTTATAGCTTTAAAAAACGGACTGGAGTACCGATTCCGCAAACTACTAACGTCTTGCTTGCGGGAGAGATGTTTCCCACAGACATGGAAAACTGGGAAACTTGTGCTGTTGAAGAAGGAAGGTCGTCCAGTGGACTCACCATCTGCGTACCGGCCGATCGTTCTCTTAAATGAAGAAGGGAAATTATTCGAACGAGTAATAGCTGGCCGCCTCCTTCAACATTTGGAGGAAATCGGGCCGAATATTAGTGACAACCAGTACGGTTTCAGACAGGGGCGGTCAACTATAGACGCCATCCGCAAAGTAAGAACTCTGACAGAGGAGGTGACAGCGAACGGGGGAGTGGTACTGGCGGTGTCCTTGGACATCGCCAACGCTTTCAACTCCTTACCGCACTGTTGTATAGAGGAGGCGATGGTATGGTTCGGTTTTCCATTGTATCTGCGGCAAATAATCATGTCCTACTTGTCAGGCCGCAAAGTTGTCTTCCCTATGGCGACTGGACGGGGTGAAAGAGTGGTGTCTGCCGGTGTTCCACAGGGTTCGGTCTTAGGACCGCTCCTGTGGAACATAGGTTATGACTGGGCCATCCGAGGTTCGAATCTAAGAGGGGTCAACGTGTTTTGTTATGCGGATGATACCCTAGTCACGGCTAGAGGAGACAATTTACAGTCGGCTGCGACCCTCGCCGTGGCTGGGGTATCCCAAGTGGTGGACCGTATTAGACGACTGGGCTTGAGAGTTGCAATGGAGAAATCGGAAGCCATTTGTTTTCATGGGCCCCGCAAATCTCCACCTGCCGACTATAAAATCCGAGTGGGGGAAGTTGATATAAAGATCGGAAAGACCCTAAAATACCTAGGTTTGGTCTTAGATGGAAGATGGACATTCAAGAGCCATTTCGAACAGCTGGTTCCCAAGCTCAGACGAGTATCCCTGGCTCTGTGTAGACTCATGCCGAACTTGGGGGGAGCAAGCACAGTTTGTCGCCGCCTTTTTGTAAACGCGGTTCGTTCGGCGGCCCTATACGGGGCACCTATTTGGTCACGAGCCCTAACGTCTCGTAGCAGAAACCAACTACTGCAGGCACAGAGGGTTACAACATTAAGAGTAGCGCGAGCATACCGCACCGTATCGGGGGAGGTGGCATGTTTGCTGGCCAGATCCCTACCCTGGGACATAGATGCAGAGGTTTTAACCAGGGTGTACGAACAGACTGCAGAAGCTAAGCAAAGCACAGGCTGCGTTCCTCTTCCAGAGGTTATTGAACGATGGCGGACCGACGCCCAGGAGACAGGAACCGATGAATGGTCAAGAAGGCTCGAGAGACCAAGAGCGGGACACCGTACAATCTCTGCGTTCCGTCCAGTTCTGTCTCACTGGCTTGAAGGGCGGGGGGGCTCGCTCTCTTATCGCATGGTGCAGATGCTAACCGGACACGGATGTTTCGGCAAGTATCTGCACACAGTCGCGAGACGTGAGCTGACCCCAGTGTGCCACCAGTGCGGCGCTGCAGAGGACTCCGCTGCACACACACTAATGACGTGCCCGACATGGGCGAGTGAAAGAGCCGTTCTGACGGCTGTAATTGGTATGGACTTGTCGCTGCCCACCGTAGTCAAAGCACTAGTTGACAGCGAAAGTGCACAGAGGGCCCTTTACACCTTCTGTGAAGCGGTGTTGAGCAGGAAGGAAGCCGACGAGAGGTCCCGAGAAGAGGACCCGTCGGCTGATGCGCTCAGAAGAAAGAGGACCGGCAGGAGGCGCCGCGCTTTTGTGAGCGCGCTGGCCCCGTAAGACCAGGGCAGGTGGCGACGCGCTTTTGCGAGCGCTCTGGCCCCGTAAGACCAAGACCACAGGGCTGTTGACGGGCCGACTTGGGGGAGTCCGCTCGTCAACCTTAAGCTACTGAGCAGGACGACGTTCACTTGTGATCAGTGAACGTCGTGGAGACGCCATATGCACTTATTGTGCGGGGAAGAGTCCACAGATGGACAAACGCTGCACAGGGGAAAGGGAAAAGGGAAACTGTTGCCCTACCCTGTCGTAGTGAGAGGCGGAGCACGGGGGGAAGTTTTAGTGGGTAGTCTCGGCTTTTATCATCTTGGCCGAGGAGCCCCACATAACCAGGCGTCACCCCCAATGGCGTAGGGTATGCGTAAAGGCATTTTTACCCCTGCCAAAAAAAAAAAAAAAAAAAAAAAAAAAAAAAAAAAAAAAAAAAAAAAAGGTTAGGTTAGGTTAGGTTAGGTTAGGTTACGCTTTCGGACCATCGGTACATTCGGTTCGAAGCGTCCTCCCCAACACGAAGATCAGATTCGGTTAGTCGTTCAAATGTGGAGATTGGGCCCAGGTGGGCAATTAAAAGAATGGATAGGGACGCTTTAATCGAGGCTTCGCTGGTTGAAGGTTGGTCACCAATCCCAGAAAATCCGGGAACTGAAAGCGAGGCTGAATGGTTTAGCGCTGCACTCAATCGCGCCTGTGATGTGGCAATGCCTAGAGTTAAGGCACTGCCCCCTCTGCGACAAGTGTATTGGTGGTCTGCTGAGCTCGCTGACCTCAGAGAGACCTGCGTAGCTGCCAGACGCCAATACACCAGATCCCGCAGGAGAGGTAGACGGCGAGGTGAAGTGGAAGAAAACCTCCTCTACACCGCTTACCAAGACGCCAAAAAGGCGTTGAGAGCTGCCATTGCTGATGCAAAAGAAAGAGCTTGGGAGGAGCTCCTTGACACCCTTGCACAAGACCCATGGGGCAGGCCATACAAGCTCGTTATGAGCAAGCTTCGTCCCTGGGCCCCACCTCTTACATCCAAAATGGACGAGGAGGTGCTGCAAAGAGTGATAGAGGCGCTCTTTCCCCCTAGAGGTGACCAACGACCTCCGCTTGGCATACAAAGACCGAGTGCAGACGCAAGAACTGAGGAAGTCCCGGAGGTAACGGAGGGAGAGCTGGGTTCTGCTATTTTGAGGCTCCAATCTAAGAACAAGGCCCCTGGACCAGACGGCGTTCCTGGGTGTGCCCTAGTGATAGCCTTAAAAAACGGACTGGAGTACCGATTCCGCAAGCTACTAACGTCTTGCTTGCGGGAGAGATGTTTCCCACAGACATGGAAAACTGGGAAACTTGTGCTGTTGAAGAAGGAAGGTCGTCCAGTGGACTCACCATCTGCGTACCGGCCGATCGTTCTCTTAAATGAAGCAGGGAAACTATTCGAACGAGTAATAGCTGGCCGCCTCCTTCAACATTTGGAGGAAATCGGGCCGAATATTAGTGACAACCAGTACGGTTTCAGACAGGGGCGGTCAACTATAGACGCCATCTCCAAAGTAAGAACTTTGACAGAGGAGGTGACAGCGAACGGGGGAGTGGTACTGGCGGTGTCATTGGACATCGCCAACGCTTTCAACTCCTTACCGCACTGTTGTATAGAGGAGGCGATGGTATGGTTCGGTTTTCCATTGTATCTGCGGCAAATAATCATGTCCTACTTGTCAGGCCGCAAAGTTGTCTTCCCTATGGCGACTGGACGGGGTGAAAGAGTGGTGTCTGCCGGTGTTCCACAGGGTTCGGTCTTAGGACCGCTCCTGTGGAACATAGGTTATGACTGGGCCATCCGAGGTTCGAATCTAAGAGGGGTCAACGTGTTTTGTTATGCGGATGATACCCTAGTCACGGCTAGAGGAGACAATTTACAGTCGGCTGCGACCCTCACCGTGGCTGGGGTATCCCAAGTGGTGGACCGTATTAGACGACTGGGCTTGAGAGTTGCAATGGAGAAATCGGAAGCCATTTGTTTTCATGGGCCCCGCAAATCTCCACCTGCCGACTATAAAATCCGAGTGGGGGAAGTTGACATAAAGATCGGAAAGACCCTTAAGTATCTAGGTTTGGTCTTAGATGGAAGATGGACGTTCAAGAGCCATTTCGAAGAGCTGGTTCCCAAGCTCAGACGAGTATCTCTGGCTCTGTGTAGACTCATGCCGAACTTGGGGGGAGCAAGCACAGTTTGTCGCCGCCTTTTTGTAAACGCGGTTCGTTCGGCGGCCCTTTACGGGGCACCTATTTGGTCACGAGCCCTAACGTCTCGTAGCAGAAACCAACTACTGCAGGCACAGAGGGTTACAACATTAAGAGTAGCGCGAGCATACCGCACCGTATCGGGGGAGGTGGCATGTTTGCTGGCTAGATCCCTACCCTGGGACATAGATGCAGAGGTTTTAACCAGGGTGTACGAACTGACTGCAGAGGCCAAGCAAAGCACAGGCTGCATTCCTCTTCCAGAGGTTATTAAGCGATGGCGGACTGACGCCCAGGAGACAGGAACCGATGAATGGTCAAGAAGACTGGAGAGACCAAGAGCGGGACACCGTACAATCTCTGCGTTCCGTCCAGTTCTATCTCAATGGCTTGAAGGGCAGGGGGGCTCGCTCTCTTATCGCATGGTGCAGATGCTAACCGGACACGGATGTTTCGGCAAGTATCTGCACACAGTCGCGAGGCGTGAGCGGACCCCAGTGTGCCACCAGTGCGGCGCTGCAGAGGACTCCGCTGCACACACACTCATGACGTGCCCGACATGGGCGAGTGAAAGAGCCGTTCTGACGGCGGTAATTGGAATAGACTTGTCACTGCCCACCGTAGTCAAAGCACTAGTTGACAGCGAAAGAGCACAGAGGGCCCTTTACACCTTCTGTGAAGCGGTGTTGAGCAGGAAGGAAGCCGACGAGAGGTCCCGAGAAGAGGACCCGTCGGCCGATGCGCTCAGGAGGAGAAGGACCGGCAGGCGGCGCCGCGCTTTTGTGAGCGCGCTGGTCCCGTAAGACCAAGGCAGGTAGCGACGCGCTTTTTCGAGCGCGCTGGCCCCGTAAGACCAAGACCTACCAGGCTGTTGACGGGCCGACTTGGGGGAGTCCGCCCGTCAACCTTAAGCTACTGAGCAGGACGACGTTCACTTGTGCTCAGTGAACGTCGTGAGACGCCATATGCACTTATCGTGCGGGGAAGAGTCCAAAGATGGACAAACGCTGCACAGGGGAAAGGGAAAAGGGAAACTGTTGCCCTACCCTGTCGTAGTGAGAGGCGGAGCACGGGGGGAAGTTTTAGTGGGTAGTCTCGGCCCTTACCATCTTGGCCGAGGAGCCCCACATAACCAGGCGTCACCCCCAATGGCGTAGGGTATGCGTAAAGGCATTTTTACCCCTGCCAAAAAAAAAAAAAAAAAAAAAAAAAAAAAAAAGGTTAGGTTAGGTTAGGTTAGGTTAGGTTAGGTTAGGTTAGGTTAGGTTAGGTTAGGTTAGGTTTCCGCCCTCTTTTTGGAGAGGGGAGCGACAGTGCAGTGTCGCTACCGGACGCGTCCCCCGGGTTGCGGATAGGGGAACGCCCCCCAGATATGGGGGGTACCGGCTTCGGCCGGCGTGGACAGCTACTGCACGCGGTGGGGGCGATTCAGCCCACGGCGCACTCGCGCCTCAGTTGTGGGGGCCCTTCTTAGGGCCAGTGGACTTTCTGTCGGTGGATGGCTTGCCTTCAAGGCTCGCGGAACTTTTTGTTCAATTGACGTCGGGTTCTTACCCAGAGGAACCTCGGTTCGTAGGATGGCGGACAGTGTTCGCGGGAGTGTTCTGACTCTCCACGTGGTGAACCCACGCCCGGGTCTAAACAACCTGGTGTTTGGGAGGGGCTTGCCTTTGTTGGTCGGCCCAGCGGCCGCTTCGGCGGCGTGGGATGGCAGTCCTATTAGGTCTGCGCGCGCGGCGGCCCCGTGGCCACGGTTTGTGGCCTCTGGGGATGGGCTCCGGCCTACCGTCGGGCAACCTGGAATCCTGTGTGTGTGTGTCGTTGCCATGTCTAGCGGCACATGCACAGGACCAGGGGGGCTTGCCTTTACCGGCTGGCCCTGAGTGGAGCATACCACGTAAAAAAACCCCTCAGTTCCCGTTCAGCGGGTTAACTGCCACTGGGACACCACGGTGGCAGACGCCTTATGGTGGTGGCTGGGTAATGCCACCAGCTAGTGGTCAACCCTGGGGTACCGCTCGCCCCCCCAGGTGTATTAGAGTTACCCGGGTGCAGAGGGCACCACCCGGGCGGACTTTTTAGTTCCCTCATGCTCGTGGGATAAGGATGAATAGTGATACTAAAAACCCAAACCCAATTGTAAGATTAGACAGATTAAGTTTTAGACGAAGTGGAAGCGAATCGCCCCTCCGTGGGCAGTGTCGAGGCTAACGCACCACCCGCAGGTCGCGTTGAGAGAGAAAAGGAGGAGGATCCTAACAGTGGTATGGAACCGATGTCGGATTGTTCGATATCCAGTACAGAGACACTAGGATCCCATGTTGGTACAGCCAAAGCTGTTGAAGTCGGTACGACGGTAGCTGGACGCAAGCGCACCCGGAACACCAGGACCTGCCGCTAAAACCGCCCGATCAGATTCTGAAGGCGATCTAAGTGACCAATCGGTCTCAGCACCGAAGTTAAAGCCAAAGTGTGCAGGCCGCGGCAGAGGCCGCCCGCCTACTACGGGTGAATATGTAGGCCTAGCGAAAGCGCAAAAAGCCCTTAATGAGGCCAAGATGGAGGAGCTGCGGCTCCGGGCCGAAGAAAGCATGGCCGAGGAACTTGATCGGCGAAGCCTGCGCTCAGGTTCAGCCCACTCAAAATACTCGGACGCTGCTATGTCTGCAGACGAAGGCCCCCTAGCCTCTCAGATCTTTGAGGCTATTAATAAGGAAGCTGACTTGGTTCGGAGGGTTGCCAAAACGTCGGGCAACCTCAAGGGCACATTTCAGAAGGCCCTTAACGATGCCGCGGACTCAATTGTCCAGAATACGTTGGCAATTCTTCGTTGCACTGAAACTTCGGAAACCGCCAAACTAAAGGTGGATAAGAAACGGCTGCAAGACGAAGTTGTTGAACTACGCAAGGGGATCGAGGAACTACGCGCAGAAGTTAAAGCACTCAGGGACGGCCACACAGCTGTGGTACCTCCCTCCGAGTCTTCGCCAGCGCCCCCGCAGGCAAGCGCGGCGAACATGCCGTCGCTATTTGAAGAATGGTCTCGACGAATGGTTGATACAATCGGCAATATGATCAACTCTCGACTTGAGGTCCTAGAGCGCGACAATCGCATATTGATGGCAAAGATTCTGAGACCTCCACTAGCCTCTGATAGGCCCAAGGACAGGTCGGTATCCAGATCCTCTCAACCGAGGTCTGCGGCTCCCGCCGCATACTCTGAAGTCCCTCCATCGGAGATGCCTACTCCTCTCCCCCCGCCAGCTGGTAAGGGTGGAAAGAAGGCCAAGAAAAAGAAAAAGGTCACAACAGCACCGACTAATACCGCTGCCGTTGGCCCTATTCAATCCACCTCTGACAAGGTGCCAGTCGCGCCCAAGCCCAATAGTGAGGAATGGGTCACTGTGGCAAAGCGCTCCAAAAAGAAGGCCCAAACAGCTGCATCCACGGCTCCTGCTCCTAGCGCTAAGCCGGGCGCACAGAAGAAAGCTGCACCTAAAAAGGCAAAGCTTCGAGAACCCCGTTCAGCGGCGGTGGTACTCACAATTGACTCAGAAGCTGCGAAGGATGGTCTCTCCTACGCAGATATCATAAGAAGTGCGAAATCTAAACTGAATCTGGAGGAACTCGGTCTCTCGGCAGCAGGCTTCAGAATCAGGGAGGCCGCCACTGGGGCTCGTATTTTGCAAGTCTCCACTGAGAAATCGGCTGCTGAGAACCGAACCAAGGCCAGCGAGGTGGCCGAAAAGTTGCGAGGCGTCCTCCCGGTGGAGGTCAAGATTTCAACTCCCTGCAAACGAGCAGAAGTTAGACTATCGGGGTTGGACGACTCGGTCCTTGGCGAAGAGATCAGGAAAGCCATCGTTGACAAGTGTGGTTGCTCCTCCAGTGATATAACCATCGGCACGATTCGGAGTGGTCCTGATGGTCTAGGCACTGTACTGGTAAAATGCCCTGTTGCTACCGCCAAAACTCTTGTTGATGGCGGTCGGTTCCTTGTGGGATGGAGTTCGACCCGAGTGCGGGCACAAGAGCCCCGGCAGCTGACCTGCTACCGCTGCCTGGATGTGGGGCATACTACACAGCGGTGTCCATCGGAAGTTGACCGAAGCAACCTCTGCTTCAGGTGTGGCAAGCCCGACCATAAAGCCACAGGATGTAAGGCCGCACCTCACTGTGTTTTATGCGAAAACACCAAAAGGCCGGCCAACCATATCATGAGGGGACAGAGCTGCAAAGCTCCGATACCCCCAAGAGGAAGAAAAGCGGTCCCCGGGACCCAGACCGCCAGCCAGGATGAGCCAGTCCGGCCACCCGCAGAAGACATGATAACAGACTCACAATGTTAGCACGCCCTTACAAACTGCTACAGGGCAATCTCAACCACTCTCGCGGTGCGCAGGATCTCCTGATGCAAACCATGCCAGAGTGGTCGATCGATCTATCAGTAGTCGCGGAACCATACTTTACTCCGCCCAACCCTAATTATGTCTCTGATTTGGACAACTTGGTGTCCATAATCAGATCGTCATCCTCACGGTCCCCGCCCCTGAACATCTTGGAGCGGGGTCATGGCTACGTCGCTGCGAAATGGGGAGAAATTGTACTAATCGGAACTTACTTCTCCCCAAATCGCATTCTCTCCGAATTTGAGACCTTCCTCGGATATGTACACGCTGCAATGCAGCGAGCAGCGTCACAACATGTCTTTGTGTTGGGGGACCTAAACGCGAAGTCTTCTGTGTGGGGTTCACCCAACACGGATGCACGCGGCTCCGCTGTAGAAGAGTTTTTGGCCATGTCGGGCCTTTTATCCCTCAACCGTGGCTCCATCAACACGTGCGTGCGACAGCAGGGGGGGTCTATAGTGGACGTAACGTTCGCTACCCCTGCTATCGCCGCGCGCGTGAACAACTGGATGGTCCACGTGGACGCCGAAACACTCTCGGACCATAGGTACATAACGTTCGAGGTGTTTCCTTCCGCAACACCCGGAAGCAGCCGCGCGGCTCGGGCAAACCTGACCCAGCCTTTCCCTCGATGGTCCCTCACCAGGATCAACAAAGATTTAGTTGAGGAATCTGCCCTTTTGGAAGACTGGCTTTCCCAAAACGCACCAACATCTGCGGGGGTAGACGAGGAAGCTCAAAAGTTTGGGGAGTCAATGACGAGGATCTGCGACGCATCAATGCCGCGTACTCAGCGTCGTCCACCCAAACGTGAAGTCATTGGTGGTCGCAAAGCCTCGCCACCATGAGACAGACTTGCATCACTCGCCGCCGTATCTACACAAGGTACCGTAGTAGGCGAACGGGCAGGAGCGAATCGGAGGAGTCGCGGCTTCATGCCGCATATAAAGAAGCTCTCCATACCTTCAGAGTGGCCATTGAACAGGCGAAAGAGGAAGCCCGTGAAAGTTGGCTCTCGGAGCTTGACGCTGACCCCTGGGGTCGTCCCTATCGAGTTATGCGAGACAAACTTTGTTGCCAGGGCCCCCCAGTGGCGGAAACGCTGGAACCCCAGCTCCTGGACTCGGTAATAACTGCCCTATTTCCTGCAGAACCGGCACAGACTGCCCCATTAATGGCACCTGCTAGGCAGAACCCAGATGATAACGGTCCTCCTCCCCCTATTACAGACGGAGAGTGGGACCTAGTCACTTGTAAGCTCCGGGCCAAAAATACGGCCCCAGGTCCAGACGGAGTTCATGGCCGCGTTCTCGCTCTCTCGCTCTCCGTCCTTGAAGACCGACTGAAGGGACTATTTGACCGTTGTCTTCAGTCAGGCCAATTTCCATCTATGTGGAAACGGGGCCGTCTAGTTCTTCTACAAAAACCGGGTAAACCAGCAGACGCGCCTTCAGCGTACCGGCCAATTGTCTTGCTTGACGAGGCGGGTAAGCTCTTCGAGCGGGTCATATCCACTCGCATCGTCAAGCACCTTAACCAGATCGGACCAAACTTGGCTGATTGTCAATTTGGATTCAGGGAGAATCGCTCCACTGTGGATGCGATTCTCCGTGTCAAGAATTTTACTGACGAGGCAGTTTCCATGGGCAGGGTTGTCATGGCGGTGTCGCTGGATATTGCCAACGCTTTTAACACCCTGCCCTACCGTGTCATTGATGAGGCGCTGCAGTACCATAATGTGCCCTCCTACATAAGGCAAGTTGTAGCAAACTATTTGCAGAATAGGCTCATAATGTGCCAAAACCGAGACGGCGTTCTCGTTTGCCGGGTCATGGCTTGCGGTGTTCCACAGGGGTCGGTCCTTGGCCCCCTCTTGTGGAACATCGGCTATGACTGGGTGTTGAGAGGCGCGTTACTTCGCGGTCTTAATGTCGTCTGCTATGCAGACGACACTCTTGTTCTCGCCAAAGGTGAAGATTACACCGAGGCTGCCCGATTGGCCAATGTTGGCGCGACAATCGTCATCGGGCGTATTGAGAGCCTAGGACTCAAAGTAGCGCTTCACAAGACCGAAGCGCTGCTCTTTCACGGTCCCCGCAAAAGGCCCCCTGCAGACGCGCACCTTAGTATCAAGAATGTCCAGATCAAGGTAGCGCCAACCATGAAGTATCTTGGACTCCTACTCGACCATAAGTGGGGGTTCAATGAACATTTCCGCCGCCTGTCTACCAAACTCACGGGGGCGGCGGCGGCACTTAGTAGGCTTCTTCCTAACCTTGGGGGCCCCAGTGTTACATGTCGACGACTGTACACTGGGGTTATAAGATCTATGGCCCTTTATGGGTCCCCCGTTTGGGCTGACACGCTGTCCCCTTGTAATGCGGCTCTTCTCCGCAGGGCACAGCGTATCATTTGTGTGAGAGCGATCCGCGGGTATCGCACAATTTCCTGCGACGCCGCATGCGCCCTGGCAGGTACCCCACCGTGGGATCTCGACGCCAGGGCCCTAGCCGAGATATACAGACGCAGCTCCGTACTGCGAAACGAAGGAGTTCGTCCCCCACCAGATATGGTAAGGCGCTGGAGAGACAGAGCGCAAGCAAAAACGGTTAGAGATTGGCTGCGGCGGATGGAAGTTCCCGCCGCTGGCCACTGGACCATTGACGGAATTCGGCCAAATTTGGCAGAGTGGTTGTCCAGAAAGCACGGCTCTTTGTCCTACCGGATGACCCAGGTGCTGTCGGGGCATGGATGCTTCGGCAGCTACCTTCATCGAGTCGCCGGTAGGGAATCGAATGCGTGTTGTCACGAGTGTGACTGTATTTTAGACACAGCGCAGCATACGCTGTTGTCCTGCCCAGCATGGGCGACACAGCGCTCGGCCCTTGTGGCCGTAATCGGCAACGACCTCTCCTTGTCGGCCGTCATTCAGAAGATGGCCGGAGATGAAGTGTCGTGGACCGCTGTCACGACGTTCTGTGAGGACGTGATGGCACGGAAAGAGGTAGCGGAAAGGGCAAGGGAGGAAGATCCTCTCGCTGACCCGAACCGCAGGCGCAGGCTAGGCCGGCGGTGGCGGCTCTATGGGCTGCAGCAACGACCGCCCTAGTCGGGGATGCTGGGGGGCGAGTGGGCGTTCGTCCTCGGCAAACACATCCCTTGAATGAGAGGCTCCTAGGTTCCTCTATAAAAGATGAGTCCGAAACATGGACAGGCTATTGGCTGTGGTCAAGATGGTGTGCGAATAGCTTCCTTGACCACTACCATTATTGATAGCCAAGAAAAAAAAAAAAAAAAAGGTTAGGTTAGGTTAGGTTAGGTTAGGTTAGGTTAGGTTAGGTTAGGTTAGGTTAGGTTAGGTTAGGTTAGGTTAGGTTAGGTTAGGTTAGGTTTCCGCCCTCTCTTTGGAGAGGGAAGCGACTGTGCAGTGTCGCTACCGGACGCGTCCCCCGGGTTGTGGATAGGGGCACGCCCCCCAGATATGGGGGGTACCGGCTTCGGCCGGCGCGGACAGCTACTGCACAAGGTGGGGGCGATTCAGCCCGTGGCGCGCTCGCGCGTGTGGCGTAGTATGGCGAACAGTGTTCGCGGGAGTGCTCTGACACTCCACATGGTGGTCGTTGGACCTAGGTTCAGACGGTTTCTGGACTGTCGTGCGGCGGGGATCCCTGTATGACAGGACTCCGTCGGGCAACTTGGTATTCTCATTGAGAGGACCAAGGGGCTGGGCCACTGAGGCCTCGCCCGAGAGGAGCATACCTCACTAAAAAACCCCAAGCCGAAGCTTTGAGAGCGTGGTGATAGGCTGGATGGCCAGTGGGGGACTGGTCCCTAGCGCTAGGCGTGGAAGGGAGATACGAGAACCTGACTCGTTAAAAAAACGGACAATCATTATGGAAGCAGCTCTAAAAACAAAACAACCCCAGGAGGGTACCGTCGTTGACGGAGAATCCCTCTCTTCGGCTTCGGCCGTTGGCAGGCCCCACGTATCTGGGGGGGGCCAGAACTGCTCCGTGCTGGTTGGCACGCGGTCATATGATCCCGCTGACCACGGGCGCTCGCCGCTTCCTCGGGCGGCCAGTGTGAAATTGGCTACGAGTGTCGATGACAGGAGAGGGCTTCGCTCTAGGAGAGAAAGCGAATTGGAAGACGAGTTGGTTTCTGACTCGACAGTCAGAAGTTTTGAATCGACCAGGTCGAGGAGTAGGTCGAGTAGGTCGAGGTCGAGATCTAGGAGTAGTGGTGGCCGTCCGGTCACTCTGAAGTTTTGGCGGAAAGATCGTTGCAAGGAAAAGAGCAAAGATGATCTTAAGCGCAAGAGAACCGCGAATGATGATGGTACAGCTAGTGATGAAACCACCACATCAGCCAAGGTTAAGGCCTCCGTAGGCAAAGGGAGAGGTCGCGGTCGCGGTCGTCCACCCACTACGGGTGAGTATGTCGGTCTTGCGAAGGCCAAGGCGGATCTGGCAAGGGTCGAAAGGGAAGCCCTAAAAATTCAAGCGGAAAAGGAGCTGCTAGACGCGGCAGTCTGCGCTAGGGTCACCCGTTCTGCGCCGGCTGCGGATAACGCGGTTGCACGAGTGGAAGATGACATTGAGACGGCCAAGACGATTGTTAGCAAGGTTCTGGCCAGCGTCGAAGTTGTCGAGAAGGTCGCTACCAAATCTGGTAGTTTAAAGGGCACTTTTGTGAAAATGTTGAAGGATGCTGCACAGGCTATAAAAGATTGCACGATTGAGTTGGCTCAACGCAACGCGTCTGATGACACCACGAGGCTGGAGCGGATCGTCGCTCGCCAAGAGAAGGAAATGGAGGAGCTCCGTAAAGAGCTGATCGCATTAAAAACCAGTATGGCACAGCAGGTCGCTACCATGGCTTCATCGCGGTTGGATGATGCCTGTTACATGGATACGAGTCCTCCTCCTCAGACCGCATTGGAAGAACTGGAGGCTCGCATAATGAACAATGTGACCGCTCGTATAAATGCACGGATGGAAGGCCTAGAGCCACGCCTTAACCCGGCTCCAAGTTATAGACCGCCATTGAAGCATGATGGCAAAAAGAAGGACGCGGCAGCCTTACAGAAGCAGGCACAAAACACGACGCCCCCGTTGACAACGGTCATGGGACCTCCGCCAGTGCCCCCTGTGAAGGCTAAAGTAAAGGGCAAGAAGGTTGTGCCCGCTCCACCTCAGGACAGTCAAGAGGTGAAGCGGCAAGTGAAGCAGATTCCACCTAACACCAGGCGGAACCCCAATCGCAAAGATAGGGAAGCGCGGGACAGCTCTATCTCGCAGCCGAGACAACCCCTCCCATCTACGTCTACTCCCGCAACCGTCGAAGGAGAATGGACGACTGTGGTTAAGAGGGGCGGAAAGGGGGTGAAGAAGAAAAATCCCGCGAGTGAACAGAGGCCCACTCAAACACAAAAGTCCAAACAGCCTCAAACTAAAAGTAGAGCCAGACCTCCGCGTACCGCAGCTGTCGTTCTGACGCTTCAGCCAGGTGCAGTGGAGAAAGGTGTCACTTATAGCTCGGTGCTTAGAGAGGCGAAGGCCAAAATCGATCCGGCCAGTCTGGGGATCGAATTTACAACATTCCGCAGAGCCATTACCGGGGCCTCTATCATCGAGGTACATGCGGAAGGAAATAATGAGAAGGCTGATCTCCTAGCTGGTAAAATAAAGGAGATATTTAGTGACGAGTTACTCAGAGTGTCCAGGCCGTTCAAGTGCTCTGAGTTGATGATCAGTAGTCTGGAGGACTCGGTCACGGCAGAAGAGGTCGCCAAGGCCATTGCCAATTTGGGGGGCTGTCCGGTCGATCAGGTCAAGGTCGGCACAATTAAGCAGACCAATTATGGCACGGGTGCAGTGTGGGCGAGTTGTCCGGTGGCAGCAGCGAAGAAGGTAATTGAAGGCCGGCTGCGAGTGGGATGGTCCTCTACCAGGGTTAAGTTGCTACCACCGCGAGATATGCGGTGCTTTAAATGTTTGGAGACTGGCCATGTCAAGGAAAGATGCTCGGCTTGTGTAGATCGCAGCCAGTTGTGTTACAGGTGTGGTCAGTCGGGCCATCGAGCGGTGGAATGCGACAAAGACTTTCACTGTACCTTATGTGAGGAGGCCGGTAGAAAGGCCGATCATAGGCTGGGGAGCAACAGATGTTCTGCCCCCAAGCGCAAAATGAGGAGAGGACAGGCTGCGCCACGCAAAACTGCTGCGCAACAGCCTCCCAACCCACCGAACAGGGTAGAAGAAGTAGAGCCGATGGAAATTGCCCAAAATGCCTAGTATCATTAAGTTTCTACAGGCCAACATCAATCACTGCGCTGGAGCTCAAGATCTGCTCATTCAGTCATCGGCGCAGTGGTCGATTAACGTGATGGTTGTAGCCGAACCATACATGGTTCCCACCAGGGACGACTGGATGGGAGACATTGACGGCTTGGTCGCGGTTGTGGTGAATCAAAGACTCGACACGACCTCTTTTGTTAGAGATTCGCTGAAGGGTCACGGGTTTGTAGCTGTCCTATACGGTGACACAGTAGTCATAGGAGTTTATTTCTCTCCAAATAAACCCCTAAATGAATTCGAGAGTTTCTTGGCGCAGCTTGATTCGGTAATCGGTTGGTGTAGGCCACACGAAGTTATTTTAGCTGGTGACCTGAATGCCAAGTCGACAGAATGGGGATGTCCATCGTCGGATGCCCGAGGCGTTCTTGTCGAAGAGTGGTTGGTGGTACACGGTTTGGTCACTCTAAATTCCGGCAGTGTCGAAACATGCGTTCGTGCAAATGGCGGGTCCATAGTGGACATTACGTTTACAAGCCCCAACCTGGCACGACGCATATCCAATTGGAGGGTCCTGGTTGGGGAGGAAACGCTTTCGGACCATCGTTACATTCGGTTCGAAGCGTCCTCCCCAAGATCAGATTCGGTTAGTCGTTCGAATGTGGAGATTGGGCCCAGGTGGGCAATTAAAAGAATGGACAGGGACGCTTTAATCGAGGCTTCGCTGGTTGAAGGTTGGTCACCAATCCCAGAAAATCCGGAAACTGAAAGCGAGGCTGAATGGTTTAGTGCTGCTCTCACTCGCGCCTGTGACGTGGCAATGCCTAGAGTTAAGGCACTGCCCCCTCTGCGACAAGTGTATTGGTGGTCTGCTGAGCTCGCTGACCTACGTGAGACCTGCGTCGCTGCCAGACGCCAATACACCAGATCCCGCAGGAGAGGTAGACGACGAGGTGAAGTGGAAGAAAACCGCCTCTACACCGCTTACCAAGACGCCAAAAAGGCGCTGAGAGCTGCCATTGCTGATGCAAAAGAAAGAGCTTGGAAGGAGCTCCTCGACTCCCTTGCACAAGACCCATGGGGCAGGCCATACAAGCTCGTTATGAGCAAGCTTCGTCCCTGGGCCCCACCTCTTACATCCAAAATGGACGAGGAGGTGCTGCAAAGAGTGATAGAGGCGCTCTTTCCCCCTAGAGGTGACCAACGACCTCCGCTTGGCATACAAAGACCGAGTGCAGACGCAAGAACTGAGGAAGTCCCGGAGGTAACGGAGGGAGAGCTGGGTTCTGCTATTTTGAGGCTCCAATCGAAGAACAAGGCCCCTGGACCAGACGGCGTTCCTGGGTGTGCCCTAGTGATAGCTTTAAAAAACGGACTGGAGTACCGATTCCGCAAGCTACTAACGTCTTGCTTGCGGGAGAGATGTTTCCCACAGACATGGAAAACTGGGAAACTTGTGCTGTTGAAGAAGGAAGGTCGGCCGGTGGACTCACCATCTGCGTACCGGCCGATAGTTCTCTTAAATGAAGCAGGGAAATTATTCGAGCGAGTAATAGCTGGCCGCCTCCTTCAACATTTGGAGGAAGTCGGGCCGAATGTTAGCGAAAACCAGTATGGTTTCAGACAGGGGCGGTCAACTATAGACGCCATCTCCAAAGTGAGAACCTTGACAGAGGAGGTGACAGCGAACAAGGGAGTGGTGCTGGCGGTGTCTTTGGACATCGCCAACGCTTTCAACTCCTTACCGCACTGTTGTATAGAGGAGGCGATGGCATGGTTCGGTTTTCCACTGTATCTGCGGCAAATAATCATGTCTTACCTGTCAGGCCGCAAAGTTGTCTTCCCTATGGCGACTGGACGGGGTGAAAGAGTGGTGTCTGCCGGTGTTCCACAGGGTTCAGTCTTAGGGCCGCTCCTGTGGAACATAGGTTATGACTGGGCCATCCGAGGTTCTAATCTAAGAGGGGTCAACGTGTTTTGTTATGCAGATGATACCCTAGTCACGGCTAGAGGAGACAATTTACAGTCGGCTGCGACCCTCGCTGTGGCTGGGGTATCCCAAGTGGTGGACCGTATTAGACGACTGGGCTTGAGAGTCGCAATGGAGAAATCGGAAGCCATTTGTTTTCATGGGCCCCGCAAATCTCCACCTGCCGACTATAAAATCCGAGTGGGAGAAGTTGACATAAAGATCGGAAAGACCCTAAAATATCTTGGTTTGGTCTTAGATGGAAGATGGACGTTCAAGAGCCATTTTGAACAGCTGGTTCCCAAGCTCAGAAGAGTATCTCTGGCTCTTTGTAGACTCATGCCGAACTTGGGGGGAGCAAGCACAGTTTGTCGCCGCCTTTTTGTAAACGCGGTTCGTTCGGTGGCTCTTTACGGGGCACCTATTTGGTCACGAGCCCTAACGTCCCGTAGCAGAAATCAGCTACTGCAGGCACAGAGAGTTTCAACACTAAGAGTAGCGCGAGCATACCGCACTGTTTCGGGGGAGGTGGCATGTTTGCTGGCCAGATCCCTACCCTGGGACATAGATGCAGAGGTTTTGACCAGGGTATACGAACTGACTGCCGAGGCCAAGCAAAGCACAGGCCGCGTTCCTCTTCCAGAGGTTATTGAGCGTTGGCGGACCGACGCCCAGGAGACGGGAACCGAAGCATGGTCAAGAAGGCTGGAGAGACCAAGAGCTGGACACCGTACAATCTCTGCGTTCCATCCAGTTCTGTCCCACTGGCTTGAAGGGCGGGGGGGTTCGCTCTCTTATCGCATGGTGCAGATGCTAACCGGACACGGATGTTTCGGCAAGTATCTGCACACAGTCGCGAGACGTGAGCGGACCCCAGTGTGCCACCAGTGCGGCGCTGCAGAGGACTCCGCTGCACACACACTAATGACGTGCCCGACATGGGCGACTGAAAGAGCCGTTCTGACGGCGGTAATTGGAATTGACTTGTCACTGCCCACCGTAGTCAAAGCACTAGTTGACAGCGAAAGAGCACAGAGGGCCCTTTACACCTTCTGTGAAGCGGTGTTGAGCATGAAGGAAGCCGACGAGAGGTCCCGAGAAGAGGACCCGTCGGCCGATGCGCTCAGAAGGAGAAGGACCGGCAGGCGGCGCCGCGCTTTTGTGAGCGCGCTGGCCCCGTAAGACCAAGGCAGGCGGCGACGCGCTTTTTCGAGCGCGTTGGCCCCGTAAGACCAAGACCACCAGGCTGTTGACGGGCCGACTTGGGGGAGTCCGCTCGTCAACCTTAAGCTACTGAGCAGGACGACGTTCACTTGTGCTCAGTGAACGTCGGGAGACGCCATATGCACTTATTATGCGGGGAAGAGTCCAAAGATGGACAAACGCTGCACAGGGGAAAGGGAAAAGGGAAACTGTTGCCCTACCCTGTCGTAGTGAGAGGCGGAGCACGGGGGGAAGTTTTAGTGGGTAGTCTCGGCTTTTACCATCTTGGCCGAGGAGCCCCACATAACCAGGCGTCACCCCCAATGGCGTAGGGTATGCGTAAAGGCATTTTTACCCCTGCCAAAAAAAAAAAAAAAAAAAAAAAAAAAAAAAAAAAAAAAAAAAAAAAAAAAAAAAAAAAAGGTTAGGTTAGGTTAGGTTAGGTTAGGTTAGGTTAGGTTAGGTTAGGTTAGGTTAGGTTAGGTTAGGTTAGGTTAGGTTAGGTTTCCGACCTCTCTTTGGAGAGGGAAGCGACTGTGCAGTGTCGCTACCGGACGCGTCCCCCGGGTTGTGGATAGGGGCACGCCCCCCAGATATGGGGGGTACCGGCTTCGGCCGGCGCGGACAGCTACTGCACGAGGTGGGGGCGATTCAGCCCGTGGCGCACTCGCGCCTCAGTTGTGGGGGCCCTTCTTAGGGCCAGAGGACTTTTTCTGGTCGTGGTATGGCGGACCTACAAGGTTTGCGGAACTTTTTGTTCTCTGTGGCCTAGTGTGCGTAGTATGACGAACAGTGTTCGCGGGAGTGCTCTGACACTCCACATGGTGGTCGTTGGACCTCGGTTCAGACGGTTTCTGGACTGTCGTGCGGCGGGGATCCCTGTATGACAGGACTCCGTCGGGCAACTTGGTATTCTCATTGAGAGGACCAAGGGGCTGGGCCACTGAGGCCTGGCCCGAGAGGAGCATACCTCACTAAAAAACCCCAAGCCGAAGCTTTGAGAGCGTGGTGATAGGCTGGATGGCCAGTGGGGGACTGGTCCCAAGCGCTAGGCGTGGAAGGGAGATACGAGAACCTGACTCGTTAAAAAACGGACAATCATTATGGAAGCAGCTCTAATAACAAAACAACCCCAGGAGGGTACCGTCGTTGACGGAGAATCCCTCCCTTCGGCTTCGGCCGTTGGCAGGCCCCACGTATCTGGGGGGGGCCAGAACTGCTCCGTGCTGGTTGGCACGCGGTCATATGATCCCGCTGACCACGGGCGCTCGCCGCTTCCTCGGGCGGCCAGTGTGAAATTGGCTACGAGTGTCGATGACAGGAGAGGGCTTCGCTCTAGGAGAGATAGCGAATTGGAAGACGAGTTGGTTTCTGACTCTACAGTCAGAAGTTTCGAATCGACCAGGTCGAGGAGTAGGTCGAGGAGTAGGTCGAGTAGGTCGAGGTCGAGATCAAGGAGTAGTGGTGGCCGTCCGGTCACTCTGAAGTTTTGGCGGAAAGATCGTTGCAAGGAAAAGCACAAAGATGATCTTAAGCGCAAGAGAACCGCGAATGATGATGGTACAGCCAGTGATGAAACCACCACATCAGCCAAGGTTAAGGCCTCCGTAGGCAAGGGGAGAGGTCGCGGTCGCGGTCGTCCACCCACTACGGGTGAGTATGTCGGCCTTGCGAAGGCCAAGGCGGATCTGGCAAGGGTCGAAAGGGAAGCCCTAAAGATTCAAGCTGAAAAGGAGCTGCTAGACGCGGCAGTCTGCGCTAGGGTCACCCGTTCTGCGCCGGCTGCGGATAACGCGGTTGCGGGAGTGGAAGATGACATTGAGACGGCCAAGACGATTGTTAGCAAGGTTCTGGCCAGCGTCGAAGTTGTCGAGAAGGTCGCTACCAAATCTGGTAGTTTAAAGGGCACTTTTGTGAAAATGTTGAAGGATGCTGCACAGGCTATAAAAGATTGCACGATTGAGTTGGCGCAACGCAACGCGTCTGATGACACCACAAGGCTGGAGCGGATCGTCGCTCGCCAAGAGAAGGAAATGGAGGAGCTCCGTAAAGAGCTGATCGCCTTAAAAACGAGTATGGCACAGCAGGTCGCTGCCATGGCGTCATCGCGGTTGGATGACGCCTGTCTTATGGATACGAGTCCTCCTCCTCAGACCGCATTGGAAGAATTAGAGGCTCGCATAATGAACAATGTGACCGCTCGTATAAACGCACGGATGGAAGGCCTAGAGCCACGCCTTAACCCGGCTCCAAGTTATAGACCGCCATTGAAGCATGATGGCAAAAAGAAGGACGCGGCAGCCTTACAGAAGCAGGCACAAAACACGACGCCCCCGTTGACAACGGTCATGGGGCCTCCGCCAGTGCCCCCTGTGAAGGCTAAAGTAAAGGGCAAGAAGGTTGCGCCCGCTCCACCTCAGGACAGTCAAGAGGTGAAGCGGCAAGTGAAGCAGATGCCACCTAACACCAGGCGGAACCCCAATCGCAAAGATAGGGAAGCGCGGGACAGCTCTATCTCGCAGCCGAGACAACCCCTCCCATCTACGTCTACTCCCGCAACCGTCGAAGGAGAATGGACGACTGTGGTTAAGAGGGGCGGAAAGGGGGTGAAGAAGAAAAATCCCGCGAGTGAACAGAGGCCCACTCAAACACAAAAGACCAAACAGCCTCAAACTAAAAGTAGAGCCAGACCTCCGCGCACCGCAGCTGTCGTTCTGACGCTTCAGCCAGGTGCAGTGGAGAAAGGTGTCACTTATAGCTCGGTGCTTAGAGAGGCGAAGGCCAAAATCGATCCGGCCAGTCTGGGGATCGAATTTACGACATTCCGCAGAGCCATCACCGGGGCCTCTATCATCGAGGTACACGCGGAGGAAAACAATAAGAAGGCTGATCTCTTAGCGGAAAAAATAAAGGAGATATTCAGTGACGAGTTGCTCAGAGTGTCCAGGCCGTTCAAGTGCTCTGAGTTGATGATTAGTAGTCTGGAGGACTCGGTCACGGCAGAAGAGGTCGCCAAGGCCATTGCTGATTTGGGGGGCTGCCCGGTTGATCAGGTCAAGGTCGGCACAATTAAACAGACCAATTATGGCACGGGTGCAGTGTGGGCGAGTTGTCCGGTGGCAGCAGCGAAGAAAGTAATTGAAGGCCGGCTGCGAGTGGGATGGTCCTCTACCAGGGTTAAGTTGCTACCACCGCGAGATATGCGGTGCTTTAAATGTCTGGAGACTGGCCATGTCAAGGAAAGATGCTCGGCCTGTGTAGATCGCAGCCAGTTGTGTTACAGGTGTGGTCAGTCGGGCCATCGAGCGGTGGAATGCGACAAAGACTTTCACTGTACTTTATGTGAGGAGGCCGGTAAAAAGGCCGATCATAGGCTGGGGAGCAACAGATGTTCGGCCCCCAAGCGCAAAATGAGAAGGAGCCAGGCTGTCCCACGCAAAACTGCTACGCAACAGCCTCCTAACCCACCGAACAGGGCAGAAGAAGTAGAGCCGATGGAAATTGCCCAAAATGCCTAGTACCATTAAATTTCTACAGGCCAACATCAATCACTGCGCTGGAGCTCAAGATCTGCTAATTCAGTCATCGGCGCAGTGGTCGATTAACGTGATGGTTGTAGCCGAACCATACATGGTTCCCACCAGGGACGACTGGATGGGAGACATTGACGGCTTGGTCGCGGTTGTGGTGAATCAAAGACTCGACACGACCTCTTTTGTTAGAGATTCGCTGAAGGGTCACGGGTTTGTAGCTGCCCTATACGGTGACACAGTAGTCATAGGAGTTTATTTCTCTCCAAATAAACCCCTAAATGAATTCGAGAGTTTCTTGGTGCAGCTTGATTCGGTTATTGGTTGGTGTAGGCCACACGAAGTTATTTTAGCTGGTGACCTGAATGCAAAGTCGACAGAATGGGGATGTCCATCGTCGGATGCCCGAGGCGTTCTTGTCGAAGAGTGGTTGGTGGCACATGGTTTGGTCACTCTAAATTCCGGCAGTGTCGAAACATGCGTTCGTGCAAATGGCGGGTCCATAGTGGACATTACGTTCACAAGCCCCAACCTGGCACGACGCATATCCAATTGGAGGGTCCTGGTTGGGGAGGAAACGCTTTCGGACCATCGTTACATTCGGTTCGAAGCGTCCTCCCCAACACAAAGATCAGATTCACTTAGTCGTTCCAATATGGAGATTGGGCCCAGGTGGGCAATTAAAAGAATGGACAGAGACGCTTTAATAGAGGCTTCCCTGGTTGAAGGTTGGTCACCAATCCCAGAAAATCCGGGAACTGAAAGCGAGGCTGAATGGTTTAGCGCTGCACTCACTCGCGCCTGTGACGTGGCAATGCCTAGAGTCAGGGCACTGCCCCCTCTGCGACAAGTGTATTGGTGGTCTGCTGAGCTCGCTGACCTACGAGAGACCTGCGTAGCTGCCAGACGCCAATACACCAGATCCCGCAGGAGAGGTAGACGACGAGGTGAAGTGGAAGAAAACCGCCTCTACACCGCTTACCAAGACACCAAAAAGGCGCTGAGAGCTGCCATTGCTGATGCAAAAGAAAGAGCTTGGAAGGAGCTCCTCGACTCCCTTGCACATGACCCATGGGGCAGGCCATACAAGCTCGTTATGAGCAAGCTTCGTCCCTGGGCCCCACCTCTTACATCCAAAATGGACGAGGAGGTGCTGCAAAGAGTGATAGAGGCGCTCTTTCCCCGTAGAGGTGACCAACGACCTCCGCTTGGCATACAAAGACCGAGTGCAGACGCAAGAACTGAGGAAGTCCCGGAGGTAACGGAGGAAGAGCTGGGTTCTGCTATTTTGAGACTCCAATCGAAGAACAAGGCCCCTGGACCAGACGGCGTTCCTGGGTGTGCCCTAGTGATAGCTTTAAAAAACGGACTGGAGTACCGATTCCGCAAGCTACTAACGTCTTGCTTGCGGGAGGGATGTTTTCCACAGACATGGAAAACTGGGAAACTTGTGCTGCTGAAGAAGGAAGGTCGTCCAGTGGACTCACCATCTGCGTACCGGCCGATCGTTCTCTTAAATGAAGCAGGGAAACTATTCGAACGAGTAATAGCTGGCCGCCTCCTTCAACATTTGGAGGAAATCGGGCCCAATGTTAGTGACAATCAGTACGGCTTCAGACAGGGGCGGTCAACTATAGACGCCATCTCCAAAGTAAGAACTTTGACAGAGGAGGTGACAGCGAACGGGGGAGTGGTGCTGGCGGTGTCTTTGGACATCGCCAACGCTTTCAACTCCTTACCGCACTGTTGTATAGAGGAGGCTATGACATGGTTCGGTTTTCCATCTTATCTGCGGCAAATAATCATGTCCTACTTGTCAGGCCGCAAAGTTGTCTTCCCTTTGGCGACTGGACGGGGTGAAAGAGTGGTGTCTGCCGGTGTTCCACAGGGTTCGGTCTTAGGACCGCTCCTGTGGAACATAGGTTATGACTGGGCCATCCGAGGCTCGAATCTAAGAGGAGTCAACGTGTTTTGTTATGCGGATGATACCCTAGTCACGGCTAGAGGAGACAATTTACAGTCGGCTGCGACCCTCGCCGTGGCTGGGGTATCCCAAGTGGTGGACCGTATAAGACGACTGGGCTTGAGAGTTGCAATGGAAAAATCGGAAGCCATTTGTTTTCATGGGCCCCGCAAAGCTCCACCTGCCAACTATAAAATCCGAGTGGGGGAAGTTGATATAAAGATCGGAAAGACCCTAAAATATCTAGGTTTGGTGTTAGATGGAAGATGGACGTTCAAGAGCCATTTCGAACAGCTGGTTCCCAAGCTAAGAAGAGTATCCCTGGCTCTATGTAGACTCATGCCGAACTTGGGGGGAGCAAGCACAGTTTGTCGAAGCCTTTTTGTAAACGCGGTTCGTTCGGCGGCCCTTTACGGGGCACCTGTTTGGTCACGAGCCCTAACGTCTCGTAGCAGAAATCAACTACTGCAGGCACAGAGGGTTACAACACTAAGAGTAGCGAGAGCATACCGCACCGTATCGGGGGAAGTGGCATGTTTGCTGGCCAGATCCCTACCCTGGGACATAGATGCAGAGGTTTTGACCAGGGTATACGAACTGACTGCAGAGGCCAAGCAAAGCACAGGCCGCGTTCCTCTTCCAGAGGTTATCGAGCGATGGCGGACCGACGCCCAGGAGACGGGAACCGATGAATGGTCAAGAAGGCTGGAGAGACCAAGAGCGGGACACCGTACAATCTCTGCGTTCCGTCCAGTTTTGTCTCACTGGCTTGAAGGGCGGGGGGGCTCGCTCTCTTATCGCGTGGTGCAGATGCTAACCGGACACGGATGCTTCGGCAAGTATCTGCACACAGTCGCGAGGCGAGAGCGGACCCCAGTGTGCCATCAGTGCGGCGCTGCAGAGGACTCCGCTGCACACACATTAATGACGTGCCCGACATGGGCGAGTGAAAGAGCCGTTCTGACGGCGGTAATTGGAATTGACTTGTCACTGGCCACCGTAGTCAAAGCACTAGTTGACAGCGAAAGAGCACAGAGGGCCCTTTACACCTTCTGTGAAGCGGTGTTGAGCAGGAAGGAAGCCGACGAGAGGTCCCGAGAAGAGGACCCGTCGGCCGATGCGCTCAGGAGGAGAAGGACCGGCAGGCAGCGCCGCGCTTTTGTGAGCGCGCTGGCCCCGTAAGACCAAGGCAGGTGGCGACGCGCTGTTTCGAGCGCGCTGGCCCCGTAAGACCAAGACCACCAGGCTGTTGACGGGCTGACTTGGGGGAGTCCGCCCGTCAACCTTAAGCTACTGAGCAGGACGACGTTCACTTGTGCTCAGTGAACGTCGTGAGACGCCATATGCACTAATCGTGCGGGGAAGAGTCCAAAGATGGACAAACGCTGCACAGGGGAAAGGGAAAAGGGAAACTGTTGCCCTACCCTGTCACAGTGAGAGGCGGAGCACGGGGGGAAGTTTTAGTGGGTAGTCTCGGCCCTTACCATCTTGGCCGAGGAGCCCCACATAACCAGGCGTCACCCCCAATGGCGTAGGGTATGCGTAAAAGCATTTTGACCCCTGCCAAAAAAAAAAAAAAAAAAAAAAAAAAAAGGTTAGGTTAGGTTAGGTTAGGTTAGGTTTCCGCCCTCTTTTTGGAGAGGGGAGCGATAGTGCAGTGTCGCTACCGGACGCGTCCCCCGGGTTGCGGATAGGGGAACGCCCCCCAGATATGGGGGGTACCGGCTTTGGCCGGCGCGGACAGCAACTGCACGCTGTGGGGGCGATTCAGCCCACGGCGCACTCGCGCCTCTGTTGTGGGGGCCCTTCTTAGGGCCAGTGGACATTCTGTCGGTGGACGGCTTGCCTTCAAGGCTCGCGGAACTTTTTGTTCAATTGACGTCGGGTTCTTACCCAGAGGAACCTCGGTTCGTAGGATGGCGGACAGTGTTCGCGGGAGTGTTCTGACGCTCCACGTGGTAAACCCACGCCCGGGTCTAACCAACCTGGGTTTTGGGAGGGGCTTGCCTTTGTTGGTCGGCCCAGCGGCCGCTTCGGCGGCGTGGGATGGCAGTCCTGTTAGGTCTGCGCGCGCGGCGGCCCCATGGCCACGGTTTGTGGCTGCTGGGGATTGGCTACGGCCTACCGTTGGGCAACCTGGAATCCTGTGTGTGTGTGTCGTTGCCATGTCTAGCGGCACATGCACAGGACCAGGGGGGCTTGCCTTTACCGGCTGGCCCTGAGTGGAGCATACCACGTAAAAAACCCCTCAGTTCCCGTTCAGCGGGTTAACTGCCACTGGGACACCACGGTGGCAGACGCCTTATGGTGGTGGCTGGGTAATGCCACCAGCTAGTGGTCAACCCTGGGGTACCGCTCGCCCCCCCAGGTGTATTAGAGTTACCCGGGTGCAGAGGGCACCACCCGGGCGGACATTTTAGTTCCCTCATGCTCGTGGGATAAGGATGAATAGTGATACTAAAAACCCAAACCCAATTATAAGATTAGAAAAAATAAGTTTTAGACGAAGTGGAAACAATAGCCCCTCCGTGGGCAGTGTCGAGGCTAACGCACCACCCGCAGGTCGCGTTGAGAGAGAAAAGGAGGAGGATCCTAACAGTGGTATGGAACCGATGTCGGATTGTTCGATATCCAGTACAGAGACACTAGGATCCCATGTTGGTACAGCCAAAGCTGTTGAAGTCGGTACGACGGTAGCTGGACGCAAGCGCACCCGGAACACCAGGATTGCCGCTAAAATCGCCCGATCAGATTCTGAAGGCGATCTAAGTGACCAATCGGTCTCAGCACCGAAGTTAAAGCCAAAGTGTGCAGGCCGCGGCAGAGGCCGCCCGCCTACTACGGGTGAATATGTAGGGCTAGCGAAAGCGCAAAAAGCCCTTAATGAGGCCAAGATGGAGGAGCTGCGGCTCCGGGCCGAAGAAAGCATGGCCGAGGAGCTTGATCGGCGAAGCCTGCGCTCAGGTTCAGCCCACTCAAAATACTCGGACGCTGCTATGTCTGCAGACGAAGGCCCCCTAGCCTCTCAGATCTTTGAGGCTATTAATAAGGAAGCTGACTTGGTTCGGAGGGTTGCCAAAACGTCGGGCAACCTCAAGGGCACATTTCAGAAGGCCCTTAACGATGCCGCGGACTCAATTGTCCAGAATACGTTGGCAATTCTTCGTTGCACCGAATCTTCGGAAACCGCCAAACTAAAGGTGGATAAGAAACGGCTGCAAGACGAAGTTGTTGAACTACGCAAGGGGATCGAGGAACTACGCGCAGAAGTTAAAGCACTCAGGGACGGCCACACAGCTGTGGTACCTCCCTCCGAGTCTTCGCCAGCGCCACCCCCGCAGGCAAGCGCGGCGAACATGCCGTCGCTATTTGAAGAATGGTCTCGTCGAATGGTTGATACAATCGGCAATATGATCAACTCTCGACTTGAGGTCCTAGAGCGCGACAATCGCATATTGATGGCAAAGATTCTGAGACCTCCACTAGCCTCTGATAGGCCCAAGGACAGGTCGGTATCCAGATCCTCTCAACCGAGGTCTGCGGCTCCCGCCGCATACTCTGAAGTCCCTCCTTCGGAAATGCTTACTCCTCCCCCCCCGCCAGCTGGTAAGGGTGGAAAGAAGGCCAAGAAAAAGAAAAAGGCCACAACAGCACCGACTAATACCGCTGCCGTTGGCCCTATTCAATCCACCTCTGACAAGGTGCCAGTCGCGCCCAAGCCCAATAGTGAGGAATGGGTCACTGTGGCAAAGCGCTCCAAAAAGAAGGCCCAAACAGCTGCATCCACGGCTCCTGCTCCTAGCGCTAAGCCAGGCGCACAGAAGAAAGCTGCACCTAAAAAGGCGAAGCTTCGAGAACCCCGTTCAGCGGCGGTGGTACTCACAATTGACTCAGAAGCTGCGAAGGATGGTCTCTCTTACGCAGATATCATAAGAAGTGCGAAATCCAAACTGAATCTGGAGGAACTCGGTCTCTCGGCGGCAGGCTTCAGAATCAGGGAGGCCGCCACTGGGGCTCGTATTTTGCAAGTCTCCACTGAGAAATCGGCTGCTGAGAACCGAACCAAGGCCAGCGAGGTGGCCGAAAAGTTGCGAGGCGTCCTCCCGGTGGAGGTCAAGATTTCAACTCCCTGCAAACGAGCAGAAGTTAGACTATCGGGGTTGGACGACTCGGTCCTTGGCGAAGAGATCAGGAAAGCCATCGTTGATAAGTGTGGTTGCTCCTCCAGTGATATAACCATCGGCACGATCCGGAGTGGTCCTGATGGTCTAGGCACTGTACTGGTAAAATGCCCTGTTGCTACCGCCAAAACTCTTGTTGATGGCGGTCGGTTCCTTGTGGGATGGAGTTCGACCCGAGTGCGGGCACAAGAGCCCCGGCAGCTGACCTGCTACCGCTGCCTGGATGTGGGGCATACTACACAGCGGTGTCCATCGGAAGTTGACCGAAGCAACCTCTGCTTCAGGTGTGGCAAGCCCGACCATAAAGCCACAGGATGTAAGGCCGCACCTCACTGTGTTTTATGCGAAAACACCAAAAGGCCGGCCAACCATATCATGAGGGGACAGAGCTGCAAAGCTCCGATACCCCCAAGAGGAAGAAAAGCGGTCCCCGGGACCCAGACCGCCAGCCAGGATGAGCCAGTCCGGCCACCCGCAGAAGACATGATAACAGACTCACAATGTTAGCACGCCCTTACAAACTACTACAGGGCAATCTCAACCACTCTCGCGGTGCGCAGGATCTCCTGATGCAAACCATGCCAGAGTGGTCGATCGATCTATCAGTAGTCGCGGAACCATACTTTACTCCGCCCAACCCTAATTATGTCTCTGATTTGGACAACTTGGTGTCCATAATCAGATCGTCATCCTCACGGTCCCCGCCCCTGAACATCTTGGAGCGGGGGTCATGGCTACGTCGCTGCGAAATGGGGAGAAATTGTACTAATCGGAACTTACTTCTCCCCAAATCGCATTCTCTCCGAATTTGAGACCTTCCTCGGATATGTACACGCTGCAATGCAGCGAGCAGCGTCACAACATGTCTTTGTGTTGGGGGACCTAAACGCGAAGTCTTCTGTGTGGGGTTCACCCAACACGGATGCACGCGGCTCCGCTGTAGAAGAGTTTTTGGCCATGTCGGGCCTTTTATCCCTCAACCGTGGCTCCATCAACACGTGCGTGCGACAGCAGGGGGGGGTCTATAGTGGACGTAACGTTCGCTACCCCTGCTATCGCCGCGCGCGTGAACAACTGGATGGTCCACGTGGACGCCGAAACACTCTCGGACCATAGGTACATAACGTTCGAGGTGTTTCCTTCCGCAACACCCGGAAGCAGCCGCGCGGCTCGGGCAAACCTGACCCAGCCTTTCCCTCGATGGTCCCTCACCAGGATCAACAAAGATTTAGTTGAGGAATCTGCCCTTTTGGAAGACTGGCTTTCCCAAAACGCACCAACATCTGCGGGGGTAGACGAGGAAGCTCAAAAGTTTGGGGAGTCAATGACGAGGATCTGCGACGCATCAATGCCGCGTACTCAGCGTCGTCCACCCAAACGTGAAGTTCATTGGTGGTCGCAAAGCCTCGCCACCATGAGACAGACTTGCATCACTCGCCGCCGTATCTACACAAGGTACCGTAGTAGGCGAACGGGCAGGAGCGAATCGGAGGAGTCGCGGCTTCATGCCGCATATAAAGAAGCTCTCCATACCTTCAGAGTGGCCATTGAACAGGCGAAAGAGGAAGCCCGTGAAAGTTGGCTCTCGGAGCTTGACGCTGACCCCTGGGGTCGTCCCTATCGAGTTATGCGAGACAAACTTTGTTGCCAGGGCCCCCCAGTGGCGGAAACGCTGGAACCCCAGCTCCTGGACTCGGTAATAACTGCCCTATTTCCTGCAGAACCGGCACAGACTGCCCCATTAATGGCACCTGCTAGGCAGAACCCAGATGATAACGGTCCTCCTCCCCCTATTACAGACGGAGAGTGGGACCTAGTCACTTGTAAGCTCCGGGCCAAAAATACGGCCCCAGGTCCAGACGGAGTTCATGGCCGCGTTCTCGCTCTCTCGCTCTCCGTCCTTGAAGACCGACTGAAGGGACTATTTGACCGTTGTCTTCAGTCAGGCCAATTTCCATCTATGTGGAAACGGGGCCGTCTAGTTCTTCTACAAAAACCGGGTAAACCAGCAGACGCGCCTTCAGCGTACCGGCCAATTGTCTTGCTTGACGAGGCGGGTAAGCTCTTCGAGCGGGTCATATCCACTCGCATCGTCAAGCACCTTAACCAGATCGGACCAAACTTGGCTGATTGTCAATTTGGATTCAGGGAGAATCGCTCCACTGTGGATGCGATTCTCCGTGTCAAGAATTTTACTGACGAGGCAGTTTCCATGGGCAGGGTTGTCATGGCGGTGTCGCTGGATATTGCCAACGCTTTTAACACCCTGCCCTACCGTGTCATTGATGAGGCGCTGCAGTACCATAATGTGCCCTCCTACATAAGGCAAGTTGTAGCAAACTATTTGCAGAATAGGCTCATAATGTGCCAAAACCGAGACGGCGTTCTCGTTTGCCGGGTCATGGCTTGCGGTGTTCCACAGGGGTCGGTCCTTGGCCCCCTCTTGTGGAACATCGGCTATGACTGGGTGTTGAGAGGCGCGTTACTTCGCGGTCTTAATGTCGTCTGCTATGCAGACGACACTCTTGTTCTCGCCAAAGGTGAAGATTACACCGAGGCTGCCCGATTGGCCAATGTTGGCGCGACAATCGTCATCGGGCGTATTGAGAGCCTAGGACTCAAAGTAGCGCTTCACAAGACCGAAGCGCTGCTCTTTCACGGTCCCCGCAAAAGGCCCCCTGCAGACGCGCACCTTAGTATCAAGAATGTCCAGATCAAGGTAGCGCCAACCATGAAGTATCTTGGACTCCTACTCGACCATAAGTGGGGGTTCAATGAACATTTCCGCCGCCTGTCTACCAAACTCACGGGGGCGGCGGCGGCACTTAGTAGGCTTCTTCCTAACCTTGGGGGCCCCAGTGTTACATGTCGACGACTGTACACTGGGGTTATAAGATCTATGGCCCTTTATGGGTCCCCCGTTTGGGCTGACACGCTGTCCCCTTGTAATGCGGCTCTTCTCCGCAGGGCACAGCGTATCATTTGTGTGAGAGCGATCCGCGGGTATCGCACAATTTCCTGCGACGCCGCATGCGCCCTGGCAGGTACCCCACCGTGGGATCTCGACGCCAGGGCCCTAGCCGAGATATACAGACGCAGCTCCGTACTGCGAAACGAAGGAGTTCGTCCCCCACCAGATATGGTAAGGCGCTGGAGAGACAGAGCGCAAGCAAAAACGGTTAGAGATTGGCTGCGGCGGATGGAAGTTCCCGCCGCTGGCCACTGGACCATTGACGGAATTCGGCCAAATTTGGCAGAGTGGTTGTCCAGAAAGCACGGCTCTTTGTCCTACCGGATGACCCAGGTGCTGTCGGGGCATGGATGCTTCGGCAGCTACCTTCATCGAGTCGCCGGTAGGGAATCGAATGCGTGTTGTCACGAGTGTGACTGTATTTTAGACACAGCGCAGCATACGCTGTTGTCCTGCCCAGCATGGGCGACACAGCGCTCGGCCCTTGTGGCCGTAATCGGCAACGACCTCTCCTTGTCGGCCGTCATTCAGAAGATGGCCGGAGATGAAGTGTCGTGGACCGCTGTCACGACGTTCTGTGAGGACGTGATGGCACGGAAAGAGGTAGCGGAAAGGGCAAGGGAGGAAGATCCTCTCGCTGACCCGAACCGCAGGCGTAGGCTAGGCCGGCGGTGGCGGCTCTATGGGCTGCAGCAACGACCGCCCTAGTCGGGGATGCTGGGGGGCGAGTGGGCGTTCGTCCTCGGCAAACACATCCCTTGAATGAGAGGCTCCTAGGTTCCTCTATAAAAGATGAGTCCGAAACATGGACAGGCTATTGGCTGTGGTCAAGATGGTGTGCGAATAGCTTCCTTGACCACTACCATTATTGATAGCCAAGAAAAAAAAAAAAAAAAAGGTTAGGTTAGGTTAGGTTAGGTTAGGTTAGGTTAGGTTAGGTTAGGTTAGGTTAGGTTAGGTTAGGTTAGGTTAGGTTAGGTTAGGTTAGGTTAGGTTAGGTTAGGTTAGGTTAGGTTAGGTTAGGTTAGGTTAGGTTAGGTTTTTTTTTTTTTTTTTTTTTTTTTTGGTTAGGTTAGGTTAGGTTAGGTTAGGTTAGGTTAGGTTAGGTTAGGTTAGGTTAGGTTAGGTTAGGTTAGGTTAGGTTAGGTTAGGTTAGGTTAGGTTAGGTTAGGTTAGGTTAGGTTAGGTTAGGTTAGGTTAGGTTAGGTTAGGTTTTTTTTTTTTTTTTTTTTTTTTTTTTTTTTTTACGGCTTCCCCACTCAGTGGCAGGACTTTTTCTTTCTTTTTTATTTTATATTTCTGTTTTTTTGAGTTTTTCTTTTCTCTTTGTCATGTATTTTTATGCGAGTTTTTCTTTTCTCTTTTTTTATTTTACTTTACTTTTCACATTTATCTGTTCTTAATATCTATTACATTTTGTTTTACTTTTTACATTTGGCTGTTCTTATTATCTATTACATTTTATTCTTATTAGTATTATTATTTATCTTTTATTTACAGTTCCTGTTGTTTCTTATTCTATACAAATTAGTTTTCTTCTTTCTTTCCTTCTCATTTGTTTTACAATTGTTTCTTATTATACTATATTTTACTTATATTCTATCACATTTCTTTGTTTCTTACTTCAGTAGTTACATGTTTCTTACTTCTATTTGTACACTTTTTATTCCCTTATTCTACTAATTACACTATAATATTTCTTTTTAGTTTTATGTTCTTATGCTATTTCTACCTATCTTGCCTATTGTTACTAACTTCTGTTCTTAATTGCTGTCTTTCTATATTTCCTTTTCATTACTGTTTTACTTCTGAAATCCCCTCCCGGTCACATTAACCTTCCAAGTTTGAGTGGTCCCCTCTTGAGCCCGGTTGGCCTCCGCAAGTGAGGTATCAAAATATCAATTTTGCTGCCATCACTTGTTTTGGTCTCGTGGCTTCCTTTGGTTTCCCCTCGCACTTCCTCCATTGTTCCGGGAAGGGGTTTCAGCAGTCTCCTTCCTAAATTTGGCTTCTTACTTTCCTCAGGAAAGTGAAACCAATGCCAACTTTTTATCATGCTTGCCTTTTTTCCTATTTTTTTCCCTACTCCTAGTGTTACTTTCTGCTTCTTTTTTCCTCTCCCCGTCTTGTTCTTGCCCACAACACCTTTAGCAGTACGCCACCTTCGCTCTTGCGATTTTGTCCCAGAGTTTCCTCTGTGGGCAGTCACTGCTAAACGTGTTGTGTTCGATCTCTTTGAGCTCAGCCCTTCTACAGTTAAGGCAACTAGGCGCGGAGTCTTTGTTCGGGCATGTGGCATATAGGTGGTCTCCCCCACAGTGGCTGCAGCTGTCCAGTGCCTCCGTGCAGACCCGTCTGATATGGCCGTAGCCCAGACAGCGGGAGCACTGGATTACTGGGGACTGATCTTCCACAGCGGAGATTCCCCACTGCAGTTGAAGAGTCCCCGTGTCTGTCAGCTGCCGCCAGATAGTGGGAGCCACTCTGACCACCACGTGCGCCACATGCGGGTTCCTAGTTGCCTTTTCATAAACTACTTCTATATCCTCTTCCGTATGTCTTTCTTCCCCATTCATTCTTCTGAGCTTTCTTTTTATCCCTTCTATTACTTCCTCTTTCTTTCTCTCTCCTCTTACATTCCTTACTATCACTAATGGGTTTTTATTTCTCGCTTTTTCCACTTTCAAAATTTTATTCTTCTCTATCTTTTCCTTCAATTTCTCAGCCTCGCTTTCCCTTGCGCATCCTATAATCACCTTTTGTCCTTTTGCCTTTCTTACTCTCCTTACTTCGTTCCACTCCCCTTTCTCGTCGACCGACTTTCTCACCGCTTCAAACACCTGATCGCTCGTGAGCGTTTCGTCGGTCGACGCCACTATGATGGAGTGTAGTGATTTGTTTTGGGGTGGAACGTTCCTCACTTTCTCCGCATACGTTTCTTCCTTCCTTTCTTCCTCTATCTTAGCTCCCCAATTAGTCGGTTTCTTTCGCTCTTCTTCCATTTGCTTTCCCACTTTTTCTTGCATCTCTTTTATCGCTTCCAGTCTTCCCTTTCCTTCCTCTATCCCTTTATTGTTTTCTATCATTATCTCTTTGAGCTTATCTTGTTCCTCTTTCATTTTCTTACTTTCCTCAACTTGCATATTCATCATACTCTCTATTTTCTCTATCCTATTTTTACTATATTTCAATTCTTCTTTTTCCGTTGTTATAATTTTGTTTATCTTCTTCTGTTCCTCTTTTGTCTCTTTAACCTCTCCTTTAATCTCCAGCAATATTGTCATAATATCTGCTAGGACATTACCGTTCCCTCTTGTCTCTTCTTTGTTTTCTAATATCCTTTCATGCATCTTTATCATACTGTTCCTTATGTCATTCTCACTCTCGCTCTTATCCTCATCTTTACCTTTTTTACTTTCTTCTCTTTCCTCCTCTTGCATTCTTCTTCTTTCTTTATTTTCTTCTGACTCACTTACTCTACTCACTAATTCTTTTATCATCCTTACCATTTCTCCCGTTTCTTCCGTTATCCTTGCTTTCCCTTCTTTCGTAACTGACCTGTTGGTACCTTTTGGCTCCATTTGCTCTTTTATCTTGCTTTGTGCCTCATTCGCTCTCCTTTCATATTCCCTTACATTCTTATATTTAATTGGTGATTTTATTGTGGGCTGAGCTTTATTAATTTCTTTGTCTATTTCTCCCAGGGGAGAGGAGTGTGTTCTTTTATTTTCAAAATTATTTGTGCTTAACCTCGCAAAGATAGGTTGGCTGCTGGTGTACATTTTGCTATTTTACTAATTTGTTTATTTTGATCTATTTGAGTGGGTTAGCCTACGTCGTTTTGTAAAATCGTTAAAAATAAATTAAAATGAGTCAATAGACGAAATTGAATAAAAACCGAATAAACAATAATAATTAAAGTAATAATATTAACGAGTCAAAAGACGATTTAGTGAATAAATTAAATAAAGCAATATTACAATTGAACTGAATCCGAACTAATGAGTCAAAAGACGAATTGAATTAAATAAAATAAGAATTAAAATTAAAATTAAATTGAATAAATTAATGAGTCAATAGACCATTCAATGAATTCAATAAAACTAAGCTAAAATAAGTTAAATTAAAATTAAAATTGAATGAGTCAATAGACGACACAATAGATTAAAAATAAAATAAAATAAAATGAATAAAATAAAACAATGGGTCAAAAGACAAATTCGAATTCAATTTCTATAATATTGCTTACTGCCCTTAAGAAAGGTACCGGTTGTCAGTATAATTTAACTTAAGAATTAAGAATTATAACACACACAAACAGTTGGTACCAAAGCTAAGCCTGCCCTCAAAAGAGGTGCAGGGTGTCAATCACAGTCAAGATACACACTATAAACGCAAAAATAAATAATACAATTAATGTAGTAAGTGCAATAAATGCAATTTGTCGATGCTTAACCTAAGTCTGCTCTCAAAAGAGGCGCAGAGTGTCCTAATTCTAAGTAAAAAACCTAACTAACTTAACCTATATTCAGGCTCAATAGAGTCCTGAATTTTGTCAGAATTACTTAAGTGCTAGTCCTGATCTCAAAAGAGATTCAGGAGGTCAATTTATGCTTAGAAAGGCCCTATTTCCTATGTAAAACTTTGTATGAAAAACTTAATATTAATTATTTTCGGCTCTATGAGCTCTATGTAGAGACTCTTGGCACTCTATCTGATTTGTGTTAATTTTTAGGACCAAACCGTAAAAGTTTGGTCGAAATCGGTCCAGTAATTACGGAGATAGGTTTTTTCCAAATAGGGGTGACTTTGGGGTTGGGGGGTTGTTTTTATTCCCGAATGGGGTAGTGTTTCTATACCCGATACTTTTTCTCCAAAGAACCCTATGTGGGAAACCCCTCTAAGTGTCCCTTTTGTCAGTTTACACTCCTTTAATCGGTTTTCCGTCTAAGTTTTTGTTTAAAGGGGCGTGGCCTAATTTCCCCAACCTGGAGGGTTGTCCCGGGTGATTTTTGACTTCAGATTCCTGTAAAGGGGGATATCCTTCGTCGAAAACCTCCCGGACTTATTGCTGAGAAATTTGTAGTTTTTGAGATATTAAGTATTAAACAAAATTTTCCCTCTTTTTGATTAATGGTTAATAACTTCCCAACTAGGGGTGGGAAAATTATTCTAAAAAGTTTATAAGATAGGGGAAGAATTGGGCTTTCCAAAGATACTATTACTATAATTTTAGGATTAAAAACTACAAAGATATTAGACACGAAAAAATGTAAACAAAGGGGACACTCACAAAATAAAATCTTAAAACTAAACAAACTTATTTGTGCGGTTTTCGGCAAATTTACGGAATTTTCCGGTAAGCGGCGCTCGGGGCCGTTTCCGGTTTTCCGGATTTTTTAAAAACTGGTAGATAGGGCCTTTCTTAAGCTACAGGTACATATGTATAATCCATTTAAAATCACAATGTTACTATTTTTAAAATTCAAAATTCTGTACAGGGTCCCAAAATTTGACCGCAAAAAGGTTTGTAATGGTAATATTTTCTCCGGGTTTCAACCCTTATCTTTCCAAAGTAGTTTGTTATGACCGTCTAGGTGGGTTTTACCCCTCCTAGAAAATTGGTATTTATAAACTAGGTTTAACTACTTGAAATTCAAGTTTAAAGATGAAATTTTTGGGAAAAATATACAATTTGTAAAATTTTTAAAAATGCCACTTTAGGGGCTTATAACTTTGGACTGGGTGGTCCAAAATTAAAAATTTCTTCACCAGAAATGGTTGTATGCACCTTACAATCTAACTATGTAAAAATAATTTTCAAAATGTCAATATTAAAAAAGTGGATTTTCAAGTTACGTAATTTTACAACTTTAGTTTTGCGGTCGAGAGATTTTCTATGTACTACTTTGGGGGGGTGGCGCTCGGAAACGCCGAGACCTATCCTTACAAACTTAAATACTAGATAGGGGATGAACCAGCCTTTCCCGTGATCTAAATTTTGGATTTTTTAATTTATATTTTAATATAAATTAAGAGGTTATAAAATTTGGAAGAGATTTTTTCAGCTACAAAACCGTGTTTGTTTGCGCTGGTACGTTAATTGAAAAGAAAATTTTTATCCTACGGGATAGCCCGGGTCGACGTCCTCCTGTTGTGTCAAAAACCAGATTTTAATCTGATAAAAAACCGGTTGATATTCGGCTTTTATTTTCGTGGCGTTCGCCCCGCTCGTCCTGAAAACCGAATATCTCCGTATCTAACAAATAAAAAATTCCAAAACTTTGCACTAATAATCTACAATAACTACTAAACTTAATTTTGATTTTTAATATATACCTTCCCGATCTGGTTTTTGCTACAATTACTCTTATATCTAATGCTAAAATTAAAAATGTTCAGGACCTTGTTTTTCCTTTGTTTCAGCTTGGAGCTGGTCACCGAAAGCTCCTCCCGGTCCGCTGCGATGTCCTCTGCCTGATTCTGGTGGTTTGGTGGGGGTCCCTGGCTTGGATCCAGGACCTCGTGGCCACGTGGTGAGGGGACTTTCTTAGGAAAGTCCCTGGTTTCAGGAGGGAAAAATCTGAAATTTTTCTCCAGCAATCCTTGGGTCAAATGGTGCCTCCCCACAGTCCAAAAAAGGTGGGTCACCGCTGCGGTTCCCGAGATATATGGCTCCGAATTCCGGAATAACCTCAAATTTGGGGTTTTTTTGCACTTTTTATCACTTTTTCTCAACTTTTCACTTTGGTGTAATACACCAATCGATTCGTCTCGTCGAGACGAATCTTTTGACACTAAGCACTTTGTATATTGCTCTAATTTTTCCGGCACTTTGATTTTTTAACTGCGGAGCTCAATAAAATCGAACCGCTCGGGTCTAGCGCTACGGGGCAACTGGGGTTAGGTTAGGTTAGGTTAGGTTAGGTTAGGTTAGGTTAGGTTAGGTTAGGTTAGGTTAGGTTAGGTTAGGTTAGGTTAGGTTAGGTTAGGTTAGGTTAGGTTAGGTTAGGTTAGGTTAGGTTAGGTTAGGTTAGGTTAGGTTAGGTTAGGTTAGGTTAGGTTAGGTTAGGTTAGGTTAGGTTAGGTTAGGTTAGGTTAGGTTAGGTTAGGTTAGGTTAGGTTAGGTTAGGTTAGGTTAGGTTGTTAGGTTAGGTTAGGTTAGGTTAGGTTAGGTTAGGTTAGGTTAGGTTAGGTTAGGTTAGGTTAGGTTAGGTTAGGTTAGGTAGGTTAGGTTAGGTTAGGTTAGGTTAGGTTAGGTTAGGTTAGGTTAGGTTGGGTTAGGTTAGGTTAGGTTAGGTTAGGTTAGGTTAGGTTAGGTTAGGTTAGGTTAGGTTAGGTTAGGTTAGGTTAGGTTAGGTTAGGTTAGGTTAGGTTAGGTTAGGTTAGGTTAGGTTAGGTTAGGTTAGGTTAGGTTAGGTTAGGTTAGGTTAGGTTAGGTTTCCGCCCTCTCGTTGAGAGGGGAGCGACTGTGCAGTGTCGCTACCGGACGCGTCCCCCGGGTTGTGGATAGGGGCACGCCCCCCATATATGGGGGGTACCGGCTTCGGCCGGCGCGGACAGCAACTGCACGACAATCTCGTAACCCCGTACGTAGTGCGGGGCCGAGGGCCGCTAGTCTCTTCGGAGGGTGGGGGCCGCGAGGAAGAAAACCTCTCTAAAAAATTACCCAGTGGGGGTCTCGGCTGGCGTCCTGGGTAGCCCGGGTAGCGGCAGCCGAGCTGGGGGAGAGCTCGCAACCCCGCACTGAGCGGGGCCGAGGGCTGCCACTCTCTTCGGAGGGCAGTGGTCGCGAGGAAGACAACCTCTATAAAAAATTACCCTGAGGGGGATCGGCTGGCGTCCTGGGCATCCCGGGTAGCGGCAGCCGATCAGTGGCCGACTTGTCGGCGGTGGATGGCGGACAGTGCTCCGCGGGGACTCCGGTCCCACGTGGCGATGCCACACCCGGGCGTAACTGCTCGGTTGGCGGGGCTTGCCTTAATTGGCTGGCCCAGCGGCCGTTTCGACGGCGTGGTTTGCGGACCTCCAAGGTCCGCGTGCGCGGCGGCCCCGTGGCCACGAGTGTGGTCACTGGGGATGGGTTTCGGCCTACCGTCGGGCGAGCTGGAGACCTGTGTGTGTGTGTCGTTGTCACGTCTAGCGGCACCACACAGGACCAGTGGGGACTGCCTTTGCTGGCCGTCCCTGAGAGGAGCATACCTCGTTAAAAAAACCCCAAAGCGTCGGGTCTACCCGTTAACTGGTATTAAAGAGCAAGCGTGGTACCAGGCGCCTTATGGTGGTGGGCTGGGGAAGTCCACCAACTAGCGCTTCCACCCCGGGGCACTTCCCGCCGCCCCGGGAGTATTAGGGTTACCCAGGTACAGGGGGCACTGCCTGGGTGGACCATTTATTTCCCCCATACTCGTGGGACTAAATATGCAGTTGAACAAATTAAAAAACCAAAAATTAAAAGACGTGGAAGGTGGAAGTTTTGAGGAAAGGAGAGAGGGCCTGGAGAGGCTAGAAAGGGAGAAAGGTGTAGAGGACGCGAGGCGTCAGGAGTTTCCTCCAGAACCTGGAGAGGGAAGGCTGACGAGGAGCCAGGCTGGTTCCTCAAAAAAAGATGGGTCGCTGATCCTGGTCTTCGAGAAGGAAGTGGGTGGACCTGTGGCAGATATCAGCATGGATACGGGAGCGGAGTCGGCGGCTGAATCATTGGCCGGCTCAGTGACAAGCCGCAAGAGGAAGAGTGTGGCGGCGAGCTTCCGCAAGGATGCGGGATCGGGGACGGCACCTGAGCCTAAAGTGGCCCGGTCGAGAGGGGGCAGAAGAGGCGGAGGTGCCAAGAAGCACAGTGTCGGCCTGTCGCAGGCCAAGAGAGAGGCAAGGGAGCTCGGCTCGGACTCGGGCTCGTCTGACACCTTGACGGAGCCGTTTACTGACGCCGAGGGCGAGATGGACGCGGTGTCAAAGAGGATGTCCGTACAGGACCTAGTGGAGGAGGCCTCAAAGAAGGCGAATGAGGTAACCGAGGTGGCTAGGAGGGCCAAAAATCTAAAGGGGACTTGCAGCCGGAAGATCCGAAACGGCGCAGGTTCCCTTATGAAGGTGGTTCGCGCCCTGGCTACAAAGGACGCAGCGGAGGAGATACGCCGCCTGCAGGCTGATAACAAGCGCCTGCAGGACGAGCTAGGGAAAGTCCTAAAGGAGTTAACAGCCCTGCGGAGAGACTTCTCTGAGGCAGGCAAGGGGCGCCGCAAAGGACCGGCGACGCCGATAGTTGTGGACACCCCTACAGGGGGTACGGGTGGCGGATGCTGGGGCGAGGCAGAGCTTGCAAACGCGATGCAGGAGATGCAGCGCTCCCTCGCCCAGCAAATGTCCAACATGCTCCAGGCCAGGTTGGAGGGCCTGGAGGTGGATGGACGATTACTGCCTGCGGCAGAGCGGCCACGCCGGCCGCCACTGGCAGCCGACGCCAAGGCTTTGGCCTCCAAGGCACCTGGAGCTGTGCAGCCGGCTGGGGTCAAGAGGGCAGCGCAACCGCCAGCAGTAACAACAACGCTGCTCCCGGCCGCCAACATGCCCAAAAAGGCCCGGGCGAAGGTGACGAAGGCGGCGAAGAAGGCAAAGGCGAAGGGAGGCCCCTCGGCTGCTGCTCCGCCTGCGGCAAGGAGGGAGGAGAATTTGGCGGCAGACCACAGCCGCTGCCTGAGACGGCGCCGCCAGCGGAGGGGGCCTGGGTCGCCGTGGCTAAGAAGGCAAAAAAGGCCAAGCCTGCGGCCCAATCGGCGCCAAGACGGCGGGCCCGAAGACGAAGGGAGCCACCAAGGGCCCACCTACACCTAAGGGCCCTAAAATACCCAAGCCACCCAAGACCTGGCGGTCGTGGTGGCTTTGAAGCCGGAGGCGGTGGCTCAGGAGCCACTTACAAGGACGCCCTGACCAAGGCCAAGGCGTCCGTAAATATGGACGAACTGGGCATCGGCCCGTCGAAGTTCCGGACTACGGTGACGGGAGCGAGAATTATCGAGCTCCCGTCCGGAACAACGGTGCCCAGGCCGACACTCTGGCGGCCAAGGTGGGCGAGGCCTTGGCGATGCAGCCGCCAGGTGACCCGCCCACAAAATCGGCAGACGTCAGGGTGTCAGGACTTGATGACACTGCAACGCCTGAAGAAGTGCGGGCGGCCTGGCCGACAAAGCCGGTTGCCCCCCCAATACTATCAGGGTGGGGGCAATATCCTCCGGTGCCAGGGGGCTGGCTCGGCAATTGCCTCGTGCCCCGTTGAGGCCGTGGCCAGCTTGGTCAAAGACGGGAGGCTAAAGGTGGGCTGGAGTGCAGCCACGGTCCGGCTACTGGAGCCACGCCCCATGAGATGCCATAGGTGCCTGGCACTGGGGCACCAGCAGCCAAGTGTCCCTCTAGCAAGACCGCAGCGGCCTCTGCTATCGCTGCGGCAAAGAGGGGCACGTAGCCAAGGCCTGCAAGGCCCCACCGCACTGCGCGGTGTGCGCCGACAGGGGCCTGCCAGCCGGGCACCGAATGGCGGGGGCCAGTTGTAAGCCCCCTCCCGTCAAGGGCCGCCTGCCGCAGCCGGCAGCGGCTCCTGGGCCGCACCTGAGGCGGCCCCCCGCGCCACGCCAGAGGCGACCCCAGCAGTGACCCCAATGTCCGTCAACGATGCCCAGTAGGACATTGGGGAAATGCTCCAGGCCAACCTCAACCACTCCGCCGGGCACAGGATCTCCTGTGCCAGACGATGGCGGAGTGGGGGGTCGACCTTGCGGTGGTCTCGGCCGCACCGTATCCCCCCGTCCGACAAGTGGATGGGGCTGCGGATGGCTCCGCTGCCATCGTGGCGGCGAGGTGGGCCCTTCCCCGGTGATGGTGGAGAGGGGGGAGGGGTATGTGGCGGCACGATGGGGAGAGGTGGTGGTGGTGTCCACCTACTTCTCCCCCAACCGCAGCAGGGCCGATTTGACGGTTTCTCGCTGCGGTTGAAGGGGTCGTGCACCGCGCGGCCCCTCGTCAGGTGCTGGTGGCGGGGACCTAACGCAAATCAACCGCGTGGGGGTCCCCCCGCACCGACGTCAGGGGTGGTATACTGGAGGCCTGGGTGTTTGCCCTGGGTCTCCAGATCCTCAACCGAGGAACCACCCCTACCTGCGTCCGGTGGCAGGCACGTCACTCATTGACGTGTCCTTCGCCACCCCGCCGCTCGCGGCCCGTATCCGGGGCTGGCGGGTGGAGGCGGATGTGGAGACCCTATCGGACCACCGATACGTCCGGTACGAGGTCTCCACGGCATCCCCAGGGGCCCCGTGGGCCCCCGTGCGGGCAGCTCGCCGTTCAAACGGTGGGCGCTCGCACGCCTCCAGCCGGATGTGGCGGAGGAGGCAGCGACGGTGCGGGCCTGGGCAGGGGTCCCCGACGCCGTCGCGGGGGATGCCGACGGCATGGCGGACCTTTTCGCGGACGACATCAATGTCGTCTGCAGCGCCGCCATGCCGAGGGCGCGGGTTGGCCCACGGAGGAGTGGGCAGGCATACTGGTGGACGCAGGAGCTCACGATCCTGCGTGCCGCCAGTATGAGGGCCAGGCGCGCTTGCCAGCGATGCCGCAGGCGCGCCAGACAAGCGCCCGGCGAAGAGGAGGTCCTCCGCCGGGCGTACAACGAGGCCCACACGGCCCTGCGTAGAGCCATCTGCAGGGCCAAGGTCGCTGCCTGGGATGAGTTTTTGGCCATCCTGGACAGCGACCCCTGGGGGAGGCCGTACCGGACGGTGAGGGGGAAGTTCGCTTCGGCGGCCCCCTCCACGTCCGGTATGGAGCCCGCGCTGGTGAGGAGGGTGCTGGGGACACTTTTCCCAGACCCCGGGCCCTTCGAACCCCCCAGGATGCTGCCCCCCGGTTCTGCTCCGGGGGCGTGGGCAGCTGGTCCCCCCGTGTCTGATGCAGAACTAGACACGGTGAGGGACCGGCTCCGGAGCCGCAATAAAGCTCCGGGGCCGGACGGGGCCCCGGCCAAGGTAATGGCCATTGCCTTGGGCCCCCTGGGAGAGCGATTCCGCGCGGTGCTCGACACATGCATCGCGACGGGTCGCTTTCCCAGGCGCTGGAGAGTGGGGCGGCTTTGCCTTCTCCGCAAGGAAGGCCGCCCGGCAGACTCCAGCGGGCTACCGGCCGGTGGTGTTGCTCGATGAGTCCGGGAAGGCTTTTGAGAAGATTCTCGCCTCCCGGATCATCGAGCACATCGAGGGTGAGGGGCCGGACCTGGCGGACTGCCAGTTCGGCTTCCGAACCGGCCGGTCCACGATGGACGCGGTTGGCCGTCTCAAGAGGTGGACTGAGGCGGCCACAGCTCGGGGGGAGGTGGTGATCGCGGTGTCCTTGGACATCGCGAACGCGTTCAACACCATCCCCCACGAGTGCATAGAGGCGGCGCTCGAGTTCCACCGAGTGCCCCTCTACCTCCGCGCCCTCGTCCGGGACTACCTGCGAGACAGGTCAGTCCTGTACGAGGACGCGGAGGGCCGCGTCCAATCGTGGCCAGTGAAGGCAGGCGTACCCCAGGGTTCCGTATTAGGTCCCCTCCTATGGAACCTGGGGTACAACTGGGTCCTGCGGGGTGAGCTCTTGCCGCGCATGGATGTCGTCTGCTTTGCGGACGACACCCTAGTAGCGGCGAGAGCGAGGGGGTGGGAGGAGGCGGTCCGCCTTGCGTCGGTCGGCACCTCCATGGTCGTCCGACGCATCCGCCTCCTGGGACTGGAAGTGGCCCTCGAAAAGACGAGGGCCATGGCCTTCCACGGTCCCAGACGCAGGACCCCGCCGGGGCTCCGTGCCCGGGTAGAGGGGGTGTGGGTTCCGGTCGAGATGCACCTTAAGTATCTCGGCCTGACCCTAGACCCCCGATGGAGCTGGGAGGAGCATTTCAGGCTCCTCGCTCCCCGGCTGTGCGGCGTCGCAGCCGGACTCGGTCGCCTCCTCCCCAATGTGGGGGGGGCCGAACGAAGTGCCGTCGGCTTTATCACTCCGTGATAAAGTCGATGGCGCTGTACGGGGCCCCGGTCTGGGCTGAGTGCCTCTCGTCCCGCACGAGGGCCCTCTTGCGAAGACCGCAGAGGGTCATCGCGACCCGGGCCGTGCGGGCTTACCGCACGGTCAGCCACGGGGCTGCCTGCGTCCTAGCAGGTACGCTCCCGTGGGAGGTTGATGCCCTGGTACTATCCCAGGTGCATCAACACCGGGTCGCGGCGAGAGAGCGGGGCGAGCGACCCGTTCTAGAGGAGGTAGAACGGGTCCGCACCGAGGCGCAGGGGGAGGCTCTGCGCCGATGGGTGGAGGCACTCGCCAACCCAGCCGCTGGCCACCGGACGATCGAGGCGATTCGTCCGGTGTTGGAGGAGTGGGTAGGGCGCCAGCGGGGCACCCTCACCTACCGCCTGGTGCAGGTACTGACCGGACATGGGTGTTTCGGTCACTACCTGCACCGAGTCGCCCGTCGGGAGGAGACGCCGCGGTGTCATCACTGCGCCTCTCCCGACGACACGGCCGAGCACACGTTGATCGTGTGCCCGGCCTGGCGAAATGAGCGCCGCGATCTGATCGCGGCGCTCGGCGGAGGAGGCCTCTCGCTGCCAAGTATGGTAAGAGCCATGCTTGGTAGCGAGAGAGCCTGGAGGGCTGCCGCCTCCTTCTGCGAATCTGTGATGGCGCAGAAGGAGGCAGCGGAGAGGGAGCGGGAGGAGGACGCTCTAGCCGCCCCTCTCCGGCGTAGACGGGTGGGCCGAAGAAGGCAGGCAGCGGTGACTGCCGGTCTTCGACGGCCCTAAGGTGGCCTGGGCGCGGCCTGACCAGCCGCGCGCCCTAGGTGCCGCTCCGGCATAGGCCACCACGTCTGGGGACTGCCTAGTACCCTAGCGCAGTCCCCCTGAGGCGCGTCGCCCGGTCCACTCGTTGGGCCGGGCCTGCCCGGGGGCGGGCTCGGAGCTGTGGCGCACGCAGGTGCGTCGGCCCCGAGACGCCCCCACATGGGCGTAGGAGGGTACCGGGGGGTTTTAGTGGAGTAGGATCAGTGTGGTCTTCCGCACTGGTCCTGCTTGAGTAGGGTCGGCACTGTTTCCCGTGCCGGCGAGTCCCACACACGCCGTGCGCCTAGTCAGCGTCACGGTATGGTGCGTAACTGCATTTCCCCTCGTCACAAAAAAAAAAGGTTAGGTTAGGTTAGGTTAGGTTAGGTTAGGTTAGGTTAGGTTAGGTTAGGTTAGGTTAGGTTAGGTTAGGTTAGGTTAGGTTAGGTTAGGTTAGGTTAGGTTAGGTTAGGTTAGGTTAGGTTAGGTTAGGTTAGGTTAGGTTAGGTTAGGTTAGGTTAGGTTAGGTTAGGTTAGGTAGGTTAGGTTAGGTTAGGTTAGGTTAGGTTAGGTTAGGTTAGGTTTTTTTTTTTTTTTTTTTTTTTTTTTTTTTTTTTTTTTTTTTTTTTTTTTTTTTACAGCTGCTCCCCACTTTGTTGCAGGTCTTTGTTTACTTGTTTATATTTGGTGTGTCTTTTCGTATTTTTCTTTTTTTGCTTTAAAAGCACGTTTATTTTTTCGCGCTTATATATATTTTTTACACATTTTTCTTTTTGTGTTTCTTTTTCTTTTTATCTTTTCAAATCTTTCTTATTCTAATACATTTCTTTTTTCTATTGACTATTATTTTACATTTATTGGTTCCTTATACTTTATCTTTTTGCTTTATACACTTTCATATCTATTCCCATCTATACTATTATGCTATACCCAGATTAATATCTGGTCTTTTGTCTTATTTTCTAGTATTCTTATTTTATTTACACTGTCTATGCTTAATCTCTACTTCTTTTCCTTATTCTAGTTACATGATGTCTTATTCTAATTACAGTTTTCATTTATTTATCATATCACATATTTACATTTACATTTTATTTTCTTGTATTTACATTCTATTGTATTTTTTAGTTTACATTTACATTTACATTTCTCATTCCATTTACATTTTGTTTCCATTTACACATTTTCCTTATGGTATACTTTCGTTCTTTTTAACATTTTACCGTTTTCAGTTTTTTACCTAATCCTAAGTTACTTAAGTTTGACTCCACTCGGAGTCTTTGGGGTTGAGTAAGTGCTCGCGGGTTCAGCTTCCGCAAGACAGGATTTGCAAATATCATATTTGCAACCCTGTTTGCTTTGGCTGTTCCCGCGCGCGCTTTTCAGTTATCACTCTTCCCTTTGCGTTACCTCCCAGTGGAGTCCCGTCTACTTTGTGGTCTTCAGTTTCGCCTTGCGTTCCCTTACTATCTAATTGTATATCTATTTCACTACTTGTTTTCCTACTCATTTTTTTATTTACTGTAATTAATTTCCTAATTTCGCCCTTAGCAGTGGTACGCGACTTTTGACCTGGCAATTCTATCCCAAATAGCCCTCTGTGGGCATTCGATGCTGAACGTGTTGTGTGCTGTGTCCTTATTTTTCGCCTTTTTGCAGTTCTGGCAGCATGGTGCTTCTTCTTTCTTTACACATGTGGCGTACTTGTGGTCTCCCCCGCAGTGGCTGCAACTGTCCAGCGGCTCCTGGCAGACCCGCTTGATGTGGCCGAAGCCCAAGCAGCGGGAGCACTGGATTAGCGGGGACTGATCTTCTACTCTGGATGGTCCCCAGCGTAGTTGAAGGGTCCCCGCCTCTGTCAGCTGCAGCCATATTGCCGGGGCCACTCTCAGGACCACGTGTGCCACATGTGGATTCCTTGTTACCTTTTCAAATACTGCCTCTATGTCCTTTTTTCCTTCCTCTTTAGCTATTCCCTTTCTTTCCTTTTCCTATCATTCTTCTTATCGCCTCAATCACTTGCTCCGTCTTGTTTTCTCCTCTTACATACTTTACTACCACTAACGGATTTTTATTTTTGGCTTTTTCTACTATTAATTTTTTATTCCTTTCCAATTCCTCTTTCAGTCTTTCCATTTCATTCTCCCTAGCACACCCTATTATGACCTTCTGTCCCTTTGCCTTTCTTATCTTTTTTACCTCCATCCATTCTCCTCTTTCATCCACACTCTTTTTCACCTCTTCAATCACTTCTTCACTTGTTTGCGTTAAGTCCGTTGATGCTACTATGATGGAATGTAAAGTTTCCATCATAGTAGCTGGCCCTTTTACTCTCTCTGCATACGTATCCTTTCTGATTTCGTCCATCTTTTCTTTCACTATCCCTTCTATATCCCTTTTTTCCCCTGTGATTTGTGTCCCTACTTCTTTTTGTCTGCTTTCTATTATTTCCATAATGCTGTTTCCCCTTATTATTTCCTTTCTATTTCCTAAAATTGTTTCTTTAATTTTCCCCTGTTCCTCTAGTGTCATTCTACTTTCTTGCATTGTGGTGCTTAGCATGCTTTCTATATCTCCTATATTATCATTTCCTTTTTTCCCTATTTCTTCTATTGTTTCCATTTTCCTATTTCCTGTTATTATTTCTTTCCTATTGTCTAAAATTGCATCCATCACTTTCTTTTGTTCTTCCATCAGGAGATATGCTGTGCTTTCATCGTTTTCCTTATCTAGCTCGAATTCTATTCTTGTCTCTATTCTATCCGTGTATAGCTTTGCCTCTATCGCTGCATCCCTTGCTTCCATCACTACGTCCATAAATTTCTGCAGTTCTCCATCCATGTGATCGTTGTCTCGGTTTGTTATTACTGCAGCTTTATTTATGCCCTCCATTATTTGTTTGCTAAGCTGTTGCTGTTCATCCATCCTTTCTAACGTGCTCTTCGTCTTTCTGGTTCCTTCTTCTATTCTTTCTCTATTTCCCAAAACTATGTCCTGTATATTTTTCAGCATTTCTTTCATCTCTCCTATTTCCTTCCCGTCCATTCTTTCGTCTTTCTTTTCCTCCCTTCTGTCCATTTCTTTCGTTCCATCGTCGTTCTTACTGTTTTCTAATTCTACTACTCTTTTTGCCAGCATCTCTATCCACTCTTTCATCTCTTTCGTTCCTTTTCTTAAAAACTGTTTTCCCTCGCTTGTCACTGATTTGGGTGCCAAATGCTCCAACATTTTGGCACCCAAATCCCTGGCCTTACTTACTAAATTGTGGGGGAATTCCTCCACTTTCTCCTTCCTCGTTGTTTTTTGTGTGCCTTCCGCCGTCATAAGTCGCGTACCTGCTGTCTCGTTTACCATTTTTAATTCTTTTATCTCAGAAGGAGATTCATAAACGTAATCAAATGTTTTTGAATTTCTCGCGGCGGGAATGTGTTTGCCGTTTCTTGCCATTTTAATTTTTTCGAACCAATATGGAGCAGTCTTTAAGACCTGTTTTATCCAAATTAAATTTTTTGATATAAATTAAATTGAAAAATAAAAATAAAAATAAAAATAAAAATAAAAAAAAAATAAAATAAAAATAAAAATAAAATAAAAATAAAAATAAAAATAAAAAATTTAAAAGTAAAATTAAAAATTTGAATTAAATTTGGAATTGAAATTATGAGTCAATAGACGGATTGATAATTTAAATTAAAATAAAATTAAATGGACACACCAAAATAATATAATAAAATAAAATAAAATAAAATTACTAAATTACTAATTCCTAAAACTAAGCCTGCCCTTAAAAAAGGTGCAGGGTGTCTATATCACAGTCAAGCTAAAGATTTAAACGCACACAACAAATTACTATTACTAAGCCTGCCCTTAAAAAAGGGTACAGGTTGTCAATATAAGTTTGAAGATTTTGATTAAAATCAAGTTTGAATAAAAGTAAAACAATAAAATACGATAGTAATTTGTGCAATAAGTGCAATTTGTCAAATTTTTAGCCTAAGTCTGCCCTCAAAAGAGGAGCAGAGTGTCCTAATTCTAATAAAAACCTAACTAACTTAACCTATATTCAGGCTCAATAGAGTCCTGAATTTTGTCAAAATTCCTTAATACTAATCCTGATCTCAATAGAGATTCAGGAGACTTAATTATACCTTGAAAGGCCCGAGTTCCTATATGAGAATTTTTATATGTGAAAACTTAATATTAATTTTCCTAGTCTCTATGTACTCTATGTAGAGACGTTTGGCACTCTATCTGATTGCTGAGAATTTATAGGACCAAACCGTAAAAGTTTGGTCGAAATCGGCCCAGTAGTTTCCAAGTTGCCTTATTTCTTCAGATAGGGGTGGTTTAGGGGTTGGGAGGGGTAGGCGTCGAGATTTGGGTCCCAAGTGAGAATTTGAGTCCCTATATAAAATGTCGTTAGATTGGGACTGTTAGTTCCTTAGTAACGGGCTATTAAACAAATTCTCCCTTAGGGCGGCGGGGGAAAAATTTCAAATTTAGGGGTTGGTTTTTATGTTTGTAAAATGTCCGGTAAAGAATGCTGATTATTTTTGTCCGAGAAAGTGTATATGCCAAAAGTATAGTTTTTATAAAATTTTGAATTTTGTATGTCTAATTAATTTATGGGGTAGGGGGTAGGGGGTTGAGACTAGGGGGGATCGACGTCTCCCTGGGGGTTTCCACCTGCGACTCTTCGAGTCGCTTAAGGCCGAATTTGGGGTCCAAAACGTCCTACGATGCGTACTTTAGGAGTTAGCTGTATATGTTTGCTTCTTCCGGGAATCGAACCCGGGAACTTCAATTTTTGGTGGTGTTTTTTATGTTGGGGTCGGGTAGTGTTGCTTGAGGAGATACTTTTCTCCCAAGAGACCTAATGTGGGAAATTTCTCCAAGTACCCTTTTTAGACAATTAAACAAGCCCCTATATATTCCGCCTATAAGTGGGCGTGGCTTATGACGTAGTCCGCCCTGACTAGAAATTCCCCGTTTTCAAAAGTCCTCCCGGACGGGTTTCGACTTCGGAATCCTGTAAAGGGGGATGTCCTCTATCGAAAAGCTCCGGGATTAATTTTCGAAAAACGGGTACTTTTGGAGATTTTTTGGGTTTTAGCCCGAAAAATCCCTCGGTGATTAATGTTCTATTGTTCTACAAATAGGGGTTGAAAAATTTATTTTTTACAAAAATCTTAAAAAGTAATAAATGGGCCACCAGGGGGCACAATTTTTATAATTTTAGGGGTTCGGAATACAAAGATATTAACTAATAAAAAACGTAAACAAACATATACTTATGATTAATGGCTTGCCAACTTAATTGTGCGGTTTTGTTAAAATTTTTTGGAACCTTTGGAGGGTCGGCGCTCGGGCGCGTTTTAAGTTTTCCAAAAAATTTTTAAAACACTTACTCGGGCCTTTCCTAACCTAATTGTACATATATAAAAGTCATTAATTATCACAGATTTAGTATTTTTAAAATTCGATAATCCGTGCTGGGTCCCCGAAATTTGACCGCATAAAAATTTGTAACCCTTATATTTTCTCCGGGTTTCAACCCTTATCTTTCCAAAGTTGTTTGTTAGAACCGTCTAGGTGGGTTTTACCCCTCCTAGAAAATTGGTGTTTATAGACTAGATTTAACTACTTGAAATTCAATATTTAAAATGAAATTTTTGCAAAAACTAACATCGGGTGAAATTTTTATTTTAAAAGCTTATAACTCCGGACGGGGTGGTCCGAAATTTAAAATTCCTCCGTCAAAAATGGTTACTCTTACATAACTATCTAATTGCGTAAAAACAAATTTGAAAAAGTCAAAGATAAAAAAGTGAATTTTCAAGTTACGTAATTTTTACAATGTTGTTTTTGCGGTCAAATGAATTTCTGGGTGCTACTTTGGGAGGGTGGCGCTCGGAAACGCCTGGCTCCTCCCTTAAGATTTTTATACTACTAGCTAGAGGGTAGTCCGGCCTTTCCTGTGATATATAATTTTTATTTTTTAATTTATATTTTCATATAAATTAAATCGGTTTAAAATTTTGAATCAATTTTTATTGTTACAAATTAAGTTTGTTTTCGTCTAATTTCTCTAAATACTAAGTTTTTGCCAAAAATTCTTTTTTCACCGGATAGCCCGGGTCGAGTTCCTCTGATAACCCAAAAACCAGGTTTCAAAATAAATAAAAACAAGTTGTTATTCAACTTTTATTGTTTTTGATGGTCGTCCCGCTGGTCCTGAAAGTTGAATAACTACGGTGATCTTTAAGATAAAATTCCGAAAAAAGTTTTAAAATGATCGTTAATAAATAGCAAATTTAATTTTGATTTTTAATTAATAGGTTACCACTCTGGTTTTTGTTTTATATGCACTTATTTCTAAACTTAAAATGTAAAATTTTTAGGACCTTATATCTCCCTTCCTATTGGGGGTAGGCTTGTGCTGAAAGCGCTCACTTGTCGGCTGCGACGTCCTCTCCTCGTCTGTGGTGGTTGGGGTGGCGCGACTGCGCTGGTTCCAGTACCTCGTGGTCGGGTGGTTGAGGGACTTTCTTAGGAAAGTCCCTGGATCTTGACCGGAAAATTCCGGGACTCTGCAGGCGCCTTCCTCTCGTCAATTGTGGACTTCCCACAGTCCGAAAATGATGGGTCGTCGCGATGGTTCCAGAGATATCTTGCTCCAAAGTCTGAGTTAACCTTACTTTTACGGTTTTTTGCACTTTTTGGTGGTTTTTTCACTTTTCACACCTAAGTGTGACACACCGTTCGATTCGTCTCGTCGAGACGAATCCACCAATACCAATCACTTTGTATATTGCTCTAATTTTTCCGGCACTTCTATTTTTTAACTGCGGAGCTCAATAAAATCGAACCGTTCGGGTCTAGCGCTACGGGGCAACTGGGGTTAGGTTAGGTTAGGTTAGGTTAGGTTAGGTTAGGTTAGGTTAGGTTAGGTTAGGTTAGGTTAGGTTAGGTTAGGTTAGGTTAGGTTAGGTTAGGTTAGGTTAGGTTAGGTTAGGTTAGGTTAGGTTAGGTTAGGTTAGGTTAGGTTAGGTTAGGTTAGGTTAGGTTAGGTTAGGTTAGGTTAGGTTAGGTTAGGTTAGGTTAGGTTAGGTTAGGTTAGGTTAGGTTAGGTTAGGTTAGGTTAGGTTAGGTTAGGTTAGGTTAGGTTAGGTTAGGTTAGGTTAGGTTAGGTTAGGTTAGGTTAGGTTAGGTTAGGTTAGGTTAGGTTAGGTTAGGTTAGGTTAGGTTAGGTTAGGTTAGGTTAGGTTAGGTTAGGTTAGGTTAGGTTAGGTTAGGTTAGGTTAGGTTAGGTTAGGTTAGGTTAGGTTAGGTTAGGTTAGGTTAGGTTAGGTTAGGTTAGGTTAGGTTAGGTTAGGTTAGGTTAGGTTAGGTTAGGTTAGGTTAGGTTAGGTTTTTTTTTTTTTTTTTTTTTTTTTTTTTTTTATTTATAGCGGTATCCCCGATTTGTTTCAGGACTTTGTTTTCTTTTTTGTTTTGTTTGGTTCTATTTTAAGTTTATTAGACATGCTTGCTCTTTTGCATGTGGATTTTGTGCTCTTTCTTTTGCACTTTGTTACTTTTTTCTTTTTATTCTTTACATTTATCTTATTTGCTATTACATATTTCTTTTTGTTTTATTGTTACATTTTACTTATTTACTTAATTACACACACTGATCTATTTCTATTTACATTCTTATTATCTATTTCATTACTTTCTTGCCTTTTACATTTCTTTACTTAAAACTAATATCACAATTTCTTATTTCTTTCTTATACTCTACATTTACTTTTACATATTTCACTACAATAAATTAATACATTTTACACTAATCATCTCTATTTCGTTCTATGACCTTTTCCACTATTTTCTTACCAAACTTAATTAACACTTCCCTATCTTTACTTTCTATCATAATTTCCCACAGGTTTTCCTTTCTAAGGGGTGTGTTCAATGCTACTTGTGCGTCGTGTCTGTCTTTGGCATAGAGGGGGCATTCCAGGAGGACATGGAAAATGTCCTCTTCAGTGTCGGGATCACAAACGCAGCTTGGGGTATCCTTCTTTTTAAACCTATGGAGGTAGGCGGAGAAACCTCCATGCCCGGTAAGGATCTGTGCAGCTATTCTATCAATCTTCATCTTTCTTACGACACCGAAGGCGCTCTCCCCGCTGGGGAAGAACGCCTTCGTTGTGGCAGCCGTGTCCTCGCTCCTATACCTGCTGTCCCATTCTACTTTCGTCATCGCGCGTACATGGCGCTTGACGAAAGAGATGGGACAGCAGTCATAGTGCGATTTGCATTTCAACCCGAGGGCCGCCCCCTTCGCCAGCTGATCCGCTCTCTCGTTTCCGATCACCCCGACGTGGGCCCTGATCCAAAACAGGGACACGGTTTGTCCGTTGTCCCTGAGTTGGGCCAGGTTGCCCTGAATCGCCTTGGTGATCGGATGCGAGGAGTCTGGATCAGCTAGCGATTGGAGGGAGGACCTCGAATCGCTGAGCACGGCCGCCTCCTTCCATCCTTTCCCTAATACACACTCCGTGGCTTGGAGGATAGCATACAGCTCGGCTTGGAAGACTGTACAGTATGGCTCCAGCTTAAACTTTCGGGAAAGGACTTCTGCCTGCCCTTTCCAACAGGTCAGGGCGGCTCCTACCTTTCCCTCCAGTTTGCTGCCATCTGTATAGATCTTCACAAGACCTTCTGCCAGTTTGCTATCCTCCTCCTCGTTTTCCAGACATTCGAAACCTATCATTCTGCTGCTACCGGGGTGGTTCGAATTCATGAAGGATACCCTTTTCTCCACCTTTCTCCCCCTTAATATTGCCTGGGGTTTCCCTCGCTTCGCCTCATAAAGCTGGGATGCTTCATGGACCCTTAGGTCCAGCGGAAGCAGCCCCGACAATATTAAGGCGGAGTTGAGCGACACCGTCCTATAACATTTGGTAATTTTTTGGGCGAACCCCCTCTGTACCACCGAGAATTTCTTTTTGGTCATTATTTTCTTAGCTTCTCCCTGCCAAACACTCGCTGCGTAGAGGATGATTGGTTCTATGACCGCTATGTAAATTGTTCGTATAATCTCTGGTTGGAGACCCCAAGTCGTCTTTGCGGCTCTTTGGATACCTTTAAAAATGTTGATGGCTTTGCCGCAGACGTACTTAATGTGCTCGTTAAAGGTTAGTTTGTTGTCGATTTTTAGGCCGAGGATTTTTATTTCGTTGACAAGTTCTATTTGTACCCCCCCCATGGTCAGTACCGGCGCGTCAAATTTTAATTTTTTGGTGATAACCATGGCTTTGGTCTTATGCGCCGCGAAGTTTAATTTGTTTGACGCGCCCCATCTCCTGACCAGGGAGAGTCCTGCATTGGCCTTTTCCTCTAACGACTTTGGGTCTCCTCCATCCACTATCAAAATGATGTCGTCAGCGAATGCTTGGCAATATATATCGGCGTCGGTGAGCCCGTTCAGGAGTGGATCCAGCAAGATGTTCCAGAATAAGGGGCCTCCTATGGACCCCTGTACACAACCTTTGTTGGTTATCTTGCTGTACTCCTCCCCCGCGTATCTCACCGACACCATCCTATCTTGGAGATAACTATCTACCAGTCTGCGTAGGTTTATAGGGCACTTTAAGTTTTTAAGTTGGCAGCGGATTCGCGGCCACCACGCGTTATCAAAGGCCCCCTCTATGTCCAGCGATATCAGGGCCACTATTCTCTTTTCTACCAATTTGCCTCTGATTCGCTGGATCATATCATAGAGGGAGTCCTCCGTGCTGCGCTGCGGCACAAATCCGTACTGCCTCGGGTTAAGTTTGGGCAGTATATGCCATTTTAGACGACGCACTAGCATTTTCTCAAGAATTTTACCTAAAACTGGCAGCAACCCGATTGGCCTGTACGATTTGGGCTCCTGGTAGTCATCCTTGCCGGGCTTCCTCAGCATGATGACCGTTGCTTTTTTCCATCTATGCGGGAAATGGGTGAGGGTAAGGCATTTATTAAAGATCGCGAGGGCTGTGTCGCTATCCGCTTTTATAGTCGCCGCGCATATGTCGGCCGTGAACCCATCTCCACCCGGAGCCTTTTTCGGGTTAAACGAGTCCACGGCGTGCACCAGCTCGGCTTCCACAAATGGGGGGTCATGAACGTCATGTTCATCTCCCTCATTTGCTTCCGCCGCGCTGATTCGCACAGCCTTGTGGATCTCATTTTCCCCTATTTCCGTGTCGTCCGGGTAGAAGGTCTCCGCCATAATGCGCACCGACTGTTTGGGGCTGGTGGTGATGCCCCCCCTCGCGATTGGCAGATCTTCGCCTTGCGCTCTTGTTCGACCTATTACCCTATATATCCCATCCCACACAGATTCCCTATCTTGTTTTCCGCAGAACTCCTTCCAGCTTTTTATTCTGGCGACATCCATTTCCCTTTCATACTTCTCTTTCGCTTCTGTGTACTGCTCTATTACCCATGTTTTACGACTTGGTGCTGCCCATTTTATCCTTCTCTTCAGTCTGTTCTTTTCTTTCTTCAGTCTTTCAAGCTCGTCGGACCACCACACAATCTTTATTTTACTTGTTGCTTTTTTCAATTTAACGTGTTTATTACAATTTAATTCTATTAATTTAGTATATTCTTCTATTGCTATTTCTAGTTGTTCTGTGTTAACTATTTTATCTATTTCTGTTTTATTCAAATGCTTTTCTTTTAATAGGTCTTTCATTTCTTTTTTATAGTCCACCCAACTTGTTTTTCGGGTGTCGTATTTTCTTGTTGTCTTGTTATTGTTATTATTACTTTTACTATTGTCTAATTTTATTTTGAAAGATATTGTGTTGTGGTCCGACGTTGTTACCTCATCCCTCACCTTCCATTCCAGCACCTTGTCCAGCATGTCTGTCGAGCAGTACGTTACATCCACGCAGCTCTTGTATTCTTTTCCCCTTCGCCATGTCTGGAAGGTCGGTTTGTTTCCTTCGTTTAGTATATGGAGTCCCAAATCGTTTATCGTTCCCATCATTTCTTCCCCTCTATCGTCACTTCTTGTACTTCCCCACCATTCATTCCATGCATTGGCGTCCCCCCCTATTATTATTCTACTTGTTTTTATTTTTCGTATGGCGCCTTTTATTTGGGCCATATACGGGCCAATATCTACGTCCGGCTCGAAATAATAGGAGATCACTCCGAGTTCCCATTCTTGTGTTGTTATCTTTATCGCTACAATATTTGTTGTTGTGAGGTCGGGAAATTGTTGTATTTTTATGTTCATGTTAAAGACGGCTATCGCCGCCTTGTTCACTTTCCCGACCTCTTGTGCAGGCCTGGTAGAGTCTAACCCCGGTGTGACCTCCCATTATTCCCGCGTTTCCCGTATATGGCTCCTGCACCAGCGCCAAGAGTGTTCTTGTTTTGGCCGCCTCCAAGATCAGCTCGCTCGTTGCGTTTCTGCTGCGTTGGAGGTTGGCCTGGAGGACGCCATATGTCTCCTTTTCCTTTCTTACCTCGTCTATCACCACCTTAGCAGTACGCTATCCGAGATCTTGCGATTTTATCCCACATTTGGAATTGTGGGCATTCAGAGCTGAAGGTGTTATGTTCCCTGTCTTTATGTCCAGCTTTTTGGCAGTTAAGGCATTCAGGGGCCTGATCCTTTATTGGGGCAAGCTACATATATATGGTCGCCCCCGCAGTGGCAACAACTGTCCGACTGCTCCTGACAGACCCGCTTGATGTGGCCGAAGCCCAAGCAGCGGGAGCAGCGGATAATCGGGGACTGATCTTCCACACGGGATAAACCCCACTGCAGTTGAATAGCCCCCGCTTCTATCAACTGTTGCCACACTACGGGTGCCACCTTTAGGATCACATGGGCCACATGTGGGTTCCTAGTTTTCTTCTCGTAGATGGCCTCTATCTGTAGTTCCTCTTTTTTGTATTTTTGCCCCGTTCTGATCATATGCCTCCTAATCGCCTCCTCTACCTGTTCCTTTTTCTTTTCCCCCATGACGTATTTTACAATTACAAGCGGATTCTTATTTACTGCTGATTCTATTTTTAGGCTTTTATTCTTTTCCAATTTTTGTTTCAGCTTCTTCGCTTCCTCCTCTTTCGCGCATCCTATCACTACTTTTTGGCCCCTCGCTTTCTTCACTCTTCTTACCTCGTTCCACTCCCCGCCCCCGTCGACCGACTTCCTGACTTGTTCGAACACCTGTTCGCTCGTCAGCCTTGTGTCGGTCGACGCCACTATCAGGGAGTGCAGCGAGGTAGGAGCCTTCCTTGCTTTCTGCGCATACGTCTCCTTGCTTACTTCGCCAATCGCTTCTTTCACTATAGCTCTTATATTCGTTTCCATTTCCTTCTCTGTCTTTCCTTCTCTTTTGCTCTTTTTGCTCTCTTCACTTATTTTATCTATTCTTTTTTCGATGTTTTCTATTCTTTCATTTCCTTTCTTCAGTCCCTCTTTTCCCTCTATTATCAACTCTTTTATTCCTTTCTGTTCTTCCATAATTCTCTTACTGATTCCTATTACTTCCTCATTTATCTTTTTGTTGCTTTCTATTGTTTTCCCATCTTGTTTCGTTATTCCTTTGCTTTCTATCGTTTCCATTATTTTCTTACTTACATCCATCATTTCTTCCATTCTTTTAGTTACATTCTCCATTCCTTTCATTCCTTCTCCTCTTTCTAGTGCACTCACTTTCTTTTCTAGTGCTTCTATTATCCTATCACTCTCCTCTTTTTGTTCCTTCATCTTCATCATCCATTTTTCTTCACTTTTCCTACTTTCTTCTATCTGTATGCTTAGCCTTTCTATCATTCCAGTCATTCTTTTTCCTTCTTCCATCCTCTTTTCTTCACCTCTTTCGAACATCTTTTTTATTGTGTCCATAGGTTCTTCATTCTCTTCTTCATATTTAATATTAATGCCTTTATTTTCCAGAGTTTTTTGCAGCTTTTTATTTCTACTCACTGTTTCTTTGACTATTTTAAATATCTCCTCCGCTTGTTCCTTGATTTTTATTTTGTTGTCTTTAGTGACGGATTTTCCGTCATTGACGCTCTCGATTATCTTATTTTTTGCACCCTCAGCTCTGCTCTCTAGGTCGCAGATCTCCATAATGGGTCTCAATGAGTCCATTTTCAGGTTTAAATTCATGTTCGTGTTCGTGTTCGTTTCTACCTTATCTATTTTCTCGGGTTTTTCCGCTTTTTTCGCGGGCTGCGATGAGGAGGTACTAACTACTACTCTAGGTTTTTCGAATTTACTCATTTCTGTGCTTTGCCTTTTACGCTCTGTGATCGGGTCGCTGCTCTTATACATTTTGGACAATTACAAAATAAGTTAACACGAAAAATAATTTAGGACGTTTACAAAATAAGTTAACACACAATAAAATAAATGAGTCAATAGACGAAATTGAATAAAAACAAAATAAATAATTATTAAAATAATGATGATTAATGTGTCAAAAGACGATTCAATAAGTAAATAAAATAAATTAAAATAAGTAATACTACAATTGAATTGAATTCGAATCAATGAGTCAAAAGACAAATATAAATAAAGGGATAAAATAAAATTTAAAATTGTATTGAATAAATTAATGAGTCAAAAGACAGTTAAAATATTCAATAAAACTAAACTAAAATAAATTAAGATTGGATGAGCCAAAAGGCAAATTCAATTAAATTAAAATGAAATTAAATAAAATTAAATAAATAAATTAAAAACAATGGGTCAATAGACAAGATTCAAATTCAACTAATATAATATTACTAACTATTTGAATAGGTCAAAAGACACTATCCAAGAATGAGTCAAAAGACAGAATTTACTAATACTATTTGAGTTTTGTATAGTGTACTGTTTGAGTAGTGAGTGTCTGCCTTTATGTGTGTGTAATGTGTGTTCTTAGAAGGACCTTGGGGATACCTAGTCAGTTTTTTAAAAATCGCGATAATATAAAATTAGTCAAATCCTACGAACTAAGCCTGTCCTCAAAAGAGGTACAGGGTATCAAAATCACAGTCAAATTAATAAATAAACGAAAATAAAACACACAATTAATATTCAAATAAGTAAAATTAAAATAAAACCTGCCCTTAAGAGGTGCAAGGTGTCAATATAAATTAAAATTGAAGAATTTTTGCACACAACGATTAATTCTAAAACTAGGCCTGCCCTCAAAAGAGGTGCAGGGTGTCGATCACAGTCAAGATACACACAATAAACGCAAAATAAATAATACAATTAATGTAGTAAATGCAATAAATGCAGTTTGTCGATGCTTAACCTAAGTCTGCTCTCAAAAGAGGCGCAGAGTGTCCTAATTCTAAGTAAAAAACCTAACTAAATTAACCTATATTCAGGCTCAATAGAGACCTGAATTAGTCAAGAATACTTATATACTATTCCTGAACTCAAAAGGAGTTACAGGAGGTCAAATTATGCCTTTTAGATCCCGATTTCCTATGAGAAATTTTTTGTATGAAAAACTTAATTTTTATTTTCTTAAGCTCTATGTCCTCTATGTAGAGTCGTTTGTCACTCTATCAAATTACAAATAATTTATGGGACCAAACCGTAAAAGTTTGGTCGAAATCGGTCCAGTAATTTCGGAGATAGGTTTTTTCCAAATAGGGGTGACTTTGGGGTTGGGGGGTTGTTTTTATTCCCGAATGGGGTAGTGTTTCTATACCCGATACTTTTTCTCCAAAGAACCCTATGTGGGAAAACCCTCTAAGTGTCCCTTTTGTCAGTTAACACTCCTTTAATCCGTTTTCCGTCTAAGTTTTTGTTTAAAGGGGCGTGGCCTAATTTCCCCAACCTGGAGGGTTGTCCCGGGTGATTTTTGACTTCAGATTCCTGTAAAGGGGGATATCCTACGTCGAAAACCTCCCGGACTTATTTCTGAGAAATCAGTATTTTTTGAGATATTAGGTATTAAACAAAATTTTCCCTCTTCTTGATTAATTGTCAATATCGTCCCAACTAGGGGTGGGAAAATTATTCTAAAAAGTTTATAAGATAGGGGAAGAATTGGGCCTTCCAAAGATACTTTTACTATAATTTTAGGGTTAAAAACTACAAAGATATTAGACACGAAAAAAGGTAAACAAAGGGACACACTAAAAATAAAAACTTAAAACTATACAAACTTATTTGTGCGGTTTTGGGGTAAATTCCTGAGTTTTGGGACAGTCGGCGCTTGGAAACGCTTTAATTTTTTGAAAAACTTTAAAAACTATTTAATTGTGCCTTTCTTTGGCTACACGTCTATATATTTAATATTAGGATTTATTAAGATTATCTATTTTTAAAAGACAATATTTGTTGCCAGGTCCCCTAAAACTGACCGCAAAAAAGTTTGTTTGTCGAATAATTTTTTCCGGTATTAACCCTTATCGGTCAAATGTGGTTTTTTAGATGCTTATAGTTGGGTTTAATCCCTCCTAAAAATTTGGTACTTAAAAACTAATTATAACCACTTTTATATTGGGTTTTATATTTGAGATTTCGTAAAAATTTTCGTGGGGAAAAATTTCTGTTTTAGAACCCTATATCTTTGGACAGGGTGGTCCAAAAACAAATCTTTCTCCGTCAAAAGTGGTTTTGCTCACTTATCTAGCTAAATGTACAAAAATAATTTAAAAAAATGCAAGGATTAAAAAGTGAGTTTTCAAACTACGTAATAATACAAATTTACTTTTGCGGTCAAACAAAATTCTGGGTTCTAATTTGGGGGGGTGGCGCTCGGAAACGCCTAGCTCCTCCCTTAAGATTTTACTATTACTAGATAGAGGGTAGTCCGGCCTTTCCTGTGATATATAATTTTTATTTTTTAATTTATATTTTCATATAAATTAAATCGGTTTAAAATTTTGAATCAATTTTTATCGTTACAAATTAAGTTTGTTTTCGTCTAATTTCTCTAAATACTAAGTTTTTGCCAAAAATTCTTTTTTCACCGGATAGCCCGGGTCGAGTTCCTCTGATAATCCAAAAACCAGGTTTCAAAATAAATAAAAACAAGTTGTTATTCAACTTTTATTGTTTTTGATGGTCGTCCCGCTGGTCCTGAAAGTTGAATAACTACGGTGATCTTTAAGATAAAATTCCGAAAAAACTTTTAAAATGATCGTTAATAGATAGCAAATTTAATTTTGATTTTTAATTAATATGTTACCACTCTGGTTTTTGTTTTATATGCACTTATTTCTAAACTTAAAATGTAAAATTTTTCGGACCTTATATCTCCCTCCCTATTGGGGGTAGGCTGATGCTGCAAGCGCTCACTTGTCGGCTGCGACGTCCTCTCCTCGTCTATGGTGATTTGAGTGGCGCGACTGCGCTGGTTCCAGTACCTCGTGGTCGGGTGGTTGAGGGACTTTCTTAGGAAAGTCCCTGGATCTTGGCCGGAAAATTCCGGGATTTTGCAGGCGCCTTCCTCTCGTCAATTGTGGACCTCCCACAGTCCAAAAATGGTGGGTCGCCGCGATGAATTCAAAGTTATGCTGCTCCAAAGTCTGAGTTAACCTTACTTTTTCGGTTTTTTGCACTTTTTGGTGGTTTTTTCACTTTTCACACCTAAGTGTGACACACCGTTCGATTCGTCTCGTCGAGACGAATCCACCGATACCAAACACTTTGTATATTGCTCTAATTTTTCCGACACTTTGATTTTTTAACTGCGGAGCTCAATAAAATCGAACCGCTCGGGTCTAGCGCTACGGGGCAACTGGGGTTAGGTTAGGTTAGGTTAGGTTAGGTTAGGTTAGGTTAGGTTAGGTTAGGTTAGGTTAGGTTAGGTTAGGTTAGGTTAGGTTAGGTTAGGTTAGGTTAGGTTAGGTTAGGTTAGGTTAGGTTAGGTTAGGTTAGGTTAGGTTAGGTTAGGTTAGGTTAGGTTAGGTTAGGTTAGGTTAGGTTAGGTTAGGTTAGGTTAGGTTAGGTTAGGTTAGGTTAGGTTAGGTTAGGTTAGGTTAGGTTAGGTTAGGTTCCCGTGGCAGTGTGGCTGGGTCTGCTATCGGGCGCGTCCCCTCGGGTGGCGGATGAGGGGCACCGGCTTCGGCCGGCGTGGACCATACCCAGCTGTGGAGACCTGGCTGGCGTCCTGGGTATCCCGGGTAGCGGCAGTCGGGTCAAACTCGTAACCCTGCACATAGTGCGGGGCCGAGGGCCGCCGTCTGCAAAGGAACTGTTTCCTTTGGAGGCGGGGGCTGCGAGGAAGACAACCTCTCTAAAAAATTACCCAGTGGTGGTCTCGGCTGGCGCCCTGGGTATCCTGGGTAGCGGCAGTCGAGTCAATCTTATCTCGTAACCCTGCACATAGTGCGGGGCCGAGGGCCGCCGTCTGCAAAGGAACTGTTTCCTTTGGAGGCGGGGGCTGCGAGGAAGACAACCTCTCTAAAAAATCACCCGTGGGGTCTCTCGCCCGGCGCCCTGGGCAGCCCGGGTAGCGGTGGTCGAGTTACCATAGGTTGAGGCGGAAACGCCATTGGTAAGGGCGGTTGTGGCGCGAACTCCGCGTCGCTTCCGGCCAACCCGTAACCCCACACGTGGTGTGGGGCCGGGGGCCGTCGTCCTTCGGGGCGGGGGCCGCAAGGAAGAAAACCTTTATAAAAAATTACCGATGAGGCCAGGTAGGGTTCCCTCGCCCGGAAGAGGGAAAAAACCTATGATAATGTCGTCCTTTGTTGTTAGTTTGTCATGCGCTCCCGTTGACGCCGGGCGCTCTGGGGTAGCTGGGCCCCAGGGTGAGAAATTTGTAACTAGCGGCCAATGCGCTCCGGCTGGCCACCGGCGCTGCGGGATTACCGGGTCCCGCAGTGGTAAATTAGTTACCGAGGCGTTTGGTGAAGTTCTTAGACTCCGAGGCGGAGCGGATGAGGGAGGAGAGGTAGCACCCCCCCCCGCCAAGGTGAACACGGCCCGTAGGGGTAAAAGGAAGGCGGCGGCATCAGGTAGGCCGAGGGCTGATGAACCTTCGTCCATAGACGAAGAGGAGGTGGACGGCAGTCGCTTCTGGCAGGAGATGGGCCGAGGTACGCAGCAGGAGTTAACAAAACTGACGCGTTTGCTATTTGAAGGCCCCAGTCAGGGCTTGTTGGGAGATCGGATCGAGGGGAAGGCGACACGTTCCATTGGGATGCTTGAAGACACGCTGGAGACGGCCTTCAAGAAAGCCGAGGAGGAGAGTTTCCTCGCCGGGAGAGCCCGCCGATACCGCGAGGAAAAGGTACTTTATCGCGAGAGAATGGAGGACGCGGCTGCCGAAGCGGTGGAGCTCCGTATTGAAAACGCCGCCCTAAAGAAGGAGCTGGAGGTGCTGCGCGGGGAGATGCGGGCCCTCCACGATAGGGTGAGCGAAGGCGAGACCAGCGGATCGGGGTGGAAGGAGGCCGTCGAGGAGCTGAAACGCTCCCTTATTATTTCCATAGGGGAGATGGTAAGCACTCGATTGGCCTCGCTGGAAGGGAGATTGCCCCCGCCGGAGAGAATTAGACCGCCCTTAGCGGCGGACCGGCGCGGTGGGGAGGCGGAGACCGAGGTTGGGGAGAAATGGAGCGTTGTGGCCAGCAAAAAGGCCAGGAAGAAGATTGCGAGCCCAGGGGTGGCCCCGATGCCAGAGGTGTGTAGGGCGCAGGTGCCAGCGCCAGCGCAGAAGGTGCCAGCTCAGAAGGCGCCAGCACAGAAGGTGCAGCGGCAGGAGAGGAGGAAGGTGAAGCTGAGGGTGCCAAACACCGCGGCCGTGACCCTAAAGCTCACGCCAGCAGCTGAGCAGCATGGGGTCACCTATGCCAAAGTGCTAGATATGGCGAAAGAGAAGCTTCGGCTCCAGGAGGTGGGGATTGAGGGAGGCCTCAAGATCCGCGAAAGCCGAATGGGGTCGAAGCTCCTTGTGGTCCCAGGGCCTGACAGCCACACGAAGGCGGACGCCCTCGCGAAGCGGATCGGCGAGGTGATGGCGGATCTCGTAGAGGTCGGCAGGCCGGAGAAGGTGGCCGACCTGAGGATCTCCGGACTAGACGAGTCCGTCACAACAAGGGAGCTGGCACAGGCGGTGGCGGAAAAGGGGGGCTGCCGGTCCTGTAAGGTGGAGATAGGGGAGATTCTCCCCGGACCGGGAGCCACGGGGTTCGCCAAGGTGCGATGCCCTGTTGACGCCGCAAAAAAGGTGGCGGAGGGAGACACGATTAAGGTCGGCTGGAGCCTGGCTCGAGTGACGGTCCTGGGCCCCCCCGCCTACGCACTGCTTTAAGTGCATGGGCAGGGGCCACGTCGCCGACAGGTGCCCGTCACAGGAGGACCGCAGCGGCCTCTGCTTTCGGTGCGGGAAAGCGGGGCATAGGGCAGCGACATGCTCGGCCCCGACTCGATGCGCTGTGTGCGCGGCAAGTGGTCGGGCGGCTGACCACATCATGGGGAGTGGGGGTTGTGACCCGCCGGTCACAAGGGGCAAACCCCCTGAGAAAGGGCCCTCTGAGGAGCCAGCGCCCGTACGGGTGCCCTCAGAGGGGGGGATGTCCGAGTAGCCTCCGCTGCTCGGACCACCCCGTGGATGGTGTCGCCCGCGATTCCCCCGTCTTCTCCCAGGAGAAGATCCAGGGAGGCGTAGGCGACCGGGAGGGGGGAGAGGGACGGGAAGAACTACGCTTCCCCTTCCGATCCTCCCTTCCAGGAACGGCGGCCCTCCTCATGTGGTTCTGTCCGCAAGGGGAGGGTGGCGGAGGGCTTTAGCTTTCCGCAGCGGACGGGGGGCGGTATGGTGGGCAGTAGGCCGCATACCTAGCCCCCACGCGCGGGCCTACCCGCGCACGTCTGCGGGGTCCCCGAAATACCGCGGGAGACCCCTGCCGTGGAGCCCCGGCGAGGCCGGGAAACTGCTGGGTGCGGGGACGCGGAGATAACCCCAATAGTGGGGATCCCGCGGCACCGCATCAGGCAGTAGTAAAGGTATTCGCAGGACTTTTTTAGCGGATATTATACCGTAAAGCTCCCGTAAGAGTTGCGGGGTCCCAGGTGGGCATCCACTATGGGGGTTCGTAAGACTTGCGGGAGCCAGGTGTGAGGTCCGTTCGGCGGTGTGCCCCTTAGAGGCGCCGTCGTCTGTAAAAAGATTTTTTACCTGCGTAATAAAAAAAAAAAAAAGGTTAGGTTAGGTTAGGTTAGGTTAGGTTAGGTTAGGTTAGGTTAGGTTAGGTTAGGTTAGGTTAGGTTAGGTTAGGTTAGGTTAGGTTAGGTTAGGTTAGGTTAGGTTAGGTTAGGTAGGTTAGGTTAGGTTAGGTTAGGTTAGGTTAGGTTAGGTTAGGTTAGGTTAGGTTAGTTAGGTTAGGTTAGGTTAGGTTAGGTTAGGTTAGGTTAGGTTAGGTTAGGTTAGGTTAGGTTAGGTTAGGTTAGGTTAGGTTAGGTTAGGTTAGGTTAGGTTAGGTTAGGTTAGGTTAGGTAGGTTAGGTTAGGTTAGGTTAGGTTAGGTTAGGTTAGGTTAGTTAGGTTAGGTTAGGTTAGGTTAGGTTAGGTTAGGTTAGGTTAGGTTAGGTTAGGTTAGGTTAGGTTAGGTTAGGTTAGGTTAGGTTAGGTTAGGTTAGGTTAGGTTAGGTTAGGTTAGGTTAGGTTAGGTTAGGTTAGGTTAGGTTAGGTTAGGTTAGGTTAGGTTAGGTTAGGTTAGGTTAGGTTAGGTTAGGTTAGGTTAGGTTAGGTTAGGTTAGGTTAGTTAGGTTAGGTTAGGTTAGGTTAGGTTAGGTTAGTTAGGTTAGGTTAGGTTAGGTTAGGTTAGGTTAGGTTAGGTTAGGTTAGGTTAGGGTTAGGTTAGGTTAGGTTAGGTTAGGTTAGGGTTAGTTAGGTTAGGTTAGGTTAGGTTAGGTTAGGTTAGGTTAGGTTAGGTTAGGTTAGGTTAGGTTAGGTTAGGTTAGGTTAGGTTAGGTTAGGTTAGGTTAGGTTAGGTTAGGTTAGGTTAGGTTAGGTTAGGTTAGGTTAGGTTAGGTTAGGTTAGGTTAGGTTAGGTTAGGTTAGGTTAGGTTAGGTTAGGTTAGGTTAGGTTAGGTTAGGTTAGGTTAGGTTAGGTTAGGTTAGGTTAGGTTAGGTTAGGTTAGGTTAGGTTAGGTTAGGTTAGGTTAGGTTAGGTTAGGTTAGGTTAGGTTAGGTTAGGTTAGGTTAGGTTAGGTTAGGTTAGGTTAGGTTAGGTTAGGTTAGGTTAGGTTAGGTTAGGTTAGGTTAGGTTAGGTTAGGTTAGGTTAGGTTAGGTTAGGTTAGGTTAGGTTAGGTTAGGTTAGGTTAGGTTAGGTTAGGTTAGGTTAGGTTAGGTTGGTGCTACGTCGGAAACCTCCTCGTGTGCCCGGTCCATATCCTGTCCCTGGTCAGTCATGATAGGGGAACGGAAATGGGTCCGGGACGGTGCATCCCGGGCGTCTGCGTAATGTCTCCCACTGAGGGTGCTGTTACGGAGGTGTCGAATAGCCGACAATCTCGTAACCCCGTACATAGTGCGGGGCCGAGGGCCGCCGTCTGCAAAGGAACTGTTTCCTTTGGAGGCGGGGGCTGCGAGGAAGACAACCTCTCTAAAAAATGTCCCGGGGTGGTCTCGGCTGGCGTCCTGGGTATCCCGGGTAGCGGCAGTCGAGCCAAACTCGTAACCCTGTACATAGTGCGGGGCCGAGGGCCGCCGTCTGCAAAGGAACTATTTCCTTTGGAGGCGGGGGCTGCGAGGAAGACAACCTCTCTAAAAAATTACCCGTGGTGGTCTCGACTGGCGCCCTGGATATCCCGGGAAGCGGCAGTCGAGTCAAGCTCGTAACCCTGCACATGGTGCGGGGCCGAGAGCCGCCGACTGCAAAGGAACTATTTTCTTTTTAGGCGGGGGCTGCGAGGAAGACAACCTCTCTAAAAAATCACCCTGGGTGGGGGGCATAGAGTGGCCCCGGTGTCGGAGGGCAGTGCGCTGCCTGGAGGAGCTCGTAACCCCGTACGCGGTGCGGGGCCGAGGGCCGCCGCCCTCTTCGGAGGGCGGGGACCGCGAGGAAGAAAACCTCTGTAAAAAATTACCTTGGTGAGTCTCGGCCGGCGTCCCGGGGAGCCTGGGTAGCGGTGGGCGAGACTACTGGAGGGGCGGTAACGCCTGTTTTGGTAAGGGCGGTTGTGGCGCGTACTCCGCGCCACCTCCGGCCGACCCGTAACCCCGCACGCGGTGCGGGAACGGGGACTGCCACCTCTCGGGGTGGGAGTCAAAAGGAGAAAACCTTTTCAAAAATCATTTTGATGAGGCCAGGTAGGGTTCCCTCGCCCGGAAGAGGGAAAATAGTAATGAAAATGTCGATTAATGTGAAGTGTATGTCATGCTCTCCCGCTGACACCGGGCGCTCTGAGGTAGCTGGGCCTCAGAGTGGGAAATTGGTTACTAGCGGCCTATGCGCTCCGGCTGGCCACCGGCGCTGCGGGATTACCGGGTCCCGCAGTGGTAAATTTGTTACCGAGGCGTGCAAGGGAGAAGAGAATGCAGGTGTCCTTCGCCTTAGAGGCGGAGGTGATGAAGAAGGTGGTCTGGGCCTCAGACCTATGCCACCTAAGATGAGTAAGAGGCGGAAGGGGAAGGCTGAGAGCCAAACCCCCTCGGTTCCCTCGCTATCGGAAGAATCTACCCGAACGGGGTGTCTCGCCCAGGGCGCCTCGTTAAAGCAGATCAAGGGGAAGATTGATAGGCGCCTGTTATTCATCTCGAGAACAGCTGCGGAGGAAGACATCGAAGAAAAGGCGCTCGAGGCAATCGAGGAGAAAATGGACGAGGTAGCGGACATGGTGGAGTGTGTCCTAGTAGCTGCTGGAGAGGCGGAGCGGCTACAAGGTGTGGCCGAGGAGAACGCCCGACTCCGTAAGGAGAACGAGGACCTAAGGGCAGACATGCAGGCCCTGAGGAAGGACCTGGACTCGTTGAGGAGGACGGTGGAGAAAGGCGGGTACCATGGACCACCCACCCAACTACTGGCGTCAGAGGCCGTCGAGGAGCTGAAGCGCTCCCTTATGCTAAGCATAGGGGAGATGGTAAGCACTCGGCTGGCCTCTCTGGAGGAAAGGCTGCCATCGCCGAAGGTCATCAGGCCGCCGCTGGCGGCGGATCGCAGCGGGACGGAGGCGGCAGCAACGGCGAAGACGCAGCAGTGGAGCGTCGTGGCCGCGAGGAAGAAGTCCAAGAGCACGGCTACTGTAGGCAGCCCGGCGCAGAAGGGCGAGGCTGCCAATCGGGCTCGGGAGCCTGCTCGGAGTAGGAGTGGTCCAGCCCCAAATAAGGGGGCCGTAGGGCCAAAAATTAAGGTGCCCAACACTGCGGCGGTCGAGGTGCGGCTGAAGCCTAGGGCGGAGGAACTAGGTCTCACCCACGCCAATGTTGTCGAGATGGCGCGGGCGGCCATTGAACTGCCATCCGTAGGGATAGAGGAGGGCCTGGTGATCAAAACCAGCCAGACGGGGTCTAGGCTCCTAGTGGTCCCAGGCCCGGACAGTAGGGTGAAGGCGGACGCTCTGGCAAAGCGTATGGGAGAGGTGCTCCAAGAGTACGCCGAGGTTCTCAGGCCTGAGAAGACTGAGGACCTAAGACTGTCGGGGCTGGACGAATCCCTCACCCTGAGTGAGGTAAGGGAGGCAGTGGCCAGGAAGGGGGGTTGTTCCCTCAGCGAGGTGACGGCGGGGGTAGTGTACCCGGGACCGGAAGGAATGGGGGGCACAATTGTGAGGTGTCCCGCATGGGCCGCCAAAAAAGTGGTGGAGGGGGGAAAGATCAAGGTGGGCTGGAGCCTGGCGCAGGTGAAGGCCCTCAGCCGGCGCACTCACTGTTACCGGTGCATGGGGAAAGGGCACGTAGCCGCAAGGTGCCCTTCTGGAGAAGACCGGAGCACACTTTGCTTCAAGTGTGGGAAAGCGGGACATAGGGCGGCGCACTGCGCTGCCCAGCCCCGCTGCGCCGTGTGTGCGGAGAGTGGCAGACCGGCGGACCACGTCATGGGGAGGGGGAAATGCGACCCGCCGGTAACAAAGGGGAAGCCCCCCGAAAGAATTACCTCTGAGGCGTCGGCGCCCGTACGGTTGCCCTCAGAGGGGGGGATGTCCGAGTAGCCTCGGCCGCTCGGACCCCCCGCGGATGGTATCGCCCGCGCTTCCCCCGTCTTCTCCCAGGAGAAGATCCAGGGAGACGTAGGCGACCGGGAGGGGGGAGAGGGACGGGAAGAAACTACGCTTCCCCTCCCGGTCCTCCCTTCCAGGAACGGCGGCCCTCCTCATGTGGTTCTGTCCGCAAGGGGAGGGTGGCGGAGGGCTGTAGCTCTCCGCAGCGGATGGGGGGCGGTATGGTGGGCAGTAGGCCGCGTACCCAGCCCCCACGCGCGGGCCTACCTGCGCACGTCTGCGGGGTCCCCGAAATACCGCGGGAGACCCCTGCCGTGGAGCCCCGGCGAGGCCGGGAAGCTGCTGGGTGCGAAGCCGTGGTAGACTCCCTAAACGGGGACCCCGCGGCTTCGCGCTAAGCAGTGTAGAGGTATTCGCAGGACTTTTTTAGCGGATATTATACCGTAAAGCGCCCGTAAGAGTTGCGGGGTCCTCGGTGGGCAGCCACTGGGGGGTTCGTAAGACTTGCGGGAGCCAGGTGTGAGGTCCGTTCGGCGGTGTGCCTCTTAAAGGCGCCGTCGTCTGTAAATAGATTTTTTACCTGCGTATTAAAAAAAAAAAAAAAAAGGTTAGGTTAGGTTAGGTTAGGTTAGGTTAGGTTAGGTTAGGTTAGGTTAGGTTAGGTTAGGTTAGGTTAGGTTAGGTTAGGTTAGGTTAGGTTAGGTTAGGTTAGGTTAGGTTAGGTTAGGTTAGGTTAGGTTAGGTTAGGTTAGGTTAGGTTTTTTTTTTTTTTTTTTTTTTTTTTTTTAGCGGTATCCCCGATTTGTTTCAGGACTTTGTTTTTTCTTTTTTTGTTTTGTTTGGTACTATTTTGGTTTGTTATACATGCTTGCTCTTTTGCATGTGGTTTTAGTGCTCTTTCTTTTGCACTTTATTACTTTTTTCTTTTTATTCTTTACATTTATCTTATTTGCTATTACATATTTCTTCTTGTTTTATTGTTACATTTTACTTATTCACTTAATTACACACACTGATCTATTTCTATTTACATTCTTATTATCTATTTCGTTGCTTTCTTGCCTTTTACATTTCTTTACTTAAAACTAATATCACAATTTCTTATACTCTATTTGCTTTTACATATTACACTACTATAATTTAATACATTTTTCACTAATCATCTCTATTTCGTTCTATGACCTTTTCCACTATTTTCTTACCAAACTTAATAAACGCTTCCCTATCTTTACTTTCTGCCATAATTTCCCACAGGTTTTCCTTTCTAAGGGGTGTGTTCAATGCTACTTGTGCGTCGTGTCTTTCTCTGCTGTAAAGGGGGCAATCTAGGAGGACATGAAAAATGTCCTCTTCGGTGTTTGGGTCACATACGCATCTTGGGGTATCCTTCTTTTTAAATCTATGGAGGTAGGCGGAGAAACCTCCATGCCCGGTAAGGATCTGTGCAGCTATTCTATCAATCTTCATCTTTCTTACGACTCCGAAGGCGCTCTCCCCGCTAGGGAAGAACGCCTTCGTTGTGGCAGCCGTGTCCTCGCTCCTATACCTGCTGTCCCATTCTACTTTCGTCATCGCGCGTACATGGCGCTTGACGAAAGAGATGGGACAGCAGTCATAGTGCGATTTGCATTTCAACCCGAGGGCCGCCCCCTTCGCCAGCTGATCCGCTCTCTCGTTTCCGATCACCCCGACGTGGGCCCTGATCCAATACAGGGACACGGTTTGGCCGTTGTCCCTGAGTTGGGCCAGGTTGCCCTGAATCGCCTTGGTGATCGGATGCGAGGAGTCTGGATCCGCTAGCGATTGGAGAGAGGACCTCGAGTCGCTGAGCACGGCCGCCTCCTTCCATCCTTTCCCTAACACGCACTCCGTGGCTTGGAGGATAGCATACAGCTCGGCTTGGAAGACTGTACAGTATGGCTCCAGCTTAAACTTTCGGGAAAGGACTTCTGCCTGCCCTTTCCAACAGGTCAGGGCGGCTCCTACCTTTCCCTCCAGTTTGCTGCCATCTGTATAGATCTTCACAAGACCTTCTGCCAGTTTGCTATCCTCCTCCTCGTTCTCCAGACACTCAAAACCTATCATACTGCTGCTACCGGGGTGGTCCGAATCCATGAAGGATACCCTTTCCTCCACCTTTCTCCCCCTCAATATTGCCTGGGGTTTCCCTCGCTTCGCCTCATAGAGCTGGGATGCTTCATGGACCCTTAGGTCCAGCGGAAGCAGCCCCGACAATATTAAGGCGGAGTTGAGTGACACCGTCCTGTAACACTTTGCGATTTTTTGAGCGAACCCCCTTTGGACAACAGAGAATTTCTTTTTTGTTATGATTTTATCGGCTTCCCCCTGCCAAACACTCGCCGCATACAGGATTATCGGCTCTATGACCGCTATATATATGGTTCTGATGATTTCAGGTTGGAGGCCCCAAGTCGTTTTTGCGGCTCTTTGAATTCCTTTAAATATGTTTAACGCTTTGCCGCAGATGTATTTTATATGGTTATTAAAAGTTAATTTTCTATCTATTAGTAGGCCAAGAATTTTGATTTCATTTGTAATCTCTATTTGGACTCCCCCCATGGTCAGTACCGGCGCGTCGAATTTCAGCTTTTTTGTTATGATCATAGCTTTGGTCTTATGTGCTGCAAAGTTGAGCTTGTTCGACGCGCCCCATCTCCTGACCAGGGAGAGTCCCATGTTGGCCTTATCCTGTACTGACTTGGAGTCTCCGCCGTCCACCATCAATATGATGTCGTCCGCGAATGCTTGGCAGTTAATATTGGCGTCGGTGAGCTCGTTCAGGAGAGGATCCAGCAAGATGTTCCAAAATAAGGGGCCCCCTATGGACCCCTGTACGCAACCTTTGTTGGTGGGTTTGCTGAACTCCTCTCCCGCGTATCTCACCGTCACCATTCTATTGTTAAAGTAACTACTAACTAAGTTTCTGAGATTTCTTGGGCAGTTCATGTTTTTTAATTGGTAACGGATCCGCGGCCACCACGCATTATCGAAGGCCCCCTCTATATCCAGCGAGATCAGGGCCACTATTCTCTTCTCCGCCACTTTGCCTCTGATCTGCTGGACCATGTCGTAGAGGGAGTCCTCCGTCCCGCGCTGCGGCATGAACCCGTACTGCCTTACGTTTAGTTTGGGTAGTATATGCCATTTTAATCGACGCACTAACATTTTTTCAAATATTTTTCCTAATACTGGCAGCAAACCTATTGGCCTGTATGACTTGGGTTCCTGGTAGTTGTCTTTGCCGGGTTTCCTAAGCATTATTATTGTCGCTTTTTTCCATGCGTTCGGGAAGTGGGCCAGGGCTAGGCATTTGTTGAAGATCGCGAGAGCTAATTCGCTGTCCGCTTTAACAGTCGCTGCGCATATGTCGGCCGTGAAACCGTCTCCACCCGGTGCCTTTTTCGGGTTGAACGAGTCCACAGCGTGCATCAGCTCGGCTTCCACGAATGGGGGGTCATGAACATCATGTTCATCTCCCTCATTCGCTTCCGCCGCGCTGACTCGCACTGCTCTGTGGACTTCGCTTTCCCCTACTTCGGTATCATCCGGGTAGAAGGTCTCAGCCATTATGCGCACCGACTGTTTGGGGCTGGTGGTGATGCCCCCTCTCGCGATTGGTAGATCTTCTCCCTGTGCTCTTGTTCTGCCTATCACCCTGTATATACCCTCCCACATGGTTTCCCGGTTTTGTTTCTGGCAGAACTCCTTCCAACTCTTCACCCTGGCTACATTCATCTCTCTTTCGTACTTCTCTTTTGCATCCATATATTGCTCGACTACCCATGTTTTGCGACTCGGTGCTGCCCATTTTATTCTCCTTTTTAGTTTGTTCTTTTCTTTCTTCATTCTCTCAAGCTCGTCGGACCACCACACAATCTTTATTTTACTATTTATCTTTTTTGGTTTTGTATGTTTATCACAGTTTATTTCTATTGATTTGGTATATTTATTTATTGCTAGTTCTAATTGATCTATATCTACTATTTTATCTATTTCTGTTTTGTTTATGTTATTTTCTTTAAATAAATCTTGTATTCCTTTTTTATAATCTGTCCAATTTGTTTTTAATGTGTTATATTTCCTAGTGGTTTTGTTGTTTATGTTGCCATTCATTTTGTTATTTCCCAGTTTTATTTTAAAAGAGATTGTGTTGTGGTCCGACGTTGTCACTCCATCCATCACCTTCCAGTCTAACACCTTGTCCAGCATGTCTGTCGAGCAATAGGTCACATCCACACAGCTCTTGTATTCCTTCCCTCTTCGCCAGGTCTGGAAGGTTGGTCTGCCTCCTTCGTTTAAGACGTGGAAACCCAAGTCATTAATTGTCCCTAGCATCTCCTCCCCCCTGTCATCACTACGTACGCTTCCCCACCACTCGCTCCACGCGTTGGCGTCCCCTCCTATGATAATCCTATCTGTTCCCAGTTTCTCTATGGCGCGTTTTACCTGAACCATATACGGGCCTATGTCTTTGTCCGGCTCAAAGTAGTAGGAGATCACTCCGAGTTCCCATTCTTGTGTTATGATCTTTATTGCTACTATATTTGTAGTTATGAGGTCGGGAAATTGTTGGATTTTTGTGTTCATGTTGAAGACGGCTATCGCCGCCTTGTTCACTTTCCCGACCTCTTGTGCTGCCTGGTAGAATCTAACCCCGGATTGACCTCCCACTACTCCCGCGTTTCCCGTATACGGTTCCTGCACCAGCGCCATAAAAGATTTCATTTTGGCAGCCTCCAGGAGCAGCTCGCTTGTGGCGTTTCTGCTCCTTTGGAGGTTTGCCTGGAGGACGCCGTATATCTCTTCTCCCTCTCCTGTCCTATCTGTCACCACCTTAGCAATACGCTATTCTGGCTCTTGCTATTTTTTCCCACGATAGCGTTTGCGGGCAATTGGGGCTAAAGGCGTTGTGATGTTTTTCTTTACTTCCTATCTTCTTGCAATTTATGCATTCAGGGGCACTATTCTTATTGGGGCACACTGTGAATAGATGGTCTCCCCCGCAGTGGCAGCAACTGTCCGACGGCTCCTGGCAGACCCGCTTGATGTGGCCGAAGCCCAAGCAGCGGGAGCATCGGATAATCGGGGACTGATCCTCTACACGGGATAAACCCCATTGCAGTTGGATAGTCCCCGCCTCTGTCAGTTGCCGCCATACTACGGGTGCCACCTTTAGTACCACATGTGCCACGTGTGGATTTCTAGTCCTTTTTTCATAAAGTGCCTCTATTTGGAGTTCTTCTTTTGTACTCTTTTGTCCTGCTTTGTTGAAGTGTCTCTTTATTGCTTCCTCCACTTGTTCTTTCTTTTTTTCTCCCATCACATATTTGACTATTATCAGTGGGTTCTTATTTATGGCTGTTTCAACTTTTAAGCTTTTATTTCCTTCTAACCTTTCTTTCAATCTCCTGGCTTCCTCCTTTTTCGCACACCCTATTACTACCTTTTGCCCTCTCACTTTTTTCACCCTCCTCACCTCGCTCCACTCCCCGTCCCCTTCGACCGACTTCCTGACCTGTTCGAATACTTGTTCGCTCGTCAATTTTTCGTCGGTCGACGCGACTATTATGGAGTGCAGCGAGGTGGGTATCTTCCTTACTTTCTGCGCATACGTCTCCTTGCTTACTTCTCCTATTGCCTCTTTCACTATTTCCCTTATATTCGTTCCTCTATCTGCTTCTGTCTCTCTTTTTTTTATTCTTTTTGCTTTCTTCGCTTATTTTCTCTATCTTTCTTTCCATATTTTCCATTCTTTCGCTTCCTTTCTTTAGTCCCTCTTTTCCTTCCTTTATTAGTTCTTTTATTCCTTTCTGTTCTTCCATTATTTTTCTACTTATTCCTATTATCTCTTCATTCATCTTCTTATTTCCTTCTATTGTCTTTCCATCCTGATTCGTCATTCCTTTACTTTCTATCGCTTCAATAATTTTCTTACTTTCATCCATCATTTCTTTCATTCTTCTAGTTACCTTCTCTATTTCTTTCATTCCTTCCCCTTTTTCTAATACACTTATTTTCTCTTCTAGTACTTTTATTTTCCTTTCACTCTCCTTTTTTTGTTCAGACACTTTCATCGTCCATTTTTCATCGCTTTTTCTGCTTTCTTCTATTTGTGTACTTAGTCTTTCTATCATCCCAGTCATTCTTTTTTCTTCTTCTACCCTCTTCTCTTCTCCTCTTCTGAACATTTCTTTCATTATATCTATCATTTCTTTCATCTCTTGCTTTCCACCTTCCACATCTATTGATTTTCTATCATCCATCTCTTCTTCCTTTCCATTCCTGCCTTTCTTTTTTAATTCACTTTCCAATTCCTTGTTCCTACCCGCTATTTCCTCTACTATTTTTAATAATTCTATTGCTTGTTCTTTTACCTTGATTTTATTTTCCTTGGTGACGGATTTTCCTTCGTTTATGCACTCGTGTAATTTTGTGTGTGTTCCTTTAGCCCTTGTTACCAGATCACAGACTTCTATTATGGGTCTTAGGGAGTCCATGTCTAGTTTTGTATCTACTTTTACTTTTGGTTTTTCCGGTTCTTTCCTTGGGGGGTTTGACGAGGAGATGCTAGCTGTTGTTCGCAATTTTTCGAATCTACTTGCATCTACATTTGATCTCCTACGCTCTGTTATCGGGTCGCTGCTATGGTACATTTTGACGTACACAAAATAATTTAACACACAATAAATTAATAAATGAGTCAATAGACGAAATTAAAATAAAATTAAAATAAAATTGGATAAAATTGAAATAAAATTGAAATAAAATTGAATAAAAACAAATAAATAATTATTAAAATAAAGATTAATGTGTCAAAAGACGATTCAATAAGTAAATAAAATGAATTAAAAAAGTAATACTACAATTAAATTGAATTCGAATCAATGAGTCAAAAGACAAATTTAAAATAAAGGAATAAAATAAAATTTAAAATTGTATTGAATAAATCAATGAGTCAAAAGACAGTTAAAATATTCAATAAAACTAAACTAGAATAAATTAAAATTGGATGAGCCAAAAGGCAAATTCAATTAAATTAAAATGAAATTAAATAAAATTAAATAAATAAATTAAAAACAATGGGTCAAAAGACAGGATTCAAATTCAACTACTATAATATTACTAAACTATTTGAATAGGTCAAAAGACACTATCCAAGAATGAGTCAAAAGACAGAATTTACTAATACTATTTGAGTTTTGTATAGTGTACTGTTTGAGTAGTGAGTGTCTGCCTTTATGTGTGTGTAATGTGTGTTCTTAGAAGGACCTTGGGGATACCTAGTCAGTTTTTAAAAATCGCGATAATATAAAATTTTTCAAATCCTACAAACTAAGCCTGTCCTCAAAAGAGGTACAGGGTATCAAAATCACAGTCAAATAAAATAAGCAAAATAAAACACGCAATTAATAAAATTCAAATAATATAAAATTAAAATAAAACCTGCCCTTAAGAGGTGCAAGGTGTCAATATAAATTAAAATTGAAGAATTTTTTACACACAAACAATTAATACTAAAACTAGGCCTGCCCTCAAAGGAGGTGCAGGGTGTCAATATCACAGTCAAAATCAAGATCAAAATTAAATTTTTAACGCACACAACAAATTACTAACGCTAAGCCTGCCCTTAAAAAAGGAGCAGGTTGTCGATATCAGTTTTAATTTAAAATTAAAATCTAATTTGAAGTAAAATAATACAATAAAATACAATTAGTAATTTGTGCAATAAGTGCAGATTTGTCAAATTTTTAGCCTAAGTCTGCCCTCAAAAGAGGAGCAGAGTGTCCTAATTCTAATAAAAACCTAACTAACTTAACCTATATTCAGGCTCAATAGAGACCTGAATTTGTCAAAATTGCTTAATACTAGTCCTGATCTCAAAAGAGATTCAGGAGGTCAATTTATGCTTAGAAAGGCCCTATTTCCTATGTAAAACTTTGTATGAAAAAACTTAATATTAATTATTTTCGGCTCTATGAGCTCTATGTAGAGACACTTGGCACTCTATCTGATTTGTGTTAATTTTTAGGACCAAACCGTAAAAGTTTGGTCGAAATCGGTCCAGTAGTTTCGGAGATAGGTTTTTTCCAAACAGGGGTAACTTTGGGGTTGGGGGGTTGTTTTTATTCCCGAATGGGGTAGTGTTTCTATACCCGATACTTTTTCTCCAAGGAACCCTATGTGGGAAACCCCTCTAAGTGTCCCTTTTGTCCGTTAACACTTTTTTAATCCGTTTTCTGTCTAAGTTTTTGTTTAAAGGGGCGTGGCCTAATTTCCCCAACCTGGAGGGTTGTCCCGGGTGATTTTTGACTTCAGATTCCTGTAAAGGGGGATATCCTACGTCGAAAACCTCCCGGACTTATTTCTGAGAAATCTGTATTTTTTAAGGTATTAAGAATTAAACAAAATTTTCCCTCTTTTTGATTAATGTTCAGTATCTTCCTAACTAGGGGTGGGAAAATTATTCTAAAAAGTTTATAAGATAGGGGAAGAATTGGGCTTTCCAAAGATACTATTATTATAATTTTAGGATTAAAAACTGCAAAGATATTAGACACGAAAAAAGGTAAACAAAGGGGACACACTAAAAGTAAAAACTTAAAACTATACAAACTTATTTGTGCGGTTTTCGGTAAATTTACGGAATTTTCCGGTAAGCGGCGCTCGGGGCCGTTTCCGATTTTCCGGATTTTTTAAAAACTGGTGGATAGGGCCTTTCTTAAGCTACAGGTACATATGTATAATCCATTTAAAATCACAATGTTACTATTTTTAAAATTCAAAATTCTGTACAGGGTCCCCAAAATTTGACCGCAAAAAGGTTTGTAATGGTAATATTTTCTCCGGGTTTCAACCCTTATCTTTCCAAAGTAGTTTGTTATGACCGTCTAGGTGGGTTTTACCCCTCCTAGAAAATTGGTATTTATAAACTAGGTTTAACTACTTGAAATTCAAGTTTAAAGATGAAATTTTTGGGAAAAATATACAATTTGTAAAATTTTTAAAAATGCCACTTTAAGGGCTTATAACTTTGGACTGGGTGGTCCAAAATTAAAAATTTCTTCACCAGAAATGGTTGTATGCACCTTACAATCTAGCTATGTAAAAATAATTTTCAAAATGTCAATATTAAAAAAGTGGATTTTCAAGTTACGTAATTTTACAACTTTAGTTTTGCGGTCGGGAGAATTTCTATGTTCTACTTTGGGGGGGTGGCGCTCGGAAACGCCGAGACCTACCCTTACAAACTTAATACTACTAGATAGGGGATGAACCGGCCTTTCCCGTGATCTAAATTTTGGATTTTTTAATTTATATTTTATAATATAAATTAGAAGTTATAAAATTTGGAAGAAATTTTTTCAGCTACAAAACCGTGTTTGTTTGCGCTGGTACGTTAATTGAAAAGAAAATTTTTATCCTACGGGATAGCCCGGGTCGACGTCCTCCTGTTGTGTCAAAAACCAGATTTTGATCTGATAAAAAACCGGTTGATATTCGGTTTTTATTTTCGTGGCGTTCGCCCCGCTCGTCCTGAAAACCGAATATCTCCGTATCTAACAAACAAAAAATTCCAAAACTTTGCACTAATAATCTACAATAACTACTAAACTTAATTTTGATTTTTAATATATACCTTCCCGATCTGGTTTTTGCTACAATTACTCTTATATCTAATGCTAAAATTAAAAATGTTCAGGACCTTGTTTTTCCTTTGTTTCAGCTTGGAGC